>CM076103.1:12249561-13449561 GCA_038048805.1 Hipparchia sbordonii
CTAGTTTGTGTTTACTTAGCACCACCACGCATCGCACAACTCCCAAAGAAACATTACATAGAAGTTTATAGAGTTGTGTAAGTCTAGTTTTGAAACTTGATGAGCTTTTATACTTCAATATTAAATATTATGAACTAGTGACTCACATTAGCCTCACACGAGTGCAATTTACTACTAAAAAAGTAGAGATTTTTATAGAAAAATACCATCCAAACTTCCGATCTTTCCAGTGGACTTTTCGAAAATTTTCTTCCACACAAATCTCGTCCTGATAATGACGAGCACAAAAAAAAATGGTACATCGGTCGACGTGATGATCTTTATTCATGCAGCAATTCATTTATATTTATGTAGATAGATGTGAAAGTGTGTTTGTTTGTCATTTAATCATGTAGCAACAGAGCAAGAGAACCACAAACTTTATTACCGACTCTTGTGGTCTCACTCCCGGAATTAGCAGGAATCTTTAAACGACTGATAAGATTCATTCCTATCAGTCATAACTTCGATGTAAAAATAGACACACAAACATGCTGATACAATACATAGAAACAGCTCTTTTTGTATAGGGGTTTGCAAAGGAGTGGCTGTTCTCGCAACTCATTAGGTATACAAGAAAAAATAAAAGGCAGCCGAAGTTTAGTCGAAAAAAAATATCCTGGCTTAAAAATCTTCGCTATTGGTTTGGTTTAAATTTTAGGTATCTTTAATGGTTGCCAACCTCCTTTAGGAGATGGCATTAGAAGAAGAAAAAGGTTGTTCTTTAGAATGAAGGTATTATCATCTCTGGTGAGATCCTCAATATAATATGCCAATAGCTTCGTAAAAGGGGGTAATATTTTTATTTTCGCTGCGCTGTCGGCTTGCCAAGTATGCTTTGTTATAACTGGGCAGAGGCATCACAACAGGGGGTGAATGAATTTATTTTATCATCCTTTGATCCCGTTTCGTTCTTTGAGCAACCGATTTTGACAACCAATAATCTAAATAATATTATGATAGATGACTGATTGAAAGTACTAATAGTAAGGTCATAGAGTAAACTGGTCAATACACTCAAGTACGATTTCTGAGAAATGTGAGTTAAATACTAGCCGGCCCAGCAGTTTTTGATTTGAATTTAAAATTTATCATCAGCAGGCATGGAGCTATCTTCAAGGCAGCAGTACATAAGTTCTGCGTAACGTGTTCACAATAAAAACAAGCAAAACCAAATTAGCTTAAACTAAATCTTAAAAGGAAGCTTGAAAAGGAATCTGCAATAATCGACGCATCTATTATTTCATTTCTGAGAATATTAGGGGAATAAGTTGGAAATTGTTCAAAATATAGCTCTTGCAAAATATTGAGCCTTATTAGTTCTAGATCATAGAGCGCAGTCAATTATCCTAAGCACTCAATAGCGACACAATATATCATACCCACACATACGAGAGGAAAAATAACAATACTAATAACACTAGAGATTTATGACTTTCGTATCACTTGCTCGGGTTTTGAATCATATTCTTTGTATGTTGATATCGATAATAATTAAGATGTACTTAACTATAGTGAAGGTTTTTAAAAATTCCATCTGGCACTTGCTAATTACATATAAAATGATTCTTTTTAATTAACGACTTTAATTAATATTTTGTTACAAAATTTTCTTTTATATCAGGTAAGTAAGTACAGAGGTTCTTTCTAATTAATTACACAAATAGGTAGCTATGCCTAATGCCCTTTGGCTATAATTTAAATGAGAGGTATTTCATCCATGGCCTTTTTTAGATGTTTTCATTATTTTGCAGCATTATAGCCGTAATATAATACTCTATTCAAATTGTATCAAAAACAAGTTTTGCGAGAATAGGCTTCTTGTTTATTTGCTTCTTTCGTAATCCGCTACCCACTCATACTTTCTTTTAATGAATTATTTAATTATAGTTTTTTTATTAATAAAGAATATAATACTATTAAGTAATTTTATCTGAGAGTGTTTAAGAAAATCACTCGAAATCAATCGTTTCTTGTATGAGGACCCCATTAAAATGTGGTGTGATCTTTTCGTAATTAATTGAAGTAGAACCCATATTAGTAGTTTAAATTTCGAATAGGCGTTTTCTCTTAAAATTTCCTATGCCACAATGCCGCTATGGAATTATGGCATTGTAATAGCTATACTACTGTTCTGAATAAAACAATTGATGTTATTATACCCCCGTAAATAAGCCCTGTCTATCTCAAAACGCTAAAGAATATATATCAAAGAGGTGTCAATCTTGTAATAATACCACAATTATGGTACAAAAAAACATATGTTTAGTTCCCACGAGCCTTTTTGTCATTTTTCCGAAGAAAAAACCGTTAAAGATGATTAGTATGACAGGTACAGTTATTTACACAACCTTTATTTAATGATTAATAGTTAAAGTATTTACTTACTTAATTTATGAAATAAACTAAAATCTACATTAAAAATAAATTCAATTGATATCTACCTATACGATACCTTTTATCGATAGGTGTTATACCATACTGAGCAAAATATGCTATAGCTAAGAGCTGACCGTAAGATGCTGGCAGTACTGCCATTTTTGATGACTGAAATAAATGTTTCGGTCGAGGTACCTACGAGCGTTTGGATCTCCGTTAGACTAGATTATCCTTTGTGAAAGTTCTTGAAAAAGCGCTTGAGCTCCCTTGAGCCAGTGTCAGTACTTCTTACCAACCCTTTTATACTGATGTCGTACAGATGTATGGGCCATTTTTCGATTTTCTTTGGGACGGAGAACATGTCAATTTTTTTCCGTAATTTTTTTCGTTTCTCAGTTATAATAAATTTTTAACTTTTTGGATGATGGAATAAACTATAGGTTATTCAAATCAAATAACCAAATAATATAAATAATTATCTGCAATTGTATATACTTAGCTTCCTCTCCGCTAAGGATATACAATCAAGATCGAACTTCACTTGGTAAGTTCGTTTGATCATAGAATAATAATGATAGACTAAAATAATTTCAATAAAAATTTCGGCACCTCTGAGCATGGTTGTACAGAACTAGATCCCACAGTAAAAAGCTGGTGCGTATATTTTAAGCAACCACTTAATATCAGAATTACCAACTACAATGGAAGAATTGGTAAGGGTCTTCAATAGAGTTCTGCTATTTGCCGGCATAAAATTTTTTGACAAAAGTAACCAAAATTCCAAGAAATGGCTGCTATTTCAATATTTCAACGTTTTCGTTGGATTGATGACTTTCATCTTCACAACTATGTTTGTTCTAACTAATGCCTCCAACATCTTATTGTGTATACAAGGTGCCAGTATCTGGGTCACTGGGGTGATAATGTTTATATCCCTTGTAATCTGCTTAGTTTTTCGGAATCAGTTCGGTGAATTTTTGGAAGAGATGCTATTCGTGGACTACATAATGGAAATGCCGTTGGTACAACATGCTTTCCAAATACAAGCGAAACCAGGGAGGTTGCTGCAGTTACAGGAATTAGTGATTAGTTCCCGGGAGAGTTTATTCAAGTTAACAAAGCTTCTAATGAAGTCTTACGTTGCTTCCGTTTGGTTTTGTGCAACTTTGTACTTATGTAGCCCGATCTATCAAATGATTGTTAGCGAGGATAAAACGTTGCGTTTACTAGGTAAGATTACAATAAGAAATAAAATAATAATTACAAATATTATTCTTTAATGTTATAAATGCAAAAGTAACTCTGTCTAAAGACAGAACTTTTCACACTTAAGAGTCCTTGGCCGCCAGGTTCTGATTTGGACGTACCTTGCTATTGGGTTTATGCTTCAGATATTATGATTATAATAATAAAAAAAATTACATGTTATGGATCCAACGCTCCTCACCGGAGTAACGAGAGTAAAATTTTTATTTTATAAAAAAAATGTACTCAAATCGGAATTCTCGTGAAGGACGTTTACGATTTTTACGCTTTTGAGTGAGATTGGAACACAAGATTTATCCATTAAAAACTTTTATAGGCAATTTATAAAAAATACCACTAATATAAACACATTCTCTACTCCGGAGTAAGGAGGCCAGTTTTTATATGTTTCATACAATATAAGTAAATTAAAAATGCATAAAGGTATGCCCGATTTTTGCTATTTATAAGCATTACAATAGCAGGTATTTCTTGAAAGTTATTATATTTTAAGGACTAAAAAAAATAAGGTGTAATAGTTTAGTATTCGCTGAGCTTAAATTAAAAAAAATACAGTTCTATTTATTGAATTTCATACCTACATAAATTATCAAAAGTAACCCCAAATTCACGATTGAAATGGCACAGCAGACTGTACGTCCGACATACCGAGCTCAGCGCTCTTCGAGGGTGGACGTGTTGCTGAACCGAGCGGCACCTACGCATGTGTGTGTGAGCAACTAAGTTACATAAATTACGAGTTGTTAACAATACATAGCGCGACCGACTCGGCTTTTTGAAATGAGATTTGCTTTTTCATATGTAGTTTAAACTAACATTATCTTTTTTATTTATAAGAACGTTAGGCAGGAAAAATGTAATACTCATATTGGATGTTATTTTTAGAAATTAGAATAGGGAATTTTGTATGTACTCAAAGTAATTTTTTCAAAATAACAGCTTTTTACTAAATCCATGTAGTAAATAAGGTATAATAACAAAAAAGCATTTTTTATCATTTTTGTCTGTCGGTCTGTTTGTTTGTTCTGGCAATCTGGGGAACGACTGAACCGATTTTGACCCGACTTTCACTGATATATAGCTTATGTTATCGGGAGTAACTTAGGCTACTTTTTTAACGACTATCGAGAAAGGAGGAGGAGGAGTGTGTTTTTCTTCTCATGTATACGATATATCCGTGTAATCTTTTTTGATCGATACAAAAACTTTGCAAAATGGTCCCATAAAACTTTCAACAGAACTCCTCAATCCTGATGCTGCAAGGGTACTGCTCATCTAAACTGTAGCGATTTAGGAACTATCGATTATAATAGTTATTGTACGTATCAAGTACAATAACTATTATAATAATTTGGTTTGCCTGTAATTGTGTGCCCACCTGAAATGTTTCTATAGATGTAGCATAATATTTTTTGTAATTCTTGTGTGATTTCCTGTTGGCAACCAAATCGGTTTCTACACGCCATCGTGCCGGAACGCTTAATCGATTGGCGGCACGTCTTTGACGGTAGGGTGGTAACAAGCCACGGCCAAAGCTTCCTACCAGACCAGACCAGAGACAATTTAGAAATTATAAATTCCTAAATTGCCACCGTTGGGAATCAAACCCGAGACCTCCCAGTTATAAGACTACAGCGCTCACCACTGCGCCAGGGAGGTCGTCAAGCTTGCCATTATTAGGGCTGATCTACACCAGAATGGCAGCGGCCGGCAGCGGCGCGGCGAGCACTTTCAGTGTGAACTAATTTTAAACTTTATCTAAATAATTGCTAAAGACCAATATCGCTTGAAAAGCTCAAAAAGGTCACGCGGCCACACGCGTCAAGCGATACTGGTCTTTAGCGATAATGTAGTTAAAGTTTGAAATTATTTCTAACTGAAAGTGCCGCACCGCTGCCATTCCGGTGTAGATCGGCCCTTATTGATAAGAAAGATAGCATTCCAAACAGTGTTCAAACAATATGGTCTGGCCAGAAAATAATAAAATCAAATATGACAAGGTACCTACCTGCAAAGGTTGGGGCGTTGGGCACGTGCCTGCTCCAGTCCTCAATTGAGTAACAATAACTGTTATCATAAAACTTTAGAGACAATGTTTTATGACAACAGTTATGGTTACCCAATTATTGGTTTTTTTTTTTTGACTAGGCCGACAAGTTCTAACTTTTTTTGGTTCTATCTTTACGATGATTTAGGTTTGTAAAACTATGTTGAGGTAGGTATTCCGGGATGAAATGTATATCTTTCGTCAAGACGCAAGTTATCTTGTCGCAAAATTTTATTGAATATCAACTCACAAAAAAAAACACTTAAACCCTACCTAAAGCCGTCTCCAACCGCCCCTTATAACGGCCCCTGTCCTCACATCTAAACCTATTTAACCACAACACGTCAGACAAACCACCATCTGAACGTGAGGGTAACTATCAAACATATTATCTAAGTAGGTATTTAATCAAATACACTCATCTAAACCTACGGGTAATATATATTCGATTAGGGCGTGATTGCTATCACCACCCGTCAATCAAATACCACGACCTAGACGCGGGAGCATCCAATAGCCGTATGAGTCTCTGGAAGAGACTGAATTAATAACGTCTAAAGCGCTGTATTTATACTAACGGCGCGGCACCAGACCGGCGCCTACGTCGTCAACAAAGTCAAACTACCTACTACTAATTTTATCAAACCACCTTCAATACCTACATTAATCTTTACTATCTCAATATATCGCTAACACGGCCATCCTACATGGTGACCGCCCCGGGCACACCACGAGTCTCATCAATCATTCTACACTCATCGGAATATTTCATCATGCGACCCCAGAATTCAATCAACATGACCATCCCACCTAAGGGAACTAGCCAAACTTAGGAGACAGATGTGTCATCGTTGAAAGTTGGTGAAAACTGTCCATCATGCGGCCCCGGAACTCATTCAACATGACCATCCCACCTAAGGGAACTTGCCAAACTTAGGAGACAGATGTATCATATTGAAAACCACTTGCACTTAAAGAACATTTAGCTCACTTAAGTGTTCGTTCTCAAGCTCGGGTGCTCGCAATCCAATGTGACGTTCTTCATTCAAATTCATTTATTCATTACTTAAACTGTGCAACACAAAATATCAATGTCCATGATGCAATATTCCTCATCAACCCTTTTCTTTTTTTTTTTATCACTGCTCGGTCTAACCTGACTTTATCTAACGATCCAAATAAGCAATTTCTTACGTTTTAATTTGACTGATTTTAAGCTGACAAAAACTTAATGTGGGCAATAATAATTGAACTGTGAACGTGTTCATACCACTTCTGATATCAACTCACAAAAAAAACTCTGAAACCCTACCTAAAGCCGTCTCCAACCGCCCCTTATAACGGCCCCTGTCCTCACATCTAAACCTATTTAACCACAACACGTCAGACAAACCACCATCTGAACGTGAGGGTAACTATCAAACATATTATCTAAGTAGGTATTTAATCAAATACACTCATCTAAACCTACGGGTAATATATATTCGATTAGGGCGTGATTGCTATCACCACCCGTCAATCAAATACCACGACCTAGACGCGGGAGCATCCAATAGCCGTATGAGTCTCTGGAAGAGACTGAATTAATAACGTCTAAAGCGCTGTATTTATACTAACGGCGCGGCACCAGACCGGCGCCTACGTCGTCAACAAAGTCAAACTACCTACTACTAATTTTATCAAACCACCTTCAATACCTACATTAATCTTTACTATCTCAATATATCGCTAACATGAATGACGGATTTACCTTTTTATAGTTATTGTAGTATCGATATGAATTGATTTTAAAATTTTGTATTAATTGATACAAATAAATTATAAAAATAACTAGATAGGTATTTATTGTTATATTAGTTTGTGCCTGCAACCTCGTCCGCATGGACTTAGTTTTTTAACCCCTCAGAAACGGCATGTTTTTCCGGAATATTGAACCTATTTCACTCTCCATCAATCTCCGTCGATCAGTTGGTACGTGATTAAAGGACACACGAACAAACACAGTTTCACATTTATAATATTAGTTATTACATAACCACCTATTAAGTACCTTCCCAAAAATATAACGAAATATTAATATCAAAGTAAAAGTAAGATCTTTTGTTACACCATTCGAAAATTGTACAAAGTATCAAACTATCTTCTCCGAAATACAATCGTGTACCGCGCTAGTGTGCGAAAGCTGTTTACAGTCGTATTGTAAGCGACACGCACACATTCACAGTCCGGGCCAAATCCGAGTCGAGCTGAACAAAGGACGGGTTCTTAATCTCATCGAACAATAACGCTTGGAAGCGCAATATTCGAAGCATCAATAGGCATTTTTTGTAAGCCTTTAAAGTGGTATAGTGATCAGAAAGTTATTTTTGTAAAAAAAAGAACTTTTAAGTAGAAAATACATCTAGGTATTTAGTTTGCCTTTATACATTGTTATTCTATTGTGTTAGAGAAATAAAACAAAACAAACAACTATAGACTGTAAAGAAAGTTAATAATAATATAAAAAAATATTTTAAAAAAACCGACTTCAAACGCCACTTAAAAGTATAAAATAATTTTAGTTTGTACACGTATGTTGAAGTCGGGCCAGCGTCGCGCATCGGTTTCATCGTTTCTATTTAGGCCCATCCGTCGCACGGGCTAATTCAACAAGTATACCGGCCTAATAGTATTTACGATTTAATAATTTTAGTTTGTACACGTATATTGAAGTCGGACGGGCTTAAAATATGGAAACGATAATACCACTGCGCAACGCTGGTCCGACTTCAACATACCTACGTGTACAAACTAAAATTATTTTATACTTTTAAGTGGCGTTTGAAGTCGGTTTTTTTAAAATATTTTTTTATATTATTATTTTAAGCTTTTTAGTGTAGCTTCATGGGACCAATTCACTAGACCATTTGTTTTGCTCCTTAAAAAAAGTATTGAAATATATTATTCCAAATAGAAATTTAGCATATGTATGTATGCTATGAAGTTTGCATGGTTAATATCCTACACACACTCTGATCACGAGCGATTTGCTCTTATTCAATGAGGAGTTCCATCCTATATCTCCGAAGATATTCATCAGATCTTCACCAAACTTAAATGGGATCAACCAGACGATAAGCTCTTTTAAATAAAAAAAAATTATTGAAATCGGTTCAGATTTGACAGAGTTATAGAGTAACGTCGTCAAAAATTCGGTTAAAAAAAAATTATATTGAAATGCCGAATAGAAAAGCATTATGTATGTATGCTATGAAGAATGCATGGTTAAAATCCGACACACACTCTGATCACGAGCGATTTGCTCTTATTCATTGAGGAGTTCCGTCCTCCATCTCCGAAGATATTCATCAGATCTTCACCAAATTTAAATGGGACCAACCTGACGATACGACCTTTCAAATATAAAAAAAATTATTAAAATCGGTTCAGATTTGACGGAGTTATGGAGTAACATCGCCAAAAAATAATAATAAAAATAAAAATAAAAAAAAAAAAAACATACGCGTCGAATTGAGAACCTCCTCTTTTTTTTGAAGTCGGTTAAAAAAGGCAAATCGCTAGCGAGGTATAAACGTTCTTATACACTTGTCCGTTTGTTTAGCTTTAGTTTAAGTTTAGCTTTATTCCAGCATTCGACATGTGGTTTCCTTGGGGGCTGGAGAACTTTACCGTATACGTTGCCTCGTTCTTGTTTCACGCATACGCCGGATACTTGTGCTGTATTGGTAAGTTGGTCTTTCGTAAACATTTAAAATTAAATAAAAGTGACAGTTGCCTGTGGCTTCATACTTTAGTTCTTGCAATTCACGAGGACGCGTGAGCTTTACTTGTTGTTTCGTTGTGTACATGCACAGGCATAAGTGTGCGTGCCTGTCAGGAGCCTAGGTGGGAGCGATCGGGCCCGAGCAAGCTCTCGCTCACATTTATACAGATACGACACACACACAACCATGAGCCACGCGCCCTCGTGAATTGAAAGAACTATACAGTATACGACGTATTTATGACGTCATTATTAAGAATGTGAAACTGTCTTTGTTTGTTGGTTCATCCTTCAATAGCTTTGCAACGTATCAACGTGATATTTTACATGCATATATATATGTACACGAAAAATATAAACTATATAGTTGATGACTTGGAGAGTAATACAGATGATTACTGAAGAAAAAAGTCAAATTAGACTACCGAAGTAAAAGGTCACGGTGATCCACCTAGATAGTATCGATATTCTTAAATAAACTTACATCTACATATTTATTTTTATGTTACTTATTAATAAATTAATGTTTTCAGCCTACCCTGGTCTGCAATCAATGATAATTTTACTAGTCGGCCAAGTTATTCGACAGTTAAGGATTCTCACCTTCATATTATTGCATTTGGACGAATTAGTGAAAGAACTGGTACAGGAAAAGACAGATCTATGGCAACCCGGATGCACGTTGATACTGTCGCAGTGCGTAGACCATTACGTGAAACTCAAACGGTATGACAATTTTTGTTTGTGTGAAAGTAGTTTATGCCCGCGACTTAACTTTCCCCACGTGGAGCTAAGTTTCTGAAAATTTCGCGGGAACCCAAAAAGTAGCCTCTTCGAGTAGTCAACTAAGACAACTAATAAATAAATCATTGAAAAATTACATTGATCCGTTGCTCTGTTGTTGAATGATTGAAGAACAACCCAGAAAAACAACCCATTTTATTTTATACTAAGAAATAGTTTTAGGAGAAGTTAGTCCTCAATATGCAAGTCTTAGGTACCGTTAATTCTTCGAGTTTCTTGTCTTGGTCTTGCAAACGTTATGTATTTAGAAGTACCGGGGACGTATATTATGACTTTTTGCTGTTGGCCGATCCAGATCTCGTCTCGCAATACCTACTTTTCCATACTAAGATCTTTTTTAAACTTTCAGATTTGCAAAGAAATTGAACAAGATAACCCAGCCGTTCTATCTAGCTTTGATATTAGTTTCTATTATGCTCGTATGTGTTTGTTCCGTAAAAATTGCTATATCGGTAAGTACCCATACTATAATTCATGCTATCCGTTATAACCTGTTTGTAAATGTAAATTATTTCCATGAAAGATATAAATGCGCCATAATTGGGTCCTGGGAATATCTATGTTACTGACCAAATCTGATTTAAGGAAAAACTAGTTCAGCTTAACGAACATTTTGGGGGCAGAGTCGGGGTAGTTTAATTTCATTTATAGGTTTTAGTAGCTGATGCTCGAAATTACATTATCTCTGTCCGGTTTTAAAAAAATGTAGGATTTCGTAATCATTTTCTGGGATAAAACATATTCTATCTAAATCAAGAGTGAAAGCTACCTTTGATCTGAATTCTAAGTAGATTGGTTTATGTTAACAGTAAAAATCGTAAGTTTTCAGCTTTAACTGTAAAATAGAAGTTTTCAGTTTTAACCGTAAGTGTCAGTGATGTGAGACTACGATGGCTTCAGCTAAAAATGCAGAAAATAAGGAAATACACTGTAAATCATAGAATGTATTTGTAAAACATTAGAAACCATTTGCGGTTGCTCGTCCTAAAACATAATACATATAAATAATAATATGGTAGGTTCTTGTATTCCTACCCATGTACAATTGTTCCCTTTACTAATGTTCTTTTTTTAAGGACAAAATATTATCTCTTGATGTTGTGAAATATTGCTGCCACGAGTTTTGCTGGGTATTAGTGGTGCTAATGTTCTGTTTTTTGGGTCAAAAAGTTGACAATGAGGTAAGCCAGAAGAAAATCAAAATTATAAATAATGACAAAGATTTTGGTAACATTTTCGTACAAATGTATGAATAACTAAATATAAAATAATGTTTTATTTTCTAGTGTGAAAAATTAGAAGAGGCTGTCACAGAAAAATGGTACATCTTCAATTCAAAGCACAGGGTTAACGTACGAATTTTCAAGATGGCCGTTAGTCAGAGAATGCCTATATACATTTTTGGCTCCATCATTCTTTCCTTGCCGACGTTTACTTGGGTGAGGTTCAACTGATTAGTCTTACTTATTGCAGTTTATTAGGAAGATTATTTGTTTGTTTGGGAGATATATTTTACTATCTAGATCACATACAACGGAAAATAAATTAATGTCAAAAAATAATTTTCCCAGTTGATAGCACCACATATTATAAACTAGTATTAGGTATTTTTTAATTAAATTATTGTTTTATAATAAATATTGATTTGATTCCTGATGATCGCGACTTCATTCTCGGAGTTATCATTTCCGGATTAAATGTGCTCACAAACCGTTTTCAAGTAGCATGGTATAAAGTATCGGATATATAAAATCAATTAATTATTATTAATTACGAATTTATATAATAAAAATATGTAATATGAAATAATAATATTATTTTCTTATTTTCAGTTTATCAAGACGGGGATGTCTTTCTTTACTTTTATGATGTCAGTGTTAAATAAATAGTTAAGTAACTTTTAATAATTTAATTTGTAATATAAGTTCTAAATTATTACAAATGACACCATTACCATACAAATGTAATCTAATACTAGCACGTGTTTATAAATAAACTAAAGTTTGCTTTCATTATTTCTTATTGATTTGAGTTTTTAAAATATCTTTATCTATTACTTACATAAGATTAGAACAAGTAGAATTGGTAGTAACACAGTAGATACCTATCAAAGGAGTAGGTAACAGTGGATTTACGAACTCCTTTGATGACGTCTAAATCTTCAAATGTTAATTAGAAATTGATAGATCACGCATTCAAATTCAAATCGTTGAAGTACTGTCCATGTACTGTCATACTAAGTCCTAGGAAAAGCTTTCTCTCAAGTTTCTTTTACAAGAAAAAAATTGAAAGATCACAGAAACACTATTGAACGAGTTAACATATTAAAGCTAGCATTCA
Source organism: Hipparchia sbordonii (assembly GCA_038048805.1). NCBI lineage: Eukaryota > Metazoa > Arthropoda > Insecta > Lepidoptera > Nymphalidae > Hipparchia > Hipparchia sbordonii. The sequence continues at coordinate 12,262,200 of CM076103.1, forward strand.
CGGTCATACAATAATTTCGTGTGACTCCAATTGACTAAAATCTTCGATTACAGAAAAATAAGGGGATTCAGCATTATTGTTCCTTGGCACTGAAATAACTGCTTCACGTCAATGTTCGATGACAGACTAGCTAGCGAAATGATCTCGCACTCACATTTAGTAGTTACACAAATCGGACTAACATGCGATATCCACTTATTTTTCTGTGATCGAAGACTAAAATGATATGGACCAACGAAAATAATTTAGGCTTCACTCCGAAATTCGTTTAAAATATAATAAATTGAAAGTCTTCAAGCGGAATGAAACAATAGTGGAGGTGAGTTCGCACATTTACGGACCGATAGCGCGACGCGTGACGCACGGGCTTCGCAGTTCGCACGGGCTTCGCAGTTCGCACGGTTTTCGCTTTCAAGGACAATTTGGGATGAAATTAAAAAATTCGGTGAGTAAAAATCAGCGTTAAATTTGGCTGTCTTCTTCTTCTTTGGATATCGATATTAATAGGTAGAAACACAACTCCTTTTTGTTTTTTTTTTCGAAAATCGGTTAAAAAAGTATCCTAAGTTACTCCTGATAACATCAGCTATCTACCAGTGAAAGTCCTGTCAAAATCGGTCCAGCCGTTCCCGAGATTAGCGGCAATAAACAAACAGACAGACAGACAAAAATTTGAAAAAATGTTTTTTATATAAGAACCCTATTTACTTTGATATGCTATATCGTCGGGGATAGTGCAAATCCGCGTATCTAACTAGCATTAGTACATTAAAATCCATTTTCATACCTACGTTTGTGGTCAAATCAAAACCGCGTAAGTGTCGTAGCGACTAAATTAATCACTTTAAAAGATATCTATTTTTATCAATACATAGAACACATGAATTAATTACTCTCTGTGTAAAAGTTAGCCCAATAGCCGTAGAAATAAGAAATTTTAACGTTTTAACCTTCCCCTGACCTTCCCCTGTAAAACTTGGACTAGTGTAGATCCGCGGTTTTTACCGATGGTACATACGCGGTTTTGCACTATCCCTGACTGGGAGTATTAAACCAACAAAAAATTTGATTCCTCCGTGATCCCTGACGATGTGATGATATATGATTTAGTATATGATATTACAAACAGACACCTCAATTTTATTTGTTTGTATAGAAGATTTAACTCGATGCATTTACCTACCAATTCCTGTAGGCTGGGCCAGGTGTTGTATTTTTGTCAGATCTCTCGGAAAAAATTAAAATCATAAATTCACTAGGTATAATTATGCTGTTTGTAGAATTACAGAAAATGCAAAATAATTATTTTCATCGAGGCAATAATAAAACCGAGTAATGTCAGAATTTCGTAATAATCCCTTTATTAATAACCGGCGGGCAAATGGTTTGAAATTAAACTGGGGATTTTTTAATTGCCTTTTATGACATAATGCACAAATTAATGAGCCGATTTCGTTGACTTGATGACGATCCTTTAGGGATCATATTTCCTAAGCTATAACGTTCAAAGCATAATAACAAATTCAAATCCTTATTAATATTATTATAAATGCAAAAGTGTGTGTGTTTGTTGGTCGAAGCCTTGTCAAAGCAAAGAATCGATGTAATTTTTAGCAAAAGTATTGTTGAGGATCTGAAGAGTATCACAGGCTTCTTTTTATTTCGAAAAATCAAAGGGTTCCTGCAGGATTTTTAAAAACCGAACTTCACGTGGTCAAAGTTTTGTGACTGCTGTTCTTCTGAGTTCTGCTCTTATCGGCTCTTCTCAGCAGAATTTACATGAAATAATTGAACACACACCCGAACTCAGAATTCTAGACCATAGTTGGCCGTGGCATCGACCCTTAAATTGTTAAAAATGCGAAACTGCACAGCAAGATGTTTTGCAACAAAAGCCGATGCTAAGTAGCGTGCAATATGCAAGCGAAGACTTGCAATATGCCCTGAAGAGCCCAACTAACCTCTCATTGTTTTTGGCTCGACGACGCCAGAGTTATGTTATTGTTCATTCCCTCGATAACATTGCAGATGTGTATTTTTATTATAATAATAATTGAATTATAAATTAAGTTCGCTAACTTAAAATTAAGTTAACGAACTGACATATATACCTATTTTATATAAATTGGCGTAAATAAGTGTAGAAGAGTTAGATTGTGATTTGACATCCCACGCGCAGATTAATCCATGATGGATGCTGGATTTTTTTTTTAAATTTTAACTTTTTTGCTTTTTTTACTTGGAAACTTACATGGCACTCAGGAAGTTAAGTATTTTTCAAATAGTAAAAGTCAAATCACAACGTTTAGCCACCTATCGTTTTTGGTCAAATCCTGTGTCGCGTGAATTTTTTTCTTGAAAATTGACTAGAGCTAACTTCTCTTCGGGTTCAGAATTTAAGAGCTCCAAATATTGTACTTTTTATTTAATGAACTTAATTAACTTATTGGAAAATAAAAAAATAAAGTTTGGCTGCGAAGTAGACTTCATAGACGTGGCATTTTCAAAAATTATTTTAGAGTGCACCTTTTATATTCGAATGGTTAACAGGTTTGCATTTCGTAGTATCTTGCGGCCAGACGGTTGAGTACAAGTTTGACGGCGGAGTTAATATTAGCAAAACTAGCATGCCTTCATAAATGTGGTCTTTTCGGAAATTATACATAAGTTGAATAAACCATTCGTGAAGTTTGATTAAAACTAGTTGACCTACCCTGGCTAAGCCTGAGTATGCTATTCTGGAATTTTTTTTATACATTACTAGCTGATGCCCGCGACTTCGTTTGTGTGGATTGAGGTTTTTTTAATTCCCGCGGGAACCCTCTTTTTTGTAGGATAAGTGTTTAAGTAAAAGTGGTTTAAGTATTATTTCAGGCTATAATCTTTCTCTGTGCAAATGTATTGCGATTTCAGCCAAATCGGTTCAGTTGTTGAGCATCAAACATCCATCCATCCATACATCCGAATTTCGCGTTTATAATATTAGTAGGATAAACACACCACTATCATACCTGATGGAAAGTGATGATGTGGCCTAAGATAGAAAGCGTTTGTACCTAGAACATCTTGTTTTGAATTTACCCAGATTGTAACTTAATTCGAGTGTTGTATATTTTAAACCTTCTTTCGCAATATACCCATAATATTAACCCACATTAAATTCCATTACGTATCAATAAAAAGTTTTGAATTTTCGAACTGTATCCGCTATTTCATTTGCCATTGGCGTTTTTTGCGTTCAAAAGTGGTTTTAAAGTTTTAACTTAAAACAAAGTTTTAAAATGTAATATACTGTTTTAAAATAAGATGTCTCATAGTGACATAAATAGCATAAATATAAAAGCAACATAATAATCTGCTAAAAGCACACATTTCATCGAAATAAAGTATCGAAAGTCAACTTTGGAAGGAATGTGAGATCGATCAGGCATTAGGAAAAAAAAATCCGCAGCACGGACCTACTTGTGCAGTCATGCCTACGAAAAGTCCACCCTCTACTCATATTGCACTGGAAAAACTGGAAGTCCCACTTGCAGTTGAAGTATTCAGTGAAATGTAATTTTATACTTGAGGAGTTGTTGTTTATACTTAACTGTTGAGCGTATTGTTTTCTGTTGTGAATTGTTTATTGTTGAGTATTTATGAGCACAATTGATATTACATTGAGCTTTTTGGTTTACTAGCTACTGCACACGATTTCATCCACGTATAGGTATTTACTTATACACATACCTACTGTTTTTTGAAGGAAATGTATTTTTGCTTATGTATTTATTTGTAATTTTAATTTTTGTTAGTAGGTACACACATATTTCACCATACTTCTTCAATTTGATTTTGTGATCAAAGTACATCATGCGTTTTTCTTTTAAGCTTTCCGCTTATTTGGAGGGGAGAGAAAAAATGTTAGTCTAGTTCAGCTTAACTAATATTATTTGAAAAAAGAAATAACTAAGATGTTTTTATAGGGTAAAAGCTATGTTTATAAGTTGCAAGTCCGCCCTGGTTCCCAGTCGGCTGTGAAAAAGGCAGCGAGTGCTCTCAACCGCATATTGCGTTGGAAAAAACTGAACGCGCCACTTATTGTTTGAGTGTTCAGTCAAATGTTGGATGAACCTCGAGATATTATTGTAGGTACTCTAGTCTAAAGCTGTTGAGCTCTTTGTTCGTTGGAATAGGCGGATGTTTTGTACCTTTTCAGTTATTGTTGCACTGTTTTACTAATTTTTTTTACTCAAAGCGGGCTCACTGTGCTGATGAATTCCGGATACCAGTACCTACTTGTTAGGTATATTACTTCAATGATAAATCTATGTGAAAAAAAATTAACTATCACTGATCATAAGGCTATCCGCCCACGTCAGACATTTTGTAAGTTCGATGATTATAATCAGACCGATAATGTCGCCGATTTTTACTATAGATTCTGTGGGTAATTTTGACCGACTCTTTGTAGAACGTGTGTATAGGACGTTTCGATATTGTAATCTGTATGTTTTATTTTTTGCCGACAAAAAATCGGTCACCGATTGTTGGACATGGGTGGAGCACATAAACTTAGGAGTTGTGAAAAGACTGCACCGATGAGAGACAGGCCTCAGGGTACTTTTCGTTAAAAAAGATCGCTTACAGCTGCGTCGTATAACACACGAGTTCCAAGGCGCGTCAACGCACATTTAGTCAGCGTTGAGCGCTCGAGAGTAAATAAATGGATGGACCAAGTAGGTATTCTCTTTGGAAACGTCTTTTTCTAAAACTTTAAGTAAATTACATAACGTGCGCTACATAAACTGGCGAAAAAATGATCGATGTGCGATGAGTCTGTGGCAAGTTTTCAGTGGACATTATTTTACGCTTCGAAGATTTTTGTCCTCCGCGGACAAAAGTCCCCCGTCTGCGCAGGCCAGAAATCATAAAGCTAATGAAAAACTAGTAAAAAAGGAAACTTCGCATTCAATTTCGCAATTAAATATGAAAAAACATTAAAACTATAGGAAACATTGTAGCAGCTATAAAAGTTCCATTCTCGCAGTTCTTGGCATTTGGCACACTAAAAAGACATAAAAAGAGAATAAAGTCTATACCAATTAAGTTAATTACATTTTATTAGAGCCTGTTTCCACTGCCCTTACACGATTTTATTATTAACCTACCTGTACCGTAGGTGAATGTGGCAGGTGAGTAATAAACTGCTCGAACTTATTTTTAAAGTGGTATGAGTCCCATTAGTTTCAAATGGTTAAAAGAGCTGGTTGGTGTGGCGTGTTTTAGCCAAGGCAAGAGAAAATAAACATCTTCGAAGAAAGCGCGCTTCAACAATAACCTCATCCATCATCCTCACCAATCCATCATCCATCCATCATCGTCACCGATCATCGTTAAATGCGTGCCTATCACACACCAAAAAAATAAACCAACAATTGTTCACAGTTGATTGCGTAGCTCACCAAACCTTGTTACTTAATCTCAATCACTGTGGCACCAAAGGCGTTAAATTGAATTCACTGTCTCTCATCTTCACAGAATAGATCGTGTAACAGAACTCAAAATCTATGCATAAGTGATGTGCAATCAAGCTCTCACATGCCTCTGCTATAATCTATTTTTTCTTAGCTGTCTCAAAATACAAATAAATCGCAGAACACGTTTCGGAGAGAAGTGTAATTGGCCAAAGAAATGAGCGTTTACTCTTTTGTAGCACGGTTTGATTAATGTCAGCGGGGTAAGAACGTCCTATACACTGTGCTTAGCCCGTCGCTTAAGGGTTTCTGAAAGAAAACACTTGATTAACTTTTCTTAAGGCGGCTTGGAAAAAATGGGTTATCCGTTAAATTTTTCGTAACGTCCGTGAGAAAGTAAACAGTTTCCAAGGCAGAAGCCCGTTGTTCCGATTGCAAACGACCTTTTTATAGACCTATGAATGGTAATTAGGAATTAGCGACCACTTTGGTCATTCGGTGGCTACCCAATATCCAAAGCAAGATCACTATAATCATATTGTCAATCCAAGTACCTACCTAATTTTTAATTTTGGATGCCATGGAAATAGCTTTTTGAAATGATATTTTGACATTTTTATATACCTATATCGTGTAAAAAAGCCCTTGAAAATACTGAAAGATATACTACAATGTAACTAGATTTTGCCCGCAACGTCGCTTACGCAAGTTGGACTTTTCAAACCCCTATTTTACCCCCTTTTTCTTGGTTGAATTTTCAAAAAATCTTAATAGTAGCCCGATCGGTCTAGTGACTTAACTACAGTGCGTTCATAGATCAGTTAGTCAGTCACTTTTTCCTTTTATACCTATTATGTTTTACTAGTTGAAAAGTATGAAAATAATTTTTCATCAATATTTTTACAGGTGGTTATATATATAATATTAGATGCATACATATGTACATATCCTTCAAAATACTTTCTATTTTCTTCAAAATGCTAAAAAACTACGTTTGTATAAGAGTATAAAAGAATGTATTCGAGTTTACGAGAGACTGTGAAGCCAACAAACGATTTTATTAAAGGTAAAAAGAAAATTTTTAAAATGTGCCGTTTATTAAAATATTTCCGCTCGACGTGTACCTATTAATTAATTGAAAGAATTATTTCATGTTTTTGACTTTAATTTACAGTGAAAATATTATTTAAAAAAGCTCTCGTTTCCAAAAATAAAATAAAATCTCGGCCTTTACAAAAAGCAACATACGTGGAATAAATTCGCTTAATTGAGAACTCATATTATTTTACTTACCTCTAGAAATACGAGTATGTACTTCATAATAATAATATAATACGAGTATTGACTCAATATTGATGTTTAAATTTTCAACATATTGGGTAATTCATACAATTACAGGTGGTGGTAATTTTCGTGGATCGTGTGTACAATTTTTTTTAAATTATGATTATGGTAACCAAACGTACCTTTAAAAATCTACTTTTAAAAATCCTAACTCGAATTGCTAAGGATTGAATCTTATCCTACCTTACGTTAGGAACCTATGCCCCTCTGTTGAGTGATGTATATAAAAACCTAAAGCCAATGACATTTTATAAAAAATATCTTAGCCTAAATCCAAAAGCTTGTTGGTTTATAAAACAAAAGTTTCTAAGAGGGAAGAGGGAGTTCGGGGCAAACCACTATATGCTTACAATAGTATGTGGTAGTTATAGATTATCCCGATATTGCATGTTGGAGTTATCTCTTGGATTAAATTCAAAGTAGTTCGCAACAAATTCTGACCTACCGATATAGCGCAAGCATGCGAGCGAGGAACTCGCATGCACTAAAGTTCTATAAGCCCCGCGGAAGCCGCACGTCGAACTGGTATAAAGCTAAGTTTAACAAAAGGCAAGCGCGCGGAAGAGTGTTATAATAAAAGTTTAATAACGCCTACTATCTGGCTTGTTTCTACCGCGAATTTCAAAAACAAAGACTTCTCGAGACTTACCTGTGTAATACCTGCTTACTCTGGCTTTGCCCGCCTGACTTAATTTCATGGGCAGTATATAGGGAGTATATACTTACGTCTATGTAGATCCTAATATATCAATTCATCGGAATATTTTTTTTTGTATGTTCGCCAATTACTCGATAATATGCCTTGACCGATTTGGAAAATTCATTTTTTGTTTGAAACGGTATACTTTCTAGATAGTCCCATCATCACCAGGTCAGAATCTGATGATGGGATCTTAGAGAAATCGAGGAGACTCTTAAAGAGAATATAAGTCAAGTTCAGCTTGGCTAATATTCTTTTCTTAAAAAAAGAAAAAGCGTTGGTAATATAGACTCAGGTACTTTTCACAATCATAGTGTAATTAATAAATTGCAACGGCGGAATGGAGCGGAGTGAAGGCAAATCAAAGAATCCCTTTGTTGGTTTTTTAATGCCGAATCAATATACAAAGGAGGAATGATTCAGTACCGTGACAAGTGAGGCGAAAGTCATAAATCTCTAGTGTTATTGCTATTGTTATTTTTCCCCTCACTATGTGTGGGGATGATTTATTGAGCCCCTATTGAGTGCTTAAGATAATTGACTACCTACTCTAAATTATTATATGGAGCATAGATAAATATCACTACAGTTCTTCGGTCCTATTCAATCTTAGAGCATTTGATAAATGCTAAGGTACTACGAGTATTAGGTTTTCTGTGGTATAAGTAATGTACTATGTATGTGACTGATAAATAAATAGATGCAAGTGGTCCAACAGCAAGAGCAGTATACCTATTCCTTATCCAATTTGAAGACTTTACAGACCTTTGAAAATATTATCAAGAACTCTCAGGTTTCCTCACAATTTTTTCCTTCACCGTTAAAGTAAGTGATAATTTAATTATTATTGTTTAAAGCACACATAACTCCGAAAATTAGGTGGGTATAGGATGTGCGCTTGAATGTTGGAATTGAACCGTGGACACCCGAAAAGGAGGCAGAAGTTGAACTATAAGACTTAAGCTTCAGAAGCGGATTGAAAAACTGAGAGATCGCAGGTTCGACACCCACCCGTTGCACTATTGTCGTAACCACCATTTACCATTTTCATTGTGATAATGCTCTCTGTAGATTGTTTAGCGACGTTGCAATAACTGTGAGAGACATATATCGTACTGGGGCCCAAGTCTGCTATTGCAATTGTAGTTCAATTGTCTATCAATGACATCCCAATTGCTACTTTTAGCAATTTTTGTAGTCTACTAATTCAATGGCGTCACAATTGTTTTCCGATGGTTTGCCACTGACACATCTAGCTTTGAATCTAGCTTAAATAAACGTTTTTAATATGTAGTTTGTTTTGAAACTCATTTCGGCAAACGCTTTTTAAGCTAATGGCAATACCGAGGTATCATTGAGTTACAATCCAATTATAAGAAATCGAACGACCATTGTGAATTTAGTAGACTACGAAATTTTGGACCAATGATAATTGAATTGTAATTGTATTGGGGTTCAATGACAATGACATGTAAAATAGCAGACTTGGGGCCCTGGTTGTGCTCGGGCTGTAGGGTCAAGTGTGTAAGCTTACGTTTATAGTACAAGTAACTAGTATAATAGATAGTTATCTATTATCCTATTATCCTATTATTATTAATTACGAGAGAGAACTTGTTTAGCAGTTGCTAAACAAGTTCTCTCTCGTAATTAATAATAATAGGATCATTATTAAAAGAGTGATATTATAACACGGAAAAGGAACGGATTAAAGGAGATGAAATAGACTAGAAATATGAATTAAAAGAGAAATAAATTGTCGTCTTAAGAAACATTTCTTTGCGCTTCGTTTGGTAAAGGAAGAGAAAAATATCAACTACTGCATCGGTACAGTAACGACAAAGAATATGTCTATGGAGTTGATGATACGGATTAGTTGTTGGTTTGTTCTTCAATTACGAAGCAACGGATGAATGTGATTTTTTGCATGGTAAGTGCTTAGTTTGAACCCCGAGCGGGCGAAGGATTCTAAGTTGGAATCCTGAGTGTAGTGAGCGATTCAAAGGCTTAAGAAACAAAAACTTTGCTATCGTGTGATACATACAACTTTTCACCTCACTAGTTAAAAAAGGGCGCCTTGCTGTCTACTAAACTACTGAGCAAAAGTCGTTTTTGCTCACTCGGTGAGAAAAAGTATTGAACATTTAATTGATTCTCACTTTTTCTCACCGAGTGAGTAAAAACGACTTTTTCTCACTGGTTTTAGACAGAAAAGGCACCCTTTTTGAGCTAATGAGGTGAAAAAATATTTGTGTGATTTTTCAACTCTATATGCTTCCATTATTGAGTGCCAGTATTATAGGACATTTTTCTTGTCGGTAATAATGTTTCGCGAACGCTGTGCTGCATGCATGATCTCACTTTAGTTTGATATGTTTAACAATAAAGTAAGAACTCCAATTCACTCTCACATTGAGGCAATTTTAAAATTAAGTATAGGGTACTTATTAGTATATTAACCTTCGCAATCGGGGACAAAATAAAAGAGAATTTATACAATTTTATTTTGTATAACTTATTTAAGTTAAAGTTATGAATATAAAACCACCGAATTAAGTCCGGCTCAGATTTATTACAAGTATTTATTTTCGTAGCCAATCCATTTGAGCTAATGGAGAGGCCACGCAAATATTTTCCTACGGATTTCCTTAAATAAAGCGTGATTGACTAATCTTTGTTTACACTTAATATAATTGCGGAAGAAGAAAGAAAATCCGGGGAGTATCATTTAAATAATTGTCAGAGGTATACACCCAAAATATTCAGCTCAATTTTACTAATAAAATTATTTGAATAAACGTTCTATTTATTAACCCCCGATTCAAAAACAACGGGGTGTTATAAATTTGACATGTCTGTGTGTGTGTGTGTCTGTCTGTGGTTTCGTAGCTCCCGAAAGGATGAACCGATTTTGATTTTGTTTGAAAGGTGAATTAGTCGCGAGTGTTCGTAGCTATATTTGATAAAAATCGGTCCAAGATGGCTGCCGCCACAAAATGGCGGATTACATATTTTTATTTTAACGATTACTGCCAAGCGATTAGGATGTAACATGTCGGGGGTGTTTTAAATTTTTAATTTAAGTAAACTTGTTATTTTTAACACATACTGGTGAAAACGCACTATAACAGAGTTGGCACTATTGGCACTACTGCCTGGGGTTCCCCTTCGCTGCCTACTGATTCTGTAACTCAGTGCCTATCAATGACGATAGGCATTTTTATCCATTGAAGGTTTGAAGAGAAATGTCATTTACATTTCATAGTAAACCTTCAATGGATAAAAAATATAATATGTCAGTGGCTGTCATTTTTTGATATGCACTGTTACAGAATCAGCCCCCTGGTCTACAAAGGAGGCTCTGAGGACTGACAAGATATGGTGGTGTATGCAATTTATATTGGCTACATCTAACTTTGTCAAAATGTAGACGTTTACAAAAATAACGATACTTGTCGCATGAAATTTTATGAAGACAATGTGCTACGACGACGATACTTTACGAGTATTTATGACATTTTTACTACGTACTTTCATTAGATTGAACAGCAACGAAGAATTTTTATTAATGAGTATGACAGCAAAATTCTGACATAACTTTACAATTTACTTCACGTTGCTTTGTTTGTTACAGTTTTTATGTGCTTTTGAATTATCAAAAATTGAAATCCGGCAAGACGAGACAAGACTTTGGTATTAAGAAATGCAGACATTAGCATAGTCTTATTAAGAAATCTATGCCATACTTAACATAAGTGCACAAAAACATAAAACATGTAGAACTGTGATGTAGAAAATACAATATAGCTAGTGATTCTCTCAAATTGGTATAGTTATATAGGTAGTTGATTTTGTATATAGTTAATTGTAATATTTTGTGTGTACTGACATAAAGGTCACCTTTAAAAGTCCCATATAAATCTGCTCTTAATTCCTGACCTACCAAAACAAAATATGTTTAACAACAGTAGTAGGTAAATAAGTGCAAAATAATTTGGCCATTCCACGTTTCTAAGAACTTGGATACAACTATTTGAATGGCGACTGTAACTGACACAATCCTTGGCTTTGAGTGCCTTTTTTCTCACTCTTACTTATAGAATTTAAGCAGTGTATAAGTAAGATAGGAGATGCATTCAAAAAGCGGCGAGTTCAAATAGAGAAATTGAGCTGACCCTTATCACACTTACCGTCCAACACAACTATCTGAGTTTTGAAAATACGAAATACGTTTCAGACTTCAGATTACTATTGAGATAGTAAGTACCTACTAATATTGCAGTAGATTTTGACGTGACAAAACCATCGCAAGTGAAATACAGATAAAGAAAGTTTGACATTAATCTTTCGCTCACTTTGCCCGGTCTTATGCATCCGATTTTCTCAATTTATTGGCTCTCATGTCTACAAGGTCTATAGCCAGCGCAACATGGACGGCCGCGAGATTTAGCTCCAGGGACTTTATGGTATATTTCTATTACTATTAATTACGTAAAACTACTATTCACTATCATGTATTATTTTTTTAAAGGTTTCAAAGGTACCTTTAAAAGATAACACGTCACAAGCCTTACCCTTGCGAAACTCGATTTAATAACTCCTGACTTATAATTACCGAAATTTGCACATGAAAGAGGGAAAATTTGGAAAATAATTTCCTTTGCAGGAAGCATCAAAGTAACTGCGGTAGACGCAGCGACCTCTGCTCCACTGTTTCCGTTACGGGTCACAAATTGTTTTTGCGACCGCCCTAATTATTTCCACTTGGTGGTTTTATGCGTTGATAGTGAACGCTGGAAGAGACGCTTTTATTTGCTTAGTGTACCCAGGTATCTTGGGAAAAAGGAAATCATTTATTTGGTTACATCAAACAATGGACTAATTCCCTTTTCACCTCACTATCTCAAAAAGGGTGCCTTTGCTGTCTAAAACCAGTGAGCAAAAGTCGTTTTTGCTCACTCAGTGAGATAAAGTGTTGCCTCAAGAAAAGTTTAACAGTTTTTCTCACTGAGTGAGCAAAAATGACTTTTGCTCTCTGGCATTAGACAGCAAAGGCACCCTTTTTGAACTAGTGAGGTGAAAAGTTGTATGTATCACACGATAGCAAAATTTTGTTTTCTTGTGCAAGACGAGATAGATTAATGTCGGAGCATATTTGTATAACATATAATAAACGAGATAGATTTATGTCGGAGCATATTTCGACCGTTCCGTAGAACAAAGACTGATCTGCTAAATTCTTATTCAATTGAAATTTGAGCCTTAAAAGTCACATCTGCAAGGCTCAAAACTCAAGTTATGAATTTAGCAGATGAGACTTTGTGCTACGGAACAGTTGATTTGTGTCTCTTTTTAACTCTCAGCTTGAGTCTGAGCTAAGTCAGAGCACGCTCTATAGATCTCAGCATTAAGAGATCGCAGTAAAGCTCTTACTAACTACTATTGAATAAAAAATGTATTATGGCGTCTTATCCAGTTGCAGCTAACTTTATATCATTGAACTCGGCTTTCGCGACGGCCTCACCACAGTAGGTGCACAATAAAAATGTTAACTTGACAATGTATTTCATAGCTACACCTCTCTGTGTGCCGCGGAAAACAATTACTGCATTTTTTTTTATTTTATATCATCGCGGTAGGTTTTGTGATTATACTATGAGGTTAAAGAATATAATAATAATGTCCTCCCGACCTAATACAGTTACGACGACCAAACTCCGCAGAGATTGGCCATTTGCATGGGAGATATTAGAGTGCAAAAGTGTCTGCGCAAACACAGGTGCACTCTCTATTCCGTCACTCTCATATAGTCTCATGGGACGGAAAATCCGATACAATCGGAGAGAGGCCATGCGCAGGACCGACGACTATACGTGCTCTCCGACCACCGCCAACTTCCTAACCCCGAACTAATACTGGGAATTTCTTGATATAGAAATCCCTAATAAACTTGATCCGACCCGGGAATCGAACCCGGGAACTCGTCATCCGTAGTTGAACATGCTAACTACTAGGCCAAGGAGGCTATTAAAAATAATACAGGTCTAGTGCCAATTCTTAATTTAGGGTTTAAACCTGGTGTGAATTAAATTCTTTTGAACCTAAAAAAATCTTTGACAAATAGTTTTTTTTACTTTATTTTATTTCATTTGGAGTATGTATGTAACTCTACTACGTTAATAATTATGTACTACGAGTATCATATTAATCGTATCATTATATTATATACGAAGTATAAATAAGGAAGAAGCATGGAATAATATTATGCAAAATTATTTGTCATTACACTCATAAAACACCGCCCCTATTAAATCCATTTAATATAAAGTTATCACTGCGAAAATAAATTAAACTCACTCCGAGTAATTACATTTCTGGTATTTACTTGACTCCAATTTAATTTCGATGGCGCTGATCTAGAGGAGATGTTGTAGGACGTAAGAGGGTCGTTTGTAGGGAAATCTAATTAAAATGTGTTGTCAGAACTATTTGGCAATCGATTCGAACTCTGGTAGCCCAAAATCACTGACAAGAAGACTTACTACGCACACATAGGAAATCTAATTTGATTTCAAATACGAGGCTCGAGTAGGGGAGGGCAAGGATGTGTTACGTAGTAGGTGTCTGACCTTATACTGATATCAAAGTCAGGAAGAAGTCACCAACGGATTTTTTTTTTGTTTTTTTTTTTTAAAAGAAAAAGCTTTTGCCCCCGCAACTTCGTCCGCGTGAAATTAGGTTTCGTGGTGGAATTTTCAAAAACTGTGACATACGTACCTACTTCTTTATTTTTAACTGAAAGCTCAAATACCAACTTTGATGGAAACAGCTTGAAAAATGACGGAGTTTCATATAAACTTCCATCCCCTATTTAAACCCCTTAGGGGTGGAATTTCCAATAATCCTTTCTTAGTGTGCGCCTACGTCATAAAAGGAACCAACTGTAAAAATTTCAAGTTTCTAACTTCAGTAGTTTAGGCTGTGCGTTGATATCTCAGTCAGTCAGTCAGGACTTTGAATTTTATATATATAGATTAGTCAAACTGAAGTTGACTAATATCCTCCTATCCCCTCCAAATAAGCGGAAAGCTTGTGCTAGGAGTGGGTACGACAATAGTGGGACGGGTGGGATTCAAACCTGCGACCTTTCAGTTTTGAGTCCGCACCTTTAACCGTTGGGCTCTTGGGGCTTAATGAAATGAAGATACAACAAGAGTCTTTCACAGACGAAGTGATGATTCAAGTGAGGAACAGAGATCATGGTGATAATAAAACGACTAAAATACAGCTATCGGCTCTATAAACGAGGGAGAGTTAAAATTGTTTATGCTAATATTCCCTGATCTGTGATCATCTATATTATCTGAATGCGTATAGATATTCTTCTGATACCTGTTATTCCAAAAACTATGATTATTTTTTTATTTTAAATTCATTCATTTATTATCATTATTTATGTACAAGTATCGTAAAACGCACCTTCATGATATAAAAACAAATCATATCCTGAAGAAGAAACCAAACAAATGTTTTGGATCAGAATAATCGCCTGTGAAAGAAGAGATCATTGGCCCTCTAGGAACAGACGTTTCTGAAATCATAACTAGCTTTTGCCTTCGACTTTATAGTATAGGTAAGGATTTTAATAGGTAAGGATTTTAAAATCAAAAAATGGCGCAAATACACCATTGTTTTAAGAGCAAAGAGCGTAATATTTCCTGAACAGCGCTCAGAAACTAATCGACGTCGGGAAGGTATTTTCAATTTTACCTGCAATTTACATATTCGATGAGGGCGAAATCCTTGATAGCGCCTCGTGGACGACGAATTTGCATTCAACAGAAAAACGTCCTTTAATATTTAAATAATTAAAACTTGAATAATTATACTTCCACCGTAATTAAGATACTTTTGAGCAGGCCTAAGGTTTTGATGACATTTTAAGTGCGATATAACCATGTCAATCTGTCTGTTTGTCTATTTATTTGTTTATTCTGTATATTATAACCTTAAAAACTAAACTTAAATATAGAAATCTATCTGGCGGTCTGTCTCTATTCGTTTCTTTTCAAAGCTCAAATGCAAAATTGATCGTGACAAAATTAGGCATTGATAGTTTGCCTTCTGGAAACGGACAAAGAAAACTTTTTATTCCGGAGTTTCCACCAGATTAAGAAAAACTAAATTGACGAAAAACTTAAAGCTCTTGATAAATATTGAGAGAAAAGTTACGAAAGTAATATTAGTAATACTCAATACATAATATACATATTATAACAAACCTTCTAGGTTTGACTTCTCAATTTTATTCAAAGGCAAAATCAAATCAAAAAAAAAAATCGAAGTCTAACGCTTAGAAGCGCAATAGGTAGACTACGCAGTATTGTCGCGTTAGAACGATGAGCTTCCAGAAAATTAATAAAAAATGACGTATTGTGCTGTGAAGGGTGTCATAATTCATCACAATTCACAATACCCATCAAAAATCTAATTATCAGTATCAGTACAGAAAATAATCATATGCCACTCACACATTATGCCCCACCCTTATCTATAAAGTTGTTAAGTATTATAGTGTTTAATTTTACTTTTTGCAAAAAAAAAAAAAAACATTCATTGTGTGTCTTGAGTCTACGTTTGGAGCGGAATTTTGTTAAGAAACTTCTTTTCTTAGGACCAACTTTTTAGCCAAACCAAAAATTCATTATAGATTGGGGCATTAGCCTTGCCTCTTTTCAAACTTAAGAAGTTTCTTGCTGGCTCTTCTCAGCAGAATCTGCATTCCGAACCGGTGGTAGAGTCATGACGTGTCACAAGAGCTACCAGTAGGCTTACATGAAATAAATAATTTTGAAATTTAAATTTAAAAATTTACCTAATACCTTATCTAATTTCAATATCATTACTGGAAAGGTATTTTGAAATATTTTGTAAACATTTTGGCTGTTACAATTTCTGACCAAACAACCAACAACCTAGGGTTATAGGAACATATGAGTCGTTCATATCGGCAAAATACACCTAAAATATTGCAAATCGATATAATGTGGCTACCAAATGGTTCTCGAAGCTTACATTGTTTGGCATCAAATTTCAGGTTAGGATGGGTAATACCAGAAAGTTCATTATTCTACTTTTATTGCTCTTTTTGATATTATTTACACTTTCTGATAATGACTAAAATACAAAATTTGAATTAAACAAAAAACTGTTATTCAATCAGAGATTTCCTCCAAGTTCTGGTTAAGTGATTAAAGTAGGGTATTCTTTTGTATTAAGCTATGATTTAAGAAAAATTAAACTTACTTCAATATACCCAATAATTGAGAAGGGAAAAGTGGCCATACGTTGAAAACCACTGAACAGATTTTGATGAAATCTTCACTGTTCCTTAAGTTGAAGTAAAATAAAAAATAATACCATAATTCAATTGTAGTTTCCGAGAAATACGTAGACAAACGTATAAATATAAACATACATACATACATACATATAAATTTTATTATCTGGAAGTCCTAATAGATTTTCGTATGTGAATATTTTGGAGTTCCAATAATATTACGTGTCGAATTGATAACATCCTTTAATTAAAGTCGGTTTAAAAATCACGGAATCCGCAGGGAATTTTGGATATAAGCTACTGTAACTCTACTATTGCATAATAGTCAATAACGTAAGGAGACGAGGATTTGAACGGGATATTTGAGCACGACTATAATCAACTAGCGAAGTGGAAATCTATGGGACTCGGATATTCGAACAATGTCCTTTGTCTATGCGATTATAGTAGATATTTTGTTAAGGTTGCGTCAGATAATACCGCCTGTGTTAAGATCTTAGCCTAAGTTCAATTTTAGTTATCCATACCTTTTTTTGTTCGATAACAAGTTAGTCCTTGACTGCGATCTTACCTATGGTAAGTGACGGTGCAGTCTAAGATGGTAACGGGCTAACTTTGAAGGGGTATGGCAGTGTAGATTCAACCCATACCCCTAATCGGTTTCTACACGCCATCGTGGCGGAACGCTAAATCGCTTGGCGGCACGTCTTTGACGGTAGGGTGGGAACTAGCCACGGCTAAAGCCTCCCACCAGACAACCAGACAACCTTCAAGAAATCATAAGCTCCTCTTTACAGACAGTACTTTTATCTTCTAAGCCCCTGTTCCTGAGTCCCTGAGAAGATCTGATTTTATAATTCCTACTAAAGTTTGGTAGTAACATTTTGGCCTGCATGTTATATACCAAAAACTTAGTTATAGATCGTAAAATTGGAGGCAGCAATTTATTACAGTGATGATCACGTACCTCGCTTAAATGCAATAAGTTTGCCAAGTAGACAAATAGGTAATTACCTACCGAAGCCTATAGGTTTATTTTGGTATACGTAATAAAAAAGGTATCATTTCCTTCTCTTCTTACTGAAAAAGCAAATAAGATCGACGTGATTTTTTGTACGAGTATAGTTAAAGACTTGGAGAGTGACATAGGCTACTTTTATCCCAGAAAAACAAAGGATTACCGTGATATTGTCAAAAACCTAATTTCAGTTTCATCCATATGAAATCGCGCGAAGATACGGGCGCTTTACTCGTGGTTACGTCGTGTGCATACACATTGCGTAAGTGTGCGTGCCTGTCAGGCGCGAGCAAGCTCTCGCTCACACTTATATAGATATGACACACACACAACCATGAGCTGCGTGCCCTCGTGAATTGAAAGAATTATACAAATAGCAAACAGAAATTTAGAGGGAATATTGTCGCATGTGGTGCCCAACCCTAAAATAATCAAACTAATTTCCAAATCAGACTTGTTGTTAGGTAATCAAGTATTATTCGGGTCATATTATTATAATAGGGAGTGACCAAGGTCACTTCCAATAAGGGTCTGATCCCATCTTAATCCTAATTAACTGCCAATATCCTTCGAGATAAATGAACGGAAGCTTATCTGAGGAATAATGCCTACAGGTGTGGCGTCATTCGGGACTAATTCAAACTTTCTGCTGAACCGCTTTTATCTGTCTGCTAAGATTTGCTCGGAAAGGTTATTTATAAGATTATGACTCCGTATTGGATTGATCGCGAAGGTTAATTATAATGTACCTAATTTCCGATAAGTTTTTCTTCAAGTGTGATGTAAATATATGAGAAAAATTTATCACCACTGATCTTATATAATATAATTATCTTTTTATGATTATTTTTTAGCCCGCAGCTTATATTTAGTTTGTCTGTATTTAGTTATTGTAAATAATTCTTAAATAGAGAATTAATAATAATTTGCATGTCATCTCTGACAGAATATGTTTGTATGTAATATTATAACATCTAATATATTTTGTACAATGTTTAATGCAAATAAACAATTTATTTATTTATACGTAATTGGACAATGCCCGTTCTAATTAAATAAAAATAAATAAATAAAACTTTGTCATACAGTTGAAAATGATTTAGTGATAAAATAATACTTTGAATAATAATATCATTATTTTGCCGCATGTATTCCCGATATAAAAGAATAAAAACTATCTAGGCTCTGTAAAGTGGTTCATTATCTATTGAGTGTCTTTCTTGTGCATCAAAGACATCTATCAAAGAGATCCATCTACAAAATTCAAGCAATGGTATTAAGTAAGCGAAAATATCGCTTCATGAAAAATTGCCGTGAAGAACTGCAAAGGAAAATCCCGAATTCCTCATAATTACTGCTGATCACTTAAGTGGAAATGAGCGGAAGCTTATCCGGGAAATAAAGCCGTCAGGTGTGGCTCGATTACTAAAAGTAGGTAAGTACCTAAATGAAAATTTTCCGCTAACTACTCGTACGCTCGTATTACGAATCCGTTTTTTTTTGCGTTAATCTCAAATATTGTCGAATCAATGAAATATAAAATTTTATATGTTTACTAGCTTTTGCCCGCGACTTCGTCCGTGTTAGTTAGGTTTTTAAAATCCCTCCCTCCCTTTGTTTTTCCGGTATAAACCGTAGCCTATGTCACTCTCTAGATCCTCAACTATGTCCATGCAACAAATCACGTCGATGTACTCGACGACGATCACTTCACTGTACATGATTGTAGGACTAATTTGTTTTTATTTAGGCCCGTCCGACTTCAACATACGTCTACAAACTGAAATTATTAAACCATAAATACTATTAGGCAGGTATACTTGTTGAATTCGCCCGTTAGACTAGCGGGCCTAAATAGAAACGATGAAACCGATGCGTGACGCTGGCCCGACTTCAACATACATGTACAAACTAAAATTATTTTATACTTTTAGGTGGCGTTTGAAGTCGGTTTATTTAAAATATTTTTTTATATTATTTTGATTGCTATTCTTCGATTGCTTTATATCAGGCCTGAACAATAATTTCACTGTTTTAGATTTTTAAGAAAAGTATTCACTATCTTATCAGTATCACAATCAGAAATTGATTTCTTTGAAAACAACGATTGTCTGACACTTTTATCTGAAGTATTGTTTGTAAAGGTCAATTTTTATTGGTTGATAGTGCATGCAGCTTTGTGATAATAATGATTACTCTCTGCAGATAGTATAATGAATTTATGTATAGTTCTTGCAATTCGCGAGGGCGAGTGGCTCATGGTTGTGTGTGTGTCGTATCTGTA
This sequence comes from Hipparchia sbordonii, assembly GCA_038048805.1. Lineage (NCBI taxonomy): Eukaryota > Metazoa > Arthropoda > Insecta > Lepidoptera > Nymphalidae > Hipparchia > Hipparchia sbordonii. Next base: position 12,282,345 of record CM076103.1, read on the forward strand.
GTGTTGAGTGAGAGCTTGCTCGCGCTGCTTCCACTTAGGCTCCTGATAGGCACGCATACTTACGCAATGTGCATGTACACGACGTTACCACAAGTAAAGGTCACGTGCCCTCGTGAGTTGCAAGTGCTATAACATTTATAAAAAAAAAAAAACTATTTTACTTTTCACTGTAAAATGTAAATTTAAACTGTTTAAATGTAATATAAATAATCACTAAGATATTTAGTAAGCATTTCCCCCCCGACAGCATGAAAATTTAGCCAAAATGCTGTAAGAAACAATGGTTCTAAATTAACAACAACAACGGTAAATAATCTTTAAAGTCAATTTAGTCTATGTTTAGTAAATTGTTTAAATGATTAATAATAAAATACAATAAATTAATTAATGATTTGTCAATTTAGTTTAGCTCTAAGCGTAATGCTATCCTTTTCTAACCGTAACATTGTGAAAAAAGCAACACTATTTATATTACTGTAAATTAAGTTTCGTTTCAGATTATCTACAACGAGAATTACTGTGAAGCCAGTGAGTGTCTGGAGACTTTTACGAAGCTGATTTGTATGCGTGACGCAATACGCACATCTCTATGGAAATGCTGGATACTACTCTGAATATATTCCAGACAACTACGATGACGTCTTTAACAGAGTTCTAAAATTCTATTCTAAACTAGACTCGTGTTCAAGTCTACAAAAACTCGGTAAGTATCCTTCAATTTTTAAAGTCACTCATAATATTCTGTCTACGATTTCATGGAATATAGTCAAAGGGAAAATGTAACAGTCCTCGAGAAGGGTACAGAATATGAACTACGCAGTCTTATGAAGAAAAGTTCTTGAGCTAAGATTTTTATGCATGTATGGGGTTGAGCAATGAAAGGATGAACAAGTATAGAAGTGAGTAATTTATAATCAGAAGGAACTACAATGGCAGACACACAATGACAGATACAATAGAGATTACGCATACAAGGGGCGCGGGCGTACCGCTCGAGCGTCGGGTCGTGACTGGCGCGGCGCGCGCCTCGAACTCGAACATGCAGCGCGCGCGCACCTAACGGGTCTTCGTACCCCCCCGCGACCGCTTACAGCCGCCGCGCCTCGTTCGCATTGTAACCGGCCGCGGGAGCGTCTTTTATGTCGTACGGATTTTGTATTGTGTATGTATGTATATGTATGGGTAGTATGTATGTATGTGTAGTATGTATGTATGTGTGTTGGTATGTATGTATGTGTGTCGGTATGTATGTATGTGTGTCACCCACATGACTCCCCTTCAGAGACCGTGTTACGGGCGAAAGTAGTCCGGGAATCGAACCTGTCTTCCCGATCGCGTGGTTCTGATATTTGAGGCAGTAGTAGATGGCGATTTAGTTTGGAGTGGTTCGGGAGTATTTTCGGTATCTGACAGTATGTAGGCCGGTTTCAGTCGATCTACCGATACTGTAACAGATTTTTCTTTCACCCGAATTTTAAAAACCTTGGGACCTCTCTCGATCACCTCATGGGGACCAGTGTACGCCGGTTGTAGTGCACCTCTTAAGGAGTCATCTCGCAGAAAGACGTGCGAGCAAGATGAAAGATCTTTATATACAAAAATTTTGTCTTTTGCATGGTTAGAAGTTGGTATTGGCTGGAGATTGTTGGCAAATGATCTGATACGGGCAGAGAAGTCTGTTATGTCAGTCGTACATTTGTCAACCTTATGGCCAAAAAATTCTCCTGGGAGACGTAGAGGTTCGCCGTAAACTAACTCGGCTGAGGAAGACTGAAGGTCTTCCTTAAAAGAGCTTCGTATGCCGAGAAGGATGAATGGCAACGACTCTGACCAACTGCTGTCAGCGTGGCACATTATTGCCGATTTCAGCTGACGGTGAAACCGTTCTACTATACCATTACACTGGGGATGGTATGCGGTCGTTGTGCGATGTGTAAAACCGATGGTCTTTGCAAGCTGCGCAAATAAGGCTGACTGGAATTGTCTGCCGCAGTCTGTTACCACGACGGTTGGGCAACCGAATCGTCCTATCCACCCAGACAAGAACGCTTTGGCCACAGACTCTGCCGTGATATCGGCGATAGGGACAACTTCAACCCATCGCGTGAAGCGATCGATTGCTGTCAGACAGTACCGATACTCGGCAGATGGAGGTAGTGGTCCGATGAGGTCTAGATGGATATGTTTGAAGCGCGCTGAAGGTAAATCGAAAGTTCCTAAAGGTGATGAAACGTGTCGGTTTACCTTCACGCGCTGGCAAGCCAAACATACCTTAGACCAATCGCGACAGTCTTTCCTCATCTGTGGCCATACGTAGCGTTGTGCGACTAATTTAGCACTGGCGTTGGCGCCGGGGTGGCTAAGCGAATGCAAGCTGTCAAAGACTTGTCTGCGTAGCGGTCGTGGTATGAAAGGCCTGGGAGTCGTTGTGCTGATATCGCAGTACAATTCGATGCGGCTCCCAGGTATTGTCAACCTCTCTATACGCAGAGAAGAATTATCTCCGAGGTACTCAGCGAGTTCGGAGTCTGAGCTTTGAGCCTTAGCTATCACAGTTAGATCTACGGGGCTCTGCAATTCTTCGACGCGGGAAAGTGTGTCGGCAACGACGTTATCTTTCCCAGCGATGTGTCTTATATCCGTCGAGAATTGTGCTACATAGTCTAGGTACCTGTATTGCCGCGGTGAGCAGTTATTTTTACGCTCAGTGAACGCGTAACACAAAGGCTTGTGGTCTGTATATATTGTGAAACTTGAAGCCTCTAGCCAGTGTCGGAAATACTTGACACTCTCGTAGATGGCAAGGAGCTCTCTGTCGTACGGTGAGTATTTCCGTTGTGATGGGCTCAACTTGCTTGAGAAGAAGGCTAGTGGTTCCCAGTCTTTACCACCTCTGAACTGTTGCAAGACTGCACCGATGGCGAGGTCAGACGCATCGGTAACTAATCCTAATTTACATGATGTATCAGGATGTGCCAACAAAGCTGCGTTGCAAAGGCTATCTTTACAGTCTTCAAAGGCTTTTAATGAGTTTCCCTGTATGTCCACAGGTTGCGAGGCTTTTATGGATCCAGTCAACAAGGAGTTCAGGGGAGCCTGGATCTGGGCAGCGTGAGGTATAAATCTCCTATAAAAGTTCACCATGCCTAAAAATCTTCTAAGCTGCCTGGCGGTTTTAGGAACTGGAAATTCCTTGATCGCCTGCACTTTGCTTTCCAGAGGTTTAGTTCCATGTTGAGAGATGTGGTAGCCTAGAAACGTCACTTCTGTTTCACCAAAGACGCACTTAGTGGTATTGATGAGAATGCCGTAATCCCGCATCCTGGTGAAAAGCTGGCGCAGGTGTTGCTCATGCTCATCCTCATTTTTGGAAAATACCAAGAAGTCGTCTAAGTACGGGTAACAAAAATCTAGACCACGAGTTAGTTCATCAACAAACCTCTGGAAAGTTTGACCTGCGTTACGCAACCCGAAGGTCATGTAGGGAAACTCAAAGAGTCCAAAAGGTGTGGAAATGGCTGTTTTGGGTATGTCTGATTCATGGACTGGTATCTGGTTGTAAGCTTTAACTAGATCAATGGTGGAAAAGATCTTACAACCAGATAAATTATGCGCGAAGTCATGAATATGCCTGATGGGGTATTTATCAGGTATGGTCCTGGCGTTAAGTCTCCGGTAATCACCACAAGGACGCCAGCTGTTATCCTTTTTGGGAGCTAGGTGAAGTGGTGACGACCAGGGACTTTCAGACGGTCGAGCGGTTCCGCTCGCTAGCATTGCCTCGAACTCAGACTTTGCTATTTTTAGCTTGTCCGGGGCAAGTCGACGTGGGGAGCACGATACTGGAGGGCCTGGTGTGGTGCGAATGTGGTGAGTAGTGTTGTGTTTGGGTGTGCGTGGAGCGCCTGTGGGTCGTGTGATTTCCTGAAATTCGGAAAGTAGGTTACTATATTTAGAATCACCAGTCACGACCTTAACGCTGGAAATTAAGCTATTAGGTTCAGCAATCGTGGCTATAGAATACAAATTAGTTACACTGTCAATTAATCGCTGGTTACGGATATCTACAATTAAATTATAATAGGATAAAAAATCTACACCTATAATAGGTCTTGTAACATCAGCTACTATAAATCGCCACGGAAAGTCTCTACGTAAGCCTAAATTAAGTTTAAAGTCCACAAAACCATAAGTATATATAGTGGTTCCGTTTGCCGCACACAATTCATAGTCCGTCTTCGCACGCTGTTGTTTGAGCGCAGTTCGAGGGAAGACGCTTAAATCGCTTCCGGTGTCCACCAAGAACTGAATCCTCGAACTACGGTCCGTCACGAACAGGCGACCAGGCATAGATGGGCAATCGTCAGCCGCCATTATTGATTGCCCCTCACGTTTCCCGCCTTGTAGTCGCAAGGTGTAACGCACTTCTGCGCTTGGCTTCCAAATCTGTAATGGTACCAGCATACTGGAAATCTTCTATAGTTAGATTCCGACCTTTCAGATGACGTCCGACTTTTTTGTCGTGACGTCCGACTTTTTTGTCGTGACGTCTGTCGACAACGGGAACGCGATCTGTCATGTCCCGCGGTGGCTAGCGCACTCACTTGATTCGTCAGTTCAGTTATTTGTCGGGCCATGGTATCGATCGTCGCCTCTAACCTGGAGATGGATGTCGCTGCTACCTGAGGAGATGCCGGAGCGATGTCGTGTACCCTATCAGCTAGATCAGCGAGTTCTTGCAGGGTTAAATTCGATTGCGACGCTATTATTGTCTGCAGATTATGTGGTAGTCGACTTGTCCAGACGTCCGTTATAAAATCGTCGGGCATATTGGGTCCAGCTAGTTGTTGCAAATGTCGTAGGAATTGGGAGGGTTTGCGATCTCCTAGCTCCTCCGATTGTAACAGCTGTTTAACCTTCTTCTGCCTGGACAGAGAGAGACGCTTGACGAGCTCGGTCTTTAGCTTCTCGAACTTTCCGGTATTAGGTGGGTTTTCGATTATATCTTCCACAGTAGCTGAGTATTTTCCATCCAGATGGGACAAAACGTAGTAGAATTTTGTGTTGTCATCTGTGATGCGTGCAATGTTGAACTGCGCTTCGATTTGCGCAAACCATATTGTTGGCTTTTCAGCCCAAAACGGTGGTACACGAATGCCAACACGAAATAATTCCGCTAACGGATCCCGATCTTTCGATGCAAGGTCACTATCTTTCGCGCGGTGCTTGGTGTTCGCTTTTTTTGATGGTCCCGAATGTTCCGAGTCACTGCCGTCACTGCTCATTGTGAAAGTCCTTTGGAGTTCGCTGAATAGTGTTCTACGGGGTCACCAGTTATGGGGTTGAGCAATGAAAGGATGAACAAGTATAGAAGTGAGTAATTTATAATCAGAAGGAACTACAATGGCAGACACACAATGACAGATACAATAGAGATTACGCATACAAGGGGCGCGGGCGTACCGCTCGAGCGTCGGGTCGTGACTGGCGCGGCGCGCGCCTCGAACTCGAACATGCAGCGCGCGCGCACCTAACGGGTCTTCGTACCCCCCCGCGACCGCTTACAGCCGCCGCGCCTCGTTCGCATTGTAACCGGCCGCGGGAGCGTCTTTTATGTCGTACGGATTTTGTATTGTGTATGTATGTATATGTATGGGTAGTATGTATGTATGTGTAGTATGTATGTATGTGTGTTGGTATGTATGTATGTGTGTCGGTATGTATGTATGTGTGTCACCCACACATGGATTTCTACTCAGGTATGGTTAAAAGAAATTGTAGACGGACATTATGAAGTTATTTAAGTTGAGCCGTGGTCGGTAAGGGTGCAAATGTTCGTAACCTAGTACCTACTGAAAAGTAAGTAACTTGCAGCCACCTTGTCCATTAATGAAAGTTTTACGTATAGGTATTCCTCAGTCTTGAGTTTTCTTTTGAACTAGCTGATGCCCGCGACTTCGTTCGCGTGGATTTAGTTTTAAAATGCCATGCCGCAGGTATTGTTTGATTTTCCGGGATAAAAAGTAGCCTATCTCCAGGTCCTCAAAAAGTAACGTCGATCCGTAGCTCTGTCACAGCGGGATTGAAGGACAAACCAACAAAAAAGGACTAAATTATCAAGACTAAAAAAAACAATCCCTTGTGTACTGATTGATATACTTATATAGTTTGAGTACACTAGCCATTGATCCATGGTTTGGGAACTATCCATATGCATAAACCTACGCAAAAACGGATAAGGAAAAACAGAAGACGATCGCATTTGCGGGTGTACTACCTACTCAAGTAGTTGTTTATATATTTATCAGTTACCTATCTGATAATTTTCCAAGCTAAGCGACGTTTCTTATTAATAGGGGCATCATTCACATATCTACACCGCTGGAAACAGTATCATGTAGTTTATAATGAATTGGTTAGTGTTAGTTGTTGTGATTTTGAGTGTTACCGATTGTGAGAGCAAAGTTTTTACGAGATGCAGACTGGCCACCGAGTTAATAAAGACAAAAAAGATAGAGAAGACCTTTCTGGGGAATTGTGAGTCGCGTTTCAATTCTCTCTGCCACACATCACAGCACACTAATATTATATGTGTGTATCAGTGTATGTATGCGTGTGTGTGTGTGTGTGTATATTTGTTACTCCTTCACGCCACAACGAATAGATTTGTCTGGGAATGGAGATGGCTCATACCCAGGAGTAACACATAGGCTACATTTTATCCCAAAAATTAAAGAGTTCCCGCAGGAATCGAAAAACTTTAATCCACGCGGACGAAGTCGCGTGCATCATGTAGTTAACAATATTCGGTCAATGAAAAATTTGTGTACTTCCAGCGTTAGACTAAGACATCAGTTTCATGCCTACGAAATGTTGAACTTTCTAATCGGAATCTGTATGTATATTTTACAAGTTCGTACTATATCCGTGTTCATAATAAAAGTCCTGTATCATTAGTAAAATACATGCACGTCCGCGAATTTTTTCGCTTGGCTTTAGTTGTTAAAATCGCGCAGGAACTCTGATTTTCCGGGTTAAAAAGTCACTCTCCAGGCAGAGGCGTAACTGTAGGGTGGCATTTCGGCAAAATGCCACGGGCCCCAGCCGGAAGGGGCCCCGGTCAGAGAGAGCCAGAAGCACACGATGATCCTAACATTTATAGTTGAGCTTCTTTATATTGGGGGAGGGAGGGCCCCATCCAATGAATTTGCCACGGGCCTCAAACGGTATAGTTACGCCTCTGTCTCCAGGTCTTTTACTATGCAAAAAATCAGGTTCTGTCAGCTCTTTTGAAGAAAAAAAGACGTGTGGCACTCGGGGACTGCCGCGGTAAAGCTATTGCATAGTATTTTTTATCAACGCCATCTAGCGGCTCACCGTAGAGGAGTCCCGTGTCAGGTTATTTTCGTTACGGAATTTCTGGATTCGGTCTCTACGCTGGCCCGCGATAGAAGCTATGCAATAGCTTAAAAAAACCAACAAAATAACACACTTTCGCATGTATAAATTACCTAATAAGTCAGGAGGAGTTCCATACCTACGAAATGTTTAACTTTCTAATTGAAAACTGTATGTATATTTTACAAGTTCGTGCACACGGCTTTACCCGTGTTGATTACAGTCGTGTAACGTAATTAGAGTTCCGGGATTAACCCAATTGCAGTTCGCTTGCGGTGCGGCGAACTAAATACTTTGAGACTCATTTTCAAAATTGTGTTCAAATTCCTATCTTACTTTCTGAATCCATCGCATCGCAAAGCAGATTTTTATGATATGTACTGCAGGTACCTAAATAAATTGTATCTTAAAGATAATGACAAATACTTAAATATCTAGTCCCATGGTCAGGAATCGGTTAAAAAACCTAATAAATGAATTTAAATCATTTTAATTTCTTTTCCAAAACATTTAGCGTGATAAATACCTAACCTAATAATGGACTTTTTTATTTTGTACTCTAATTTGTTCTTTGTATTTTTTAATTAATAATATACCTACCTACTCTCACATTCGTATTTTATTACCACATTGGTACAGTTCACATTTTATCAAGCATCTATTAATAAATCTAAATATATAAAAGGCAAAGGTGACTGACTGACTGACTGATTGACTGACTGACTGACTGACTGACTGATCTATCAACGCACAGCTCTAACCACTGGACCGATTGAGTTGAAATTTGGCATACAGGTAGCTGTTAGGACGTAGGCATCCGCTAAGAAAGGATTTTGGAAAATTTCAACCCCAAGAGGGTTAAATAGGGGGTTAAAGTTTGTATGAAAGTCCGTCATTTTTCAAGTTATATCCATGAAACTTTGTATTTAGGCTTTAGAATAAAAATAAAGAAATATGTGTTTCACAGATTTTGAAAAATCCACCCCCCAAGGGGTCAAATAGGGGATGAATGTTAGTATGAAAGTTTTTCATTTTTAAAGTTGTATAAACTTTGTATTTGGGCTTTCGATTACAAATAAAGAAATACATGTTTCATCTAAATATATAAAAGGCAAAGGTGACTGACTGACTGACTGACTGATCTATCAACGCACAGCTCTAACCACTGGACCGATTGAGTTGAAATTTGGCATACAGGTAGCTGTTAGGACGTAGGCATCCGTTATGAAAGGATTTTGGAAAATTTCAACCCCAAGAAGGTTAAATAGGGGGTTAAAGTTTGTATGAAAGTCCGTCATTTTTCAAGTTATATCCATGAAACTTTGTATTTAGGCTTTAGAATAAAAATAAAGAAATACGTGTTTCACAGATTTTGAAAAATTCACCCGCCAAGGGATCAAATAGGGGATGAATGTTAGTATGAAAGTTTTTCATTTTCAAAGTTGTATAAACTTTGTATTTGGGCTTTCGATTAAAAATAAAGAAATACATGTTTCATCTAAATATATAAAAGGCAAAGGTGACTGACTGACTGATTGACTGACTGACTGACTGACTGACTGACTGACTGATCTATCAACGCACAGCTCTAACCACTGGACCGATTGAGTTGAAATTTGGCATACAGGTAGCTGTTAGGACGTAGGCATCCGCTAAGAAAGGATTTTGGAAAATTTCAACCCCAAGAGGGTTAAATAGGGGGTTAAAGTTTGTATGAAAGTCCGTCATTTTTCAAGTTATATCCATGAAACTTTGTATTTAGGCTTTAGAATAAAAATAAAGAAATATGTGTTTCACAGATTTTGAAAAATCCACCCCCCAAGGGGTCAAATAGGGGATGAATATTAGTATGAAAGTTTTTCATTTTTAAAGTTGTATAAACTTTGTATTTGGGCTTTCGATTAAAAATAAAGAAATACATGTTTCATCTTCTAAATAAATAAAAGGCAAAGGTGACTGACTGACTGATTGACTGACTGACTGACTGACTGACTGATCTATCAACGCACAGCTCTAACCACTGGACCGATTGAGTTGAAATTTGGCATACAGGTAGGTGTTAGGACGTAGGAATCCGCTAAGAAAGGATTTTGGAAAATTTCAACCCCAAGAGGGTTAAACAGGGGGTTAAAATTTGTATGAAAGTCCGTCATTTTTCAAGTTATATCCATGAAACTTTGTATTTAGGCTTTAGAATAAAAATAAAGAAATATGTGTTTCACAGATTTCAAAAAATCCACCCCCCAAGGGATCAAATAGGGGATGAATGTTAGTATGAAAGTTTTTCATTTTTAAAGTTGTATAAACTTTGTATTTGGGCTTTCGATTAAAAATAAAGAAATACATGTTTCATCTAAATATATAAAAGGCAAAGGTGACTGACTGACTGATTGACTGACTGACTGACTGACTGACTGACTGACTGATCTATCAACGCACAGCTCTAACCACTGGACCGATTGAGTTGAAATTTGACATACAGGTAGCTGTTAGGACGTAGGCATCCGTTATGAAAGGATTTTGGAAAATTTCAACCCCAAGAAGGTTAAATAGGGGGTTAAAGTTTGTATGAAAGTCCGTCATTTTTCAAGTTATATCCATGAAACTTTGTATTTAGGCTTTAGAATAAAAATAAAGAAATACGTGTTTCACAGATTTTGAAAAATTCACCCGCCAAGGGATCAAATAGGGGATGAATGTTAGTATGAAAGTTTTTCATTTTCAAAGTTGTATAAACTTTGTATTTGGGCTTTCGATTAAAAATAAATAAAATACATGTGTCACAGGTTTTGAAAAATCTACCACAAAAGGCATCATCTAAATCTAAATATATAAAAGGCAAAGGTTACTGTCTGACTGACTGATTGATCTATCACCGCACAGCTTAAATCACTTTGCATACATATAACTTTGATGACGTAGTCATCCGCTACGAAAGGATTTTTCAAAATTCAACCCCGAAGGAGGTAAAATAGGAGTTTAAGAAATCGAACCTAACGTGGGCGAAGCCGCGGGTAAAAGCTAGTAATAATTATAATTGCTCATTAATGTGATATTTAATTGTTAGACAAAGTTAGTATAATAAATTATGTCCGGGGATATGTATTATTAAGATTCTGTAGCCTGTATATTTTTATAAAAAAAGTTGTGTACACGGATATAAAATTAAATTAAATAAAGCTAGTACTTAATAGCAAACACAATATTCCGGTTCTTATTTTTTTGTCGAAAAACTATTTACGAAAATAACAAACCAATAAGTATTAATTATTATAACAATTATCGTAAGTCAAAAGTTGTTTTTCCTATTTAACGGCTTCTACATAACTATACAAAAACATTACTCAATACAGTAGCGTAAAATCCATTGAATATTTTGAACGATAACACAAATCTGTAAGCAATGAGTAGAGTTCAATGGATTTTAAACAGTTTGATTTAGTAGATAAGAAATAAAATCAGCTGACATTGACATTTCGACATGAGGTACAGGTAGGTACCTCGATTTCATTATTTTTGTAATCACTATGCGGTGTAGTCTACTAGTGATAGTGACTTGCGTTTTATTTAACGCAGTTTATTGTAAACGATTTGAATCGAGGTGTAAACTTGTGCGTGAGTTGGTTAAAGTGGGACTTCCCCACCATTTATTTTTAGGGCAATGTGAGTATAGATTTTATTAAATTGCGATGGTTGGTATTGTTGCTATAAAAATTGCGAGTAGGAGTTGCGCACCGAGAGTCCCGTATGCTTTATGCAAACATATAGGTAAATAGGCAAGTTATAACTTGTATAATAATATTTATAATAATTATTAGACCGCCTCTCCATAAACAATTTTGTTTGTCTCCACATAACTAAGTTGGTTTGAAAAGGATTATTACAGATTTCTAAAAAATTGTATTAAAATAATTATTTCAGTTTTATAAAGTTACTGAAATAATACGCTGTGAGAGATGGACAGACGGACGAAGTCTAACAATACATATTAATATTTTACCATTTCGGTTTGGAACCCTAATGAAAACAAAACAATGATACCGAAACTTTACGTTTCAAAAAAGTGGAATTTCCTAAACTGTTTCTTTAATAATATTATTATTTGTTATATAATTAAAATTAACCACAGTATCCAAAGCAAGAGGTTGGGGATTTTCCTCCTCGGTGATAAAATCAAGTGTTTATAATTATTACGAGTCACTATAAGTACTTACTTGAGCTATTAATAGTATCTACTTAGGTGAATACTTAAGTTTTTTTTTTGTATATCATGTAATTTCCTTACATGTTAACTATAATGAAAGAAATTAAAGAAGAATAGAAATTGCAGAGTAGAAACCGACCCAATTTTAAGTAAAAAGTAAAAAAATATATATGTATACCTAAAGGTAAAAATTATAAATTGCCTTAAGTTTATTTTTTATATTTAAATTTAATTTAATTTTCACTGGCCCAAAAATTAATTATTAAAAATAAACATAATTAAAACACACGATTCACCTCGTGCAAAATTATTAAGTTTTTGATCGAGTTCACACAAAATCGTAAAATCGTAAAATTTTAAACATTTTAACATAAATATTTGTCCAGTATTATACCCTACTACTGGGCTTGATTTATAAATTATTACATTATATACTGTTATAATTATTATATACTGTTTTGTTAATTGGCTATAATTAAAGTCAGTTTTGACGGTCAGTAAGTGAAAATATACATTACTAGATGATGCCCGCGACCTTGTCTGCGTGGATTAACGTTTTTTTCAGTTCCCATAGGGACTCTTTAATTTTCGGGATAAAATGTAACATATGTGTTAATCCTGGGTATGAGCTATCTCCATTCCAAATTTCAGCCAAATCGGTTCATTCGTTGTGGCGTGAAGGAGTAACAAACATACACACAGAGACACACATACACACACATACAAACTTTCGCCTTTATAATATTAATATGATTAGTGTGACTGTGGCGACACTTAAATGGGTAAGGCACTCTGATTCACAAAAAAAGAAAGAATAGCAAATTTTTCATTTCTTGGAGTTCGAACACTGAGTTTTTATATAAGTTAACAAAACGTATTATAGGTCTTTGTATACGTATTTTTGTTATATAGCTACTAGGTGGACATAAGACGAGTTAAAAAGAGCCTCTGGCTACAGGTGGCAAGACTGAGTCCTGTGGAAGTTCATGCAAACGTTCTTTGTCCAGCGCTGATCTTCTATCGGTTGACAAAGAAGAAGTAGAGGATAATAAAAATAACAATATTGATTTCAGGGGTGTGCCTTATAGAGAAAGTGAGCAACCGAGATACGAAAGCCTTGACAGTACTATCAAGCGGCAAGAAGTCGTATGGATTGTATCAGGCAAGTGTGTTGAACATTTTTGCAATAATATACATAAGTATGCAAAACAACGAAAATTTTCTACCAAGCCAGGGTAACCGGAACTTATTTCTTACAAGGCGATTATTTGAAACCTTGAGGCGTCAAGTTTGCTATTTATTCATATAAAAAAATATAGGCGACGAATTGAGAACCTCCTTTTTTCGTCGGTTAATAAACAAAAGTCAAAACAGATCAAAGATCATAACCCTTACATAAATAATAATAATAAACCCCCATATATATAGGGGTATATTATTATTATTTATTTTATATTACACCACAAATAGAAAAAAGTAAACAACAAAATATATAATGTCAAAGCAGGCGGTCTTATCGCTAAAAAGCGCTTATATAATAAGTAAATATAATTCACCTTTAAATATTGTTTGACCCATGCTCAGAGAGAAATCTACAAAAATTTACAAAAAACTGTTTCGTAAAAAAATAAAACGATCGTCTGGATTCGTGGTATCTTTGTATGTAATTTATGTTTTTCGATAGTTCAATTGCAGTTAAAAATACTAATGTTTATATTATTTTTAATAGATACCTAGCAGATGGTGCAGGGAAGGCAAAAAAGGCGGCGAATGCAACATAGCTTGTGAACGTAAGTTAAGTTAAAAATGCTAATATACCTACTAAAAACCTACCTGCTAAAAAAACAACTTGCGTAACAGGTGATAAAATAAATATTTCATTAATGTAAACTTTTTCTACGAGGCGATAATTTTTTAATGCGGCAGTTTCTTTAAACTTGATTCGCTTAAAACTTTAAAGTGATGTTTAACGTTTAAAGTACCATATTATTTTTATTACCGATTTAATGTTTGTAACCATCGAGTTATAGCTTATAGAGATACAGATCTCTTATATGAAGTGGCAAAAGAGTGCCTCACATAATTATACAAAACAGATGTAGATAATTGAGCTAATATATTATAATAATAATTATTTTTAAATGAAGTCAATAATATTATATTTCTCTTGCTTCATAATATTACAATAATAGATAGATTATTGACAGAGTAAAAACAGGCGGTGTATGTGGGCTAAGACTTTGATGGTTGTATGGGATAAAACAACGCACTATGTTAATTGGGATAAAAAAACAAGTGTGTAAGATAGATGCAGGAAACTTATGTTACAACCCCAGTACGACGATAAAGAATCAAATTAAAGCCCAGAGTCAAATTAAAGTTATGGTAAAAAGGAAAGTTCACTAGGTAAAGGTTGCTTTGCGGGACATCACCACCTCTAGAATACGCCACCTCTATATTTCAAACTGCAACAATGTAAGCGATTCAGTGAAGAGAGAATAACACTTGAGTTAAAGAGTAAATTAAATCCAAAGTTTAGCGCTAAAGTAATATTTAACGGCGCAATTTATGTTCTTCAAAGATTTGAGCCGGCCGCGGGTTTATCACTGTAATATAAAAATTTATGAGGGTTCTATTAAAATATTTTGACTTTTATATTCTGAAAGAGAGTAGGAGATAAGTCATCTGCACAGTATGAAGTCCCGTTTTAGATAAAAATAACCTGTATCAAGTGCAATTTTTTTTTTAAGAATATTAGCCAAGTTGAATTTGACTTACTTAATCATATTTTTTTCATATTCTTCTCTCCCCTCCAAATAAGCAAAAAGCTTGTGCTAGGAGTGGGTACCATAATAGTGCAACGGATGGGGTTCGAACCTGCGATCTTTCAGTTTTCAGCCCGCACCTTTAATCGTTGAGCTATTATATATTCTGCTGACCGAACTTCTGCCAAGGCAGCCATCTCAACGGCGACTAGCCTAAATACTCAGGAAATATTACGAGTATACCTAGCGCGTAAGCATGTGCTCAAATCTATAGAGCATATTCTAATAGGTCGATGAGTCCGCAAACCAACACGATCGTATTTGGCTAAGGGAGATCAGGCGCAGGACCGATGGCCCTTTTCCCTTAAAAACAATATATTTTAAAGTCTATACCACAGATTAGAGAAGTAATCTGTGGTCTATACGATATAAATCTATAGGTATGTTATAATCGATTTATCGAGGCGATCGTTTTGTTATAAGTAAAAGTAACTGTATGTTATTTCAAAATATTTGCACCGTCATAATAAGCTCATAATTTAAAGGAAGTCTGTCAGTCTGTTTTTCGAGCTAATGTTCAGAACGTTAAACTTATAGTATGATGAGATTTTCAGAAGCAGATAGAGGCTTATGCAATAATGTATGTAATCTATGATACTTTTTTTGTGAAAATTCATAGTTTCTCTATTTTTTTAAAAAACTTCATAATGTAAATTCAGTTCAGTTACGGATATCAACCTAGTTGATTGATAAAATTACTCATACAACAATATTTCTCTAAATTATCAGTACTCCTTGATGACGACATAAGGGACGACACTGAATGTGCAGTCAGAATCTTCCACAGAGAAGGCTTCAAGTACTGGACCCAATGGACTAACCGATGCAAAAACGACAACCACATCACTAATGAAATTTACAAGTTAGTGCCTAATCATATTTTTTTTTTTCATATTTTTGGATCAAACTCGCATTTCTCGGTAATCGCGCCTGAGTGTGTTGACCAGTTTACACTACGGCCATGGTCGAACTACCACTCGCGGCGAAATAAGTGACATGTATCTATTTTTCAATCAGTTTAAGCAACTATTAGTGGCAGCTACTAGCGACACAGCGACACTTTTTAAATATTATATATTTACAGTGGAGCGCTTTGGGAACTAGAGATGTTGCTTTCTATTTTTTGATTTATAAATATTAGTTTCAATACAATAGCTGTTTGAAAGTCTAATTTGCCCCTCAGCTTTACCCTACACCCTTATCATTCGAGAAAATAACTCTACTGACCCAGTAGTGTGTCGCTGATGGATTAAAATGAAAAAGAGATTGAATCATAACGGATAGTATGATATTAGTACACGATGCATTCAATTGAATTTAATGTAATGGCAATAAGTTACCTAATACTTTTTGGAACACTATGGAATTGTATAATTATGAGCAGTTTTGCATTTTACTTGTGTCTCGTTCTTTTCAGGTGCCCAGATCTAGTATCGCAGAGATCCATGGAAAGCCCAGATCGAACTCTTATAACTCACAGTGAAGCTCTGAGGGTTAAACGAAGACTGTCCAGAAAAGGCATGGAACGTTCCAGACTGTACAGCTATTACGGACTGCCGTGGTTGGCGTAGAATTGTTGTCTACTTGTTTTTATTAAAATGAATTATTGTTGAAGTTGTACTAATTTATAGTTGAAATCCTCTGTAAGTAGGTAACTTTTGTGAAAAAAAAAAATATCAATCACAGTTGGTTGCCATCATAGTTTACTGATTGGTCTCACCAATCAGTAAACTATGATGGCAGTCGCAGTCCAAAGAATGAACTGGAGCCGGAACTATGTTGTAGTGTATAGTGTTTTCTTATAAAACACTAGCTGTTGCGCGCGACTTCGTCCGCGTCAATTTCTGTTATTATGATCGCGATTAAGAAGTTTTTAAAAGAATATATTTTAAATATGGATAATTTTCCCCGTTTTTGCAACATTTTTCACTGATGCTTCGCTCCTATTAGTTGCAGCGTGATGTTATATTGCCTAAAGCCTTCCTCGATAAATGGACTATCCAACACAAAAAGAGTGACGTAGGTTACTTTTATTTCGGGGAAAAAAATTCCAGCGGAGATTTTAAAAACTTACAGTCTTATTCATAAAAATCCCTTATTATAGGTTTAAAACGTTCATTAGCTAAAATGCTCAATAGGCCTATTAAACGTTTCATAACTTTCTTTATTCATAAAGGTTCAATAAATCTCTCACAACTAAATTCTCGCTAAAGGCTAGTTTCGCTTTATTATGTTGTCGTTCTGATGAATTCATAGACAAAATGGCAAAAATACTACTGGGCTCTACACAAAAAGTGACACATGTCATGTGTGACATTTGTTTTCCGCCAAAAGTGTCGACTGTCTGGAGAATTTTGTTTGGATTCATTTAATTAATTAAAATGGAAACAGGAAGAAATTTCATCGCCGTTTAAACTCGATTTCCGGCAAAGAAAACGGGTTATTTCTCCTCTGGTACAGCTTCTGACGACGTGTAGGGTTTTCGACATACTCAATGGCGGCTATAGCTTGCAGAGCTTGCATTATAATCCAAGAGAATGTAATCAGTCTGTTATTATGATACTTTGATATGATGACGAGATTGAACCAACAATACTAACATAGAAATAGGAAATTTTATTACTAACACACTAACTTAGATACTAATGAAATTTAAATTATTATTATTATTGTAATGCTATGGATTTTTTCTGAATTAAATGATTATTTATTTATTTCTTATTTATTTAAAATAATTAATTAATCTTATTTATTTAAATCAGCTGTCATCTGAAGACAAGACGGCGGCCATATTTATATTTTATTCACGGTTTATAGTAGGGTTCAGCCTGTTATAAGTTATGGAACCTTTATTGAGTCCTTATAGAGCATTATAGCACTATTGAACGTTTATGAATAATGTTTTTGAGAACTTTACTTATAACAAGCTAATAAAGCTTCTATAAATTTTTATGAATAAGACTGTTAGTTTTTAAGAATTCGCGGGCAAAAGCTAATAGGTTCCTTTATTATCGTGACGATTCCTAATATCAAATAATCTCATGATTGTAGAACAATCCGTACCTATATTATATTAAAAATTGTACCTACATAGAAACTGTTTAAGAAAAATTTTCTCGTTGGTGTGCAAAATCAACATGAAATGTAATTCTGAACCGAGACCGAAAGAGGTTAAGGACATTCGTGCTCTATAAAGCTCACGCTCCAAAAAGCAGTACAAAGTGTCTGTCAACAGAAAGCGAACAGCAAATAATTCAGTACTCAGTCGGGAAGAAGGTTTCGCATGCAATATCCAAGTCGGTGTGAAGGCCACGTCGACCCACGCATCGGAAACTTTAGATCCACCAACTTATCTGTTCAGAAAACGTTAGTTAAGCGTTTAGGGTTGCCTCATAAGAAATTAATTAATTAATCGGTACTACATTTTTACACTATTGTTTAAAATAGCGGCATTAATTCCAGTTTTGTCCACCTGAACACAGTTGGTGGTATTATTTCATATTGAAATTGAAATATTTCATATAATGATATTTTTAAGCTATTACCTATGTAATTTCTCCACGCTGGCCCGTGATAGAAGCTATCTTCTATCGCGGGCCAGCGTGGAGACCGAATCCAGAAATTCCGTAACGAAAATAACCTGACACGGGACTCCTCTACGGTGAGCCACTAGATGGCGTTGATAAAAAATGCTATGCAATAACTTTAGAATAGAATAGAATAGAATAGAATAGAAATATTTTAGAATAGAAATATTTTTTATTCAAATAAGCTTTTACAAGCACTTTTGAATCGTCAATGAATCTACCACTGGTTCGGAATGCCTTTCCTGCCGAGAAGAACCAGCAAGAAACTCGGCGGTTGCTCTTTTCAAAAATAAAAAATAAATTTTACAATAGTTAATGAAACTATGCTATGTATACAGTGCTTCCACGATGAATTTTCCCGAGTACAATACAAGTAAAAATAAATACAATACAAATACAAATAAATACAATCCAATACATGTCAAAACAGGCAGGCAAAAGCAGACCCATTCCCGTTGGTGGCACCCGTTCACGAGCATGACGCATGATCCAGCCATTGCTTTGCTCAACCATATTTGAGGGAACGTAACAACCCGCATCACACGACACCACCACAGAAATGTTTAAAGAGAGCATGACTACTCAGGCTACCCATGTTGAGGCATCGAATTGAGTATCAATATTAAACTATTCATTTTGAGACATGACTGAGACACAAATAAAGTGGAACTTTACCGCGGCAGTCCCCGAGTGCCACACGTCTTTTTTTTTTATTCGATGACAAGATAGCCCTTGACTACGATCTCACCTGATGGTAAGTGACCATGCAGTCTAAGATGGTAGCGGGTTAACTTGGAAGGGGTATAACAGTGGAAATTCAACCCATACCCCTAATCGGTTTCTACACGCCATCGTGCCGGAACGCTTAATCGCTCGGCGGCACGTCTTTGATGGTAGGGTGGTAACTAGCCACGGTCAAAGCCTCCCACCAGAAAAGTAAGTAACATAAAGACGTCATAGTCGTCACACGCTATGGGGTTTATTGGCGCTATATAAATATTATAATATCTTCTAGTATTGCTTTGTAAACGTAATTATGCTCACTGAAGCGTTTCAAGTTGATGCGAGTTTATTTCAAGAGTTCTCAAACGTCCTTTCCCGAGTCTCGCATGTTTATGTTGGCATGTGAGAATGTGAGAGCATTCAGGATTTTGGTCGCAAATTAATTAACTTTCAGTTTGAGTTGCACAGATTTTACAATCACTTAAACTACTACTCAGATATAAAGTTAAATTGTGGGAGAATTTAAAGAATTTCGACAGGTCTTCGATTCATTGATAACCCAAAACAATTTTTTTTTTGTGCAGCAATTCTAAGTTGCTCAGCACGCTATAGTTGTGGCGAGAAACATAGCCTGAGAAATCGAAAATCTTTGGGGGTCTTAAAGAGCTGGAGGGGCAATCTCGCAGACCATCTCATTAGATGGACAAACGATACCAAACAAGCCGCAGCAGACAAATTCCAGGGAATTCTCGATACAGGCAATAAAAAACCGAGCCGTGTAGTAGTGTCATAGAGACCTATGTCCATTAGTAAACGTCTATCATTAACAAAAAAGAAGAAGAAGAAATAGGTATAACTTCAGAAAAACTTTAGGTATATGAACTGCACTAGAAGCGGATGCAGATGGCGCTGTTACCCGTTTCGCCACTTCTCTTAAGTTAGCCCAAAGTTTATTTCCAAAGTTTTACAACTACTGCACTGCGAATTCATGGAAGTGTGTGAGCTTATTTCAACTGATGCACTCTTTCTGCACATTACTATTACTCACACTTTTTTTTATTCGATGACAAGATAGTCCTTGACTGCGATCTCACCTAATGGTCAGTGACGATGCAGCCTAAGATGGTAGGGGGCTAATTTGGAAGGGGTATGGCACTTTGCCACACTTTAGAAGAAACTGAACCGACGAACTGTAATAAAAAACAAAGGACGTTTATGTACCCAGAGACAATCAATTAAATTATTATCATAGACACATACTCTATCGATATAAATTACATAAGTTTGAGACAGTGAATATCACTATTCCGAAAATTCAATATGGCGGCCGAACTTTATGCTTCACTAATATTCTTATTGAAAATAATACTTAAAGAATCTCTTAAAGTAACGCTTGAACTTTACTAAGAATCTCTAAACTTTGGACAGAGCCACATCTGCACGAAGTTGGCTCTACTGTGTAGTAGTTGAAGTCGCCTGACAGTGTTCTGTATTTTCTTCGAATTATTTCAAAGTTCATTGTAATGGCGGTAATTTGAGGAGCTAACGGAGCGTAGCGTCAAATTGTATGCTCAGTTCATTTCGACAAAGCTCTCTCATTTCTATAAGGCGGTACTTACTTCTTGTCTGACTTCTTGGATTTGTTCTGGTTTCCAGTACTTGCGTTCAGACGGTATTAATTTTTCCGGTCCCAGTTATTTGGAATTTTTAAGCGGGGTTTACAGCATTGAACTCTATAAGAAATCTATGACTAACAGTTAGCACTGGAGAGGTTGCTGACATATTTTTTTTTGGACTCGCTTGATTGACCTCATTTTGGCTCTGTAAGCAGATAGGAGTGTCTCTGGAAGTAATAATATCGCAAATAGCGCACCGACCTCTAAATTAATCTATAAAATCATCAATGAAGTCATAGATTAAATATCTTTTTGGTTGGTAAGCCATTTGCAATATTATTAGTTTCAGAGACACTCGTATGTCTTTGGCGCTTCAATCCATAATTAAGCTGTCATTTATATAGGCAATTCAGTGTTAATCATAGATTAATTTTATAGAGATACTCAACCCTCCATGGGTTGATAGAGGGATGATTTAAACTAAGCGATTAATTTTTTCAGCAGTTGAAGCGACTCATGATCTTTTTTTAAAAACCAGATAAACGATTTTTGATAAAAATTAATAATCTATACAAATAAATAAATTGAAGTGTGTTCCGAATTTCGATACTTGAAATCTATCAACGTGCTAAACCAAGTGCTAAACTTATTAATCTACAATTACTATGAGGACATAATCAATCTAGAGTAAATATGGCAATCAAATACGTAAGAAAGAAAATGAGACAAAATATTATGTGCAGAATTTTAGAATGTTTTTCTAATAGAAGTATGGTAGTGGAAAGCTATATTCGAATCAAAATACTGTCGCATACTATACATACTACTATAAAATAGTAGTTTTCTTTTAGAAACGCTATATTTTAAAGCTTATTTTAATGGCGGCAACTTGACAATCTGTGACGTCACAATGCGCGCTCGGTTCGTTCTGATAAGTCGAGTCTTCATTTAAGGTTTAAACGTTAATCTGAACAAATTGGAGTTAAACTTGCAATTTTGTTCAGATTATTTATTAAAGTTGCGTTTTACTTGGAAATTGAATTGAATTTTGTTTATTTCGAGTACCCTCCGAGCCTGTTTTCCAAGATCCTCCGAATCTCAATTAAACCCAGTTTCGAATCAGAAAACAGCATTCAAATCTGTTTGAGCACTACGGTTACCTAGTAGTTATTCATGCACACAGACAGATAAAGCGGTCAAGTTTATAGCACGTCGGCTTTAAAAATGAACTCGTTCATTTTAATATGTATCCTGGACTTACAAGTTGTACTTTTAGCCGACAAAAAAGGGTTCCCGGGGAAAATAAATTATGAACCGCTTCGGGGTGTTTTATTATTCCGCATTTTGATGAGGACGACATAAATTTGGGAAAAACACGTACATCACGAATTTCTTTTCCCAGTTTTCTCCTTTGCGTGCCTAAATGTTATGGGGCGCATGTGGTTTTAATCTTTTCTTCATGGTTTTCTACATTCTCTATGGAATAAATAAAATATGGCGTTCTACTGACTAATATATAAATCCTCCTCAAGTAAAGATCCTGCAACCGAATAGCAGGTTGGAGGTAAAAATATTTTTTTTTTTTGTCAAGAGATTTCAGTTTATTGAATTTTTTTTTTAGATTTGCGTAGAACATTTACCTACGTAAAATACTAAACACCACGTGGGTGCAGTTGTGGGCAAAAGCTAGTAATCTAATATATGAAAGGAAATGGACTGACTGACTGATGAACGCACAGCTCAAACCACTGGACGGATCGGACTGTTTGGCATACAGATAGCTATTTGAAGTGATTTTTGAAAATTTAACCTCTAAGGGGTTTGAAAAATTGAAATTAACGTGAGGGAAACTATAGCAAAAGCTAGTGAAATATAATATCTACTTTCTTCGATGTAACATATAGATAAGATAGGTATATAATATAGATAACATATAGATAAGATAGGTATATAAAAAACGGTAGATTCTTTTATTTTCGGATTTAAACAATCCAAAAAGAAAAGGAGCAGCAAAAAGAAAAATGAAACGCCGTAAACCTTGGGCCAAAGGCTAAGTCAATAAAAGGACAGACAGCCGAGGCTAATAAATAATGTGTCATTTAATTATAAGGACAGCCCAGCTAATAAGGTTACGTCTTAATATCTTAGTACATTTTGTGGGAAAATAATAATGTTACTACTGAAACGGGTGAGCTTAACCTTAGCAAATTTACTCGTTTATTACATAGGAGTTGATCTTTAATTAGTTGAAGTCGTCCCACAATAATGTTAGTTTTGTTCCGCCGTCACAAGTTACAATAGTTACAATATTGTATATTGCATACGTAAAAAAATATCCCTTATGAAGTCTAGTTTTTCATTTTGTTTTAATTTATACTATTATAAATATTTTATAATTATTTGTCTATGACATTATAAATGCGAAAATGCAATTTTTTTATTTAGACCTAAATTATGAAATTTTTCATTCTTTCTTTTTTCCTAAAATGCCTCTTCTAATGAAAGTTAGGAATCTAGCATCCTGGGCCTATACTACCAACGCTTAAAGCAGTATTATTTCAATTTTCACGTGTCATACAATATCAACCTCATGGAAGTAGGACTAAGGAAAACCTTAAAGTAAACGTAAAGTTGACATTATATTATGACATCCCTGAAATATGTCCCTGAACTTTGAATAATGCCATTCTGAATAACGATCTGGTGGGGATGGTCACTGCAGGTCTTAATCTATTTTATTCCTAAACTAAGATTTTACTTCAACTAAGTTGTTAATCCAAAAAGCTTAACTTTATCGACAATTTAAGAAAAACAGAAGGATCGCAATGACATGCACTGCAATAACAATAGAGACAGGTTTCAGTAAAACCTGAACCTGCCAAACAGAAGAAGTGATACTTACAAAAATTACTTGTAAAATGAATCCGGTCTCCAAATCCAATCTACTTAAAACCGTTTGCTGACCTGCCAAAGCAACTAATACGGGGTCAACCGATCCGATATAATTGGATAGCTTAGCTCTTTTGTGCGACGCGGTCGAAACACGTCTTGAGTGTACTTGAACACGTAGCGTGGAGGTCTTTGCATTTTTCAGCTGAAGTTTTTCTTTTTGCAATGTGAAGATTTGTTAGGAAATCGATATTACATCGAGATTATTCAAAAAAGGGTCCCACCCAAACTAATACTCATCGTTATGCACCACTTTTATGATTATATGCGAAAGTGTGTTTGTTTGTCGGTTTGTTGGTGTGCCGTAATGGACCAATGGATTGACGTGATTTTTTGCATGGGAATAGTTGAGGGCCTGAAGGGTGACAGGCTACTTGTATCCCAAAAAATAAATGAGTTCTCACAGGGTTATCACGTGATTTTATTACGGGATAGATCAGTGTCTCAGTTACTCAACAAGTCAGAAGTAAGACAATATAGGCTATACCTTTTAGGTACGGCTGAAGCTGCAGACCCAAAAACGTAGGATTATTTAGTTGTATAGAGTATATAGAGTAGACTTGTTTGACATACGGACGGATAGATAGACAGTGGAGTCTTAATAATGAAGTAGTAGAAAAATACCTAGATCATCTTGGATTTGAAAATGGTTATCACTGAATGGTTATCGCAGTAGTACTGTATTTAATAGTACTACTGCGTCGTTAGCATGCTTAAGCTCCTAAATGAATTAATTTAATTAATTTGTTAGGATAAAGATTAAACCTATAACGGAGGTTTGGGCTATCAAATTAAACCGATGACACATTGTGACATTACGCTCCGTAAGTTTCTCAAATTGCCACCATTAAAAGGAGCTTTGAAATAATCCGTGCTGCAATTCCAGAGGAACACTGCCATGCAATTGTAGCTTGAACTTAGAACAGATGTGTCTTCTAATAAAATTCAGGAAAACTGGATCAACTGGAATGTTCAAACAATTTCTTGTTATTTTTACTATAGATGTGTTACTTATAGAGGTTTCATAATCACACTGATATTATAAAGGCGATAATTTGTATGTGTGTATGTGTATGTTTGTACCGCCACAATGAATGAACCGATTTGCATTTTATCCCGGAAAATTAAAGAGTTTCTGCGGGAATCAAAACCTTAATCCACACGGACGAAGTCGTGGGTATCATCTAGTAGTATAATAAATTTTAATACATTTTCACGACTAAACCGATCTTTATGAAATTTTGCACTGAGATAGATGAGGAGCTACAAGGGAATTGACAGAGATACAGATATACACGTCAAACTCATAACACCAACCTTTCTCGGAGGTTAAAAAGGAGCGCAAATTCATTAATTTTCCGAATAACGCAACCTGTCGCGAATTAACGAAGCGTGAATGTGAATTTCATCGTATTAGGGTTTTTGTACCTTTTTGTGTGCAAATATCGTTATGAGCGAGAAAATTCTCTTAGAAATAAACAGTAGAGTGGAAGCGAGTATATTACACGGATGTACCAGTTGATTCCCTCGAGTCACACCTGTCTTGTACATGTAGAGTAATTCGATCAAACGATTTTCACTCTTATTCAGCAAACGATAAGGTAGACAAGCCCCTTTTGATTTCAGACAAGACTTGTTAAGCGATTTCACTGTTTATACATACGGCTGACGTCAATACAAACGAAGTCGGGACCTTTTGTAATGTTGATTCTGTTTTAGGGAAATATTTTAAGCATTTTGTTTGTTCCTTTTTGTTTTACGTAAAACGGTTAGGCGAGCTGACGTTGGTTTTGTAGTCAACAAATTCTGTAAAGAAGATACTTAGGCAGGTAATTTCATTCTTCGAAGATCACACCTGATGTTGGGTGATGGATGATGCTTTCAACTTTGCGGAAAAAAAGTGTCTTTAACATCAAAATGGGTGTCTGTTATTCTGTTTTTATCTTATTACGGGTTTTAGATTTTTTGTAGCAAGCAATAATTGACAAAAAAAATTGACTGCGATCATATTATCTGGTTGCATGTTTCTAAGATGAAAGTGGGCTAACTTGGAAGTCATGTGATAGAATTTTGTAAACCCAAGCCCCCTCATACCCTCAAATTAGTTTCTATGACGGGGAATGCTGAATAGCTTCAAGGCAATTCGTTATTGGTAGGATGGCTACAGAATGGTCAAAGCAGAAAATTAAGACTTTGGTCTCCTTTTTGAGGGATTCAAGGTTCGATCCCAAGCACGGATCGATAACTTTTTGGACTTACGTGTGTTTTAAGCAATAAGGTAGATATGAATAGTTTAATCGTGAAGGAAAACTGTGAGGAAGGCTTTATTCCTGAGCGTTCTTCATAATGTTTTTAAAGGTGGCTGAAAACTGCCCCACTTAGCCAGCGTATTGGACAATGGCCTAAACCTTTTTCATTCGAGGAGAGAGGAGTGAACTGGCAATGGGCTGAGGTGAATAAATGAATGAGTCTGAGCAAGAACTAGAAAAATTGTAAATTCCCCTTTGCCGGTATACGAATCTTCTATATCACTTCCACAGCACTCTACAGAGATTGTTCCCAGCTTAGACCACTGAACCCTATCTTTAATCTTGACTTTAATGATTAACGCTAGACTTGCAATTATGGATCAATTTGAAGCGCCACATTTGACAAATGAGTGTCTCTGGCTTGACGTTGTTGTAAGCATAGATATGAGTATCTCTGGAACGAATAATACCTATTGCTTATGACGCACTGACCTCTATAATTAATTTATGAGTTTATATAAAATCATGGATTAAATAAAGAGGTTGGTTATGATATTATAGGTTAATAATTAAAGAGGTTGGTGCGCCATTTGTAATATTATTAGTTCCAGAGATATCTACTCATATCTATGCTGACAACGTCAAGATGGCGACAATCAAATCCAAGATGGCGTCAAACAAGTAGGTCCAAAAAAGAAATGACAGCAGCAAGTCCTGTGTTAATCACTGATGAAAGATAGAGGTCACCAGTGGCTTAGACATATACCCACGAAGTTTTTAAGCAAAAGATAATTTTTACATAAAAATATTTATTTATATGTGTTACATCACAAGGCAGCGTATAGGCAGTTATGTGGGGATGTATTTTATGAAGCCTCATGAAGCACCTCTACAGTGTACAACTCAATGTGTTAAGATATTTACGCCACTGTCTCAGTTAATAACTGACTCCGTGATCGTTCATGACACTGACTAAAAACCCTCGCGCCCCTTGCCGCTGACATTTCAATAAATTACCATCACTGTCAATAGAGTTCACCATATTTCATAAAACAGGAGAATCGGAGCAAATCCACTTAGGTAATTTACTGACAGAGCGATTTAAAGCTTAAAGAGATACAAAATAACGTAGAACGTCACATGATAAGATCAAAATAATATAGTGATAATATTAATATGTTGTACATTACGATACAGTGACCTTATATAAAAGTAATAGCAAACATTAACAATTCTGTTGAAGAACGATAACGATGGTACAGTGGTGAGTGCTGTGGGAACTCGCGGGATTAATTCCTGGCAGAGAAATTTTGGATTCTTTGGTAAGGTTTCGGTAAGGCCTATGTCCAGCTGTTGACAGAGAGAGGCTGTCGCTACTACTGATGATGATTATATCTTCCACGTAAAATAATGGGATAAACTTGTGGTCTGATGCTGTATTCTATAGAGTGTGCTCTGATTCAGCTCAGACTCAAGATAGAGGCTAAAACGAGACACAAATATGCTCTGACATAAATCTGTCTCGTTTTAACTCTGTCTTGAGTCTGAGCTGAGAGTATGGTCTTTAGATTTCAGCCTCAGTTTCTATGCGTTAAAAATCCTCTTCGTCTGTATGCAGCCTAATAATACCTTTCGCCCCGTTTGTATACTATCCATCAATGTCTCTCTTTAGAAAGTTAGTTTAAAGCCATCTTAATGAAGTTATCCAGCGAAAACTGAATAAGACTTTTTTGTACGAACTTGCAAAATCACAAATACAAAGGAAGAATTAATACAAGTTGTTCTTTCGCTTTCAAGAATAAACTTCTATTAATTAATTATTTATTTAATTATAATAAGTTATAAATGCGAAAGTTTGGATGTATGGATGTTTGTAACTAAATCACGCCGTAACGACTAAACCGATTTGGCTGAAATTTGGCACAGAGTTAGATAAGCTATTTTTTATCCCGGAAAATATGACAGTTCCCATGGGAATTAAAAACGTCTATCTATCTACCCGTCTTCTTGATCTTTTCGGTATGTCGTAATTATATCGTAGATAGATTCTACCTATGACAGCTTCAACTAAACGTCTTGCAACACCGCAGTCTCGTCGTGACCACGGTCCATGCAATTGGATCAAAATATCAACAATCCCAACTAATATAATTACCGTGGCACGTACTCGTATTATTTTATAACAATTTAAAAACAACAAGTACCAAAATAATTAGTTCATTGAAAAATTGAATATAATAATTCCCTAGAGTAAACAAATGGTTTAATAAACTCCATTGTGATCAATTTGTAGCCCCATTGCCTCAATACGCAATTAGTACTTGGATGTTTTTGCTCGTCGAGCGTTGAACGCGCATCGAAATTGAGTTTGATTGGTAGGGAGTAGGGTGGAATATTGTTAACTTTAATTAATGAAATGTATCCATTGTTTTAGATTGTAAGAATTGTATAGACGACGCAGTGATAGCGGTCGCATCTGCGATCTTCTATGCGGCCGGTCGCGAGTTCGATCCCGAACATGCATCTCTGACTTTCCGGAGTTATGTGCGTGCAATATTACATGCTTCAACTGTGAAGGAAAACATTGTGTGGAAAAATGCAGGTGAGTTTACGCACGGGCGAATTGACGCCTACTTGCGGAAAAGATTTCCAGGAAACGAAGAATGCAGGTGAGACGAAACATGCATAAAGTTTTTAAAGGTGTGTAAAATCTATCATTTTCGTACTGACCTATCGCCTATAACCATTCTCCTGAGACCTGTGCTCAGAAGTGAGTTGATGATGGGTTGCTGTTGATGATGATGACGTATAAACGAAGCAGGTTAAAAGGAGATTTTTTGGGCATAATCAGGCATTGGTCAAGGATGATTTTGACTTGCCTGGTGGGAAACTTTGTTGCTAGCTAACACCCGACCGAATAAGACTTGCCGCCAGGCCATTTAGCGTTCCGGTAAGATGGCATGTAGAAACCGATTAGCGGGATTATGGATCAAAATACGCCAAGAAAACTCTATGAAAAAGAAAATGATTATAACCGTAGTTCAGCCAATCCACAATAAATGCCTATTTTCCACCGACGAAAAAAACCACTGTGATTTTATTTATGTTGAGAGACGATGCAGGCATAATCAAAGTGTTCATTATTGAAAACCGACTGAAAATCTCTGTAGTAATATCTGAGCTCTAAGCTTTAACTTTTTTTAACCTTTTATACATTGAAAAGGGTTTAAGTTTAAAGTAACAATATTTAAAAAAAAAACCAAGAAAAGAAGAATAGGAGGCAAATGCTCTAAATGTAGTTTAGAGAAAAACATCTGCTGTATCACCGCCATTGTATCATCATGTTGGGCTATTATGTGTTATTTTCATGTACTCGGGTCCCACTTTGACCCTTTCGCGTCATTAGGGGCATCCCATTTATTCCTCATCTTAAATGTCCATACAGATATACTAAAGTGTTGCGGCTTTTAGGCGGGCGCTCTTGGATTACGGAAATACAACCTCAAGATGATACATTTCCTTTATGCTTATTCACTCTGTTTGTACTGTTGTACTGTTGATTGTAGTTAACTGCCTTGTTAACGTATTCGACTGTGGATAACGAGGTCCTGAGTTCGATAAAAAATGTTAAGTATGAGTTTTTCTGATAAGAAATTCTCAGTACTAGCTCTGAGTTAGGAAATAGACGGTGTATGTCTCGGAGAGGAGATGATCTCTTTCTGGTCGTGTCGGATTTCCTACGAGAATGAGGGAATGGAGAGAACACTTGTGTTTAAAATTGCTCAAATTGGTAGGTACATTTTTTAACTACGTGTGAAGCTTTTCTAATAAACTCTGTTTTTGTTTAACTCCTTGCTTTGAATCTTTGGTTCTTTCCTTTAGACTAAGAGAAATAATAAAAAAAATCTAACTGGTGCTTAATGAAGTAGACCACATCAAAGCTGGCAAACTTCCGGACGCATCGATGCAAGAAGATCGGCTCAGCATTCAATAGTAAACTTCGGAAATGTTACTGAAAGCAGCATTTCTTTACCACATGAGAAGATGTACATTTTCCTGAAAACTTTGATTCTAAAATCGCTTGTCTAAAATTATTTTCTTACTAGCTTTTGCCTGCGACTTTGTTAGATTTTTAAAATCACGGAGAACCGCTGTTTTCTGGGAAAAACGTTTACCCTGCGACGTATGCCACTCTCCAAGCCCTTTACTATAATTAAAAGAAATAACCCATTCAAAATATCACATTCAATCCGTTATTCCGTGACTTAAGGACAAACTAACAAACACACTTTTGCATTCATAAAATATTAGGGAGTATTCTTAAGCGTATTCAGCCCTAAAATACGATTCGTAGAACGCAAAGCGTTTCATTTAATTGTAACTTACTTTTATTAAAAAGAAATCGGAGTGAAAAATAAAAATTAATATAATATGCTCGACTATAAAAGTTCAAGAGAAAAGTAAAAACGTTTAAACCTCCTTACGTGGCTCTACAATTTAGTTACAACCCTAGACCTCATTCGGACGAACGCCTAAGCGTCTTTATTAGGGTTGCCTCTAAACGTACAAGTACAGTTCAGACTCTCACAGACTTTCATGACCTCTTTCACGAATACCTTCAACAAACAATTAAAAAAAAAGCACCGCATTATTGCAAAGAGCGTATGCAAGAGAAGAGGCTGAAACAATTTGCCGACTGCTTCAGTTTGACGGTGACTTTCGCGGCGAGCGGATGTGGTTCATGTAATTTCGTGGTGCGAAATAAATATACGTCGAATACGTACTTTTGATTGCTATGTTGGTGTGTTTATTAAATTGAGATGGTTTTTGTGTTGTGAGAGTTTTGTGGTTTGTGGGAAACATGTGATGATGGTAAGTTTAATTTTTTGTTCCAATATTATAGTCACAAAAAATACATAATAATTGTACTGTTAATAAATTGATAAAAAATATGTTGTCAAAATGGACTATATAGTAAAAGAGAAACATTCACCTACAAATAACTTAGGCATGTAAAAATCATGAACGATTTGATCACGATGAATATCCCTTCAGCCCTTCTATGTTTTAGTTTTGAACATTAATGAGCATGAATAAAATAGATTCTCGCAAGTTCCTTCCAATCAGCCAACAAACTAAGATTTATTTTCTAAATCTTTTACAGCGGGATTAAAGAAAAAGTTCAATAATCATGATATTAAAATTTTTACTTTCTGTGATTCGACAAGAGAATTAAGTGCGATAAAGCTATTCAAAATTCAAAATAATTTTTAATTTTACCTATGCCTTTCGTTTTACGAAAATTGTAATGCCGCTACGCAAGCGTAGCACGTTCACCTAATGCTACGCCTTTGCTACACATTAATGTACTTAGCCAGAATATGCTAAAATGCGAGCTTAATAATTATCATATTTAAAACTAGAGCTGACCATATTTATGACAATGCTAAAGTAGGGTTACGTTCATCGAACTATGACGCTTAGAACAGAAGTTTCTAAAAAAGTTTCGCTCGAAACGTAGGCTTAAAACAACCAATGAACTGTTAATTACGATTTTGATGGTTATCGTGACGAATTATGACACTGTTTCACAACACAATAAGTCATTTTTTAATAATTTTCTGCAAGTTCTTCGTACTAATTATTGTTGGTTATATACTCAAAGTACTAACGCAACGATATTGCGTAGTCGGCCGTTAAAGGCTTATTAAAAAAGACTTGTTTATGCGTCGTCTATTGCGCTTCTTGCATTATAGTTCGATGGTTTTGTTATTTTAGTGGATGGATTAACGATTGTTTATCTCATGAACCTAGCGTCAAAGTAAAAATGCGATTTCGTCTCACTCATCATATTTTATTAATGGAAAGTGGTCACCCTCCGTAATGAATAATACCTGGAGAGTGACATAGGCCACTTTTTATCCCGGAAAATCAAAGAAAATGCCGCGGGATTGTGAAAACTAAATCCACGCGGACGAATTCGCGGGCATCAGTTAGTGAGTAACAAATGAAAACGAATACATAGATAGCAGACAGAAACAATTGAACAAGTTCGTTATTATCGTCGTTATTACGAAATCAATTACGCGACGAGTTTTGCTTTCAAGCGTAGTTAGCAAAGTTACTGAGATTAGACTGGAATAACCAGACAGATAGTTAATGACTGCGTGGAGTAGACTCCATGCTAGTTGATATGGCTGGATTCAACACTATTTTAGAATGATTAATTATTGCCACGACTAACAACTAATTTTGAACATAGATTAGTTTTTGATAGACTGTCTTATGCATGTTATTAATACGTTACAGATTAATCCTATTCCTATTATCCTATTATATTATTATAAATGCGAAAGTTTGGACGTATGGATGTTTGTTACTCAATCATGCCGCAACGACACAGCTGATTTGGCTGAAATTTGGCACTGAGATATTATACAGTCTGGAATAATACATAGGCTACTTTTTATCCCGGAAAATAAGAGAGTTCCCGCGGGAATCAAAAAACCTCAATCCACGCGAACGAAGTCGCGGGCATCGTCTGGTTAACAATATTTACGGTAAGTACTCACTAGCGCTCTCCAAATAAAGGTAACAACTGTAGTTTTTGACCAGTTTTATTTGAAAACAATTGAGGTTTTCAGAAGAAAAAAAAAAAATAATGAAACTTAAAGGAAAAATAAGTGGGATCCCTAAAACCAGTAAGATAAAAAGACAATCAGACAAAAGCACCCTTTTATTTTCTTACAGACTCAGCCAGAATCGTATCCGTTACTACACGCCCCTCTTTTTAGGGGAGTAAGCAATAAATATAAAGAGATATCTGAAACGATTCGAAATGTAGAGCGCCCAATTTTGTATTGTTGCTGGAAATATTCTCAATCAACCAATATAATGAAACAAATAAAATGATATTTCATTTGTTGTATACCAAGAAATTCAAATATGAACATACAATATAATTATCTACTTTCATGACTATTCTATTAATATTTATGTAATAAATGCGAAAGGGGATAGGAGAACATCAATATTAACTCTGTCTGTCAATCTGTCTGTTATATCAAATTGCGGAGATGCGGAGTCAAAAATTCTAAAGTTCCCTACCCCTACCAAGTTAGCCCGCTACCATCTTAGACTGCATCGTCACTTACCATCAGGTGAGATCGCAGTCAAGGGCTATCTTGTCATCGAAAAAAAAAAAAAAGTATATTTTTCACGTAAACCCGTGGCTCTGATGACTAGTGAAGACTCTACCACTGGTTCGGAAAGCAGACTTCTGCTAAGAAGAGCCTGCAAAAAACTCAGCTCAGCATGTGTTTAAAACGTATACTCAACTTTACAAAGAATTTCTGTACTTAGCGCACGATGATGTTTCTAAGTAGGCTCAATAGACCAACGATTAAAGGGGCGGATTGAAAACTGAAAGGTGGCAGGTTCAAACCCCACCCGTAGCACTATTGTCGTTCCCACTCTTAGCAAAACCTTTCCGCTTATTTTGAGGGGATTGGAGAATAAATTATTTATACTTATTACTTATTACTCATATCTATGTTCAAAAACGCTACAGACTATAACGGAAGAGGCGCATTAGTGGAAAATGTAGCTTTAATTTTATATTACTGAAATGGATAAAAATATGATATTATTATCCGCTTTGATATTAAACACTTGTTCAAATATTAATATTCAGCAGCCTTGCATATTTCTTACTTAGTTTGAAAAGAAAGAAAAGAATCAAATTTCGATAATGCAACGGTTCTTATTCATAACGGCAAAAGAGTTTGTGACAAAGTTGTCCTCTTTGTTGAAAAGAGAATTTATTTGAATGATTTTATGCAATTTTATTTTTCCTCCGAGAAAACTGGTTGCTTTCAATTTAACTGTATTTCATTGCATGCCATTCGATTTTCAGCGAATCGCGAAATCGTATTGCAATATATTTTGAAAGAAATTCATTATAGCTGTGCAGTTTCAACGAATAAAATAATTATAATAATTAATTTGAGTTTAACTGTACGAACAGTATTTATTTCTCTCTCAAGCATTATATTTCTCTACTTCGTACTCAGTTTTTTTAAATCGTCGGAGAACTATTGCAATTAGAAAAAGCTATTCATTGTTAATTTAATATTCGTTATTTTTTGTTATAGCCTTTGTTCACTAAAACAAAGGTTAGGTCAGGTCAGATTATGTTTTATTTTACTTTCAATATGAATTCATAGTCGAGAGTTCTGTCACCCTCAGGGCTTAGGTGTACAGTAATAAGGTAGGTATCCCTGCAGCATATTGAAATAAAATACGAAATCAAAGCTGCTTCAAAATACAAAGTTGCTTATAACAGCTAGTGGATTTTGTTAACCTTGTGTACAGAAAATTTGTTTTTGGAGTAAAATAATTTTTATTCGGTGATAAGCTAAGTCTTGACAGCGATTTCATCTTGTATTAAATAATATACGTAATGTAGCCTAATTGGGGGGTGTAAGGCACATTATTTCACATCCTTTCACCACAATATTATTATGTTATCGGAACGCGAATGCTAAATCAAGCGCCGGCATGTCTTTACTGATAGGTAAATAGCCACGGCCGAAGCTTGCCATCATCCTACGATATTAAATGTATGAAAAGATATAGCTACAATGTACTGCATTTCAATGGACCGATAAAACCCACGTGTTTCGGGGAGACGAAAGGTACTTCGAAAGCTCTTAGGACCGATTTCAACAACGTAAAATAAGTCTTATCCCAGCTTAAAGATATTTTGGCAGACTTTCAATACAAAAACTGTCAGAACGGCCAATTTATTTATCGCTTAAGCGTCATTCGAAATAGGTGAAATCGGCACTTATAGTGAATTAAGTTTCGAGTACTTTAATAAAAGTAAGTATAAGTTTCTTCGCTAAGTTTGGGTACCCACTCTTTCATAAGCAGGTTTAAGTTTACTCTTTCATAAAATAATCTAACGAACCGAGAAATTTCTGTTTGTCCTTCCACACGGCTTGCGTTATACTGCGCTTTGCAAATATATTTTATTTTTCGTACGTGAACTTAATGTTATATTTCTTCGTAATAATAATTATTCTTTGTTGTCGTCATCTCAACTGACAGACATGATCTTGTGCCGCTTCTATTTAGGTATATACCTACTCGAATTTTACAAAAATTATAAAAAAATATACATAAATTCATTGCTGAAAGTATACTTTTTAATTTTTTTCAACACTCTAAAGTCTTTCTAAAGCACTCCTGCCCTGAACAAGTTTATAAACATAACATAGTAGTGAATAGAGTGATTTGAACAGGGCAAGAGCGCTTTGAAATTAATTATAGAAATTAAAAAAGTATTACAAAGAAATCGTGCTAATATAATTTTTTACACTACATGTATTGCGTTAAAATTTATTTTCATTGTATAGGTATATTTTGAAAGTGCATTTTTCGAGTTTTATTGAAAAACTAACAAAGTTTCATGAAAATGTGTTTCGCATTTGTTATGATTTCTTAATTAAGTTATTTCATGGAATGCGTCCACTGTCACTTCAGTTTCACTCGTGCAGTCAGGTAAACTAAAAAATTAATTTATATCCCTAACTAGCTTTTGATCGCGGTTTTGTTCAAGTTAAATTCGTTAACCCCCTTAGGGGTTGTATTTTGAAAAATCCTTTCTTAGCAGGTGCCTACGTCATAATAGCTATATGTATGCCAAATACTTAGCTCGAATCATCCAGTGGTTGAAGTTTTGCGTTGATACGTAGATCAGTCAGTCAGTCAGTCAACTTTTACTTTTATATATTTAGACTAGCTGATGACCACGACTTCGTCCGTGTGGATTTAGTTTTAAAATTATCGCGGGAACTCTTTGATTTTCCGGGATAAAAAGTAGCCTAAGTCACTTTCTAGGTTCTCAACTATACCTACCCATGCAAAAAATCAGGTCGATCCGTAGCTACGTTGCAGCGTTATTGATGGACACACCAACAAACAAACGCACTTTCGCATTGTGTGTGTGTGTGTTGTTACTATTGCAAGGAAGTAAGGATAAAAGTAATTCTCTCAAAATATGACCCTTTTCTTTAAAAAGTCGAATAAAAATGCGATCACAATACCGGCATCAGTTCTCCACGGCTAATATGGGCAAGATTTATACCCGGCTCCGGGTAAAATGGAAGAAAAATTTCACGAATCATTTTCTCTTAAGAATAATGTTTTGTTGCTCACAGGTATTTTATAAGAGGTATTGTGTGGTGGTTAATGTGTTGTGTGGGAATGATCTTATATATCTTTTAAATGGTGGCACATCTTTTTCACTGTCATTCATAAAGTTTTGTGAGGGGTTCTCTTTACGAGCGAGGATTTACAAGAACCACACACATCTCCAAAAGGATACTGGAATTTTCTTCCTGAGTAACTACATCCGCAACCCACCACTACAACGGGCACTGGTTTCTCCTCTATTGAGAAGAGTACAGGCCATAATTCCACCACGTCTAGTAAACTTCGCTCACCTTCAAGAATCGCTTGATCAGTCCATTTTTAATTTTAAAACTAAGTCCACACGGATAAAGTAGTATAGGCATCAGTTAGTTACGAACAAAAACAGTACCAAAAAAAAAATATTTCCGACCGCTATAAATATTCGTTATTGAATACGGTAAAATAATTGCGCGTATCTTCGCAGCACAAAAGCAATTTTTGAGTTTATTTTTTAACCAAAATCGCCCAACGACAATGCAATATACTCAAATTTTATACGGCATCCTGCTGATATGCTTTTATTATGTTTTTTTTTGGTAATTGGATAGCGTATATTTTGATGTTATCCTGGTATTCAACCATTTTGGAATAAAAAAAACCGTTATATCCATCGAACACTAAGAAAGGAACTTTCAAATTCCACTTCAAACGTTGCTTGCAAATAAGCAATGAATGTGTGTGCCTTGTAATTATTTTCTGTACTGGTAATTACGTATTTGATAATTATAGTGATGAATTAAGACACCCTTCCTTGTCATTAACTTTTTAATAATAATTTTCTGTGAACTCGTCGTACTAACTCTACAATATTGCGTAGTCGGCCTTTAAAGGCTTACTGACTATTGCGCTTCAAAGCGTTAGACAGAAAGTCTGGTGTAACAAAAATTAGTTGAAGCAAAAAAGAGTTAGTTTAATGTAAAACACACACTTAAATTTTTTTATTAATTCACTCGTTTGTAAGGTCAGCTTTGAATGCCTAACTAGCCTTAAGACCCGAACGGTAAAGGTGCGGATTGAAAAATAAAAGGTCGCAGGTTCGAGCCCCACCGGTTGTACTATTGTCGTATCCAATCCTAGTACAAGCTTTTTGCTTATTTGAAGGGGAGAGGAGAATATAAGTCAAATTCAGCTTGGCTAATATTCTTTAAAAAAAACTAAGAAGGAGTATGACACTTTTAATTAAACCTTTAGTCCTAATCTATACGTCATCGCTCCGGAATGCCAATTACTTGGCGGCACGTCTTTGTCGGAAGATTGATAACGAGCTATGGCCAAAGACTGTACAAAAATAGCTACCTATGTCCAAAGATCACGTTGCCGCAATGATTAGATCTTCCTATACTTCTCTAATATTGGAGGTTGACCATCACATACCGCCCTATCCTTCACCAAATGAAATTACCATATCCTGTCCATTCGCGAATGTTTCTGAGCCTCAACATTCTGCTTTGACCAACGTTCTTCCCCTCACTTTTGCCCATTTGTCAAATCTACGAATATATGGTACTAAATAACTAACATTTCATAGTCAAAATTAAGTAATTTGATCTTGGGGGCACTTAATATGATACATGTCGCAAGATAACGGCTGATTCCTATTATTAATCTATCTGTAATATCTCGTTTGGTTACTTAGCAAGATTGTCAGGTCAGCATAGTTGAAAATTGTATTGAATTTTATGACAGCCTAGGTCCTTTTCGAATCAAAATAAACAAATAGAAAATAATAATAGTTATTGCGTCGAATTTTTATTCCTAGATGAATTTTTACTTCAAATTAAAATAGTGTAAAGAATTTCGATTGCAAGCTCGCAATTTTTACAGGATTAATTTTATACAGTTTCACTAACAGAATTCATATTTTTTATTTTCACTTTTATATGCAATCGCACTATTTATAGGCACTTTCATACCTATAAATAATAATGCATAAACGCATTATTATTTATAGGTATGAAAGTGCCATTATTTTCAACTACTGAACACCGTTAGATTAATTATTTTAATACCTATAAAGTAAGAATCACAAACAACAACTTTTTTCCCTCTTGTTAAAAAACAAAAAAAAAAAAACAATAATCTTACTCGTACTTTATTATTGTTACACTTTCACAAAGAAAAGGTCGTGTAAAAAACGACAAAGAAAAGATCAGGCACTTATTTAAAGGACAAAATAAGGTCTAATATCATTCATTTATTTAATTATTTGTACACACAACCTTTTGTGCTCTTTTTTGGGTCCATAAAAAACGGCACAGTGATAAACCTTCAAAATTAATTAAACCGGCCCATTACGAGTAAGTACAAGCGCCTGTAACTTTTTGTACATGTTGTTTTTTTATGAAGAGTTCTCCAAAAAAAATCTAACGCTTCTTAAATCTAATGTTACGAGTATAACAAAAATAATGCAAGTTTTGCTGCCGCCAGAATCTTCTCTTTGTTTAAATATCATTTTATCATTATAATATTATTCCTGAGTCCTGACTGAACTTGCCCACAGTGGCCAATCTTCACAGAGATAAGCTCCGGAGATATTATAGTGCACAAGTGTGTGCGCAAACACCGGTGCTACTCGTATTCAGGTCTAGTTTGTTGTATGTCTTGTTTTTAACCCTCGACGCAAAAACGACGGGGTGTTATAAGTTTGACGCTTTGTGTGTGTGTCTGTGTGTGTGTGTTTGTCTCTTTTTGTCAGTCCAAGATGGCCCCCGCCACAAAATGGCGGATTACATATTTTTATTTCAACGATTATTGACCAGCGATTAGGATGCAATAACATGTCGGGGGTATTTTAAATTTTAAATTTACACTTATTAAGTTTCTGATAGTAAGTTTTTTAAATTCAAATTATATTTTTTTTATATAACCTGACGCTCTTATGCCAAGTCAAGACTACCACCCTAGTTCGAAAAGCAGATTCAGCAGTTTATTGCCATAACTTTGAAACTCTACCTTATGCGTGTTCTACGTGTTACAATTTTAATTACTGTTCATTAGAAGAGTTTCTATAGAGATTACATAGGTATTAGTATATACAATAGTATATTTATCCAAAGCCGAGATCAGGTTTCTTAATTCTTAACACACCCTACTATCTT
This sequence comes from Hipparchia sbordonii, assembly GCA_038048805.1. Lineage (NCBI taxonomy): Eukaryota > Metazoa > Arthropoda > Insecta > Lepidoptera > Nymphalidae > Hipparchia > Hipparchia sbordonii. The sequence continues at coordinate 12,321,251 of CM076103.1, forward strand.
TATGTGGCTTCGTAAGAATACTTAAGGTGTTTTATGCTTATTACTAGTGGCCGGGTATTATGTTCAATATTATGCTGCAGACACTCTAGAGTTTATGCGTAAATTCGTCCGATTTTTAAGCTATTGCATAGCTTCTATCGCGGGCCTTGAGCGTGGAGACCGAATCCAGAAATTCCGTAACGAAAAAACCTAAGGCTCGACGGAAACACGGACTCCTCTCAACGCTAGATGGCGTTGATAAAAAATGCTATGCAATAGCTTTACCGCAGCAGTCCCCGAGTGCCACACGTCTTTTATTTTTTATCATTTAAAGAGGTATAAAAGTATCAATTCCATTTATGCGTTTATGGACGGAGGAAAAAACCTCGATTAACAGAAAAACTGTAGCATAAAAGGAAAGCCGCAATCAGCGGAAGAATATTGCAAGAAATACAACAACAGTAGTGAAAATTTTACGAACGCCCCCAAGCATACGGCACTCTGGTTGCAGCAGTAAGGTAACCAATCTGATCAAAGAAGACAAATTCAAGCCCGCACACTAATATTGATCTACGAGTATATAGCGTGCTCTGAGTCAGTTCGGACTTAAGTTTAGAGTTAAAACGATACGCAAATGTGCTCGGATATAAATCTGTCTCGTTTTAACTCTTGAGTGAGCAGTGTCTATAGATTTCAGCATAAGAAACCAGGAACTCATGTCTGCCGAAGCGATTGGCTCGCGCACGATTGCACTGAAGCCAACTGGCGCTGAGCGCAGCACGAGTACTGATTACGTCTTGTGGAGTTATACAAGTCCACATACTAGGTGCCATACTAGGTGCATTAGTAGGTGTTGGTAATTAAATAAGGCTTAAGTGCTACTCCATCAGTAAAGGACAAATGTTCTTTTAGTTTTTCGTATTAGCCAGTTATACCAACGCAGAATAACGTTTGACTGAGGGATAAAGATGTTTTCGCATATTTTCAATACAGAAACTGTCAGAACTTACTATTTATTCCTCGATTAAACGTTAATCAGGGTTGGGCACTTAAGACAAAAGGTAAGTTAAAACAATATTGTCTTCTTACTATTCGAACTTCACGGATATAAAGCTCGATTATAGTTTATAATAATAACTAGCTGGACTAGCTTTTCAATGAGTTAAAATTGGCCGACTATCGCACCCAAGCTGCCTTGTGCGCAGGGGCCTTAAATGTGGTGGAACATTTTCATATCAAAATACTTCAGTCTTCAGTATTGCAATTTGTAGAAACACTGATTATTATTTATCCCCTGAGACACTATTTTAAGAGCTAGAAGGTAGATCTAGATCTGAATTTCGGATATTCACAGTGACATATCTGTCACTTTAAGCCAAATCCCAAATCATATGTTGTCTCCAGTAGTATATGATTTGATAACAGACAGACATATATCTAAATAGAATAGGATGTCTTAACAATCCAATCAACATGTTAACAAGGATCCGATCCTATGCAGCAAACATGCCAAATGCACACGCCTGACGGTCCCATAGCTCTACGTCTCGAGGGTCTATTTACATATCCATACAAATAAATAAAATTGAAGTAGCTGCGTATGATTTTGAAATAACTGCCTCGAATTCAACTGATTTATTATATAAATAAGGATATAATTAAAACACACTTGGTGAAATTCTCTCTATGCACTCTCTGTTCGCAAACTCTCACACTACCAGAGAGAAATCAGGTGCACAATTGATGGCTTTATGTGTTCTACGTACAATATTGCCAACTTCCTTGTTCCAAGCTATTACTAAGCCTGAAATCTATAGTAGCGGTCTATATAGTCAGAGCACACTCTACAGATCTTATTAGAATATTGACTTGACGTTGATAACAAATGGTGCAATATTGCGACGAATGGAAGTCCTTATTTAAGGGCGTGTACTGCTGCCATAATGACAGTTACGGTTTCATCATCATCGGTGGTATGCCCTTGGGTTAGAGCAGTGTTAGCTAGTGGTTAAGACAGCGGTTTCCTGTTTGGGAGGTTGCGAGTTGGATCCCGGGCTCTGATTTTTTTCAGCTATGTACCTTTAAGCAATTAAATATCCCATGCTTCAATGGTGAATTTATTCCTCCGAACTAACGTGGCGTCCCTACAAATGAACTTTGTGAGGAAAGCTGCAGAATTCTTCATAATGTTCCCAAAGGTGTGTGGAGTACATTTTGCATTGGGCCAGCAATCAGGAGTACGAGTATGGCCTAAAACCCTTCTCTAAGAGGAAACTTTGACAGGTTGTTAATGAAGATGACGATACATCATGGGTTTATTACTGTCAGTTTCTGGTACGCGACCCTATCTAGAACCACAAACTTTGTATCTTTAAAGGAACGAAGCTCAAGCCGGTATTAGAAAGTTTAAAACACTATGCATTTCCCGCAGAGTTCTTAGATTGATTGCCTCAAATTTGCGAAAGATCTGATAAATGCGCCGGCCTCTGATTAACCGGCTCCATTTGTTCGTCTATTCCAATCTCGACCCTTTGAGATTTTAATGGCTGTTTATTCTTACTTTTTTCAATTATTTTCTCTGTCGCTTGTTTATTGGCAATTAATTATTCGCGGTTTAAGTTAAGCTAATTTAAACTTTGATTGGATAATTAGAATATTTATTGCGTAATTTACGTTTTCCTATTGTGCGTACCTTCTATGCTTTGTCCTATAAGAAAACTAGAAGGGGGGTTTTAGTAATTTTAACAGTAAAGTTAAGTGAATTTGTGAGCGTGGATTTATATGGCGTAGCATTATATTCTGCAGTTTCATGCTGTATTTAGGTTTTATTCTCGTAATAGGTCCAAAATAAGGTCTATCATCTACTCAGCGGGCGATGGAGAGAGCTATGCTCGGAGTCGTCCCTGTGAGATCAAATCAGAAATGAGGAGATTCGTAGGAGAACTAAAGTTACCGACATAGATCAGTGACTTGCGAAACTGAAGTGAAAATGGGTAAGACACATAGTTCGAAGAGCCGATGGTCGATGGGGATCCAAGGTGCTGGAGTGGCGACCCCGCACCGGGAAACGCAGAGTTGGCAGACCCCCCACTACTTACGTACTACAAGAAACGTAATTTTTTCGGGCTTTGTTTTTTTATTTTATTTTTATTATTTGTTGTTTTAGTGGCAACAAGAACAAGAATTCTGTGAAAATTTCAAGTAGGTATCTAAGTACATATTACGGTTCGTCAGATACTAGGGTCCCGTTGGCACGCTATGGATACGGAATCCTAAAGATAATTTGAAAAGTGTTTAAATAAAAATGTCCGAAAAGCTGCATTGAGGACAAAAGTACTAATTACAGACTTAAGTTCCGCTTGAGAGGCAGTTTTTTTCATTAGTATGCTAATGTCGTACATGCGTCGAATAGCAAAACGCTGGATCGAAATGTTAATGGAACGGAACCTCAAGAGAAAAGGTTAAGGTTTATTTTATCGGTCTACCAAGTGCCAATTGCACCAACGCCAAGTGGCGTTAAACCGAGGAGTTTTGATATTTTGACAGGTTTTTCTATTGAAAATCTGTCAAAATATCAAATTTTTTATCGTACTATCTCATGTCCTGTGACTTCGTTCGCGTGGATTGAGTTTTTTTAATTCCCGCGGGATTTCTCTTATTTGCCGACTATAATCTATCTCTGTGCCCAGCCAAATCAGTTCAGTCGTTGCTGCTGATGGAGTAACAAACATCCATCCATCCATGCATCCAAACTTTTACATTTATGATATTAATAGGATATTTTTGATGATGGAACTGGCTATCTGATAGCATTATTTAATTTGCATCTTATATTATTGTCTCCTTGACCTATGAAGAAGCTATTTTGAAACACCGAAAAAATAATGTCCGAGTTGTACTCCTTCGTTTGAACTTTAATAATTTTAATGCACGTAGAGATAGAATTTCCAAAAATGGAACCATATTTTAGAAATAAAGTCCTTTTATTTCCATTCAGAGCTCTCTAGAAATATCGGCCAAGATAGTGAAGGAGCCAGATCGTGCGACGCGGTACTCATACACTAAGATCAAGTGGCGTAGATAGCGACGCGAGTTATTTTAACTTGGCCTGTGTTTCATTGAACTTTTGTAAGCCAAGATTTTAAGGAGGGCAAGTTGTGTATTTTTATTATATTGCTTTATATGGACACGTTCAGAGACATTCAACTTTTACTAAACCGCTACTTTATATCTTAAAATATTACTTTTATTTCATTACTAGCAGATGCCTGCGACTTCGTTCGTGTGGATTAAGGTTTTTTATTCCAGCGGTAACTCTCTTATTTCCCGGGATATTAAGGAATTCCAGACTATAATCTATCTTTTTGTTAAATTTCATCCAAATCGGTTCAGTCGTTGCGACGTGATTGAGTAATAAACATAAAATCTTTGCATTTATAATATTATAATAGGGTAATAGGATTAATATTTTAAATTTATAAATGCAATTTTTTTGTTTGTCACATTCCCACCGCATTGTTTTTGGTCCTGGACCCGGTAACACTGAAAGCCCCGAGAATTTCTTGCGAATTAATAGTAATTTAAAATTATACGAATAAAATAAGCTTGCTAATGTAAAAATTCGAAAAAATAAAAATATTGTTATAAAAATAAAAAAAACTCTTTAATAATTTTAACTAATAAGTCGCGTAAAAAAATTACGCTTAATTAAAGATATCTTTCAGTGCCGGCGGCTCCGTTATTACGAGTATAATTTAAAAATGATACATGAAACCCTTAGAAGATAGGTTCTTCTCCAATTTGACTCCGTGGCTGGGTACGGAAGAACATTTCTCGGGTAGCACGAGCTAAGTCTCACCGGGAATGTCCTCAGAAACTCCCGGTATAGTTTCGCTTGTGTCCGCAAAGCTTATCCTTGTCACGGAGCGGCTCATCCTGTTGTCAACCACCTAACTTAAGCTTACCGTATGACGTTCACAAAGTTAGTTGTTTAGAGATTACACTTTCTATGGGCTAACTGCGAGTAACTGATGTTAGTATTCAGAACACCATTGTTAGTTTTATTGTTGAAGTAGAAATAGTAAGTTGATATGATTGAAATTGTACAAAAATTGCACCTTTTTTTTGTTCGATGAGAAGATAGTCCTTGACTATAAATCTCACCTGATGGTAAGTGACGATGCAGTCTAAGATGGTAGCGGGCTCACTTGTAGTGTACATTAAACCTGCTATTTCAAACTATACCCCTAATCGGTTTCAACTCGCTATCGTGCCGGAACGCTAAATCGCTTGGCGGCACGTCTTTAACATTACGGTGGTAACTAGCCACGGCCAAAGCCTCCCACTAGGCCAGACCAGAGATAGTTCAGAAATTATAAATTCCCAAATTACCCCCGCCGGGAATCGTATCCAAGACCTCCCAGTTATAAGACCACAGCGCTCACCACTACGCCAGGGAGGTCTTCCCACCCTTTGAGATAGCTGTATTTCGTCCGCAACGAAAGGGAAAGATTTAATTTTAAGTCTAAGTTTGATATTGATTAGCGTGAGTTAGGTACGTGTGACAGTGTCCTAGCCTGCCCTTTATCGAAGGAGGCTGGAATACTGTACTAGATATTATATAAAGTTGGAATAAAACGCAGGCAGTAACTCCATGAGGCGGTCCTCAGAAGCGAATGAAGTCACAGGCAAGCAGTTAATCCCGTAAAATCCTTTTGTTTTTTCGACATAATTAAAACGTAGCCTATATTACTTTCCAAGTCCTCCTAACCATGCAAAAATCAGATCGATCCATTGCTCTATAATAATAATAATTGATGAATAAATCAACAAACAAACACACTCACACGTTTATATTTTAGGAAGGATTACATAAATAAATGAATAATTGAATAAGACAAATTTATGTTTAGATCCATTTCATTATCGTTTATTATTTCTAAGCAATTACTTACAACAACATATTTGATGGAACGACCACAATAAAGTCGCAGAAGTTCTCCATTGATTGACTCACTCAATAACGTTCGACATATAAAAATAAAAGTTGTCCCAGTAAACAAGTCGTTTGGACGCATTAAGCGAATGCCCCATATTGACGATCTCATAACGGGAGGAATTGATAGGAAGCCTGTGATTTCTCTTTATAACTCTATAATAGTGAAAAGGGTCAGGGTAACGTTCTTTATGCGGTTTACGGAACCTAGGATAAAGGAAGGGGTGATTTAGCGTTTTTAAAAATGGGTAGCATATCCTAAATATCCTTACCTACTAATATCATAAATGCGAAAGTGTGTTTGTTTTGGTTTATTTTGTCCTTCAATTAAGCAGCAATTAAGTAACAGTTCGATGTGATTATTTTGCATGGGTATAATTGAGGACTTGGGAGTGGAGACGCTACCTTTAATGCAACGAGATTTTAAAAACTGCACACGGACGAAGTCATGGGCAAAAGCTAGTATTTTAAATACACTAAGGATAAATAACCTCTCTCTCTCTCCGTATCGTGGTCCCCATTATTGAGGGTCGTGACCCCTTCCATCAAGGACTCTTTTGTGGATGATGTCGCGCCTTGTGCCTCGGTTTTTTGCGACATGCAAGGCTTCGTGGACCTTACTATCGAGAGTGGTGCGGTTTTATTCTGACCAACGCATCGGGTTACGTCCCCGAGGTCTCTTTGTTCCACAATTTGTTCTAGTTGTGTCCCTCCCTTCTGGCAATGTGGCCGAAGTAATCAAGTATCCTCTGGAGACAGGTGGTCGATAGCCTTCTCGTTATTTTCAGTTGTTTCAGTATCGATACGTTAGTTCTGTGTGCTGTCATCTCGAAATGTCGGTCAACAGCTTTCATTATCCATGTCTGAGACATGAAAGATAAATAATATAGCGACCACAAGAGCAGGGGCCATCATCATCATCATGTCAATCCGTCAGCAGCCTACTACTGGACGTAGGCTCCTCGCAGAAAGAGAATGAGCGTCATCAGCTCAATGTATGTGATTACCGCAACCTGTGAACATCTTGTGTTTTTACCAGCTGTTCTATTGTTTGTTCGACTAATAGAACATATAGGAAAAAAAATTACATTTGCTCTACCAATCGAACAGGTAAGACTAGAATTCCTAGTTGTTCTATTAAGGCCCAAGACACGGAGCTGCCCGCGAAATTCAAATTTAATTTGGTTTTTCGCCATTTATAAACGAATACGACAAAGTAGACTTATGGTATTATTTAAGAAATTAATCAAAATAATGACTAATTTGTGAGTAACTCACGTCAAACTCATTATTTTGACTAATTTCTTAAACTGGATACTTTCACGTTAAGATTAGTATATAAACCTGTGAAGATGATACTGCCATTGGCGCAATTTGAATACCATAAGCCTACTTTGCCGTATTCGTTTATAAATGGCGAAAAACCAAATTAAATTTGAATTTCGCGGGCAGCTCCGTGTCTTGGGCCTTAATAGAACAAGAATTCAAGAAGGATATGGTTTAGTATAACGTCAACCAAAATGCTGCAAGCTCTGGGTCTGGTCCCACGTTTGTGTAATTTTGGACCTTTAATCGATGGAATCCTATTAATAGGTAGTAAATCATTCGCGTCCGTAAGCAAACAGACATAATATTTTGCTACGAAATTGTAATACCATAATTTCATTACTCCACGGTTCAAGTTCGGACTCGGCCAATTATGTATTACCGATTGAGACCAATTTTCTCATTATGAAACCCGGTATCCCCGAGGAAATCTAATTTCTTGAAGTACGAGCCGATAAATTAACAGTCATAATAGGAAACGTAAGAACAAAAGTAACGAATATTTTAGATTGCGATATCCGATAAAATTAATTATTATTTCTTAATGAACATTGTGATTTCAGATTCGTTTCCTCATTAAGAATCATAAATGCATCAGTAGATAAACTAGTTTCCCTTAATAATTATATAGCGTTTTCATTTTAACTTGTGTAATAACATATCTGGAATGTGCATCGAAAATTGTTTGACACTGTGCGTTTTAATAGTGTGGACGCCATTTAGGATTAGGAATATTAGGATTTAGGATTATTTCGTCATGAAGGGATTCGTACTAATATTAAACGTAATTTGTGCGTTAAGGAATATTTGAAAATAAATAATAAACTTGAAATTATCAAAATTCTAAAGCAATATAAAGGAAAATGTTAGGCAATGTATTCAAGAGCACTGACTCATTCACAAAGCAAACTTAGGCTGCCAGTGAGAGCTAAAAATAGGTCAATTGTAAATCCACCTACATGAAGCGTAGGTGGATTTACAATTACCTACCGGGTACCTACTTTACGTATGCTTTACTTTGCGCTTTTTCGTTACGTATGATTTTAGTATGAGTCTAAAAAAGTGTCGTTATACTGGCATATGTATACTGGATACGAGGAAAATATTTTCGTGAATGTTTTATTTTCCTTTTTTTATACAGGCTCTCTGTTTTTTAATGAATTACTGTGTGGTGGTCTTAGAAGATATATATATATAGGTTATATCCTCTAAGGTGGACCAGCTTTTCGAACGCCATAATTTTTAGTACAGGGTTTTCCACTTTTTTATGAACAACAAAAAATCCGAGAAACAAAAATAAACAATATTATATATTTATTTTTCGAAATGAAGGTCTTATTTTCGCGCTCGGTGCCTGGTGGGTTTTTTTAGGTTTATTTCCATAGTTTTAATCTAGCTTACAAACGGAACCCGCGACTCAACGCAGTTTTGTCAAAATCTAAGTGTAGCAGACGGAGTCGCGAGTAAAGCTAGTACATACATAATATTATGCTTCTAAGAAATTATAATTTCCTATGATAAGTTACAATGTATTACAAAATATAAGTACCCATTTATCTCTAGATCGAGTGTAAAATGTTTCCCCAAACAACGATTACAAAGTTCACAGAATATTTCTGAAGCGTAACTACCAACATGAATTCCAATGGCTATTTAAGTTAGAAAACAGCTAATATATTCGGAAATATGAGCACTAAACTGGTCACCTCGAAATTATGAGCACAGCTATCGTTAAACATTATACCGGCAGAGTGCGTTGCTGCTCGGAATACGAAATGGCAAAGACTCTATGTGAAATTACAATTTCAAATTTTGGCCAGGTACTTTGCAGTAAAAAGGTTTTTATGAATTAAAAAACGATATTATTTCGTGAAGTATAAAGATGATCAAATATCTAGTTGTCACGTCGTTTCAAATCTTAAATGGTCTTCTTCCACAGCTGACATGTCCCCTGCAGGAATAAACAGGCACAAGTACCAATTCCCACATTCAACAGCTCATTTTCAAATTATTTATTTGCCAGATTAAGTAATAAGATCTGACGCTTCAATCTACCACAGTAGCAGTAGCATACAAAAGAAAAATAACACAAAATTTAACAATGAAATTAGCTATTCGGTCGAAATACCTACACTTATCTTCACTCCCAGGAACTCAAGTACGATTCACATGGGCAATATCACACCACGTGGTGCAGTGCTCAGACGCAGAATAGCCTAGCTAGTGCGTAGCGTAGTGTTGATTGCAGCGCACTCCGGAGCGCATCGGATTGTAGCGGAGCGCATCGGATTGTAGCGGAGCACATCGGATCGTAGCGGAGTGCATCGGATCGTAGCGGAGCGCATCGGATCGTAGCGGAGCGCATCGGATCGTAGCGGAGCGCATCGGATCGTAGCGGAGCGCATCGGATCGTAGCGGAGCGCATCGGATCGTAGCGGAGCGCATCGGATCGTAGCGGAGCGCATCGGATCGTAGCGGAGCGCATCGGATCGTAGCGGAGCGCATCGGATCGTAGCGGAGCGCATCGGATCGTAGCGGAGCGCATCGGATCGTAGCGGAGCGCATCGGATCGTAGAGGACTGCAAATGACAAAGCAATAATTTCACATTTATGTTCTTTTATTTATTAGACGCACAACAGATGACAATACAAACAAATAATGCAGCTACAATTATAAGTTAGCAACAACTCTCCACAACAATGTGTCTACATACGCAGCAAATACTTGGAAGTGTCATTTGAAACCATTTTGAAACTAAAAGTTTTTTATATTTGCATTAGCCGAACAGAATCTTGAGATAGATAATAAATAATAAATGTTTGGACTAAACAGAAAAAAAATTATTTTCTCTAAGGCATCATCTATATGATTTAAGATAATGGCTGAATTCAGTTTTATGTATGATTCCAGTACGAAATGTTTCCCTAAACAACAATTATACGTAGTCTGCTAAATATGTTTAGCAGTTTAACTGCCAGCATGGATTCCTATTACCACATTATCAGGACATAGAAAGAGTTTACCATTTACGAAAATAAAACTGTACCAAATAATAAAATACATCTTTTTATTATTTACCTACTTAATTGATTTAAATTTTTTCAACAAATATGCTAATTTTGTTTTTATTTTTTTACAAGCATGACTTGTAAAAATTACATAGTAATATGATGATATTACTAAGAAGTTATCCTTACTTAATATTATAAATGCGAAAGTGTGTTTGTTTGTTGGTTTGTCCTTCAATCCCGCTGCAGAGCTACGGATCGACGTGATTTTTTGCATGGGTATACTTGAGGACCTGGACAGTGACCTAGGCTACTTTTTATCCCGCTCCGTTGCTACGTGATTAAAGGACAAACCAAAAAACAAACACACTTTCATATTTAGGTATAATTTTAGTGAAGAATAATTTTATTCAATATTGGTATTAATTTCAAGAAGTAAAATCCTTTAATATAAGTATTGATTAAAGTAGAGACTTAAATATCTGAAAATTTCTGAACTTTTAACGTAAGCAATAAAGAAATTGGCCCAATCCGTATAAATCAAAAACGAACTGGAATACAATGGTAAACATAGCGCAATATCCGATTTTTTGTAGCCATAACAAATCGCTGAGAAACGTTCACAAATCGGCTCCCTTGTTACCTAATTCCGTACTTATGTCCGTAACACAGCTGCGTCCGATTTATTGCTTAACCTTTCCTTCTTTGCAGATGGAATTGAAGACAATAAATTATACTTCAAACCCAAATAAGGCTCCTAAGTTACGATCACCGAAAATACGGACCCAATGGTCTATCAAGCCAAATAGATTAGACGGTCCATCGTGAAAAACAAACGAAGAACCGAATTCCATACAATGGGATTATTCGGTGTATTCAGCCGAAAATCGGTCGCCCAATATTTACTTGGGCTGCGATTTATACTAAACGGAGAAGTTTTAGCTTTATACCCATTGGCTGACCTTTTATCAGACTTAACATTAGGTCCAGAGCATTTCACGGTCACCCAAAGAAGCAAGTCTTTAATGCTCAAGTGGTGGAGGCGCCGGGACAACCTAATCTAGGTATACCTATTGGGTGATGAGTGGCACAATTCATAAAATAAACGCTTCTTTCTTTCTTTCTTTCTTCTATTATTAAAGCTCAAATCTAAATTGTGACATAATCAGGTAAGAACATTTAGACTCATCTTCTTCCCTTCTTCTTTATCAACCAATAGACGTCCGCTTTACTATCGCCAAGTAAATAACCGACTAATTATATTAGAATGTCATTCATCAGTTCAATTAAGGCTCCATAGCCTATGGTTAAAGGTGCGGACTGAATATTCGACAGATCAATTATTCCTACCTGTTACTCTATTATTGTACCCACTCCTAATACAAGATTTAGGCTTATTTGTAGGGGAATGGGGAATGGAAGTGTCGGGATAATGCACCTTAGTGTATCGTGATGTGTGGCACAATTTCTTAAATAAATACATTTTCTTTCTTTCTTTCTTAAATTATACTAACTGTAATTTACTAACTTACTGACTGATCTCAAATAGTCCAAACCACTGGACGGATCAGGCTGAAAGGCATACAGATAGCTATTATGATGTAGGTATCCGCTATGAAAGGATTTTTGAAAATTCAACTCCTTAGCTGGAAAAATAGGGATTTGAAAAATCGAACTTAACGTGAGTGAGAGAGAGCTAGTTTAAAATATGCCACCAAAATTATGAAAAGTCAATGAAGTAATATACCCGGAGAAGATAATAAGATTCCTATACAGAAGTTGTAGTCAAGCAAGAAGCTATGTGAATTTATTGTAAAAATATGCATGCGATATTTTTATCCAGATGTTCATTAAAAATTTCCTCGGCCGGCTCGTCTCGGCTTGAAGGCTAGGAGCGATAAAATCTGGAGCGCGTCCGACTTGAGCCGGCTGTGATAGTGCTCGTGACCCGACTTCAAATCGACTGATAAATTTAGCCTAGAAAGTTCTTAAAATAGACTAGAAGCTTTCTTACCTAAATCCTGATGCAACTTCTTACCAGACTACGCCACAACGAAAGTTGTTTTAAGGGATGTTAATTACTGTCTATGGCATATTTTTTTAGCCGTCTTAAACGGTAAAAAGTGATTTTTCACAGAAAGACGTAAGCGACGCGCTAAGCACGGCGTTTTAGGACGTTCTTACCGCACTGACAATGAAACTGTGCTGCAAGTGAAAAGTAAGTCGTAAAATCAAAAACCATGAAAGTCGGTCCAGCCGTTCTAGAGTTATAAGTGTTTGAACAAATCCGACTTTGTTTTATATTATATTAAGACTAGACTGTGTCTTTAAACTTTTTTCTTGTTATTCTATTTGCTAATATGCTGTCCATAACAGATATGGAAAAGATATCCACCAATTTTGACAAAATATCTATCTATGCTACTTGTAATAAAGACAAATCAATTGTCATTGCAATTGTTTAAATAACGATCCAATGTTACAGTGGAGAATTACAATAACAATAACAAAAACATCTTGTATCCATAGAGCGCTAAATAGAATATTACCTCTTCGCTTTGTTCTCTTGCTTTGATACAGTTGAGTAAAAGTATTAAAATTGCAGTTTGAATGATTGTTGTAGCAACGTAAATGAATCATTCTCATTGATTTATTCGTGGTACTACGAAAAACTACCAGTAACACCGCCCATTCACTTCCTTGAACTTTAATTTACAAAGAAATTCCTTCCACAACAGAATGGCGTCAACTTAATTTATGAGAAAATTTGTTTCTGCAAGGAAATGCGCTGGTCACGTTTTAAATTTACAATTTCGCTTTTGAAGTGTTCGAAAAACTTTCAGTAGGTAATGACTGCTTCATAAATCTGGTATTATTGAAAAAATAATAATAATAATGTCCTCCCGACCGAATCCGGCAACGGCGGTCAATCTCCACAGAGATTTGCCATCTGCGCGGGAGATATTGTAGTGCACAAGTGTGTGCGCAAACACAGGTGCACTCTCTATTCCCTTACTCTCATAGTCCGATGGGACGAGAATCCGACACGACCGGAGAGAGATTAGGCGCAGGCTTTACGTGCTCTCCGAGACACGGAGGTGACTCACCGCCAACTTCTTAACTCTGGGCTAGTACTGACAATTTCTTGATAGAAAAACCCAATACATTTTATGACCCGACCCGGGGTCGAACCCAGGACCTCGTCATCTACCTACAGTCGAATTTGCTAACCACTATAGATCAACGAGGCGGTTTAATTATTTAAAACTATCTATGTGAAAATATTTATCCTCGAGAAACGCAAAAATGAAGTTCTATTTATGTCGGTCCTCGAAGAACTCAATGTCATATAGTGTCTGGTGGAAAGGTAGCCTAAAGTCTGAAATGAAAACAAAGAAATCTAGAGGACTTATTTAAATAAGAGTATAGAAGTTTTATTATTTATTTTCTTTTTATGCGCGATCTCTTTAAGCTCATTCCTTGGTAACTCAGTTTTCAGTGAGGAAAAATGGTTGGCAATTTATTTTTAAATTACGAGTAGCATAAATTCAAAAGACTGAAGCTATGTAGGTACCTGCTAAAATATTTTTGTAAGTATTTATTTGTTCATTAATTGATTAATTTCTATTATATCAATGGATTAATTTCTATTTTCAAATACCTGTATTTTGTAGGAACTTTGTCTTACAGCTAGAGAAAGTATTTTAAGTTTTTATCTAAGTGCTCTGTTTACTTTTTCGTACGTAATTTATATTTAATCCATACTAATTATATTAAAATGAATTTTAGCGACTCTGGCTTATCTTTTCACGTTGCAACCGTTCAACCAATTTTAAGTTTAATCTTTGTTTAAGGATAGACATAGAGTTAGAAAACTTAAACTCAAGACTTTTTAGTCTAAAAATGAATAAAACATTAAATTTAAAAAATCAAAATCCCGACTGCGTGAGTAAAAACTGAAAAGGCAAAAATAAGTACAGTAATCTAGAATTCTGTTAAATAATATTGGATTAACAGTCGGGATCCATTATTGGGAAGATTTGAACCGATCTCGATTTTTAATGGGTAGGTACCGATACATAGATTGATGAGCACATTTTTGTTTTTTACCCGCCTCCGCGACGTATAAGGAGTTGCGTCGTGGACGCGGGTAAAAAACAAAAATTCACAAAAAAATAATATGAGAGGTCTAATTAGAGTGAGAGTTAAGTGAGAGGTACTAGTTTTACATAGTAAAAATATTGAAGTTGAATTCGCAGAGGTTGTAAGAAAACGATAAAAATATTATTGTCAAACAAGCTCCTCCAAACGCCCAAACAATTTTGGATACAATTTGAAATAGCAATAAACATTCATATATCCACGATGGTTTCACTTGGAACAAAATAATGTTACAAGAACAATGTTTGTAACAACAGAAGCGCGTCCGAATACCCCTTTATGAAAAGTGAAGCTCTGAGTGGCCATTTTCAGTGTTTTATTGGCAGTTTTGCTGTGGAATCTTGCGACAGTCGTGGATAATTTATTTCTTTGTACATTTAACACAGTATTGCTTTTTATAGAGATTGTAATACTTTATTTAAAAATTATTTTGCAACTATTTTTCAATTTTCAAGATTCGAACCCCACCCGTTGCTCTATTGTCGTACCAACTCCTAGCACAAGCTTTTAACTTATTTGGAGGGGATATTAGTTAACTTCAGCTTGGCAAATTTTCTTTAGAAAAAAATAATAATAAAAGGCGGGGGGGCAGTGGCTACTAAGGCAGAAAGGGTCAAGCGGCGCAAATATGAAAACATAGAAAACAGTTTCATATTACATAGATACAAGTGGCATAAGATTGTGATCTGTGGCGACCCTTGCAAGGACCTATGTCCAGCAGTGGACGTCCATCGTTTGAGGCCGCCTACTTCAACACCTTCGGACTACACTATCACTGTAGACGGCCTGTAGTTGGGCCGATGACATCAGACGATCTGTTGGGAGCCACCGCACACAGACGGTGGAAGACAATACATAAGACCTGTGTCTAGAAGTGGACGTCCGACATTTGAGGGTGCCTACTTCAACACCTTCGGACTACACTATCACTGTAGACTGCCCACTAGTTGGGCCGACGACATCAGTCGATGAGTAGGGAGCCGCCGAACACAGACGGCGGAAGACAATACAATATAAGACCTGTGTCTAGAAGTGGACGTCTGTTTTGTCAAAAAAGAAGAAGAAGAATATGATAATCTGCATTTGCATTCGTAGCTGAGAATAGCATGAGATATCGAACATAATATATTAAACAGACCATTGAAATCAAAACGATGATGCATGTAGTGCGTGATCTGAAATCAAATATCAGTTAAATAGAATAGCGGTCGGAACATTCGGGTCCGAGGATATTTAAAGTACCACAATGGTTGTAAAACTGAGGTATTATACCAGTTTGATGACTATCGGCGATCTAATTTGAATATTGAACGTTTTGGCAAGTTCTGAGTATTTAACTGAATAGGGTGGTTTGAATTGTAATGCTAATCGTATATGGTCCAATTGAATTCTTTATTGGCTTATTTACATGTTTCGATTGGAGCTGTTATTTTGTACTAGCAAAGTTCTACTTAAGTATTTGTTTTTTTTTATTTAGAAAAAAAATTACTTACTCTATATTAAACTAGCTTATGCCCGCATCTTTGTCCACGTGGAGTTAGGTTTTACAATAACCTCTTTTTTATCAAAGTATAAGGTAGGTAGCCTATATCACTTTCTACTTAATCAACTACCCTTGCAAAATATAGAGATGATGGTCTTAGTGCTCAAATGTGTACACATGCACTCTCCATTCCTTCACTTTCATAATCCCATAGGACAAGTATTCGACACAACCAGAGAGAGGTCAGACGTAGCGCCAGCAGCTTTATATAAATGTTGACGCAACTTCTCAATTTTTGAAAGAAAGACCTAATACCTAACTGTTTTCATTTCGACCCCAGAACCGAACCTAAACCTCGTAAAAAATATCCGCAGTAAAAACCACTAGACCAAAGAGGCAGTCAAAGATTTTATTACAGGTATCTACTGTTTAACCTCGTAAAATGTTACAGTAGAGTTAGGTTCAAATGAAACTTTTAATAAAAAATCCTTATGTCTGTAAGTGAACTCTAAAGCGGTCAAACTTCATAACGAGTTTCATGAATCACTACGAAGCGAACAGCTTAAGCTGCGGCACTTGACTCAATAGAAACTGACTGACAAAAGAATACTATAGTAATATTGTCGAATGAAACTTTTAGGGTTCCGAAAAAAAAAAAAAAAACGGAACCCTTATATGCTGGTTTGGTTGTCTGTCTGTCTGTCCGTGTGTCAGGGCCCTTTTTCTCAGAAGCGGCATGAGGTACTAAGTTGTTTATACTGAATATAAAAGTCAAGAGTTTATTAATGCTCTGAAAATTTCAAGGTTCTAGTTTTACACAGTAAAAAGTTTTCAACGCGTATTTTGTAGCGCAGCACTATTTAGCACCCTTCGTGAGAGTAAATTCGTGGCCCAATTTTTAGTTATTTTCGTCAAACCAGACGGCGTCACTGGGTCCCGCTCACTCCGTTCTCTAGAATGTCATATTGTATAGCGTCTGTAACGACTACCACCTCCCACGCTATGTTGAAACTAGTGTGTTCTAGTGCAGTACAGTTTTCATTGTAATGACAGTTTTTCAATTCGCGTCTTATTCGCGTAGACCAAGGGATACAGGGTGAGCCGTGGGATACTTTTTCTCTATCTCAGTTAATAAATAAATAATATTAATACAATCCTTACAAAGTTCGGAACCCTCAGTACGCGAGTATGACTCATACTTAGCAGGTTATTTAACTGACGAAGTTGTTGAGTACGTCTGAC
This sequence comes from Hipparchia sbordonii, assembly GCA_038048805.1. Lineage (NCBI taxonomy): Eukaryota > Metazoa > Arthropoda > Insecta > Lepidoptera > Nymphalidae > Hipparchia > Hipparchia sbordonii. The sequence continues at coordinate 12,338,446 of CM076103.1, forward strand.
TTTGTGTTGGAATTGAAGTGGAAAAAAAATCTAGAGAAACTTATTATAATTTGTCCATTTGAACTTAAGATCAGTAGTATATAAAGTGGTTAAGGTCAGATTATTGTAAAAAAAAATTAAATTATATCGCTGATTGAGGTTTAAGTGTGGAATATAACATCAGTTTTTGTAGTGAAAATCTGTCAAAAAATGTGTTTATTCGTACGTTAGACATTGACCCTAAAAAAATATTCGATAAAATAACGCAGTATGAATTCTAGAATGAGCAAGATGGAAGAAGTCATTTTGTATCTTAGACTTCTTAAAACAGGTGTCCACCCAAGTTTTGTCGGTTTGGCAACCGTTCATGAAACTCGTTATAAACTTGAACCACTTGGATTAAGTCAGTTACAGACCGAAAGGATTTTTATTAAAAGTTTCATCGTCCAAAGTTCGTTGAATTTGAAGAATTTGTACAGTTGATTTTGTAGTGAACTTATTATGCAATGTAATAATACTAAACTTACTCAAGTGACTTCTTGAGTTAACGTTAACTGCGCATAGGTATATCAACTACGGTTTTAAATGTGCAGACTTCACATACCTTTGAGAACTTTGAGTTATCCATAATGGATAACTCTCAGGTATGCAGGTTTCCTCACAATATTTTCCTTCACCGATAGATTGTGGTAATAATCCCAATTAATAATTCCAATTCAATCGCATGTAGCCGAGCGGACTCGTGCCGATTAATCAACGTCATCCTGAGCATTATAGCTCCAATTTACTAGATTCATTGTTCGATACTCATTATTTGCTCAGCAGCTTTGCCCGGCGCGGTGCAACGCTTATAGGGCAAACGGATATTGTTACCTATTGAAAACCGGCTCCTCTAGAGGACTGGTATTTATTTACCCAGTAGGTATTTCATGCATATTAAAGTCGTACCGATCGAATTCGGCCACTCAGCCAATCTCCACATAAATTAGCCATCTGCGCGGGAGGTATACTGTATAAGTGTGTGCGCAAACATAGATGCACTCTTTATTCCCTCACTCTCACAGTCCGATGGTACGGAAATCCGACACGACCGGAGAGTGATCAGGCGTTGAGCCGACAGCTTTACGTGCTCTCCGAGGCACGGGGGTGACTCACCGCCAACTTCGGGTTCGATTCCCGGTTCGGGTGGGGACGTAAATATTATACAGGGTGTCAGTGAATAGGTTACACTTCATGCCTATTATGAAATGTGAAGACAGGCAAACAGACAGACAATTTTTATTTTAAACAATATCAACCAAACTGAAGTTGTGTAATATTCTTTTATCCCCTCCTCCACTTAAGCAAAAAGCTTGTGCTTGTGGATATGACAATACTGCATCGGGATGGGATCGAACCTGCAACCTTTCAGTTTTCAGCACCTTAATCCGTTGGACTGTTGAGGCTACTAATGTATATTAGCAGCCTCAACAGTCCGTATAGACAAAACTGTAATAACAACCTTCTCTTCTGGTTTAAAATGAAAATCACAGTAGGAATACAATCGAATAGTAAATCAACAAATTGTTACGGATGAATCGAGCTCTATCCAGCAAATATCCTTATCGATTCATCAGAGCATCCATTTGCTAAACATCAGCTTTAATTTACTCGATCCATTATTCGGTGCTCATTACTCGTATTGCGCACTACAGCTACTGTTTGAATAGCAAATGGAAAATAAGCTTACTCCTTGCTTACTTTGATCATTGGTCATTTAACATCTAAAGTTTAGTTAATGCCGTTGTATTTATTTATCCTCTTTATTAAGTTTTTAGCAAATTAAATACGTCGTGTATCATTTCTGAGTTTTATTATTTTAATATTTATTGTTAACCGACTTCAAAAAAAGGAGAAGGTTTTGAATTCGTCGGATTTTTTTTTATGTATGACTGATTTGGAATTTTTTTTTGTTTGAAAGGGTATAATACTTCCTAGGTGGTTTCATTGTCATCAGGTCAGGATCTGATGATGGGATCCTGGAGGAATCGAGGGAACTCTTCAAATTTTATACGCACAATTGATATACCTACTTTGTAATGGCGTTTGAAGTCGGTTTTTTGAAAAGAATTTTTATAAGCAAGTGACTTGACTTGAAAGTGAATGTGACTTTAAATCAAAACAAATAAAAAAACAAAAAATCATCGATCTCAGTATCTTTTTGCAAAAATAAGTGATTATCTTAATACGTACACTATTATGCATTATTCATTACGTACTTAAGTAATAAATTCTAACTGTCCTATTCATATAAAACAATGTGGAAACTGAAACCGCTTATCTAACCGCGACTAAGATAACGCCAGATGTGATCCGCACATAGTAATTACATAAGAGATATATTACACGGGCACGGTCAAAGTTGTAGCGGGGAGGTAACTGTTTCATTTAATTAGGATTATTTATAATTGTTATCAAGACTGGCTTTTGCTTGTGACTTTGCCTGCGTGGATTTCTGCGTGGTGCCGTGGTAACCTGGTTTCCCTTGATCTGTAGCTCTGTAGTGGTGTGATTAAAGGACAAACCAAGATCGAATATGCGGCCTTTCAGTTTTCAGTCCGTACCTTTAACCTTTGGGTTATTGAGGCTTCAAAATTTAAAGCTGTAGCAGCAAAATTTTTTGTCAGTCGGTGGCAAAGTGTTTTTGTGTTTTAGTTACGTATATGGGAAATAGAATGTTTGTGTATGTTCAACGGGATAAAAACATGTTTGTTTCTTTAGGTGGATCTACGTGAAACCCAATTTTACCTTTAATTTTACTTATAGCTTCATGAGGTATGTTTAACATAATATTACCACCAGAATCAAAATCCCTATCGTTATATTCCGCTGTTTGTTTGGGTTGTTTTAATCGAGCTTCATATTAAAGTAAAGAGCAAAAACTTTTTGAAGAGAAACGATTCCTCGGTTGCCTTGCCTCTAACTTCTCGTTTTACGACGCGAAAGCGAACACTAAGTTCAGATCTTATTTACTACATGGGCTTTAACACGACTTTTTAATATGTTTAAAATTAATCACATAGTTCAAACATACGAGTTTAAAGACATACCATGTCCTGTACCTTACTTACTTACTTTTATCTAAGAGCATCGCGTGAAAAATTCGCATTCAAGATTCAACTTGTCATAAATTATGTATAGAAAATTAAAAAACAATTAATACTTGATTTTAGGCATGTAAAATTTAAATTACCTCTACAATTTTTACTCTACTACCCAAGTAGAGTTCGAAATAAATGCTTTTCAGATAAAAAATCACACGCTTTCAGAAAATTGCGATGCGTCGTTCCATAGTCATTCCCATTAAAAATGAAATAATTCACTCAGTTAACAGACCCTCGCCATTTTGATTGGACTTCAAAAAAGTATGAATGGTTTTAAGCGTACCTCCAAGAAGCCTCTACAAAACGAATTTCAACTCATTTCCTCACAAAATGAATAGAAATGCTGAAATTTTTAACTACCCACAAAGTTGAATGCTACTTTGAAATTGAGCTTTAGGGAAAAGGTTCTGCATGTGGGAACATTTGATTCATGGAAATGTTTGCAGACAAGGCTTTTTGGATTTTGGTACTTAATTTAGTTTGGAATGCTCACATGGTTAGGGGTTTCAAAAGTCGTGATTGTTAACAGCACTGGAGTTTTAACAAACATTTCATTATATATTATGCTTTTGATGGGCTTTCTTTTATTCCCAGCCCTTTTATATTCAGGATGAAATTGAATTTTCAAGTTTGTTTTGCATGTTCATTCTCTCACAAAACATTTTAGTAGCGCCAGTGTGATTATGAATTTTCCGTTTTATAATATTATCGTCTCATGTATCAGGTATCTAAACCGGTATACCATGTTAAAAAATTCCTTAGCAACATCAATACGACAGGGGCTTATTGCTTAGGGGGATATCATATCATTAGAGGAGCGAATTGAATTGAGCGCATCAGAATATCTTTTATTCAACAAAATATTGTAAGATAATATTATTTTTTCTCTGTCAAACTATGTATATTCGATTCCTATAAATTAGTATAATAAATAATTATTTGTTTGTTTATCCTTCAAACACCCAGGAGTTGAGGAACGGATCGACGTGATTTTTTGTATTTGTATTGTTGAGGACCAAGAGACTTTTTTTAACACGTGCCGTCAATGGGTCGAGGTGATGATGAACTTTTAACAGAATAGTCGTTTATTTACCTCGGAACCACTGAGTAGGGACTAGAGCCCTTTTAACCGTATTTACCTATTCACTACTTGGAATCATGAACAAAATAACGGAGCTATTATACGTAGTATAACAAACAATATAACACTTAAAACACATCAAAATATAAACAGCTCGCATTTGTCTTTAGAATTAATTTAGAATTAAGGCAGCATAACATAATTATGCTGCCTTTTCATCAGAGATGTCATCCAGCCTGGAATTTAATAAGACATTCATAACATTTCTTTGTAAGCACAAGTTTTCACCAAGATAATTTTACACTCCTTGAGGTTGAATATAACATTCAGCATTGAATTCAGCGTTTGGATGTTTATGAGCTCATTTGCGAAAAATTTTCCTACTTTTCCAATTTAGGTCGAGTTTATACTTACTATTCCAGATTTACTGAAATGTATCTCACTTTCGAATTCCCTCTTCATTTAGTTCTTCTTTATATGCATTTTGCATGTAGATTGATGTGTAAGTACTGTTGCACTGGAAAGCTCAGTATTGGTAGACACCTAATAAGGGCAGACGATGTCAAACGAATTGCTGAGATACTAGCGATGCAAGACTAAAGCATATCGAGATCTATGTCTAATAATGGACATATATAGATTGTCGAAAGCGTGTATTTCATAAAACTCGACAGGTCGATAATTTCGACAATGTTGACAAGCTCGAAAAAAAGACGTGTGGCACTCGGGGACTGCCGTGGTAAAGCTATTGCATAGCATTTTTTATTAACGCCATCTAGCGGCTCACCGCTAGATAAAGTTGTTAAAAAATGCGCCATCTAGCGGCTCACCGTAGAGGAGTCCCATGTCAGGTTATTTTCGTTACGGAATTTCTGGATTCGGTCTCCACGCTGGCCCGCGATAGAAGCTATGCAATAGCTTAAAAAAAAAGTACGTCTAGATGTGTCCCTGCATTACTACTGGCGTTGTGTTGAGCTTACTAATAGAATACAGATAGAATAGTATAGCTGACTACAGCTGACTCGGCCCAAACTTGCACAAATATGTATTTAGGATCCCTTTCCATGTACTCTATCTGTTGGTCAAGAGTCAAGACACCAATATCCATTCAGCCATCTTTTAATCGGCTTAAAAAAAGGAGTTTGTCAATAAGCACCAATGAATAAAATATGAAAAAAATTATTTCTGTCAAATCTTTTATGGCCTTGATACTTTGGCTATGAATTTTTCTCAACCATTTGTTCGCTGAATGAATTACTTGGAATGAGTTTACTGAGGTCAGGCGCGAAGAGAATAATAATAGATGTTTTCATTTAATATTTAAATATGAAAGTCTATTTTTAAATTAAACTTAAGCGTGAAATGATAAATCTAAAGGTTTTTATAGCACAACTAGGTTATTTCGTTCACGTTACCTATTTAGTTTTTTAAGAGTTCTATGTTAACTCTTTCATTTTTCAGGACATACCTTAGGGATTTAAACTACCTGTGCGATAAACGCCAAGATCAGGGCAGTGATTAAGTTTTAAAATGGTGATAAAAGGACCTAACTTTAGCATTTATGTAATATGCATTATTTTCGCACGAATTCAACTCATTTTCTACAATTTGTTTTAAGTAGCATAGCATGATAGTCTAGTTGGTTGGAAATGAGGTCTCCTGTTCAGAAGCGGCTCTAGCCTATGTAGCGCCCGTGTGCAATCAATATCTTGGCGCCCTCTAGTAGACGCGCGGCCAAAATAGAATACTTACAATACAAGAATACCATTTCTGATATTTTCACCAGTGAAAGGAAATTCAGGTGCAAAAAATGGTGCAATTTTAAATGATATCGGAAAGCAAGCAAGCGCGGCTCGGCGCGGCGCCCCCTAAATTCCTGCGCCCGTGTGCGTTGCACACCCTGCACCATAGGTAAAGCCGGCACTGCTCCTGTTCAGGGGTTTTGGGTGCGATCCCGGACTCCTCTGACTTTTTAGGAGTTATGTGAATAAATATCAAGGAAAACATTGCGAGGAAACTTACACGCCTGAGTTCTCCACAATTTTCTCCAAGGTGTGTGAAATCTACCAATTCGCATTGGGCAAGCGTGGTAGACCATAGCCTATATATAACCCTTCTCTAAGAGGAGCGCTCAGTTGTGAGACGTTAACGGGTTGCTCATGATAATAAGATATATAATTAGTATGAGGTGTAGCGGGGTAATTGTTTTTGTAACGAAAGTTTGTTTGGAATTCTGGGCTGCGTAATACGAAAGCCAGGTATAATATTATGTTCTAAAGTCTCATAATAATCTATAACGGCTTTTGAACTAAAGGGTTGTTATAATTTAGAATTGAAGGGAAGTTCTGGCTTCAGTTAAACTGTAGCCAAAACTTCCCTTAAATTCTAAATGTAACACATATCATGTTAAATGAAAATTATGTTTGTTTAAATGGATATGTTCACCTTAAATCACACTTCACATCACATCACACTAATATCATAAAGGCAAAAGTTTGTGTATGTGTGTGTGTGTGTGTGTTTGGGATTGAACAAATCCTAGATCAATATTTATTAAGTACTAGAAGCCCGCGCCGACTTCGTCCGGGTTGAAAATTTAAATATTTGTTTTTACGGGACTGATCGCACAGAGCTTCTTATAGGAGACGATTGTAAATAAGATCACCACAGGAACCAGAGAATCTCCCGCGCCGAAACCCGCCCCCGTGCACCGCCCCGCCCGCCGGCCGACACCATTTTATTATTTTGTCGCGCGGAAATAATAATTTTCCGATAACTCCTATGTTATTTATTTAAATTGTACAGTGTAAAGGGCAAATATGTTCTAAATTAAATACTTACGATAATAAACATATTTATTTAGATATAGATTGACATCACATCGGTTAAAGAAGCTTCGAAAATAATTCATTATTTTTAATCAAAATTTGAACGATAGAAATGGTTATTGTAAGTTATTCTTAGAAGATATACATATGCTATCGCGGACTTTTTTTTAGAACTCTTTAAGAGGAACAATTCACCCATACATCATTTTCATCCAATAGCAGTATATAACCCAGCGCACGCCTTGAAAACGTTTAAGAGTCAAAAATTTTCCGACTTCCTTAACAAATTTGCACATAATATCTAGCCATAATACTTTATGTGCATAATATATAGCCTATAACCATCTGGAATAATATACCTTTGAATTGGTAAAAGCATTTTTGAAATAGGTGCGGTGGTTCCAAAGTTTGCTCCGGACATACATACAAACTCACAAAATTCGCGCTCCCTCTTTATTATAATAGTATTTAATCAAAATTTGAACGATAGAAATGGTTATTGTAAGTTATTCTTAGAAGATATACATATGCTATCGCGGACTTTTTTTTAGAACTCTTTAAGAGGAACAATTCACCCATACATCATTTTCATCCAATAGCAGTATATAACCCAGCGCACGCCTTGAAAACGTTTAAGAGTCAAAAAATTTTCCGACTTCCTTAACAAATTTGCACATAATATCTAGCCATAATACTTTATGTGCATAATATATAGCCTATAACCATCTGGAATAATATACCTTTGAATTGGTAAAAGCATTTTTGAAATAGGTGCGGTGGTTCCAAAGTTTGCTCCGGACATACATACAAACTCACAAAATTCGCGCTCCCTCTTTATTATAATAGTATAGATAACGTATTTTAACAAAGTATAGTTTATGGTATAGCATAATCTGAACTATGTTTTACGAGTTTAACTATATGATTTTCCTTATGTACCCAAAAAATATATACGAAGTATAGTAGGTATTTTTTTTTTTTTTTTTTTATTCAATGACAAGATAGCCCTTGACTGCGATCTCACCTGATGGTAAGTGAAGATGCAGTCTAAGATGGTAGCGAGCTAACTTGGAAGGGGTATAGCAGTGTAAATTCAACCCATACCCCTAATTGGTTTCTACACGCCATCGTGCCGGAACGCTAAATCGCTTGGCGGCACGTCTTTGACGGTAGGGTGGTAACTAGCCACGGCCAAAGCCTCCCACCAGAAAAAAGGTATAGTAGTATTTCGTGTACCTACCAACGAAACTAGCGATATAAAGTTTCACAAAATTAATCTTCGTAAAAAATAAACAGTCGACGCTAAAACAATGATCACCACGTTTTCTTTTGAATCGAAATGTTTAATAAAGTTTTCGTTATTTAGTTGTGAGAAAAATTTCTTCGTTAATTAAAGTTCAACAAAGTACTCGTAGAAACGCTATTAGCTTCTCATTGTGCCTTGCATAAATCAATACGCCTTTTATAAACTTTTCTTGGGCTTTTTCTGAATTCATGTTTGTACCTTCAACTAAAAAACTAGTTTAGAACATACATAACATTGTTTAACTAGCTTTAGCTCACGACGTCGTTTTCAACGGAGCTTTCTGTTTTCCGTGATAAAATTAAGCTTATGTCAGTCATACCCAAGGACCTGCCAAGTTAGCCCGCTACCATCTTAGACCTCATTGTCACTTACCATCAGGTAAGATCGCAGTCAAGGACATTCTTATTGTCATCGAATAAAAAAAGGTAGTGTAAAGCTTTGTCCCATCAAACAAAATCTACGCCAGCCGCTAGACATTGAATGGGCAATTCAATATATTATACCTATCAACTTGCGACTAGATTCTAGTTATTACCATTCTAAGCACTTCAGGAGAGGACATATCATCTAGGTATTAATTTTCATAGTAAATGGTGCGCCGATTAAGATTGCGAACAAACATTTACTCGTACTCAAGAATTTGGATGAAATCCAAAGAACCATCGTGTAAAAGAGTTTACAAAATTGTATTCAGTTTTATTAAGAATTATTTTAACTTGGATTATTATATTTTAAATTTAATACTTGAGGTCGGCATTTCTACGATTTATAAGGCTAGTCGCACAGTTGTTTTTATGATCGTTGATACGACCAACAGCTCGTTTGATGTTTTAATAACTTATTGTTCAAAAGACCCTTGCTCTGAGCGAGTAACGCATAATATTATGTAATTTCACTGCTCTATATCTCTATGTACCGTTGGTTATATACTCCAAATATCTACCTAACATCTCTTACAACAGTTAGTCATTACTACGTTCCGCTATGAAATATTAAAATTTTATATAAATTAATGTGATCATTTTTTGTTTCAGATTAGCGGAGAACTTATTTCGAAATGCAAATCCTCGAACATAAAAAATACAATATAGACTGTTTAGATAAAATGTTAATTAAAATAAAAAATTACACCGTAGATTTAAAAGTAATTCATATTGTAGTAAATTATTGGTACAGAAGTGTAATATCAGATATCAAATCAAAATATGGAAGTGTAAGTCAAAATGAATAGATTAAAGAGTGAGTGCTAAATTCAATTTAAAATGTTTCTGAAGTGTACTTAGTGAATTAGACAAAATGATCAAAATGACAGTTTTATTCCAAGCCCTGGTGATCTGCATGACTTGCATCAGTCTGCAATTTATTGGTAAGTGTATACTTAATTTTTTTTTAAATAATAAATCCTGATGAAATCAGCCCTTAGTGTATTTACTTCAAGAGTCTTTCATAATAAAATGAAATGTATGATGAAATGTATGGCATATCGAAGAAAACATTATTAAAAATCTCCGCCGTATTTTTCCGATTAGCGCATGTAATCTGGGAAACGCTTCGGACTTTATTTGGGTTACAATACGGTCTAAAGGCATTGCGGCCGCCCTTACATTCCGTAGTGTATATTTGCGGGTCTGGTATCTTTATAAACAGGGTAAAGGAAATTCCCCTCAAGCTCACGTACGTTTAGTATTCAAAGCGGGAAAAGTGGGGCGATTCAGTCACGCATCATAGGTGCTTTCTGCACAGAAACGTGCGCAGACAGGATACTTCCTCCTTCTAGTATTTTACTTCGACTCACAATAATATGAATGAAAATTATATTAAAATGGTATCAAGGTGCGTTGAAACAGCGGTGTACTGTGACATATTAGAGTGGTTCCTATACATTTTATATCATGGTTTATTATGTAAGTATGCTCACTGCTTCGTTGATCTAGTGACTTATTCAGCTTTCGATCATGAGATCCTGAGTTCAAGTCTTGGGTTGGCAAAAAATTTTCATTATTAGGTATAATTATATTAACTAGACGATGCCCGCGACTTGTCCACGTGGATATTTAGCTTATTATTAAGGTTTTTGATTCCCGCGAGATCTCTTTAATTTTCCGGGATAAAAAGTAGTCTATATGTAATCCAGCGTATAATCTATATCCATTCCAAATTTCAGCCAAATCCGTTCAGTAGTTTTTGCGTGATAGAGTATGAAACACACACACACACACAGAAAAACTTTCATCTTTTTAATATTAGGGTGATGTGATGATTGTTTTGAACAATAAGAAGAAGAAAAATGAATATTTCCCACTGAAACCGTCAGCCCACCAGCCAGTAAACAGCAGGTTTTGACCCGTATAATCATTTAACATGAAATTCATTATTGATGTTAAACAGTGAAAAATCCTTACTAATTCCTAATATAAATGAAAAGTGTGTTTGATAAATTGGATTATTGGTTTAATGATTTGTTGGTTAGTCTTTCAATCACGCAGCAACGGGGCAACGTAATTTTTCACTTGGGTATAGTTGTCAATCTGAAGTGACAAATGGAACTTATGATCCCGGATAGACTAATAGTTCCCGCGTAGTAAAAGGTTCAAGTTAAAATGGTATTTGCTCGACACACGTAATTTCTGCTGTCCTCACGCAAGCTTGGCATTCAATGGCAAGTGAAAGGAAGTGGGGCGATTAAGCCTCGCATCGCAGGTGCTTTGCGCACTAAAAACCACGGAGTTAGACCTAGAGATCCAGACCTCATCCATACATCCACTCCAGTGACGTGCACAGGGTTTATAACTTGGGATGGCACTGAGTATAGATGACACACAATTTATTAAACACTACTCCAGTAAGTAGAGGCTGTTCAATAAGTCAGTTCATAAGGGTGAATGAAAATATAGGTTGTACCTCTTGCGTACTACCTCTAGAGATATGCCAACTCTCTGAAAAAACTAGTATACAGGGCTCTTCAACTTTACGATGAGCCAAGCTCACGGAAATTACGTAAACGGCGGTTTATTTGAGCGCTAGAATTTTATTTGTTAGGGCGATACGACATGCAGCGGCGGAACTGCGTGTCATATAGTACATGTACTAAGTACTTTTAGGAATTATTAGTTCCTAACACTGAACGAGAACGAACTATTTATTTTAGAACTTCGTTCACTTGACTCGCAACAAGCGGGAAACAAGGACTCAGAAAACTATGTTACATCGTTCATTTAGTACTTCGTTCCTTGTGGACCTATTTAGTGTCTGTGATTCTGTCGCTTAGCTTGGAACTATCGTACTAAAAGTCCGAACTAGTACAGTCTTTTGAATTTCATTTCATTTATTTGTTGCATATATACTGTTTACAGTAAAGGTCAAAAAATGGGCTCCTTCAGTTTGCCAATGTTTGGCGTGCAACATACTTAACGTAACATAAATTATTATTATTTCCTCAAATGGAATAGGTACTATTTAATTAATTATTGTCCGTTTTCTCTTCCAAGCCGGTGGTAGAGTCTTGACTTGTCATAAGAGCCACACATACATGAAATAATTTTGAATTTAAATAGAGTTTTTTTACACAATTTAATAAGTCTACGTGACACATGATGATGAGTCTACAGACATGACTCTGTTTGTTTCTGTTTTGCTAAATTTTAATTCTAAACCTTTTGCAGTTTCTGAATAAAATTAATGTGACGCATAGATAGCCCGCCAGATAGAACTGCATGCTTTACTATAGTTCTTGCAATTCACGACGACGCGTGGCTCATGGTTGTGTGTGTGTGTGTGTCGTATCTGTATAAGTGTAAGCGAGAGCTTGCTCGCGCCTGACCGCTCCCACCTAGGCTCTTGACAGGCACGCGCACTTACGCAATGTACACAACATAACCACAAGTAAAGCTCACGCGCCATTGAAATATTTTAACAATGTTACATAATATTATGATTATTTCATTAAGTTTTATGAACAAGGAGGCAGGCATAAATATAACGCGGCCCAAAAATTCAGAGCTCCTCGGAATAATCCCACCGAAATGTTCAACTGGAATATTCGAAGCCGTACATTGTTTGGGCCGCCGCAAGATGTCACATCTCATTACCGTATGGAGGAATTCTTAACCGCGACCCTGTTTATATATTTTCCTTCGCCTCTGTTTATATTTACCTTGAACTACTTTTACAGTCAATTATCCTTACGTGTATCAAGAAAGCGAAAACTGCGCATTTTGTTTGTTGGTTTGTCCTTAAATCGTGAAAAACTTAGCAACGGAACAACGGATCGATGTGATTTTTGCATATTTGTAGAGTTGAGGAATTGGCGAGTGACATAGGTTAGCTTTTATCCCGGAAAAACATAAAGTTCAAAGTTTAACTCCACGCGGATGAAGTCGCGAGCCAAGCTAGTTGATACGTTATATCTATACTAATATTATAAAGCTAAAGAGTTTGTTTGTTTGAACGCGCTAATCTCAGGAACTACTGTTTCGAATTGAAAAATTATTTTTGTGTTAGATAGTCCATTTATCGAGGAAGGCTTGAGGCTATATAACATCACGCTGCGACCAATAGGAGCGAAGCATCAGTAAAAAATCGCGATCATAATATCAGAAATTGACGCGGACGAAGTCGCGGGCAACAGCTAGTTTTGCTATATAATTGTAACATTATTATTTTTTTAAAGAATATTAGCCATGCTGAAGTTGACTAATATCCTCCTGTCCCCACCAAATATGCGGAAAGCTTGTGCTAGGAGTGGGTACGACAATAATGTAACAGATGGGATTCAAACCTACGACCTTTCAGTTTTCAGTTCGCTCCTTTAACCGTTGAGCTATTGAGGCTTCATTAAAATTGGGTTAATTAATGAAAAAACTTAAACAGGAATTTCGAGAAACCGTGAGCGTTGGCATCCTTACGTGGTTGAAATCCAACCTACTTGCACGAAACGTTTTAGTTCAACGTTTCTGAAACTAAACGCTAAGGTGTGGAACGCACTTCTGGCGTCTGTGTTTTCGGCTACGTTTAATCTGAGTAACTTCAAGACAAGAAGGAATAGGCATTTTCTATGCAAACGCGCTCTAACCTAGACCTCACCAGTGCTTTCCATCATTGATTGTCGTAACGCAAGCCTATCTCGTAATAAAAAAATTTATTTGTTATTCTTTTAATTTATAGCTTAACATTTTGGATCAGAACCAACACTTCCAAGAAAATATGGTTCATGAATATGTCAAACACCGAACACAACAACTTTATTGTAAACTAGATGATGCCCGCGACTTCGTCCGCGTGGATAAAGGTTCTATAATTTCCTAATCCTAGGTATGAGCTATCTCCATTTCAAATTACAGCCAAAACGGTTCATTCGTTGTGGCGTGAAAAAGTAATGAACACACACACACACACACACACACACACACACTCACAAACACGCTCACACACACACACACACACGCCTTTATAATATTAGTGTCATGATCAGTAACTGAAATACCGGCTCGGAATATAAAGCAGCTATATTTAATGTTATTTACTCATTTACAAAAATTATCTCACGGAATTACGAGATTTCTCAATACGGGAGAATGTTAAGAATTGCAAAAATCGCTTAGCAAAGGAATACGAATTTTATTTTCCCAGCAATATTTTCTCTTGTATTTACGAGCCAAGCTTTCAAGTTAATAAGACAGCCAAAGGCTTATGAAGGCAATGCTTATTATGGCATGTACGATTCATGTCGTTAAGAATGGTATACGAATTCCGGAGAAAAACATGTGCAAAAATTTAATAAGACATAATGAAATTCTTGATTATCCTAAAAAAATTAAGTCACGACATTATTAGGAATACCAGTGAAGAGCTTCAATTAATATACCAGAGCATCGAGCATCATCGTTTAAAGCAGTGTTACAATATTGTGTTGATATAGAAAATAATACAGAGAATATATTTTACAGATAAAATTTGAGTACCCTCAAAACAATTTTTTAGGCAAGCGCGCTCCAACCTTGACTTCGTCAGTATTTGCAATCATTGATTGTTGTAAAGCAATTATTGTGAGCCTATTATGCAATAAAAAAGAGCCTTAACACACTGACAGACAGACGGACAACGAAGTGAACATATCTTTATAGGGTATTTTTACTTTATTACTTAAAGTTTTGACTATAATTATGTAATTGTATAAAATGTTAACACAATATTGAAGTAATATTTCTTTACGCGTCAGTGGTAGGCCCCAGATACTGAATTGTAATTATTTGTATGAGGCATAACACAGAAAACACCTCAATTATTATTGCTATAAAATGTTCACTATAAAAATAATAATATAATAGATAATAATATAATGATCAGTGTGGTGTTTCCATAACTAACGTTATCTCCCCAGATCCAATGATTCCATTTCCTTATCCAATATATCACGTAGGAGGAAAATTGGCTAATACATTATTTTATCTGCTTAACTATGCTTATATTTTGTCGGATAAGCGACTCTGTTGTCTAAAACTTCCGTAGCGTATATTTTTAGTTTTCCAGGATAAAATATCGATGTTTTCGGGATTATTAATGGGTATAACCTATTATTCTTTTTACCTGCCTCTCGTTTCCTTAAAGTATCTTTACGAACAGCTAGTGTGATAATAATATTTTACTATATTTAAGACATCATCACATAGGTCATCCACTAAGAAAAATCTTTCCTTAGTGGATGACCACGTCATCATAGTATGCAAACTACATGTATGCAAAGTGGTTTAAGCTGTGCGGTGATAGATCAATCAGTCAGTCAGTCAGTCATACCTTTGCCTTTTATATTTAGATTTAGATGGTGCCTTTTGTGGTAGATTTTTCAAAACCTGTGACACATGTATTTTATTTATTTTTAATCAAAAGCCCAAATACAAAGTTTATACAACTTTAAAAATGAAAAACATTCAAACAAAATTTCATCCCCTGGGTGGATTTTTCAAAATCTGTGAAACACATATTTCTTTATTTGTATTCGAAAGCCTAAATACAAAGTTTCATGGAAATAACTTGAAAAATGACGGACTTTCATACAAACTTCAACCCCCTATTTAACTCTCTTGGGGTTAAAATTTTCCAAAATCCTTTCTTAGCAGATGCCTACGTCCTAACAGCTACCTGTATACCAAATTTCAGCTCGATCGGTCCAGTGGTTAGAGCTGTGCGTTGATAGATCAGTCAGTCAGTCACCTTTGCCTTTTATATATTTAGAAGATAATCGCAATTTCAATATGATTCATATTTAACGGGACGTATCGGACCACAGCGGAGCGCAATTAGTAAAAAAATGGAAAGGAATAAGACATTTAAATATGATAGTGGAATGAGCCAAGTGCGTATAAACGTATGCATGTTCTGTGAAACATGCAAGTAGCCATGAGGAAACCTAAGTTTACTATAGCACCAGGCACATTGCAGACATAAACTTTATATTTCAAATTATAATAAATTGTTTCAGCTTTTTTCTTTATTACATTACGTTCTGGGGTGCTCCGTCACAATTCAAATCTGGGACAATCAAATTCCCAAATTGATCTTGCCGAGATTCGAACCCGAAAACTGTTACTTAAAATATCACAGTGCACAAGCTAAGCCAAAAGAATATTTTCTAAAGTAAAATACTTTCTGAAACATGTAGTAAAAATATAGGTCAAGAAAAGAGACAAATACTTTATGCGCATCGTGTTTACTACACACGGCGCTCCGTACAAAATAACCCGGGGACAAATTTTATGGACTGTTTAGGGCTTAATATTATTAAACAAGGAAGTCACATTTGGCTCTTTAAAAGTTTCGCAGTGAGCTACTTTCGTAATTTAGGGTCATTGCTTCTTCGAACAATCTTTTATTTGGGGCACTTGGTTAGTATTATATTGTCTTCTAGAGACATGGAATTTACATTCATAAAGTGTCTATATTAAAATGCTCCTAGAAATTAAATGGTCACAGAAAATCTAGTATTTTTAATAGTTGTAGACTTATTAAATCTTTCATAGGAAATGATGTAATTAGAACAGAATGGTGGGGGTTTTTTTGTTCATTTAAAATGTAAGTGAAATAAAAAGAGATTATAATAATACATATAGCATTCATCGCATAATTTCTAAATTCTGATCTATCAACTCTCTCATGTAACTTCTACGCTTTGGACCTATGTCTCCGCGCAAGCTTAAGATCCGGGCTTTATCTTGTGAGAGTACAAAATATCGTAAAGCAGATTACCAGATATTCTCGAAATAAAATAAGCACCCCGATTAAATTTGCTACTTACGGTCAATAAGGTAAAATAAGAAAATTGTTGAAGCACTTATTTAGCTCATAAAAGTTACAGAGAGAGCAAAATGAATTTTTAGTTGTTAGAATATTTTTGTCACGAACGACCTCTTATTTGGGGTAATTGGGTTAAGATTATATTAGACTTTCCGGGGACGCTGAATTTACATGCATAAATTATAGAAACATCGTGAATATAAAAACGAATATTCTTTTATTGATTTTATATTTAAACTAAATTTAACCCGCGGCTTCGCTCACGTTAGCTTCGATTTTTTAAACTCCTATTTTACCTCCTTCGGAGTTGAATTTTGAAAAATCCTTTCTTAGCGGATGACTACATTATCATAGATACCTGTATGCCAAATTTCAGCTCGATCGGTCCAGTGGTTAGAGCTGTGCGTTGATAGATCAGTCAGTCAGTCAGTCACCTTTGCCTTTTATATATTTAGACTAGCTTTAACCCGCGGCTTCGCTCACGTTAGGTTCGATTTTTTAACACCCCTATTTAACCATCTTGGGGTTGAAATTTTCCAAAATCCTTTCTTAGCGGATGTCTACGTCCTAACAGCTACTGTATACCAGAATTTCAGCTCGATCGGTCCAGTGGTTAGAGCTGTGCGTTGATAGATCAGTCAGTCAGTCAGTCAGTCAGTCAGTCAGTCAGTCACCTTTGCCTTTATATATTTAGATTATATACCGAAAATTAATTTAATGTTTGATTAATAAGTCACATGATAGGTTTATTTTGTGAGAGTTAGTCTTAGATGAAAGTAGGCTGATTTCAAAAGAGGCATGGCAGTGTATGTATGTGTGTGTGTTTGTTTGTGATATTTAAAAAAAAATAAAAGCACCTCTACCACCTCCCGTGCGACTAATATAAAGACCCATTCTATGTATTATTCATGTTTCCACTGAAGGGTCGATACTTTGTCTCTGCCTGAATTTTTGTTTGGCCTTTGATAATCCGACCTATAAAAGGACTGTGGATTAAAATTAAACTTTTTGTGTGTTTGAATTAATTTGTGACGATGTCCGACGTTTGAAGGCCTTGTGAAACCTCTAAATTAGTGATGTACGAGGAAAATTAATGGCAAGCTAGAAAAAGAAATTAATAATAGTCACTTAGCTTAAAATATTTAGGTAGGTGTAGGAGTGCCTCATAAGTTATTATCTTGAATGGTTGCGTTGCTTCGCTTGTGAAATAGAACACTCATACAATAATGTAGTTGGTGCAATCTTACCTTGCATTACTTTTATCGTAGTAGCAGCTTTGTTATATACTCAAAGAGTGGTGAGCAATTACCGACATTGGTCCACATTGTTAAGGTATATTTTACTAAAGCACAAAGAGGTATTTCTAAATGAATCATTATGTCAATCTCTACCTATCCATCTCATTGTTTATATTACTTTATCCTGGTGTCTGGTGTTTCCCTAATGGACTCGTAATACTTTAGATAATCGGCTTCTGTCCACTGTTTTACGTCCTTGTTAATATTAATTACTATTCTGATCGTAACTTGTAGTCGATAATGGTTAATTTATGATTCTGAATAATCTCTTACACTGGTTTATTAAAAGCCAATTTTCGACCCTTATACGCCAGACGTAATTCTATAGTAAGAAAATAAAAATTGCTGTAGAATCGTCAGAAATGTTACTTCATTGAAGTAGCTAATAATTTATTTGCAACAGCCAACTTCGTACTAACCTAATATTATGTATTTATTGAAATGTTATTATTGATGACCTCTCAGGCGCAGTAGTGAGCGCTATGCTTTTTTATAAGTGAGAAGTCTCGAGGTCGATTCCCGGTGGGGGAAATTTTGGATTTTTTACTTTATTCTATTTTTTATTATTATTCCTGAATAGTCTCTTCCTTGTCTAGGACAGTTACCATTCTAGCCTGAATGAAGTGCCGCCAAAAGATTTAGCGTTCCGGTACGACAGCGTATAGAAATCAATCAAGTGTATATAATTTATGCTGTCGTTTAGGGTAACCTGCCATCGAATAAAAAAATACAATTTTTAATTAAATTAGGAGACATTGGGTAAAGAAGAAAAAAGACTTAGGCGCTACAGTAATTAAATAATCTCTCTGTCTGTCTGTCCTTTTCACGGCTTAACCGTTGAATGTTAACAAAATTGGACACTGAAATAACTTGCATTCTGAAAACCGATATAAACTACTTTGTTTCTCAGAAAATCAAAGAGATTCTAAGAAATTATAATAAAAAATGCCAAAAAAATCCATGCGAACTAGCGGGCATTTCTAAATATTTTCATAAAAAACATCAAGATTTTTACGATTTACTGTTCCTATCTTCAGCTTTAAATCAAGCACGTCTACTGATTTATCGTTTCTCTTATAGGTAATCTTGTAAAAATGGAGTAACTCTTGTCTCAGTCCGCTTAATCACAATATCTTGCGTGTTAGTCGGTGTGTTAATTTATAGATGTTTTTACAAGTTAATCTAGCTATCTATCGTGGAGTTGGCCGCTAAACCGGGATTCCTTGTTAGTAATCCCCTCCGATATCAGATATACGTGACCCGTCTAGATCCATGCTAGCTTGGTATTTTCGAAAGAAAATACTCATGTAATGCTCGGTTAGTACGAGGTTAGTACTAAGTACTAACTTCGTATGACTCCTTAAAATAGGGAGGCTCTTATATCTTGGGAATGCTTTGGTTCGATCCCGTAACCACCGCGTAATTAGTTTCTATGGTCTATGGATCATGCTATCAAGTGATTTTATGGGACGATGCCACGTAGAAACCAATTACTTCACTTCTTCCAAGTAAGTCTGCTTCTATTACAATGCACCATCTCTTACCATTATGTGAGAACGCAGTCAAGATTAGTCCTTCGTGTACTAATAAAGTGACAAACTCGTGGAAACTTAGTATTAATAGTCTAATACAAAATATCTTCGTACTTGTTTAAGTGCCAGCGCATAATCTGGATTAGAGACGCAGAATATTTTGAAAATTTGAACAGTTGTATTTGCTTTGAATTGATTGGTATAACGAAGTATTTATTTTAGTTTTCCGCTTAGATGCGTTTCGATTCTGCATTCAGTGTGAATTGAACCTTTCCTTAAGACAAATATATTTACGCCGAGGCGTTACAGCACGAACATCAATCAGTTGAAAGGCTTCGATACACACTGTCAAGTAATAGTAACTAATTGAAACCTAACTCATCGCGACAGTTGTGTATAATATTAAGTTCTATTCGTCTGCAGATCAGAAATGGTTGGATAATTTAAAGTCAAACTCTTGTCGGAAAATCACTTCTGAGAAGTATTATAAGTTGTGATTATTACTACCTAGTTCTATCAGACGACTCGTTTCATCTTGTAATTCAGGTTGGCTTTATGCTTTTCAAAGATAAAAATTAGGAGTAGGGGTGATTTATTTTCACTTGTGACATTATACATGCTTTCTCTTGTGATGTTCACTATTTTTTTAATTTATATATCACAAAATTTCATTAAACACTGCTTTTGAGGGAAGCTTCTTTTGCTGCTATAAGTAAGCACCTTTGAAAGTTTCAGAGACGACTGCGACAGCTATATCAAACTTGTTTGAAAATATATAATTATATATTCCTTAAATTAAAGTAATGAGTATGTCACAGATTAAGGATAGGTATATACTATGTCAGTCTTATGCCGTAGCGACTACAAAATATCCTAAATCTATGGATTATTTCCTAAAATCTCTTGCGATTTTATATCAATCAATCACATAGATTGATACATAGTGAATGTGTCTATCTATATACGGCGTAAAATTAGAGTAATAATGTAAAAGGTCAGCGAAGCAAGACTTTTTCACGCTACAAGTGTCTTTTATACTTTATATAATATACATTGATCGATAGAGCAGCCATACGTATTTCATAAAAGCCATAAATTATTATGTCTTCTAGCTATACATCACTATAAAGGCGTTGCGGCGAGCATCAATCAATCAAAAGTCTCCGATACACACTGTCGATTTGTGTATTGTACGGTAGCTCAGTGAGATCAAATCTACACAGAGAGTGCCGTGAATAATTCAACTTTGATTTTCCGGTCTTTGTCACTCACCAGGTCTTTAAACGCTCAGTGTAAGTATAAGTATGATTATGTTGTTATGAAAAGAAGCCGTGCTTTAGGTGGACTCGCATCCGTTAGAATTTTTCGCTAGTTCCACGACAGAACTTCGAGAAGTCGTGAGTTTTGGCGTCTTTACGTGTTTGAAATGTAAACTAGTCGCACGAAACGTTTCTGAAATTAACCACTAAGTTTTGTAACGCCCTTCCGGCATTCGGATACTGCCCAGAATTTTAGTAGGTACCATGAAGGCAAGAGTGAATAGGCATCTTCTAGACAAGCGCGCTCCAACCCAGACCTCACATCAGACCTTTCCATCATCAATTGTTACCTATCTGGTAATAAAAAAATAATAGTTTCGATCGCGCGTACTTCTTAATTTCTTCATACTGCTACGCCGTCGCTACGACATCCTACGCAGAATATTTTCTTGGTATGCTGCAGTTGGTATAATGAATTGCCAAGATATACTTATTACCGTCACACCTAAATTCAACAAACATGCACCATAATTGAGGGTGTATGATTATTTAGCTGTTCCACAATAGACTACCAGTCGTGTGGCAAAGTCACTACCTACGATGCGCCCAGTGATATCGCTTTAATACGCTTCTTGCGACTCGCGTGCACAATGATCTTAAAATATGGTGAAATATGTCAAATAAACCAGCCGTTCTTTTATTCCATAACTAAAAGTTTTTCATATCCCTTATGATCGTATGTCACGATAGCACCCTTCTATTTGCGTATGTTTTTCGACTCGAAAAACGTTTTATTGCAACATTTCCTACGATAAATCTTTTCCACGCTCCTTGTCATTTGTCAATCTCAATTTTCCGATAAAAGCCTTTCTGTTTTACGTTATTCATTGACTTTGAAGTAGTTGTTGGTAGGACTTTAGTTATCAACTCGTAGACCCTACTTATTTACTGGCTCTATGCTCAATGACTCAATGAGGATAGTCCGAGTTTTTTAAATCGCATTCTTACTCTGGTCAAACTCAAGACTTTTTTAAAGACATTATTGTCTCTTCTTTTACTGTTGTAGCATTTAATATTTCATAACTTAAACGTACATAACTCTGAAAACCCCTGAGGTGCGTGCCCGAGATCGAACCCGTGACACCTCGAATAGGAGAGTGCTGTCCTAACCACTAGGCTATCACTATTGTACTTCTTTTTGTCTGATATTTTTTATAATTAAACGAAAACTATGAATTTATGTTTACTTGAGTAAACACACAGTCAATTGATGCCTTTTTTACACGTAGCTTTTCACACGTTTTTATTTCCTTAACTAGGTATAATATTTTGTCACCAAAAAGAGTTTGCCCCCTTGCACACAAAGGAACCGCTGTGTTGCAAATCCTCCGGGAAAATAATGAGATTTGAACCCCACTTGAGAAAGAGGTAAGTACACCTACAAAGAAAGGACTGTGCTCGACGTCTGAAGGCAATATCTTGAAGGTTCTTTATTCGATTAGATCGAATACGATAGTAATTCAATACGAAATTTGTAAATAATTTATAACTTATATAATAGTGGGTGCTACGAAAATTTTGCCTCCTATATTTGTGTATATGCCTACCTCATTATTTTTCCTTCAACTTTTTCGTAAATAAACCCATACTTTATAACTGTAACAGTCTCTATGCTTACTTAAATAAGTCTTGTTTTTTGCGAACCAGCCAAAAATAGACGAAAATACTAATAAAACAGGAGAGCAAAGCAGAAAAATTAAATTCCCCGACACCAAGTCTAGGTATAAAAAAAAATATTGCAGGACTCCTCATTCAAGTAGAGACCTGTGCCTAGAGAATTGAGATGAAAGGATGAATTTATGCATTAAAGGATATATATACTATTAAATGATTTTTTTTTCTAAAAAAAATAAAAAATATATTGTTGTGTGTTTATTTATTGTTCTTCTTTTTTTTCTGATGGGAAGCTCTGAATTAGAGTTAAGGTTAATGTACCTCGTCACTTATCGTCAGGTGAGATCGCAGTCAAGGGCTATCTTGTCATAGAATAAAAAATATATATATAAAGCCAGCAAGAAAGGAACCTAATTGAAACTTTCCTTCCGAAGAAAAACTTTTATTTTCCGGGAATTTGTATTATCTTTACCCGTTCGTGAAAGGTAAACAGAGATACTTAGCTATCATATCAAAGTCTTCTACTCTACGATCGACCTTATTTTTCTTTGGAAATTTCGCATTTGCAGTAATAGCAAGGATTGAAAATGCCACTGAAACACAGGTTTAGTTCTTCCAATTCACGACTGTGCGTGGCTCATGGTTGTGTGTGTGTCGTATCTGCATAAGTGTGAGCGAGAGCTTGCTCGCGCCTGACCGCTTCTGACAGGCACGCACACTTACGCAATGTGCATGTATTCGACGTAACCACAAGTAAAGCGCCCGTAACTTCGTGAGATAAACGTACTATAGAAGGTATAGACTATACCGCTAACATGTAAATCTAGAAACTAAATTGATAAAGTCTATTTCGTCGATAAACATGCCATCGTACTAAAACCATGTTACCTATTGAAAATCGATGATAACATTTCCATAAACCAGCAGTATACATCTCCTTGTGACAAACAAATAGCTAAAGTTACGGTGTTACACTGGAACCTACAAGGCGAAATACATTTCGAAAATTTATAGTGTACCCGACTAAAGCTCTCAACAAATCAGAGTGCGGGCGACTTATGAAGCCCAATGGGGGCAACCATGGTCCCCGCATGCGTTGTTTAATCCTAGATTGGAAATCTTACTAACATTATAAACTTATATTAAGCCTCAATAGCTAAAGGTGTGGACTAAAAACTAAAAGGTCATTGCACTATTGTCGTACCCACTCCGAGCGCAAGTTTTCCGCTTATTTGGAGGGGATAGGAGAATATTAGTCAACTTCAGCTTGGCTTGGAAAATTAAAGAATTCCCGCGGGATTTTTAAAAACTAAATCCACGCGGACGAAGTCACGGGCATGATCTAGTAATATTATAATGCTATCCTGCAGGGCTAGCATAGGCGGGAGAAATTTTATCCCCGGGAAAATGATAAAATGTTTATCCCCTCGATTAGTTTTATCCACCCGTCGAGCATGAGCACAGCGGTGGAAATAACACTCAGTGAATATACTTATAGGAATATACATCGCCTTCTCCTCTGTCACCATGCTTTAGCATAGGGAAAAGATAATTTTATCCCCTATCAGTGGATAAAATCGGGGGATCAAATCTCCTGCCCATGCTATCTATGCTGTAGGGCTAAGATGCGCGCTACGAGATTTGTCTACATGTTTACTCGTAATAGCCCTACTGGATAGCGATAATAAAGAAAGCTTCCTTCTTCGGGGGATCACAGATAATGTAACCGGGTTGTCAACCGTTGTCATTCGAAGGGATACCTGTGCTCAGAAGTGGCCGGGTTGAAATGATGATACTAGCCTTTACCGCTACATATAATCTCAGTTGGCAGAGACAAACTATACTCATCGGGAAGGCAAGGGAAAGGCAACCTACTAAGGCAAACCCACATGCATCTTTAAGTAAGCATCACAGTAAGTTAAAGTATATAGTTAATGAAGAATGGGGTGGTAAAGGCCACAGCTTGTATTTTATGATACCCTCACAACCGTAAAGTTCGCTCCGGTATTAATATTGCGCGGTTGTGGGCACCAGTGTCGTCATTGCGGTTACCGGTGGAATTTAACGTGATTTTCATTACATGTTCCGACTCTTTTACTCTTTCAGCGGTGCTGAAAAAAGAAAGGGACGGAAATAGTTATTTTCCCTACAGTGGCAAAAGAAATCCGTGATTTGTCACGGGTTTGAAAATTGAATACGATTGAATTGTATTGCGAACATTATATTTATACTCCTATTTTGGTACTTTGGATAATCATGAGTTTATCACTATCATATAGGAAGACTAGCGGCCCGCTCCGGCTTCGCACGTTTATAAAATAGATAGCCTATGTCATTCACTGTTAATGGATGTTATTATACATATAAACCTTCCTCTTCAATCACTCTATCTACTAAAAAAACCGCATCAAAATGCGTTGCGTAGTTTTAAAGATTTAAGCATACATAGGGACAGAAAAAGCGACTTTGTTTTATACTATGTAGTGATAATATGTCTTTTCTATTTTCATTGCATGAATTGACTTGAATTCAATAAAAAAATTTATATAACACAAATATTTCTGAGCTGAACTAAAGTAGTTTCCTTTGAGCTCCTCAGATGTTTTATCTAGAATTTTTCGCAGAGGGCAAAGCGGGGATTCCGATCAAGCCACTGGATTTAAAATAAATATAAAAGATAAAAATCACTTAAGACGGAGAAAATGATCTCGATAGTAAACGCTATTTTACTTTGAGAAAGGCCTCGGGTTCAAAGCGATACAAGAAGAATAAAGAATCTGCAAGAAATAAAATTTTGCCCGAGGAGTGTTCAAGTTAGAGCTATGATGCAAACTTGCTTTTATTACAAAAACTATTTAGTAGACTCATCCCGCTATCGTGGTTCCCGTACGCCACATCGAAATTCACAACATCGAAGCTCATGAGCATGAGATCGAACACGTTACATCAACTGCATATCATATCGACCTTTTATCATAACGAAAGCAAATATGAGATCGACCGTTCATGACATCGAAGCTCATGAGATCGAACACTTTACATAAATAGCTTATAATATTGACCCTTTATCATCACGAAAGCAAATATGAGATCAATCGTTCATGACATCGAAAACTTATGAAATCGAAAATCCAATAAATCGAATTTATAAGATCGAAGCCTTAGCAAATCGACTGGCTGTGATAATGAGGACATTTGGAGATTTGACATTTCGGGAATTGGTCATAACAGACAGTCTGGAGGTTCGTGAAATTGGAGATTAGTAGACATTTTTGAAATTGGACGTAACAGACTCATTGCATTTCGGGACACCTAACAGACTGGAAGGGCTTTTGAGAAAGTCAGTTTTAATAGCGAATTTATTGTAAATCATAATTATGAGAAGATTTAAAAAATTAATTTCATCATTGAATACAAAGAAATCTAAGAAGAATAAATTGACATAAACAAGTAACGGTAAATAATAGGTTAACTTGCACTTTCTAGTACGTAATTTCAATAATTTAGTAAAGTAATAATAAAAATCATGGAGTCAGAAACGAATTCTAAATTATCTTAAATGAAACATAAATACCTGCATAAAGTATAAGTATACAGTATCTTGCTTTATTAAATCTTAATTGAAAACCGCTTTATGTTCTGGAATAACAACAGTAAATAAAGCAAAATACATTTCGCGGTACACTCGCTCAAACGAAAACACTGTGGCAACTCTAACATTCCATTCAAGTTCTAGATATTAAATTCGGAGGAATTCCCTCCACAAACAACTTTTCCATTACAACGCTTTCTATCAAAGAGGAAAAATAACTGACATCAAACGGGAGTACTCGACACAATCCAATAATAATAAAAAATGTCATAAAACCTGTGTTATTTATGACCACGAACGGAGTCATCTCATAGAATAATGCCTTTGCAAACATTACCAAGCCGCAACGCCAATCTTCAGAGGCAGCGATTTATGATTTAAGCTAAATTAAACCATGGTTTGTCATAAAAATGAACTGGATGTCGAAGTTTAATACATCAATTTACGGTTTTTAAATCTTTCATATAATAATATACCTTTATGTTGCACCATACTACCCTCACACCTAATTTCACTCCTGTCACCGGTAGTTGCCTGGTAGAGACTGCTCTGCTAGCAATAAGGCCGCCTTTGCGTGCGTAGTTTTAAGATGTATTCGATTTTGTTTCCTTCTTGTGTGCAATAAAGTTTTTATCTATCTCTCTATCTATCTATGTTTTTAATATGATATTAATGCAAATTCATCAGCGCTGCAGCCTTAATACTGTAGCATTATGCTGAGGCAGTAGCCTTTTCAACTATAACACGCATGCTTTTTTTGTAATGCATACCTAAGTCCAATATGTAGATATCATAGATTTAGTGTCTAGTTAAATTTTGTATTTTTTTTAAATCTTTTTATTTATGTGTGCTAAGCTGAATAAATTTTTATTTATTTATTTTATTTATCTGTCAGGGTGGTAAAGTTTATTCTTTACTTTACAAAATTTTCAACCATACTCCGTCAATGCAGTTCTAAACCTCAAAGGTCCGAGAAATAAGTCACTCCATTAATCAACTTTTACAATTTACACAGTTCAATTTTTTTTTAATTTTTTAAGATAGATCTAGAACGCCTTGCAATTTTTTTTTATTAAAATACGAGCTATTGTCAAAAGAAAAATAACCGACTTCAGAGGGAGTCCTCAACGCAATCCAATAATAATAAAAACCGTCATAAAACGAATATTATTTATTGTCGTGACCGCAGTGAACTCCAAAGAATAATGGCTCCACAAATGTTACCGCTAAGCTAATCTAGCGGGGCTGCGATTTATCTTCCACAAGAAATATGCCACGTTTTGTCAGCGGATTTTACTGGTCACTCTTTGGGCAAAAATTTATCGAAGTTTTAGACGAAACCTTTCACCGTTAGAGGCTATGGTCGTTCACTGCAGGATCTCACTTCTCTATAATTCTCGATTCCCGGTCTTGTGTCGCCTGTGGCCACTTTCCTTTACTACTCGTTTGATGCCGTTTTCAATTGAACAGTGAGTCTACCAACATTGCGCTTTACTGTGAGACTCAAACGGACGATTTGTACCTGCTACATATTCCGACCATAGCCACTTCAAATAGAAGACCAATATAGCATAAAGCTACGTCAACGAAGCTGATTGTCGAGCCTACAGATATTGCAAGCATAGGTAGTTTATTTTGATACCAACAACTGAGTTTCTAACAGGCTCTTCTCAGCAAAATCTAACTTTCCACACCGATGGTAGACCACGTTGTCCTACATAAAAGTACAAATAATTATAAATTTTAATTAAATTATTTTAATTTAATACTGACACAAATATTAAATTTACCGGTTGAAATAGGATCGGAAGATGTAAAAACTCTGTAACAACAAAGAGAATGCTGTTTTTCCAGCAAATATATAACCGTCGTATATGAAGAAAGACTCTCGTAATAAAAGCGTTGCTCAAACGAAAAGTTTGGTAGGGCCGTTAAACATGTCTGTTTACCTTCACGCACGAGTACGAATAACACACATCCTTGGGCACTTACGCCAAAGTTTTTCTATGCAAAGGAAAAGTTACTTATATTTTCCTTTATTACGCTCATTGTGATGCTTATGTTCCTTCAGTCGCTAATATACTAAAGTACTAATGGCCTATTAAATTTACATAACAAGGCGAGGTAAGTTTGACAATTTATAAAACAGTTAAGTATGCATATTAAGCGAAAAATATAACATGTACCTACGTAGGTATACAGTATTGTAAAAACTAAATATTGCTTTCAAAATGTTTTTTTTTTTTTACTAAAACTAGTTGATGCCCACAACTGCAACTTGTTTACCTTTACTGTAAAAATCATAATCATTAATAATGCAGCGATTTTCTACGAACTGTATAATAAGGTAAGCAGACTCTTGAAAGTTTAAATTAAGATAGTTATATTTTCATTCCGTTGACTTTCTGCCAATTAACATTGGTGCCAGCCTATGGCCTTTAATCTTTTCTGAGAGGAGACCTGCTTTCAGTAGTGAGCAGTTTATGCTTATTTCCCACCATTTTAGAAAAACCAATATAGCTACAAACTAAAATATACTAGCAGGAAATCATATAGAAAAAAATACACTTGCAATACTTGATTCAATTAATTCAAGAGAGAGCAAAACTACGAATTTATTTAATAAATAAAAATACGACTACACAATATGTTTTACATTATTATTTGACTAAATATTGTCTAAACATAATGGCGATGATAAAATGTTTAAAAAAAAACTAATCACACACTAGATGCGAGAAGTAACCGTTGTTTTAGTGGCAAGAACCGCACCTCCGCACGTACGCAAAATTAATAGGGTAACACAATAAATAGGTAGGTATTAGACCTCATTTATCTTATTCTCTTGACTCAACCATATGAAAATAGATGATAAAAGGTTGGTTTTTCTAGAAACTTTGCCTCTGTTCGATTTTTATTTACAGACATGTCACATGCATCGAATAAATGCTGCGTTATTGGGAACATAATCCGGAATTATATCCTTGCACCATAAAGGGCAGTGTTGGTAGATCCCTGCTTTTATAGGTAAACAGATGACATCAAATGAGTTACTTCGGAGACCGAAGTGATAAGAAATCCCGGCAAAAAAAACCTGGTGTCCAGGTGTGGACATCATTATTCTGTCAGTTGATGAAGAAGAAAAAGATGCAGCTGACATAATGTTATACTGGTGTGTTTGTTCTTTCCATCAGGGAAAGTGTTGAAATCGGCTTGCTTGGTGCTTAAGGTATCTGCGATTTGCTTTCAAGAAATTCCTGTATAAACAGAAAATTACTAAAGTGAGATGAGTTAAGCTGTCTCCACTTTATAGCAAAGTTACGAGGCCCAGTCGGGCAATTAATTTTGTTTCACGTTCTGTTTTAGATGTTAATATCTCGTTGAAGATTGCGAGGTGGCATTTTAGTTATAACTTGGCATGACTTAAGTTAAGCACTTAAATCTTAATGTTCGTAAACATACTTTGTATATCATAGTGTGACTCTTACTTAAATAAAGTTTATTCATATTTAACACCAAATAAATGTAACAATAATAGTAACATCACAACTTCAACGGTAAAGGAAATCGTGAGGAAACCGGTACGCCTGAGAGTTCTCTATAATGTTCTCAACGGTGTGTAAAGTCCATCAATTCACATTGGGCCAGCGTGGTGAACTATGGCCTTATAACCCGTCTCTGAGAGGAGATTTGCGCTCAGAAGTGAGACGTTAATGGGTTGCTCATGATGGTTATAGCCGTCAGCGTAAGAATAAACGGACGAGTTGGCGATCGATGGGCTAGAGTTAGACTATGACACTATGCAATATGTAGGTATGCTGCCGTCACTAAGCCTATGCTATTATGTAGTCTGGCTTTTAAATAGATCTCAAGAGAGTCTCTAGTGGCCGCTTGATAAAAATTGATCCACCGGGATTTGCAACGATGTAAAACTTTCTATAAAAATTAATTTATAAAAATTATAAAAGCAGTTAAAAGTAGTTACTATACCTTCTTCTATATATCTCTTGAAGAGACCATGTATTTAATAGTTATCTTTAAAAGAGACGTACTCAATAAAAACTAAACTTTAGAGTTTAGAAGTGAAATAAAATCCTGACTCCGATTGTTAATGGTGACCTTTTTGTTGAATTAAATCGAATAAATTTAACGGGTAAAGTCTGCCCAAGATAGGCTTTAAACGTCGAGAACAGTCCGCACTCCGAAGGTTGTTACCCGTTTTCTCGAGTGGGGTTCAGACCTCATTATTTTCAAAAGCATTTGCAACACAGCGGTTTCGTTGTTTGTAAGTGGTCGAGGTCTTTTTGATGCCGAGAAATTGTGGCAACGAGTGAGAAATATTACGAAATTTCACAGCTTTTCTATATTACTTGCCCCTTTAAAATGAAGGTCTACGGTGATTTTTCTTGCACAATGGCCACTTGTATGCACGTGCTGTTTGA
Source organism: Hipparchia sbordonii (assembly GCA_038048805.1). NCBI lineage: Eukaryota > Metazoa > Arthropoda > Insecta > Lepidoptera > Nymphalidae > Hipparchia > Hipparchia sbordonii. The sequence continues at coordinate 12,368,869 of CM076103.1, forward strand.
GTGCATGAAAATTACAGTGAACCAACGCGACACTATCTGAGTTCTCCAGCCTTACTTCAGGAAGTGCTTCGCTACCAGGGCTTCTGGAGTGAACGTGGGTTAGAATGACCGAACTTAGTTGAATGATTATGGCGTTCGTCACCCACAACCATCCATCCAGCCATCATAAGTCCAAAAGCCCGTCAAGCGGTGGTCATTTTATCTATGTACCTAGATTATATATGTACAATTGTATATTATTTTAAATAAGCTCAACGTATTACCCTCACATCTCATTCACTCCTCTCACCGAACGTTGCCTAGTAGAGATTACCTACTCTATTATCAATAAGGTGGCCTTTGCATGCGTAGTCTTAAGTTCTGTATAATATATTTCTTTTCTCTTTCTTGTGTGTACAATGAAGTCTTTATCTTTCACGCGTTAAATTCTTATAGTATTCCAAATTAAGTTTTAATTTTTTTTTTAAATAAGTGCAAACCTTTTCTTTTTCCGTGTGTTTAAAAGTACGTTATATTCTCGTCCAGGGTGTGACAATGTTACTTTCAACTTTTTGACATTACTCTGGATAATATGAACGTACGAGGCAGGTTTGAATTTGTAATATTTCTATTTTTGAAGTTGGTTAAAAAAAGATTTCTGCTGAAATTGGAAAGATTTGTCATCGAGTGCTTTTCCGTTATAAAAATGTTCAGAGATACCTGGACTGCGCGTTTTTAGGGTCCGGATTAATGGCATAACGTTGCGGGGTCGTGTCTTGGAATTAATGAGGCAATTTTCCCGCGGTAATAGGGTAACAGTGAGTTCAAAATAAATGGAATTAAATATAAGTGGACACTGACAGTGAGGTTAGCCCACAAACTACAAGTCGCTTAGCCTGTTACGCGTGCTATGCTCGGAATTTCTTTGATAGATAGTCTGAAACGAAGTATTCACCAAAGAATTAATGTAACGACGCCGACGTGCTTTCAACGATAGCATTTTAAAGTGGCTGTGGATTCGTCACATACCTATTTTGTCGGAGGACCGATGGTCGCTGGAGTAGTATGGTCACCAAGTGGATACCGTATCTCACGACACATGGGGACACTTTTATTCCCCTTATTTTTATCAAAGAGCTGCTAATTTGTCGCTATAGTTACAATTCTAACTACTGGATTCTAATTTTGGCATATCGATTATCTATACAACAAAAAAAGAAAATAAATAATGTCTGCATAAACAGATCCACTATTTGAACATTATTACAGTTATATAAATTATTTATTTTGTTAAAACGTATACATTCAAGTTTTTATTTAATTTGTCTGACGCTTGCTTCTCTCCATGTCACATACTCAGATACGTATATTGTACGTACAATTATAAGTTAATAATGTAAATGAGGGTAGTTGACATAAATACTCGTCTTTACCCGTATACAAATGATTTAGCGACGCTTGACCTGAATATCCCGCTGAGTTATGAGTTAATTTATATGCGGAAAATATGGTGAGGGTACGGGAACGACGCGAGAGCGTTTCGTAATTTTTCTCGTTGGATTATGTTGATTTTGCAAAAGAGCCTCTTGGAAACGGCCCGCATTAAATTTTTATATTTGCTATTAAATGCTCGTATAATCAACAAGTAGCGCTTGTAGAGGTTTTAGTTTTTTAGCTTTAATAAACATTTAAGTAGCAATGTACACGTACCTATAAGGTTAACCATACGCTGTTCTTATAGCTAATAAGCAAAACTACTAACCTATGACTTTTAAAAGCTATAACTATAGCTATTTCTTGGTACATCCAAAATTACTCTACAGAACTCTAATAGAACCATACTTACTTATAATAGAATAAAACTGTGAATGGCTGATTGGCTGATAAAAAAGCACAACCCAATCCAGTGGACTTATGTAATTTAGAGAATCTTTATTTGAGTGTCCTAGAAGAGCAAATGAGTGTCCTAAGGAGGGATTTTTGAAATAAAATTACATCTCATATAAGCTGAAAAAGGGTGATAAAGTTTGTATGAAGGTATTATATTGCTTTAAAATCTAAATACAGGCAATATAAGTTTTGGGATCACCTAATTTGTATAACTATATGAATAATTTGTATACATGTCTTAAGTTTTTGTATTTAATAGAAATGTTTACAAAAAGAGAAATTAAAATAATGAGAGTTACTCATTAATAATGGTGTATGAAATGAAACGTGGACATGGTGTGCATTCTATAAAATTAATGGCAGTCAAGTAAAATATAGGTACAAACTGTAATGAGCTAAATTAATTGCTTACTGTCAACATTTTGTCTATTATAGACAAAGGAGAGTCATGCCTGCACCACATCCTGATTGGCTCTCCTACATTTCAACTTCTATAATCACCCGCTCCGCTCAACAAGAACCTCACGCCAAATACTGTATTGTGAGAGATATATGTTCATCGCGTACAATGCCTGGATCTGATTTGCATTTTAACGCGGCACGTTTCGATCTAAACAATGCTCTATATTATTGGAGTAGTTCTCAATTAGCTCAGAATTTTACTCCTCTATGGAACCGTAGTACATCGACTCTCTATCCATTGGTTCTCCACTTAAGAGTGATTTTAGATAAATCTCATGGAGCTATGAAGCGGCTGCGTATTAATTGGTATTTTTAATACTAATCGATACCCGTGACTTCGTTCGCACGGATAGAGATTATTTGACTCTGGTGGGAACTCTCTTATTTTCCGGGATAACACGTAGCCTATGTGTATCTAATTCTAGACTATAATCTATCTCTGTATCAAACAGCCAAAACGGTCCAGTCATTGTGGCATGATTGAGTAGCAAACATCCATCCGTCTATCCATACATCCAAACTTTCGCATTTATAATATTATAACAGGATTAAACACTGATAAGCCCTTTTTCTTAAATAAATTTTCCGCAACCCTTGCGGAAAAATACATAAATTTCGTAAAACCGGATTAATTTCGGAGAAATCGAAAAAATCGAAGTTAAAAAGCTTTTCATTCTTTAACGAATTAAACGGGCGAAACCGGGATAACGAGTTAGTGACTAAAACGGATTTTTTTCCGTTTCGAAGCCCTGCCTTAAAGGAAATACCTACTGTATAATCACAAGTATTAGAAAAATATTAATAAAACAGGTATTCCTTTTCTATTTATTAATACGCTAATTTCTATTTGAGATTGGTTTATGAAAAGCGCAACGAACACGATGCCCCGGCTTATTATGGCTGTAATTCCATTCCGTGGGCTGCTCTTTTTTAGAATCTCGCTAGAAATCCATTACGGTAATATCTTCATTTGAAACGGCTTCACTTTATTGGTTGCAGGAATGAAATGCACTTTTCCTTTGACGTACCGCGGGATGAAATATTAAGGGTATGTATCCGCGGACCACCCACGACACGACAAAATGCAGTAACGGCCATCTATTTTTTTTTAATAAAGAATATTAGTCAAGCTGAACTTGACTTATATTCTCCTTTTCCCTCCAAATAAGCGAAAAGCTTGTGCTAGGAATGGGTACGACAATAGTGCAATGGGTGGGGCTCGAACCTGCGACCTTTCAGTTTTCAGTCCACACCTTTAACCGTTGGGCTATTGAGGCTTTATTCATTACTACTATTAGGTTACTGAAAAGTCATTTGTAATTTTTAAAAAGAAACTTAGAATGCACTTTCAAAATACTTGTGTCTAGGAATTAGTCTTTTTATTATTAGGAGTCACCATTTTTGTTTTTTTCGTATGATTGTACTTTTATATTAATTTTGGTCTTAAGTTCTCTAGCAAACTAAGTAGTAAGTGAGCAAACTAAGTAGTAAGTGAGCAAACTATTCTTTGAGAATAAATTCTTTAAATCTTAAACCTTATTTCTATATCGTCGGTGCTGATATGTGTAATGTATTTAAATAAAATAAAGGCAGGTGCAAAGCTTTTTTTAGCTCAGATAAATATCCAGCAATAGGTCGATGTGATTTTATGTATGGATATAGTAAACTAGTTTGTATGGATATAGTAAATAGTTATGAATACGCATAAGTATGAACTTCCTGAAGATGCACAATACGACCTGTAATACATGGAGACCAAAAGCCGGGAATACTTCTGCCGTTTAGTTGTGATAATCGTCACTTAAAGAAAAACTTGTAAAAGCCCGTCGAGTTTTAACGTCGAGTCGGGAGTTATTCCGTGGAAATACGCCCTAATACGGATCAGCGTGGCATCAAAATGCTGACTGGCTTTTAGTGCATTAATGAAAGAAACTAATATATTAATATATATATTCACATGAGAGCAATAATTATTTTCATATACTTACCTGATTGATACAGAGTTTGCAAAATGAAATAAATTCACTGTGTACGCTTTTATTTTTCAATTTATTATTGCAGTAAAATAATTGTCTATTAAATAAATGTCTTATGCTTAATTATAGTAAATCAGATAATTATAATATGAAATATTATATTATTTACGCAAAAAAGCCCCTATGCTAAAACTAAAAATACGAAAGTTACTTTCTGTTACCTATTTACGCCTCAAACGTTAAATCAATTTCCATTAAAATTATCAACGAGATTCTTGCATCTTGTTGAAGGTGAAAGGCAAACACAACATAAAATTTGCGTATCTACATGTTAAAAAAACATTGTATATTTAATAAGATTATAAGATAAGATTTAACATCAGTATATACTCACCCAACGTTGTGCAAACGATTAACGATATCATAAAATTATGCATCGAAACGAAATTTTCCACTTAGCCTCGTAGGTACTCTGAAACGAATGCAGGCGAATTTTATTTACTGCAAAATATATGCGAGAACGTCAGCGCAGAGCCGTATTGATTCACAGAATCCGTTGTTATTATACACTGTTCAATATAATTTTATTGGTCGACATTTTTTACTTATGTTCTCCTCTACAAATAAGCGTAAAGCTTGTGCTAGAAGGGGTTACAACAATAGTGTCACGGGTCGGGCTCGAACCTACAACCTTTCAGTTTTCAGCCCGCACCTTCAACTGTTGGGCTATTTACCTACGGTTAAATTCTCACTCAAATCTGTCTAACGTAAGTAGTATTTAGTGGCGAATTCACCAACGTCGTAGGTGACGTTTACGGAGGAATAAATTGGGCATTCTGAAAGATTTTGTATTGAAAATCTGCCGAAATATCTTTACGTTCGGACATACTATTAAATATTCTGTGGCAGGATAAGAATTATTTTAGAATAGAATAATTTTTTATTCAAATAAACTTTTACAAAGTACTTTCGAATCGTCAAATGAATCTACTACTGGTTCGGAATGCCATTCCAACCGAAAAAAACCAGCAAGAAACTTCGCGGTTGCTCTTTTAAAAATATCTACGTTGGTGAAATAATTATTCCACCTAACACTACCTACTATAGCTAGATTAACAAAAAAATAAAATAACATCGTGTATTCAGAAAAGATACCAGAATGCATCAATAGAGCGCAGCCTGAAAACCTTAATAACAGTCGACGGTTAAATCCTCACCCTGCACTCTGTACTGTCATGATACTATTAACTGAATGAGAAAAAATAAAACAGAGCACAATTAGAGCTGAATTTTAATCAAAACATATTTTAGCGTTATCGTCAACCGAGAGAAGTCCACAGTTGGACATAGATAACCCACAGAGACTTCCACTAATCGTGGTCTTTCGGCGCTTATTTCCAGGGGCTCCTAAGACTAATCTGATATAGTTCTTCCAATTCACGAGGGCACGTGGCTCATGGTTGTGTGTGTGTCGTATCTATATAAGCGGGAACGAGAGCTTGTTCGCGCCTGCTCGCTCCCACCTAGGTACAGGTACACACACTTACGCAATGTGCATGTACACGACGTAACCACAAGTAAAGCTCACGTGAATTGCAAGAACTATACTAAACAACACCTTTACTAAAACAGTTTCTAATAAAACCATTGTCTATTAGATATTCTGCGCCATTGTTCTCATTATTTTTTGCATGGGTCAAATACTTTTGGGGCCACGTTCCTAGCAATCCCCAGTAAGCCAACCGAGCTAAGCCTTCGAACAAACGTACTAACTTCGCCTATTAGTGCAGATTGCTCGCAAGATACCACTGGGATTAAATTCATGGCTGCAACAAATTAAACCGAAAAAACTTCAAACTACCCCACTTGAAACTCTGCCAAATATGTCTCTTGTAATGCCCATACATTTACACTGCTAACAAAAAAAATGTTCTGGATTCTATTTTACACGCCTCTGTAATGTACCAAAGAAGTGTTGTTGTTTTTATTGAATTGCATTGCTCCATTTCAGTATGTTTTATTAATGCTTTCCAAAAGGATTTTTTGTACGCCGGCATTTAAAGTTCGAAAAACGATTCCAGATTCGTTTCCAGGTTCTTTTGTCGTTTTTTTTTTTTGAAGGCTTGGTGGCCCTGTTATTTTTTTTTAAATAAAACTATTTGTGACCATGACAAATGAAATTATTTGAAAAACATTTTTTTTTCTAATGAAAATAAAAATAAATACCTACGAATACGAACGATTCGAAAGCACTTTGGAAAAGTTTATTTATATAAAAAATTATTCTTTTCCATTCTAATACTTACAATAAAAAGAAAAAAGTAACATAATTCGAATTATTGTACGAGTATATGTTGTTTTTGGCTATATACGTGTGAGTATACTTTCAGTCTAGCTCTCCCATCGATGAAAAATCTGTGCAGAGAACGTTTGACCACCCAAGTAGCACACGAAGGCTGCTTAGCAGCTGAATAACGAATTCCCGTCACGCTTAAAGCTGTATAAAAAAGCTGCATAAGGGCTGTATACGGCCGTATACAGCTCTTATACCTCTTAAATGGGCACAAATTATACAGCCTTAAGTTGAGTAAAAGATTACAAGTTACTCTTTATTCAGCAAATATGTCACGTGACGTAAAAGTGAAGTAGCAAACCATAGATAATACAAATCTAGCAAATTAATATACTTCGTGGAGTGAATTGAATTTGATTGAATACGTGTGGTTATATATTCAAAGTTAAGTGCATTGTTTTCATATTTATAAAAGAAAAATGATTGGGAATGTAATTTTACTGACATTATACATATATATTACCTAAGAAAATTTTAGTGCGCCACGAAAATATTCGGTTTTTAATTAGTTTCGTGATATAAATAAGCCGTGATGAAAACTTGAATAAACAATTTTTAGTGCTTTGAAAAGAATTATAAGATAAAAAGTTGTTATTATGATATCGAGAAGTAAAAACTAATGCAATCCATTCCTAATTCATACACAAAACATCATAAAAGTTGAAAAATGAATCAGTATATTTATATAGGTTATGAGGTTATACAATAAAATGGTGGATTCATGTTAAGCTGTAATGTGGGTCACATATCATCCATTATATAGCTATTAACTTCATAATAGTTCACACGTGCCCCCTTAATAAGTCAGTGTAATAAGAGTTCACAAATACCTCTTATACAGCATTTGGCGTAATTTTATCCACTAAACAGCCCTTATTCAGCCTAAGCTGTTTAAATATCACTGACAGCTATTATGCAGCTGTAGGATCACCAGTGTACTCTTAAAAGAGTCTTAATACGCATAGAGTTTCAAATAGATCTAAAAGTGAGTATTTATACAGCTATCTGTGCTACTTGGGCATGTTACTGTTATAAAACTGTGAACACAAAACATAAAACTAGTGGTTCGCCCCGAACTGAGACCTCGCGATATCCCATAATTCCCAAAAGTTTTAATTATATATTGTAATAATTAACTTTTAACATTAGACGCAATAAAAAAATAATAGTTGACATAAAACTGTTTTACTGACACAGCGCCATCTATAGTGAAGCATTATAGTGAAGCATTATAGTGAAGCTATTAGCTTCACAATAATGCTAATAGATGGCGCATTAAAATTAAATAATTTCGTTTCTTTATAACGTTTATCTAATTTTAGTATTTGTTGTTCAAGTACAGGATATAACTGAATTTTCAACCAAGTTTCACGTTCTAATATTCAGTAATTCTTGACATATGGCTCAAATTAAAATCTCCACTTTGAAACCCCCCCATTTGGTCAATTTTTAGGGAAAAATTAAAAAAAATATATTTTTGTACTCTGTTCAAAGTCGTCTTTAAAAAGATATATCGCAAGTCTATGTAGAGCAACAAACAAGATTTTACTTCAAATACGCTTCTATGAGAGCCCCCCTGAAATAAAGCTTTTTATATTTTTTTATACAATGTTCGGCTGAAGGCCATCAGTTTACATATTATATTTAAATTTGAAGTAATTACGTTCAGTAATTCAGAAGTTATAGGGCTCTGACAGACATTTAGACGAACACACTTCTCTGTCTAGTAGGCAAGCGCCCTAGTTGACTCAGAGAACTTCGCTTCGCTCGTTCAATTACAAATTAGAATTCCAAAATATCTAAAATTTATATTTTCTTCCAGAGAAAATTAGCAAGATAAGTTGAACACTGAAAACATTGTAACATAATCCCGACGGGCAAGCAGTGCCAAATTAAATATGAGTAACTTCCCACACTCGCGGTCACGAATTGGCACACTTTGCCAACTCCGCCAATTTGCTAAAGGATGCCCACTTATACTACGATATTTTAGCGAGTATTTTGGGAAATAAAACTAAAAGTTTTGGTTTTCGTATAATCGCGGGGGCAGTACTTCTCCAGCGTCAGGATTGTCCTGAATCCTGAAAAAATCCTAAAAATCCTCAATCCTAAAAATTTCGGGTTAAAACTACTGTTTTACAGACCAGACATTTTTATGGGAACATCTCGCAAAGTTCCCGCGGGAATCAAAAACCGCGAACTAAGTCGCGGGCATTATCTCTTTTGGTAATATATTGCTTTTTGAATTTTTGGTAATGTATTGCTTTTTTTAAAATACATATCATATATATACATAATATTATAGCAGTTAAAAAAATTTTTATTCATCCAAATTGTTTTAGATGAACTTAGAACGAGTATGCTTAGGACCGAATATAATTTTCTAATTCAAAAACATCTTTGTAATACAAACCGCAGACGCTAAAGAGTTAAATGGACCGGGCTTCAACGTAATAGGTATCTATACAATTAAAGATCTTCAAGTTTTGCAAACACTAGTCGGAATCCCGTTTTAAACCCCATTCTGCGAAATCAGAAGCAATTCACTGTTTCCTTTAGTGTACAAATGAATTTAACCGTACTCCTAACACAAAGGACTACTCTCTTTGTTAGCGCTGAATTACTAGTATAACTTGATGCTTATGAGAATCGGGTTTTAAAATTAATCCAATGTAATCTGTTAAAGTTTAAACAGCGAAATTGATATTAATAGGTTTAAATGCATATTAAATTTTAATCCTTGTGTCTGCTAAATTGAATTCGAAGTAATAATTATATTGTGTACCTACTCATATTAACAGAAAACATTTATCTGCAAATTACTCTTGAATTATTAAAATCTTTACCGAACGACCACAATAATTGGTTTACAGTGCGTGATTTCGATTAATTTTACTCCATTTTGGCCTTTATTGTGCCCAAGTTGGTATGATTTTCGGGTTATATTGCATCTTATAATATTTTAATGAAATATATTAAATTGGCAAATGCGATAAATTTTTGCTTGAGAACAAAGTGGTTATAAATAAACTAAGGCCACTACAACTTCCATGGAAAGTTCTTGAAAATAAAACAGCAGTTAGCCATCGATTTATTTCTCAACTTATTTCTTATTAGCTGATGCCTGCGACTTCGTTCGCGTGGATTGAGGTGTTTTAAGTCTCGCGGAAACTCCCTTATGTTCCGGGAATAAAAGTCTCTATGCCAAATTTCAGCCAAATCGGTTGTCGTTGCGGCGTGACTGAGTAACAAACATCCACCCATCCATACATCCAAACTCTCGCATTTATAATATTAGTAGGATAGTATTAGTAAGAAATAATTTTCCTCTTCCTCTCTCTGTCGCTGTTCCTTTTGTTTTCCCTCTTCTTATTTATGTTCCTATTCCTTATTCTTTTAATTTTCTTCTTTCTATTCCTGCTTCTGTTATAGTGTTTCTTTTCCTGTTTTCTTTCTGTTCTCATTCTTTTCTTAATTCTGTTTCTGGTACAATCAGATGCAGGGAAGCAAAATTTCGTATTTTTATAATATAAGTTTTCAATGTACGGACATTGTTATTGACATTCAATACAATACATAACCCGTACATTAAAAGTGCTCTTATGCAAGTAGCGCTATCCTATAATGCTTTACGCAAGAGGTTTTGTACCGTTGTAAATAGTCTGCTCAGCGTTACCGTATACTCGTACCCACGCTTTCACCTAAAGTAGGTTAAAAGCAGTTGCATAAGGTGAGCTGATACGATACTGGTAATGCGCTCCGAGTCCCGGTTTATTTTATAAACAGAATACAAAATATCAGTATAAATTTTGAGGTGGGCATATTTTAGGCTTTATGAGCTTTATGATAGGTTTTAAATTTGTTTAAAGGCTGTCGAATGCGGAATGTCACATAAAGAATGCTACAAACCTCGCGAAAAGATCAAAGGTTCAGTAGCATTGTTGAAAATACAGTTCGTTTTAGCGCACAAAAATCTGTGATAGGCAAGCTTTGATGAAAAGTTTTACATTTTTGTGAGTGATGTTGTCTAATTAAAGCAACAAAAAGACGTATTTTGTATTTACAAAACTAAGAGCATTTATGTCTGGAGCCTTCTTAAATGGTTCTGTATTATCTCTGGCAATGTCTAAAGATCTCTTCTCTATTAACTATATTATAGCCTTAAAGCCAAACGGAAAACTGAAAGGTTAGTGATTCACTCCCCACCCGTTGCTTAAAGTTATCTTTCTCTATTCCGATTTAACCTAATAGATTTATAAATACATATCAAAAATTTCGAGGCCGGCGGGATTCGAACCCACGTCTCTCTGGGAATCGCGCCCGAGTGTGTTAACCGCTACACCACGGCCGAACCATACGTCATACGTAGTGTAGGTCAACACTTCAATAAAAAATTAAAAATCTATTCCTGTTGTTTATAGGGGAGACAATATTAATTAAGTTCACTGGGCTAATATATATATTTCTTTAAATAAATTACCATTATTTAAATGGTGTATTTAGTTTGTCTGCTTACCACACAAGATAGATGTATTTGAGTTACTTTTGATTGTGACTTCGTCTGAAGTAAGTTTTTTGAAAATAAAGATTTTTCGAATTTTACCCATTTTTTACCCACTCTTTAAATCCGAAATTTACCTCAAGGCCTAAAAGACCTTTATACGAACAGGCCTCTAAGGCATGAAAAAGTGAATACAAAAAGCTTTTCATTTCAGTTTCATCTAGAAAGAAGATAATATAGAAGATATAGAGTATAGATTATTCCCAACAAGGCCATGCTACGCTTTAGGATTTCACGCCCAATTTTGTCGAAACATCTGTCTGTAAACCCGAAAGAACGTTGCTTGTTTATGGAGTCTTGACAGCGGCTTAGCGTGTTTTATAGGTTGGCGTAATCCGGGATAAGCAGTGTAACGGCAACCCCGTTTCGCGCTTAGTCCTCCTTCAAGAAAATGTTAATAACGTGTGTGTGAAATTGGTTCCAATGCATGGGAATAGATTTATAATCCTATTATTATTATAAATACGAAAGTTTGGATATATGAATGGATGGATGGATGGATGGATGGATATTTGTTACTCAATCGCGCCGCAACGACTGAACTGATTTAGCTGAAATTTGGCACAAAGATAAATTATAGTCTAGAATAACACATACTTTTTACCCGGAAAATAAGAGAGTTCCCGCGGGAATTAAAAAACCTTAATCTACGCGAACGAAGTCGCTGACATAAACTTGAATTGAATATAATATCCTCCCGGCCCTATCCGGCCTCGGTGGCCAATCCCCACTGAGATTTGTCATCTGCGTGGGAGATATTGTAGTGCACAAGTGTGTGCGCAAACACAGAAGGAATAGAGAGCTATTCCTTCACTAATCAAATGGAACGGAAATCCGACACGACCGGAGAGAAATCAGGACCGGCGGCTTTACCGGGTTGCTACCTACTTAGAATTTCTTGACAAAAACTCAATACATTTTTTGGCCCGATCCGGGAATCGAATCTCCTCCTGTAGGAGGACGGCCAACGAAGCTGTATTGATATAACTTATAAATTAGGTACCTAATCAAATGACTCTTACGTCAACTAAAGAAAACTTCACGTAACCTACTAACGGGCAGCTTACGTGAAGTTTTCTTTAGCAGTACAAATAGAAAGTTTAACTAAAACACATACATATTATATAATAAAAGGTGACGGGTCAAATTCATCATAACCAAGTAAATTTTATCCTTTAACTGACGAATTTTCACTCACAAATTGGCAATATAAAAACTATCAAAACGTCAACTTTAATTGCCGTTTAAAGTGTAATAGTTTAGAGTTACGGAAGTGGATATGCTAGTCACGTAAAATTGCCATTTTGGCATTCATTAATTCGTGAAGGGTATCCCTACTTTTATTTATTTTGTCAATATATTTCAGCCATTTATAGATCTGTCCACTTTTTGACAAAATAGTGAGCAATTACTCCAAATAAAGATACAAAAAAAAAATCGCCATGCAATCAATTCGTTGCCGCCAACACTGCAAAAGGGATACAGTCGTCGACAAAAGTGAATTTAAGCCGCGGCGTACGGTTAAACGTGATGAACATGCAAAGTGACATACGTGCCGCGCTGCCTACACGGGAAACATTCCCAATCGGAATTGTCACAAAATCGATACCTACTGCAGGTATAACTTTCAGTGCAGGTTAAAGTCGACGTGGTCATCCACGTAATACCTACGTCAGTTGTTTTAAAAATTGCAGATAAACAGACTAAATTAAAATACTCGTTTAAATCAAGGTTTCCATACCAAAAAACGCCGAAATAAGCACGTTCATAGTAGGGAAGGCCCCTTTAATTTTTTTTCTGTCAACTATCTACCTACTACGGATCATGAGATACAGCCCGCTGACAGACAGACGGACGGACGGACAGCTGAGGCTTAGTAATAGGGTCCTATTGGTACGGAAACATAAAAAAGAGCTACATGCCTTCTCTACTAGAGTAGAAAAGGTGGTTCTCTTAACTATAGCCGGACACAAAAACTTCTTAATCTTACAGAAATACTAATATTTTAATTCAAAAGAGCAGCACATACTACATGCTTGAATGTCGTTGAATCCTGAGAAAGAATAAAAGGTAATTTTTCTAGGAAATACAAACTGTTCCGTCGGTTTTTTTTTTACAAAATGTAAATCCTCTCGGAGAAAGGTGAAAGGATCGGTAATTAAATTAAAACCAGTACATTGCATACCTACTAGCTTTTACCAAGTATATTACATACCTACTAACTTTACTACTAACCCGCGACTTCATCCTCGTCGAGTTACGTGATCAAACATCAGAGAATAAACCAATGAACAAACACAATTTCGCATTCATAATATTAGTAAGAAAAAGATATATATATTGCAGGTTCGACATCCAGAATTAAAAACCTTATTTTTATACTAATTACGCCATATTCTTAAGATTTCGCTCTTAAGTTATTTAACATGCCTGTAATACCCGAAAGAATGCTTATTTATGCAGTCTTGACAACGGCTTAGCTTGTTTTATGAGTTCCCATAATCCGGGATAAGCTGTAAAACCGCATCCACGCACTTTGCCGGTGCTTTGCCAGAGATAAATGTTTATAACTTCTTCGACCTTATGAAATAAGGTAAGGGCATATACTTATTATATTACTGCGTATAACTCAATGGGTAAGGGTGAAAGTAAAGTTTAACCTTTACTTGATTTTAACGTTAATTGAAATCAACGTTTTACAAAAATTGGCTTTAACGAATGCATATTCTGTCAGAAACTTAAAAAAACATCTTTGTATTGCCTAAAAAAATCTGCTGTCACTTTGCTTTCACGATCTATGGATAGCTCTCTGTAGATCGTAAAGGAAGGAAACAATTAACGGGATCAGGTTGCAATTAAAACCTTTAGCTGTGTATATTCACAGCTGTTTTGGTTATTCAAAGTGCGTTTTGATATACTACAATTATATCAGATTAAGGTCAGATTGGTAATTAATTATAGCATGCTAGCTAGAAAAGTTATTGATTAATTATACCTTAATACCGTCTAAAGCATTATTTCTTTCTTTACAATGTAGTGCGGCCTAGTGTGGCTTAATCTACGTTTTTATTACCTACTATAGGTTTATTTGATTTTGTTTTTTTTTTTTAAAAGAACATCAGCCAAGCTTAAGTTGCATAATATCCTCAATCCTCATATCCCCTGAAAATAAGCTGAAAGCTTGTGCTAGGAGTGGGTACGGCAATGAACTGCTCTCGAGAGCGTATTGGCGGAGGGTGGATGCCCGAATCCGGGGGGAACACCCTACTCCAGCGCAGGATCGCGCGTGGCGGAAGTTGGCGGAGGCTGATCTCGTCGCTCGTTGGCGGGAGCGGCTTCTAGTGCCAACGGCCGGCCATCGCACGATTGAGGCGATTCAGCCTGTCCTTGAGCTCTGGACGGGCCGGAAACATGGTGCTCTCTCTTTCCACCTCGTGCAGATTCTCTCGGGGCATGGCTGCTTCGGGAGATATCTGTGCAAGGTTGCGAGACGAGAGCCCACGGAGGTGTGCCACGAGTGCGGCCATGCGGAAGACTCGGCACAGCACACGCTGGAGTCGTGTGTTGAGTGGTCGACCCAGCGCGCCGCACTCGTGACAGAAGTGGGGCCCGACCTTTCGCTGCCCGCCGTCGTCGCCGCCATGGTGAGCAGCGAAGGGCCTTGGAATGCCGTCGCCTCCTTCGCCGAGGAGGTGATGACGCAGAAGGAGGCGGCGGAGAGGCTACGGGAGGCGGACGTAACCGCAGACCCTCTCCGTCGCCGTAGGACGGGACGCGGACGCAGGCGTCGTGCGCATGACCGCCATCTGCCTCCGTAACGGGAGCTCCGGGCGGCTGATCCATTGTTGGCTACGGGCATCAGTGGATTGGTTGCCCGTTCACTTTGGCGGTAGACACGAGCAGCGAGGGCAGAATGTCCAAGGGGGAGGGTCCGCCTTGACGGACGTCGCTGGCTGGGTTGCGGATGATTACGCAAGTGTTCCCGTAACCCAGTCATCAGGCGATGCGCAGGAGCGCCGCTGGGTTTTAGTGGGTATTTTGGAGTGCCAATGAGTCCCACATACCCTCTCGGAAACATCGTAGTTAAACTGCCTTGTTTCCGAGAGGGATGCCTAAAAGCATTTCCCAGCGATAAAAAAAAAAAAAAAAAAAAAAAGGAGTGGGTACGGCAATAGAGCAACGGGTGGGGTTTGAACCTGCGATCTTTATTTGACTTATCTGATTTAAGCTAATGAGAATTAACTAGGTATATGTAATTAATAATATAAACGCAAAAATTCTTTTTACAAAATCGACTTCAAACGCCTCTACAAAGAATATTAATTGTGCCTATAAAATTTGAATAGTTCTCTCGATTTCTCCAGGATCCCATCATCAGATCCTGACCTAATAACAATAGGACCACCTGGAAATTATACCCTTTCAAACCAAAAAAGAATTTTCCAAATCGGTCCAGGCGTCTTCGAGTAATCGGGGAACATATGTACATAAAAAATAAATTAAAAACATTCCAACGAATTGAAAACCTCCTCCTTTTTCGGAAGTCGATTAAAAATATATGAATGGTACCAATTTAAAAGAACAAGAGATTTTTGAAACTGTAAGTTTCCTCAAAATCTTTATGCAAATAAAGTACAACAAAGTATCCGCAAGGAAAGGATTAAATATTTATAGAAAAACTCGCGGCACTTATCTTGATTTCAAATTGCTCTCTCAGTAAATTTATGTGACATTTTTTGGCTCCCGGGCACCCTGCATTTGCGAGATGAATCAAATTATGTTTAAAGTAGTTTTTGCCTTTGGTGAGGCTATTATTCTATTAAAGTGCTCAAATTCTGACTTTAATTGTGGAAGATGTACAAAATATGTTAATACACATCGGGAGTTGAATGGGATCGAATGTAACATGAGAAATAATGTACACAAAGGGATTGATATTACATTCACATCGTAACTTCTGTCTGGTGGGAGGCTTTAGCCGTGGCTAGTTACTACACTACCGTCAAAGACGTGCCGCCAAGCGATTTAGCGTTCCGGCACGATGGTGTCTAGAAACCGATTAGGTATAGGTTGAATCTACACTGCCATACCCGTTCCAAGTTAGCCCGCTACCATCTTAGACTGCATCGTCACTTCCCATCAGGTGAGATCACAGTCAAGGTCTACCTTGTCATCGAATAACACGCCTGGACCGATTTGGAAAATTCTTTTTTGTTTGAAAGGGTATACTTCCCAGGTCATCGTGTCAGATGGGATCCTGGAGAAATCGAGGGAACTCTTCAAATTTTATAGGCTCAAATATATACTATGTAGTAGCGTTTGAAATCGGTTTTGTAAACATAATTTTTACGTTTACATTATATCAATGGCTAAAGCTGATCCAAAATACGACAAATAACAGCACATAGGTACAAAATAAACAACATCAATCGCGTACGGATAGACTTGAATAATACCGTATCACTTTGTATCCAATTGGCAATACCTTGCCAACTCTTTCAATGTATCCAAGTGAAACTCGGCATTAACTTGGATTTATTGCGTCCTTCGATACACCAACTTTCCCAACTTACTATTTATTTGTTAACACTTTAGTTTCTGTTAGATTTGTAGTTTTAGCAAAGAGTCACGGAATGGTTAAACTTTGAAATGGAACACGAAATTTGAAATGTTTATTCAGAAAAGCGGTTTATCCAGTTTGTTTTTCTTTGATTTGCGTAAATGGGGTTTGCTTACCCGCGGAGGATGGAAATAATTTTAGAAAAATGACATTGTATTCACTTAAGTTCTCGATTTTTAACAACCTATTAACTTTCTTAAATAATAATTAATTAATTAACTTATAAACCTTTTTTATTCTCGAGATTATCCTTGGAATAACTGCTAATTTTACTCTCGACTAAAGCTAGTAGAATTTAGCCACGTTGGTGCAATTGTTGAAGTAGGTAAAATTATTTCAACCCTAAAACTTAAGCGAATAATAATGATAAATAATAAGATTTACATTTTAAAGAAGTTCAGGTTCATTTCATAAATAAATATTCAAAATACGTATTTCTAGAAAAAACAAAAGTCTTATTTTAGATCACAGTATGTACGTTAACAAAACCAAAGAAACCTTACATGTTTGACTAAAACGCAACCCAAAACTATAGTGAAAACAATAACCTATAGATGAAAGCCATGAAATATTCCTGAACACAAAATTAATGGCGTAGTCTTAATAAACAGTTAACTACAAAAGCCGAAAAGTCTATTCATGGTTCGTGCGGCGTAAATGAGGTCCTTAACAGTCGCCATTAAGAGAACAAAGGGGAGGGGCAAAACCTCTAATGCCCCGGCGGTAAGAGACAATGTGTCCGTTAATTCAGCTAGAGGTATTTGTCAGGCGCTGTTCGCACTCCGCAATGTGGAATGATGTCAGTAGGTGGCTTCGGAACGTTGACTTCAAGGACGTAAATACACTTCAAGTCAGGAAATGTAATAAAGTAACTTAAGCTTATTATGTTCGATTGAAAGAAATGAATTATATTTGTGTAAATTGCCACAAAAGTCACCGGCATAGCTCAGCGAGTCGCGAAGCTGTAGTGGACACATAGTACGAAGAGCTGATGGTCGTTGAAATCCCAAGGCGCTGGAGTGGCGATCCCGCACAGGGAAACAGAGTGTTAGCTGCAGACCCCCTAGCCACCTACATCAAACGAGTCACAGGGAGTTGCTGGATTTGGGCGGCACATAACCGAGGCCTGTGGAAGTCCATGCAAGAGACCTTTGTCCTGCTGTGGACGTCTATTGGTTGATAAAGAAGAAGAAGAAGAATGCTACTTTACTTATTAAGGTACTTGTTTCGAAATTACACACATAAGCTTATTTTATACAAATAAATAAAATATAAGCGTTGATATATAAATTTTAGAACTCTATCGTGAGTCTGATATTTTTCAAGTCAAATACTGCGCACAAAAAACAGCTAGATATATATTTCAGTCGTTAGTACTGTCAAGTATGACTTCTTAAGAAGTTAACGAAATGAGAATGAACCTCCCAAGTGGCGTTACATGAAAAATCTCGCTACAAAAGAAAACAAGAAACTGGATTACATAATTCGCGACCCCGCAGTTAAGTCGTAAATTTTATAACTTCCATTCGTTTTAGCGAGAAATAAAATTTGAAGTTCTTTACAACATTCATCAAAACGTCACGGGCAAAGCTTTTGAATAATAAAAAACATGGCCCCGAGCGTGCGCGAAACTCCGAGACTTGCGACATGTTCCTTTGTTCATAATTTTGGAACTTCAATACTCTGCAATTACTACACTGTTTGGAAACGAAATTGACGAACGTAACATTGTTAACGCAACTTCTAAAAGATTGACTTTTTGACGTAAGTAAATACGATTGTAGAATAGGTGAGCTAACCCCGCGTTTACACCTATGATATATATATGTAGATTGTAGAGTATGTGTAAAAAAAGAGGTTGATACATTACAAGCGTGCGGTAAATGAAGCGCGTAATAGCAGATATTTGTCGTAATTTGTCATGTAATTTAACAATGAAGTACTCTATTATACTCTTCGTCGTTCGAAACAATTTTTTCGCTTGTTTTGTGAGTATATAACTCATCCCTAGTAGAATATCATAGGTTTAAACCTGTAACTTTTATTCATGTAAGTAGCTCACGTGAGTAACTTGACAACAAAATTACTAATATAAACGCTCATGTACTAGTTTCTAGTAATTTCTTATCACTTACGTAAGTTGAAAAATTACAAGTCTAAACTATCTATCTAAATAACTTCTAAATATCTGAGAATAACTTTTATATTTTGTAACCAAATGTCCTTAAAATCCCTTATAAATAAGTCATCAAGAGTTGTCTCTGTCGAGCACATTTAAACGAAGTTTTGTTTTTATTACCCAACTACGGCCAAGGAAAGATAATGATTTTAGCAGTCTATGTGATGTATGTATGTGACTATTTACGTATGTTCCACAGTAGCGCCTAAACTATTGAACCGATTTTGATAAATGAGGTGTCAATCGATTTGTTATGACAGTACGGGTAGCAAAGGCTGTAGTATAGTAAGATGTACTATCCTCCTACTAATATTGTAAATACGAAAATCTGGATGTATAGATGGATGGATGCATGGATGGATGGTTGGATGGTTGAATGGATGTTTGTTACTAGATCACGCCCCAATGACTGAACCGATTTGGTTAAAATTTGGCACAAAGAAAGATTATAGGTTGGAGTAACAAGGAAAATAAGAGAATTCCCGCGGGAAATAAAAAAAACCTAAACCACGCGATAGAAAAGACGCTAGGCATCAGCCAGTTTTATAATATGAACAAAATCAATATTATATCATGCCTATTCAATTTTCCGTACCTAGTCAGTTAACCTACAGTTTTGAAACTTTTTTTAATACTGGTTTCTGTCTGCAATTTTTTTTTTTGTGGAGTTAGTTCAAAAATTCAGCGAGAATATTTTGTTTGCCGGGATGAAAAGCTAGCCTGTGTCACTCTCCAGGCCGCTAACTATACCCATACAAAAATGATCAAAATAACGTTAACAAGCGGTTTTGTTTAATTATTCATTTTTAAACTCCACCTAAAATTAGTGGATTCACAATAGCTTAAAGGCACAATTATTCTCATATTAGACGATGCCTGCAACTTCGTCGATTAAGGTTTTCCAATTCCCGCGGGAACTCTTTAATTTTCCGGGATAAAATGTAGCCTATGTGTTAATCCTGGGTAAGAGCTATTTCCAATCCCAATTTCAGCCAAATCTGTTCATTCGAAGTGCTAGTATTTATTAAAACAAATGATCAATTATTTACATATTCTGAAAGTGAACGCAGAAAGAATAAAATATGTTTCAGGCAGCATACCACGTCATTTTTTGGTAATAGTGTATTTAATATGGCTCCTCAGTTGTATAATAAGTTACCAACATCATTAAGTGACCAAAACCTGAAGATTAATACTTTTAAAAAGAAAATTAAAGAATTTTTGATGCAGAAAAAATATTACTCAATTAAAGAGTACTTAACCGACACAAATATATAATTAATAGGTACATTTTATAACAATTAGAAGATAATTAGAATAAGGTTGACATTATAATATAAATTTTACATTTGACATTTTAATTTAATAGAATAAATACAATGAATAAATACAATGCGTTTCAAATATTATTTATATTATAATGTATTATTGAATGAATCTGTGTAATTTAAGGTTGGAAAGCTCTATAAGACTTGTGAAATAGAATTAGATTAAGAATAATTACAACAATATCATGTTTGCATGCCAATACCCGGCAGATTGAAGTACATTTTTTAATTTTGTAACATCAATATACACTCAATCTGGGCAAATAAAGAAATTTGATTTGATTTGATTGATTTGATTCGTTATGGCGTGAAGGAGTAAAAAACATACGCACACACATATTCAAACTTTCGGCTTTATAATATTAATGTGATAGTGTGATATTGCTGCCTTTCATGGAACAAGATATTAAATGGGTTAACCTTAAGGGGTGAGCGAAGGACGAGTGGGAAGCCAGCATTATGTTCGAACTTGTTACGGGTATATTAAAACATGTTTAATATTCGAAACTAAATAGAGTATATTATTTCCTCGAAACCTATTTTCATCTACCTTTGTTAACGATACATCTGGAGAACAAAGTTACACCAAACACGGCACAGGCTAAACACGGGAATGTATCTGAACTTTATTCTATGGGTAAAAACCATTGAGTTGCAGACCATAGAGCTGCAGGCGTTAAACATCAAGCTACAATTGGGGATCTTTAAATCAACAGTGAATAGACATCTTCTAGGCAAGCACGCACCAACTTAGGCTGCATCTTCATTTACCTTCACGTGAGATCTTAGTCAAGCGATAGTCTATATTTAAAAAAAAAGATATCAAAGCGAATACATAGTGATTACATATATAAAAATAATTCCCTGTTTACCTTGATCACGCCTTAACTTGAGAACGACTTCACCGATTTCATTCATCTTTTTTCAAAGTTGTCTAATACTTTGTAGAAGGAATTTACGGAAAGAAAATTTAAGAAAATTGTGCAGAGCATTTGATACTTTCAGAAAACTACTACTACTATTACTAACTATTTTAATTTCACGAATTTGACAGTTCGCGCGTTTAATAAATGTGAATTTAGTACACAGCTGTTTTATTTGCATTAAATTGATTTGATTTGATTTTTATCCCGGAAAATCAAAGAGTTCCCATGGGATTTTTAAAAACTAAATCCAAGTGAACGAAGTCGCAGGCATCAGTTAGTGTATAATAAAAATGATAAGTTGAAAAAAAAAATTAAATTTTAGACAGTAGTACTTGGCCCAGATTTAATGTGCTCATATGTGACAAAAAGTACGACTGGTCCTCTTGTTGTCTCGTGAAATTGAGATCTCTAGAATAAATATGTCACATCTCACTGGTACTATGTAAGACTGTATCGAGAACTTAAGTGATTAACTATTGTTTGGAGTTACGAGGTTTTGGAGTACAATGGGGCGAAAGTTTAGCGATCCGCATATTGGAGGAAGTTGATGTGATTTTATATTTTGAATGGTGAGCGTGGATATTGATGGGAACTCTTATAAACCTCTAAAATTTTATTAATGGGGTAAGGCATTACGTCATATTTCCGTAAACATGTGACTCGACAAAATTGCTAATTATAATGTTGGTTGCACATTCGGAACAAGTCGCACTGAGCACACATTTTTCTACAAAATCAAATAACGTCGTTCAAAGGCGTTATTATCATTATTATCATTATAATAATAATTAAGCAATGCATAAATGTAGTGATGCAAAATCCATGCTATTCCTCGTTAGTGAACAAAACCGTTAGGCCTATTCTTATACGGAAAGATCTTGATGATGAACCTTATTGCTTTGGCTCTGAATGTTATATCTGGTTACGTGACGATGAAACTACTATTAGAAGTTAAGTCCTCCGTGTAAAATCCGCCATTCTAAATGTAGTCAGATGTTTTGCCGTTGAGAACTAGTTTGATTTTATCCTCCATGTATGAGTATTGGCTAGCATTACCTAGGCCGTTGCAAGGTCTGGCTTGTATAGCTTTGAGTATATGTGATTATATATTCAAAGTTGTATATGGAATGACTTGAATCATTTCTAAAAGCCGAGCGTGCTGCTTGCTATACTAGATTAAAGATTTAAATGCGCGGAGGCTTGCGGCTCTTCTATGTGCAATTACCATTAAACAATGAAATTATGGTTTGTGCGTAGCACTGCTACGACGAGAGCTGTGCTACGAATGTTGTAACCACTGCTACGATGGAATACACAGTCAATTCACGTGTACTTCAGTAAATTGTAATGAACATTGATTCTGTTTTTCCGACAAAAATTTCCAAAGGACTAGGCTTCCTTTAAAAAAGTTTTTCAACATAATGGAATATAATAGAAAAGATTTTTAATCAAACAAACTTCAACAAAAAGCTTAGGAATCTTCAAGCAATTCTACTGTTCTTCGTTCGAAACAAGATAATTTTTTTGCTTGACACAATTCTCTTTATAATACAAGGCCGATTCAGTGGCGTTTCATTTTCTTCATCGTGATACTGATTATATTCATTTTTACTAAAAAAATTCCGATGTCGTTTAAACGCTTGAGGTTAATGGGGCGAATCATTTTGGTGAATTTGAGTTACCGGAGTGGAAGATAGATAAATTGGGTTTCCAAGGGGATGTTACATGTAATCCGGAGATGAGCCTCTTTAGTGTAATCTTGCTTATCTTTTCTTTTTTGGTGTTTATTTTTCGTTGAGCAGGTGACACAGTGGTGATCGCTGGTTTTATAAGAGAAGTCCAGGGATAGACTCTCCGTAGCCTTAGTTTGAGAAATTATAATTTTTACATTGGCTCAGGTAAGATATTATAGTCAAAGACGTTAGATATTATAGTACGTTTATATCACGATGTTACGGGTGCTTTACTTGTGGTTACGTCGTGTACATACACATTGCGTAAGTGTGCTTGCCTGTCAGGAGCCTAGGTGGGAGCGGTCAGGCGCGAGCAAGCTCTCGCTCACACTTATACAGATACGATACACACACAACCATGAACGTCGAGCCCTCGTGAAATGAAAGAACAATATCACACTAAAGGACGAATCTATCAGAATCAAAGTTATGATCTGTTGATATTTCAAGTCCGCTATTTCACGCGGTAGCTCCATTAAGTTAATTTTATTTTTCAGCGACATAAAGCTGGATAACTAATATTTCGCACCTGTTCAGTAGCTCCATTAAGTTAATTTTATTTTTCAGAGCCATAATGCAACACAAACTCAGCAATCACCTTTCGGTCGCTAAGATAAAAACAATGAATGATGTTCACAAAAGTACCGTACCACGTTAATCAACGGGACATCTCTTGCGGTACTTTGTCACGACTTCCCCTAGTTTTCTTAATGACACTGTTTCTCTATGATCACCACAAATAATAGAACAAATGTCTAAGGAGGAAAAACTTAATTTATTTATACTACTCTGGTAAAGTTTGTTAAAATGTTCTTATCAAGCTGATCGCACATCAAATCTAATATTAAATAGCCGCATGAACGGTATTCAAGCTATTTAAAAATACACCTCATACGTAACTGGAATTAAACAATTCAATTATACTTTCAACTTTTTACGCTAAGCCGTTATTGAGATGGACCCCGGAACAAAAGAGGTAAAAGATAAACAGTGACTTTATAGCAATCCAAAAAATATATTAGCAATATAAAAAAAAATTGTTTTGTCCTCTATTTAAAAAGTTCTTTTCACACACATTCATGTGTTCAATAATTTTTTTGGTTTCATTTACATTTTTGGCGGCCCCCTCGGATAATGTTTTTTATAACTTTGTATGATATTTTAGCTTTGGGCTAAATATTTTTGATAGTTTATTTTTCCTGAAATAGATGTTATTATGTTCAGTAATCCAAGAGTTATAAGACTTTGATAAGCAGATGGATAAGCGCATATTCATCCAAGTAGAATCGCTAGATCAATACAAAATTTTACGAAAAAAGTTATATTTAAGATAACCCGTGTAAGATTATTCTATAATATTGGTAAAGATTTATTAAACGAGCATGTATCAAGCACTCTATCCACTTTGTGGTTTTTGTCATTTTCCTATAAAAAGTTTTGCGGTTATCGGTGTATTTTAACGCAGAAAATCCTGCAAAATTGCATTTAAGTTTACAACGAAACATTTTAAATACTTTGTGTATTTAAAATGTTTGCTTACTTGTGATTATGATACCTATTCTTTAAGTTAGGATATTGTTTAAGTCTGCCCTGATTCTTTTCTTTTCAAACAATTTTTTTCTCGTTATTATTTCAACAACAATAGCGATTAAGTAACAATAGATTGGTGATAATCTTAAAATTAGGTTTGTGCTTGATAGGTTAATGTTAAGTTATTACCAAAGGTTATTATTACCTCTTAATATTTTTTTAATGCGAAATTGTGCTTGTGTGAAATTTTTTTTGGATTATTTATCCTTCACCCAAACAATGGAGCAACCGGACAACATGGTTTTTTTGCATGGACAAGATAAAAAGTATTTTTCCAGAATAAAAAGTATTTTATTCTGGAAAAGTGGCCTTTTTTTAAAATCTAACTTCACGCGGATGAAGTTGCGGGCAAAACATGGTAATGCTATAAAACTGTGAGAGCACCTTATGGCCGACTTAAGTGTTATGTGCTCGACGGGAGCATATTTCAACAATAACGTCATGCAAACTCCACTCGAAAGAAGTCGTGAGCAAAAGCTAGTACCCATTATTTTAAGAACTTAATTAAATTTTACTATGACAAAATCCGCTAATTCTCTGTTGATACAATTGTGATTGTGGTTTGTCCAATTGCACAGCCAACACACCAAAAAAAAAAAACTCACAATCCATACTTATTTATTGCATGTGATTCTTATGACAAGTCAAGAGTCTCATTCGCAGTATTGACTTTGTCGCATAAAAATAATCTCCTAACTATATTATAATATTCATCTTAAAAAATATTTAGAAAGGAGACATTACGTAACAGCTATTTGTTTATGAAGACCTTGTCAGATCAAGACATGATTTATGAGCTTTCTCAGCTTCTGTCATTCTGTGATGGATCAGTTGCTATTGTCTGCTATATTAAGTTATTACAATTTGTTCACGCGTATTAGAAAATATTTTTTATTATGTTATTCGGATGAAGTACAAAATTTATTTTACGAGCACGAACTAAGATATCTACTACTGAAAATAATAAGATGAAATAACAATCAAGAACGCGTTTTTGAACTAAAAATACTACATTGAAAATACATCTCTAGATGGCGTATAGTTGTAAGAGAAGTCTCTCGAGAGAGTGTCATACTTGAGTAGGTAACTTGCGACCCAACGACGTTCACTTCTACAATCTCCTTATTACTGATTTGATTTTGCGGGGATACTCCAAGCATAGCTGGGTGAATATTCAGTTTGGACGATATTTGCGCATTTTTTTAGGAACAAGCATAATTTCATTTTTTTTAATATTTGATAGTATTATAATGTTTGGTGCTATTTCATTAAATACACAAGTGAAAGGCACGTATATATTTCAAATATTCAAAGAGTTATTGCCACTAGAAATTTATGTCAAGCTACGGTAATGAACCCTGTATACGGTAATGAATTTTTATGTATACTTTTGGCAGAATTTCTTATGAATTCTCTATTTGAATAAACTTGTACGAATAAAAGCAAGTGCCCAGCCGTGCACAGGGAATTGGTAATTCACTCGTCGACCGAGAACCTTGTTGGGCCCGTCACTGCTTGGAGTAAGATCGTTTCAAATAACAAAATATCAAGCAGTTCTTCCATAACTTAATAGACTACCAGTCCTGGCTCTCTGCACATTGCACCAATGATCCCAATGCTGCAAATGTTAAGAAAATCTTTAACATTGCGTCCAGAGCCTACAAAAATGCCATTGCCAGGGCAAAATTTGAGCACATCGACAGAATTGGGCAGAGACTAGTCTCACTGCCTTCTGGTTCCCGTGCTTTCTGATTTCTCTTGAAAGCCATGTAAGGCAACTTCTGTCGTTCCTCGTTTCCACCTTTAAGCAAACCGGATGATACACTGGCCTACACTGCCAAAGAGAAAGCCGAAATTCTGGGCACTCTCTTTGCTGCCAACTCTACGCTTGATGATGGTGGGAAAACACCGCTGACCATCCCGCGGTGTCAAAACTCCTTGCGTGATATACGGGGTACATTGGGGATATATTGACAGTAAGGGGGAAGCCCTAGCGGTCAGCCTCGACATCGCTAAAGCCTTTGATCGGGTTTGGCATAGGGCTTGGCTATCGAAGCTGCTATCTTACGGACTTCCTGCGAAGCTGTGCCATTGGGTCGCTAGCTTTCTTCATGGGCGCAGCATCAAGGTCGCTGTCGAAGGTTTTTGCTCTCAATCTAAGCCCATCAATGCTGGCATTCCACAGGGCTCAGTGCTATCGCCTACTTTGTTCATTCTGCATATCAATGATATGTTGCATAACAGCAGCATATATTGTTATGCGGATGACAGTACTTCTGATGCCCTTTACAAAGGCCATGCACAGTTCTCTCGCGCAGTGCTGGAGGAGAATAGAGCCAAACTTGTGTCGGACATTGAGACTTCTCTCTAGAAAGTGTCCGTATGGGGTTCACAAAATCTTGTTCAATTTAACCCTTCAAAAACACAAGTTTGTGCGTTTACCGCAAAAAAGGCCCCTTTTACCACGCCTCTTCTCTTTCAGAACACTTCCCTTACTCCTACCAACAGCATTGGGATTCAAAAGAGGGCACTTCGGCTTGTGGACAATCCCAAATTAACCTACTCGCTGGAAAGCTTGGAACACCGCAGATGTAAGCTCGCTTTGTGTGCTCTATCGGCTATATAACGGGGAGCCCTCTAACTTCTACAACCGCACCGCAAGCCACCGAACGCAATTTCACCCCCACCACCTGGGTGCCTGGAGCACTTCGACCATCAGGTGCTCCAGATCTTTTTTTCCATGTACTACCAAATTGTAGAATCATCTCCCTTCGAAAGTATTCCTGTATATAATGTAGTTTCAGTAAAAATCATCAAATGAACTTCAAAAAGGTTACGGTAAACGACGGTAATGAAGGACACGGTAATGACAAATATGCACTTTTAATTTATTATTAATTTTTCTATAAGCAGTATATGCTATCTAATCATTTAAAAATTAAACTAGACGAGAACTTGATGTATTGTTATCGCAATAAAATTCCAATTTTAAATATTTATCAAAATATAAGCGGACTGGTAATGAAACATAAACTGTGACAAAACATTATAATACACTTTCAGTTGTAATTTTTTGCGCGAGTTCGTGCGTACGTCTTCCTTCTGCTACGTTTTCCGGTCGACTGAGGTTTGAGGTGCGGGACGCCGAGAGCTCACTATGTAGCGGCAAGATTTTGTCACGTAAAAACATGTTTCCCGTGATGATTCCGGAGGGTTCCGGTAATGAACTTTGCATCGTGACAAAACTTTAAAAACATATTTGCCCATATATTTCTTTGTAAACTAAATTTTAAATTATGAAGAAGTAATAAAAAATTATTTAATTATTCGACACAGTAGCCAAATTAACATTATTTTTGTGCTAGGTTTACTAAATATTATTAAATATATAATATCTAGTAGTGAAACAGGTGCCGGTAATGAATTTTAATGTTATTTTCACTAAAAATCTAAGTGATTTACATAGAAATTTCAATAAACACACCATGTGCACGATAAAGTATGTAGGTGTGCATGATAAACGTATATTAAATGGAGTCTAAACTTAAGTTTCAATTTTTTATTCACTGAAATACGTAATTTTCATTACTTTGAATATTCACCCAGCTCTCTTCGTCGCTCACTCAGCGATCCCTAGCCTTCTTATGATGTTTTTTCAAATCTCACTGAAATATTTACGTAATTTTGCTTTTGTTTCGCATTTCATACAAAGGAAAGTCATGCCGGATCTTTAACAGTTTACTCTTAGGTACATTTTTACGGCTGATATTATTTAATGCCTTAAAGTTTCCTTCTTGAATTTTATACGATACCAGAAGTTTTAAACTTAGTCTTCATAAAAAAATAAACATAAGTATTAGAATATATTCCACCAACCAATATTATAGAAGATCAAGTATAAGCAGCACTAGAAGTCCACGTAGTAATTTATCTCAACATCCATCTCATCTTACCAGTACGCCGAGCTGACTCGGGAGCTCTACCGAAATAAAATGGATGGTAAACGTCGAAAGTGGAAAACCAATTTCATGTCTGCACCAAAATTCGTTTAGTGACACGAGTTTTAAATAAAACTAACAGCGTGTTATGTTTGATCGCTGCTAGTGCCCACTGCACTGCGGCTGTGGTGTACATATTGAAATATTCAGAACAATAAATAAATTATGCTTCATTTATTTACCTACTGTATAACAAAATACATGGTGTTTTTTTTTTTACAACCGACTTAAAAAATTAATATGTCAAACATAGACTTAAAGACGTAAACTTTCTACTGAAATCGATTTAAGTTTACAATTTTTTTCAGAGTATTTTGTGGATTTTTTTTTCGAAAAAATATTTATCTAAATTGTCCTGGTAGTGTTTTTGGAACTATAAGAGTATTATTATTTTTCTTACTTCTAACTTTTGCCCGCCGCTTCATAGGCATAGTTAATTAAGGTAATCAATCTGGAATTTCTCGTTGTTTAATGATAAAAATCACCTAAATTCTTTGCTGAAAGAAAAGCAAGACAATTTTCGCATTAATAATGGTGTTCATAGGGATTAAACAAAGGCCAAGCTTGTAAAGCCAACGGAATTTGAGGGGTTACAGACTGCACCTGTGTTTGGGAACATCCTTGAACAGTAACATTGCTAACTGTAATATAATTTGGCAGTGACGACGACCATGACGTTACTATTAATATTATTTATTGTAATTCCGCCATATCCGAGTAACGCTTAACCGAGGAGTAAATTCGACGATTCGATTTTCAACAAGAAACTTGACTCTCTTGTACTCGACGATCATGAAATTGGATTTTAATAATTGAAATATCTTGTCAAAGAGGAAAAAGGTTTTGATTAATTGCTTAACAATACTAGGTAATAAATGAAATGACTTTATTACCTTTATCATTAAAATCTAAGAAATGGCAACAGTAGAGATGATTTATGAGATATTAAGTTTATTAGAGCATAAACTCAATATCTCATAAATCATCTCGGCAACTGACAAGGATATTATAAAATAAAAATACCTACCTGTTAAATCTGTACCTGTGCACAATCTGTACCTATAGAATTTCTGAAATCGATTTTCTATATTTAAGGTATGAAATGGGAAAAATTGGATAAAAAAACAAATTTATTTTTCTAATGGTCGAATTTAACAACATAAAATAAATCCTATCCGAGCGTAAAGATTTTTTGACAGAACTTTTTGGTTTGAAAAAAAAAAGAAACACAAGTATTAATTAGGCTTTCTTACGCCCTTATGAGACAAACGGTACTGTAGTAAAGCTTTACATCATTTTCAGTGTATTAATAACAAACCACAGCTCACATTTTGTCCTTTGTTCCTGACCGGAAACATTTAAGTTAAAGCAATTAAACTAAAACCTTCCTTATCTAGGTTTATAAAATTGATAAGAATTTTGTGTACCACAATTTGAATAGAATTTTTGACAACCTCCCTAGCGCAATGGTGAGCGCTGTAGTTTTATAACTGGTAGGTCTCGGTTTCGATTCCCAATTTGGGAATTTATAATTTCTGAATTGTCTCTGGTCTGGTGGGAGGCTTTGGCCGTGGCTAGTTACCACCCTACCGTCAAAAGACGTGCCGCCAAGCGATTTAGCGTTCCGGCACAATGACGTGTTGAAACAGATTATCAGGGGTATGGGTTGAATGTTGAATGAATGCCATACCCCTTGCAAGTTAGTCCGCTACCATCTTAGACTGCATTGTCACTTAGCCATTCAGGTGAGATCGTAGTCAAGGATTATCTTGTCACCTAATGAAAAAAAAAAGAATTTAATTCAATTTTTTTTACATACCTTTAGGTTAATCCAATTACCTCTTAATACATACCTGTTTTGTTTTGCAACTACTTGCATTGTTTACATGCGCTTATCTTTTCTATTTTGCTCGTATTAGTTATCTACTACGTACTTCTAAAGAAAATACTTCGAACGGATATTGCTATGAGCAAACTGCTACAACCGATGAAAAATAACAAAATTGCACTTCCAAAGATAGGTCAAACTCGTGAGTAGATAGCATTGTTTCCGTAATATTTCACCCCTGATGGGTAAAGCTTCCTCTTATCGGCGTCAGTTTGAAAAACTGTAGTGTTTTGGCATACGATAGTAGTATCGGAATCATTCCGTTGAACACGTTCCAGATATTTGCGATTTTAGTTTTATTTACCGATACCCGATACTGATTTTATTGCCAAAAGCTCGCTTTAGATTTATTCTGTTACGAGATTGTTATTTTTTTTATACAAAATAGAATACGCCTCCAAAATAAATCTAGGGTTTCGAACCAAAAAATAAATAATGCTTTCATCCAAACAAATTCATTGCTAGTTACGTTATGTCAATTATAGTTAACAAATTAAATATAAATATTAAAGCTCCACTGTAATCCTACTAACGTGTTAATTGGATAGTGTGATTGAGTATTGGCGATAAATTGATTTATATGATATATATATATATTTGTACTAGTAATATAAAAACTCGGTTTCATTGGACGATGGAAATGCATTTGTGGTTCTGGCGTTTTTTACTACGCTGGTGAATTCAGAATTCTGTGACAGGTTTTTGGTTGTTACGCCACTTGCAGGTTGCTTTTTAAGCACCTAGGTTCTTTGGGCCATGTGCCCCACTCATTGCCACTTCAGCTATATGACTCCATTAGTTGATTCTCCTTCTTAATCAACCGATAAACGTGCACAGTTACCACACACACAGACACACACACGCACACACACAAATACACGCACATAGTGTTGGTAGTGTAGTAGTGTAATGGTGCACAGTAACATAGGGACCCGTCGGACGCAGATGGTGCAAGACTGAGGCCTGTGGAGGTCGATGAAAGAGACTCAAACCCAGTTGGTTGGTACTATTATTGATCTAAAAAAGCTTATAAAATATAAGCAATAATCCCACAAACCACTCGCGTTTGACCAATGCGTTAATACGTGGACCGAAATAAATCGACACAACTTTACTATCGTGGCCGCTGAACCATAAACACTCGATACTACCCGCGGAGTGGAAAACGAAATGACATTTCCAATATCCACTAGAGAATTATATACAGATAATAATCTCATGCCTGATACAATAGCCATAAAACAGGAATAAGCAAAACTGATGATAAATGTCTGATTGAAACAGGCCGTCCTGTGCAGGGTAGGGAAGTTGACTCGATTTATTTTATTGTTTTTATCAAAAGGTTACATTACTCCACATTTAAAATAAATAGAAATTTCTTGATTTCCTTAAAAATAAAAGTCAGAAATATTTCTTTGTTTTGCATATAATAATACTATGGACTTCGGGTCAGCGCTAAAAATTGTCCGAACCAAAAGAAAACCAAAACGCGAAAAAGGTTACCAATCGCACTTCAGTCTCGTATTTGTCATCAGACAAAAAGTGTCTCTCTGTCCTTTTCTAACACGCTACGCGCGTATAAGGCAGAGGAAGTTGTTTATAAAAATACACATGTACACTCGTATATATAGGTTTTCTCGGGACATTTTTTTCCAGGTCCATAGTATTATTATGTCAATGGATTAAATAGAAAAAGGATACTTAAACAGTAAAAACCACAAGATTAGTCAAAATGTGTATTTTTATGTTATTAAGTCTACTCAGACCAGCTTAGGTCCACAGGTTAAACATTAGAATTCCAATGATCCCATTCATTCCCTCTTCTTCTTCTTTATCAACGGATCTACATCTATCTACTGCTGGACTTAGGTATACCGTTGTAATCACATGCGCCAGCCATATTCAGCTTCCGCGGACTCGTCTTAGTGCGTCCAACACTGTGTTTTCTGGTGCGAAGTCGTAAATGCAGCATTCAGGAACCCCATAGTCCACTGGTTTGTCGAACTATGTGTCTCGCCCACTTATACTCGTACCATTTGGGTAGAATCGTCTAAGCCTGCCCATTGCCACGCAATTACCATAGTAAAATGCTAACAGGCTTGGCTTGACACAGGCTGAATTCACTCACAAAGGTAATAATGTTGCCAACGTAAAGAATTGGTGAATGAAGCTACCATTTGAAGTTGGTAATAATATCTAGAACGACCTACTTTTATTTGCATGTATCGTTATAATCGTCAGTAATCCATCAACAAGCAATAATCACTCGAATCACTCGTGTATATAACCAATGCGTTAATACGTGGACTGAAATAAATCGACACAACTTTACTGCCGTGGCCGCTGAACCATAAACACTCGATACTACCCGCGGAGTGGAAAACGAAATAACATTTCGGATATCCGCCGGAGAATTTACATATAAATAAAATTATACAAGACGAAATCGAGGATTTTTATTACACATCGTATCTTGTAACCTTATTTATCAATTTATATTAATTTTATCTTGGAACGAGGAATAGGGCTCAAAACGCTGGCTGCGTTACTCCGCTGAATGGCCAAACTTATATGTTGGCCAAGGTAACTTCCAGCTGTCCAGTCACCAGTAGACTCTATGAGAAGGGTTAATACTAGTAATATATTTTATTTTTTGCTATTTTAATGCTAATCTAAATATATAAAAAGGAAAGGTGACTGACTGACTGACTGACTGACTGACGGACTGACTGACTGATCTATCAACGCACAGCTGAAACCACTGGATGGATCAGGCTGAAATTTTGCACGTAGATAGCTATTATAACGTAGGTGTCCGCTAAGAAAGGATTTTTGAAAATTCAACCCCTAAAGGGATAAAATAGGGGTTGGAATAATCGAACTTAACGTGAGCGAAGCCGCGGGGTAAAGCTAGTTTTATAATAATAATTAGAGCACTAAAATAACTACATAATAATTATAATATTAGGGATATGCAGTAAGTTATCTATCTATCGTGTTTGCAATTGAATGCAAAGCGAAAATTAATAATTGTAGTTTTGTTTTAATCTAAGTATAAAAATAATCACGTGGAAATAGCGTTATAGGATAAAATGTTGTCTAATTCTGTTTAGTGAAAAACTGACATAATTGTTTGTGGGACATAAAGGAAACGTAAATTAAGCTTTTTCATGAAATTCTTAGCCTTTTTAAAGAACTTGCATGATACTTTATGTTTCGTATGTTCATAAACGAGGTATTTTTTACTTCACTGTTATATTAACAACTAAGAAAATATTAAAAAAGTCTTTGCAATAACTTTATATGGAACCTGACAAATGTACCTATGCAGCCTCAATATCCATAAAACCTGCACTTACACTACTACTCATAACTCATATATCTAACTTTCCTCTACCCGGTAATAATCAAACGCGTGAGTCTGCATAAAGCATACTCCATTCGGCCCGTATTAAAATAATATCGGGCCTCAAACTTTACCGTGGAGAACTTTCTATTTTACGACACGACCCATGAAAGAAATGATTTGTTCGTGTCTACCACAGTAGACTCAAAAAAATCATTTCCATCATGGGAACGTGAGTTTTGCAAATGACTATAAAAGCAATGTGCATAAAAGCAATCCACTTTACTTCAGCTGCCCTACAACATAGGGTTATTTATTAAATTCAAATTCAAAATTTATTTATTTCATGTAGGCTACCTTGTAGCACTTATAAATCTACCACCGGTTCGGAATGCAGATTCTGCTGAGAAGAACCGGCAAGAAACTCAACAGTTGCTTATTTCAAAAATTAAATAAGTTTACAATAAGTAACCAAACTAAGCTATGTATACAGTGCTTCCACAGTGAAGCTTCAAAAATACAATACATATAATCCAACACATGTCAACATGGGAAGATTATAATAGTTTATTACATTTTTATTTTGTTAAGCAATTGTAACACTGGTTTTTAAAAGAGCAACTGCTGAGTTTCTTACTGGCTCTTCTTAGTAGAACCTGCTTTCCGGCTAAGTGTTGGAGTCTAGACATGTCCTAAGACTGTTGTGTCCATTTTCATGGTTTTTTGAATGTATGTTTATTTGCTTAAAATTTTTGAATCAACAGAAAATTATTATTTGTGATATTATGTTAATACTTAAATAAGTAAAAAATAGTTATCTTCTTGTCTTGTTACTTAGATGTTTGGCGTTCTTTCAGTATTAGGGCCGATTTCACCAACGTAAAAAAGTTTTATCCGAGCATTAATTTGATATTTTCACAGATTTTCAATACAAAAACTCAAAATATCGAATTAAAGCTCGAATAAGGCTTATTTTACGTTGGTAAAATCGGTCCTTAGTCTACGTTTATTCGAGTGCCAAATCAATTTTTCCGGGTAAATGCAAAATATTCATACGATATCGAATCAATTTCTCCGCGTGCTTGCTCCCAAATTTATTTGGAGATTTGATCGTGACCCCATCGTATAGTATAAACGGTCATGTCCCAAATAGTATTCCGTTTGCACAAACAAACCATAAATTTGGAGATTTAAAAAGCTTTTATCTCTTTGTTTGCCGCGTTGTTTGGCGCAATACCGTGGAATAAAACCTGCTGTGAAAATTATAGATCGATGAATAAATTAATGTTTTTTGTCTATTTTTGTATGTAGGTACGCTATAAATCCTAGTAGATAAAAGGAATCAATCATTTACGATCAGCTAAATTTTATAAGTGTTGGGTAGGCAGACACTAGGTAGACGGACTTCCTAGGTGGACTGATGTCAGTCGACTCACAGGGTGTCGCTGGATACAGGCGCAAGACCGAGGCAAGTGGGAGTTTCTACAAGAGACCAGTGTACAGCAGTGGACTTCTGTCAGTTGATAAAGAAGATCAAAAAAAATTTACAAGAACAATGCAGACCTTCGGAGAGAAATTAGTACGTTTAAATGAAGATTTTTTGACTTTGTAACAAAAGAACAAACATACCTTAATATTATAGATTTAGAATGTTTGGTAGTCTTGACAAAAATGTAGTACCTACTGAAATTCTTAGCCTGGCAATAGACGTCCGATTTTGTTTCCGATTGTCTGATCAGGCAACCGGATCGTATTTACTCGATACACATCCGATTTTTCCGTCAGGCTTTTTCTGAACTCAGTCGTTCCCGAGCTATCATCCCGAGTGCTTGCGTTTGGAGCAAAGCAGAAGAAAAGAAGATGGATGACGAGTTAATAGAAATAGAAATATTTTTTATTCAAATAAACTTTTACAAGTACTTTTGAATCGTCAATGAATCTACCACTGGTTCGGAATGCCGTTCCTGCCGAGAAGAGCCAGCAATAAACTCGGCGGTCGCTCATTTCAAAAAAAATTTTTTTTACAATAGGTAACAAAACTATGCTATGTATACAGTGTTTCCACAATAAAGTTTCAAAAATGCAAAACAATCCAATGCATGTTAAGAGAGGCAGGCAAAAGCAGACCCATTCCCGTTGGTGGCACCCGTTCACGAGCATGACGCAGGATCCAGCCATTGCTTCGCTCAACCATATTTGAGGGAACGTAACAACCCGCACCACATGACACCACCACAGAAATTTTAAAGAGAGGAAAGAGAAAGAAGAAAAAACGTCGCTATTGGATTCATCCAATCAATTTGACATGACTTACTGAGAGTCATTTCTATTTAAAACATCCAAAATAATTCATAATAAAAATAATTTTATTATTATGAATTATTTTATTTTATTATTATTTTATTATTTTTTTTTCATAATTTTCGCCCATTATTTGAACCACAACGATGCGTCCACACAGTGTCAGCGCTAGATTTTTTGGGCCCTAAAAAATCCCAATAAGCAAAATTCCGCCCTAAATTTGGGGCTAAAAGCCCTAAGTTGGGAACCCTGACTGGCAAAATCGGAAGGAGTAACCGGATGTCTATTTTGTCTCATACTAAAAGTATGTAGACCGCGCCTTCAGACAATCGGACCGGCAGTAAAATCGGAAACGCCTCGCGCCCGTTTCCGACTCGGACGTCCGATCCGGCCACCGGATCGGACGTGTATTGACTGTTCATACAAAGTAATGGCTTCAATGCCTTCCGGTAGCCTGATCAGGCTACCGGATCAGACTATCGGATGAAAAAACCTGACGTGTATTTCCAGGCTTATTCTCAGAACTTAAATAAAATAAGAATTTCTGCTCTACAATTCAAACAATTAATAAAAGAATAATAGACGAACGAAAAATAATGGAACGTAAAGTTTGAAAACTCATCCTTTTCTAAAACTATCCTACCGAAAAATTTGAGGAATTTCTAGTGATTCTAAAAATATTAAATAGGCTTTTAAGCACATTTCACATTCTTTGCTACATAACTCGAGTCGAGTGATATTCTAATCTTCATATTTTCCCCGTTATTCTGAGCTCTGAGTTAGGTTTAAAATTAAAACATCACCCAGGCTGCCTTTATAAAACGCGGACTCGTAACTGTTTCTAACGTTGGCATATTAATTATCCCGCAAGAATTATGTGAATCTACATGATAAAGTCGTGGTTCTGTATTAAACCAGATTGCATGGAAACATATTTCGTTTTACTCAAGTAAAATAGCTTGATTTGCTATTAATGAAATGTTGGTACCAACTATTACCTACTTACAATTTTTTTTTAACTTTATTTACCACAGATGCGATGCTCTATGCTGTAAACTAGATGCTGCTATGCTATAAGAGCCAACGAACGACAACTTTTTGACGAGACTTATTTTTATTCGATAACGTTCAATTTTGTATCGCACGAAACATTGTACAATTTTGCGTCGATAGTTTTGTGATGTTGGTTTACTCTAGCAGAAGTTTTAAGTGAAGTGAAAAAGTTTAAGTTTATACGCTTTGGATGCTTCTTTTAAACTAAACTAGGTAAACTGACTTTAAATATCGGTCATCTACGACCAATATAACCTACCCATAGACACTTCAATTCATTCAAGGTACGACCCGTTTTGGTCGTTATTACGTAATAGCAATATTTTTAGCAATTGTAGTATCGTATATGCTTATCCTACTATCTTATCCTATCCTAGAAATATTATAAATGTAAGTTTGGATGTATGGATGGATGTTTATTACTCAATCATGCCGCAACAACTGTACCGATTTGACTGATATATTATGGCACATAGAGATAAATTATAGTCTGGATTAATACATAGTTTACTTTTTATCCCGAAAAATAAGAGAGGGAATTAAAGAAGCTCAATATACGCGAATGAAGTTGCCGGCATCAGCTAGCAGCTAGCAGTAGGAGATAAATTACAAAGTTCATCTTAAATCACAATCCAGAATGTTTTTTGAATGTGTGAACAGACCGTCAGTTCGTATCTTATTTCTATCTTAGCAGATCTGACATTCCGGGATAATTCTCCTGTAATTTTCTGTAATTTTAGCATAACGTCGGGGATAGTGCAAATTCGCGTAACTGTACCATTACTACATTAAAATCCATTTTCATATGTCAAATCAAAACCGCGTGTGTCGTAGCGATTAAATTAATCACTTCAAAATATATCTGTTTTTATCAATACATAGAACACATGAATTAATACTCTCTATGTAAAAACTAGCCCAATAGCCGTAGAAATAAGAAATTTATAAACTTTTTAAAATTTATGTAAATTCCTCTGTAAAACTTGGGCTAGTGTAGATCCGCGGTTTTTACCTATGGTACATTCGCGGATTTGCACTATCCCCGACGATAAATCAATCCAAAAAGCCTAGCTTTTCCGCGTTCAAGTGCACTTTGAATTTATTTTCGCATTT
This sequence comes from Hipparchia sbordonii, assembly GCA_038048805.1. Classification (NCBI taxonomy): domain Eukaryota; kingdom Metazoa; phylum Arthropoda; class Insecta; order Lepidoptera; family Nymphalidae; genus Hipparchia; species Hipparchia sbordonii. The sequence goes on from CM076103.1 coordinate 12,407,165, forward strand.
AAGTCGGGTCGGAAATTAAATCCTTTTTCTAACTCGTACCGTAATAAAATAAGATATCGCACGTTTTATCTTTATTATAACGGGACTGTTACTCGCGTTGGCATATTAATTATCTCACGAGAATTACGTGGATTCACGTGGTAAAGCGTGGGGCTTTGTTGAAAAAGTATGGACCTAGAATTAATTTTACTTACTAAGTGAGGGAACTTAATGAAGTACTTCTATATATATAAAATTCAAAGTCCTGACTGACTGACTGACTGAGACATCAACGCACAGCCTAAACTACTGAAGTTAGAAACTTGAAATTTTTACAGTTGGTTCCTTTTATGGCGTAGACGCACACTAAGGGGTTTAAATAGGGGATGGAAGTTTATATGAAACTCCGTCATTTTTCAAGCTGTTTCCATCAAAGTTGGTATTTGAGCTTTCAGTTAAAAATAAAAAAGTACGTGTGTCACAGTTTTTGAAAATTCCACCCCAAAATCTAATTCCACGCGGACGAAGTCGCGGGGGCAAAAGCTAGTCTTTAAATAAATGTATTTCATAAATCGTGAATTATTCTTCTTCAGATTTCTATAAAGTATATACCTATAGGGTTATACCTAAAACTGATCCTACTTTGATCTTACCACTAAAGTTCTACATAAAGTTGACCTGGATTTCACGCGAATGAAACCGATAACTAAAGCTTACGCTACTATTAAACTAGAAGCTAGAAAGGAATAAATCCTTTGAGAAAATCTCGATTTAAGGAATATCCAGAAGTTAAAAAAATAATAAGGTAACTTCATAACATAAATCATACCAGTACGCTGTAGGTACGGCTAAGTTGTGCGTGACGAAAAAATTTTGTCTGCCCATTTATGAATAAAAAAGATTTCACGAGTAAATGAGCAGACAAAATTTTCTCGTGGCGCGCATGCTAGCCCTACAGGTCCTTGACTGTGGGGTAAAAAACTTTGCTTTACTAACAAATATTTTAGCTTAAGTGCTCACCACTGCGCCAGGGAGGTCGGCAAAATAAAATGTGTTACAAGTATGTGCTTCTGTTATAGAATTCTTGAACATGGATGTTGAAACCGAAGCCCTTACAGTTTTTGAGTAAACCATCGCTCCACCTCGGTGGATAGGAACCTAAACAGTTCGCATTGGTTAAATAATAATTCGGTTGATAGGGTTGTTAAAAGTAAGCGTATCTTTTCTTACCATCAGGTGTGATCGCAGCCAAACGCTAGCTAAAAAAAAGCGCAATAATAATAATTGTATCCATTGATTGTGAATTGATTATTCAATGTTACCTTTGTCATACAAACTTATGTTTGTATGACAAAATATATGGTTCTTTTCATTCAATACTTTTATAAGTGATTTATGAATGACTAAACGATCTGGTATAGAATCAACGCTCCAGTATTTTCAAAGACTTCTTGTACTTGTGTACGTAAGAGGATTTTCTTTTGAGTGTACCCGACACCTCACGCCCTTAAAACGTCATCTCTTAGCCTATAAAAGACTTTAAAATAATATTTCCGCTGCAGATTTATTCTTTTCTCTTCAAAATAGATAAGCTCCGCTTAAAATGCTGGACGCATCATTGAACTCGATGGATATTGCTTTTTGTTTCACGTGAGGTCTTTTCAACTGCAGTGTATACAATTTTCTAAAGGAGTCATTTTTATTTTATACTAGTTGGTGCCCGCGACTTCTTCCGCGTCAATTTCTGTTATTATGATCGCGATTAAGAAGTTTTTAAAAGAATATTTTTTAAGTATGGATAATTTTCTCCGTATTTGCAACATTCTTCACTTATGCTTCGCTCCTATTAGTCGCAGCGTGATATTATATAGCCTAAAGCCTTCCTCGATAAATGGACTATCCAACACAAAAATAATTTTTCAATTCGAACCAGTAGTTCTTGAGATTAGCTCGTTTAAACAAACAAACTCTTCAGCTTTATAATATTAGTATAGATATAAGTATAGATAACAGGCCATTTTTGTTTTTTCTTTTTTTTAAATCGTACGTGACCTTAATGCTATTTTTTAAAAGCGTAAATATCAGCTGCTAAGAAAAAAAAACTTTTTTTGCTAGTGCCACTTAAATTATTTAAATTGTATAGGCTCATAATAATAACATACACATTCTTGTATTCTTCAAGAATTCCTTAATTTAAACATTTAACAGTAATTCATTATTAACTAACAATACGTTAAGATACGATAATTTTGTTCTTGTTTTTATATTAATATTAATTTTAATACGAGTAAAATTTAATTTTTGCGTGCGCTTATATTATTATTATTATATTATTATTGTAAGTAGTTTATGTTACAACATAAACTACTTACAATTAAAGTTATTATAACTTTATACCATCGTATCGCTATAATATGTATCAGGTATCTCATATCTGGCTTATAGGTATAACTTGATTCCGAAAGAATTGGTAGATTTACCATGACATACATTTAAACAATGTGTAAAGACACATATTTTGATAAGTAGAGGTTATTACACAGTTAATGAATTCCTTAACGACAAAGTTCCTTGGAACCAATATGCTTTGCTTCAGCTGTCCACAAGATAGATAAGCTACATATTGTACCATTTTTTGTTTTCAAAAGAGCAACGGCTGAGTTTCTTGCCGGCTCTTCTAAACAGAATCAGAATTCCGAACCGGCAGTAGATTCTCGACTTATCATAAGAGCCACAATTTGGCCTACATGAAATAAATAATTTTGAGTTTGAGTTTTAGTTTATCTACTTACAATCAAGTCATAAAATAAACTGTAAAATGAAATTAACCTACGGGTGGTAGTGCAAGAGTTTCAGCGAACCGTAACTATTGCGGTTATTGATTGTACCTAGTCGTATGTTTCTTAATTGGAAGGAAAGGTAACTGTGCTTCACTTTTACTAGATAGTACCTACGTTATAACTTCAGTCTTCGCCAATTTGCAAAATTGAGTGCAGCCAGGGACAAAGCAATGGACGTCGTTAGAGCAGGCCTTTGTCAAGAGGCAGATCGAACTCAGAAACATTCCTTGTAAACAAAATCCAAAACATAAGGTGATTTTTCAATTTTCACGATCTTGTGTTTCGAAATCGACATCGACGAGTTTATTGGCTCTCCTATCTGCGCTTGTGCTCGGAGAATTATCCAATATAATCCGTGTAAAGCTGAAACTAAATTAACTTAACTATTTAATAAATAATTGTTGACAATAAAAAAGTATACCTGATGTGATCAAAGAATTTAACTTTAACTTTAGCTGAAAATCAATTAACTGAACTATTTAATAAATAATTGTTGACAATAAAAAAGTATGCTACCTGATCTGATCAAAGAATTTAACTTTAACTTTAGCTGAAAATCAATTAACTGAACTATTTAATAAATTGTTGACAATAAAAAGTATGCTACCTGATGTGATCAAAGAATTTAACTTTAATTTTACTAAGACATATTATCAGAGTCAAATAAGTACCTACAATGTAAAAATATCAGACAATCATAACTCAACTAAATTAACTTAGAGATTTCAGCAAAAGAAGCGATAACACCGCGCCTGTCGTTTAACGTTATGACCGAACTTCTAACGAGCAGCCGTAAACTAGATATTTACTTTCTCTCCCTTTCAAGGTGCTTATGTAGAAAAATAAGGCTTATTATACAAAGTTGATAACTTAGATGTCAGGGATAATGGAAATAATGAAATCAAAATATGCGTTAAGGTGTACAACAATATGCTTACGTGTTATGCCATACATTATGTCATAATATGCTGTCAGACATGGAGCTTTAATTACGATGTTATTCGTAACAGTTACAGCAAGTGATATTAATTAATTGCTTAAAACACATAACTCCGAGAAATTAGAGATGCGTGCGATCGAATCTCGCACGTCGAAGAATGCCGAGGTCCGTCGATTTCTTGTAGATAGGTTTCACTGACATTCCTCGCTTCGCATCTTCGAGTATCCCTGGAGGACAGGTAGCCATCTAATTTGTAGGTATTCGTAAATATCCTATCACCTCTTGTTCCATTTCCCATGATTATTCGCAGAACAGTAGCATAGTAAACAGACAACTCTCAAAGGATTGAGCCGTAGTTAATAGTTTGATTACTTGTCCGCAGGCACGGTCGACACGCTCAAGTCCCTTCAAATCCACGTCCCAAAGGCGGTCCTCACGGGCCGAGACGCCGAACTCATGTGTACATACGAGTTGGAAGGGGCGCAATTGTACTCAATACGCTGGTACAGGAACATGATCGAGTTCTATCGATATGTGCCGAAGGAGTCTCCTGCTACCAAGGTGTTTCCTGTCGCAGAGATCAAAGTTGATGTGAGTATTGATTTACTGCCTATCTACTTGTAATTTAACTGCCTTGTTGGTCTAGTGTTAGCTTATCTTACTGCGGATGATTCCGGGGTCGGGCTAAAAAATGTATTGAGTTTTTCTGTCAAAAAATTCTCGGTACTAGCCCGTAGTTAGGAGATTGGCGGTGTGTCGCTCGTGTGACATACCACCAATTTTGATTTCCTTCAATTATGTCTATTCAAAAAATCATATCGATTGTTAGCGCTATGGTGGCGTTATTGAATGACAAAACAGCAAACAAACACACTTTCTAACAAAATTAGTCAGGATAGCCAGTGTGCAAGTCTTGATGATGATAGTGCAATAATGATCGGTAAACTATTGAATTAAATCAGTAACTGGACTGGTGACCGAATTCAGAACTACAAAGACCTTTTTATATATTCCTTGCTTACGGAAGGCACGCCAAGATGTCGACCTCAGCAATGCTTACATTTATCCAATGACTTATATAGAAGTCATTGCATTTATCATCTTTCTTGTTTTACGGGGGAGTCGAACTGAGTAAATGCGTGTTTATTGAAAATTATAATAACTTTACCCTTGTATTGTAGGTAGCAGCATCAGACCAGAACCGTGTGGTGTTGACGGAAGTGGACCGGACACTGACCGGAGAGTACCAGTGCGAAGTATCTGCTGATGCGCCGTTATTCCACACGGACATCAAGGCGGCAGAAATGGTAGTAGTTGGTGAGTTCACTATTTCACCAACCCTAACCAACGATGGACCAAAATGTTCTACCTATTCCTACCTTACACACACTGAGTCGGAGGGAAAGAGATAATTAGAAAAAAATAAAAAAATTATAAAATGAAGCAAGCTGCAGTCGTAATAGGCAAGGCGTGTAGTTCAAGTCTCTTGTGTCATCAGATAATTCACTGGATACAAGCGGAGCAAGACCGTGGCTTGCGGAAATCGTAATTATTATGCAGAAGATGTCTATTGGTTGACGACGAATAAAAAAAATGGTTAACTGCCGTATAATTGCATCCTTGAAAAGGCTCAAAGAAACATCTCAATCCCTAAAAATGAAACGTTCGCAAGCCATTAATACTTGAAATGTTCCGTGAAATGAAAATTACGTCAACAAATCAAAAGCTGAAAGCGAAACGGAAGATTTAGTATGCACAGGTCATTTAAAGCCTCTGGAATGGCGAATTAGCTATTGTTTATTAAAAGCATTACCTTATACGACGACGTAAGAAATATGTGTTAGCATTTTGGACATGCAGCGCGCGCCCGCTAGGTCATTCCGGGACGGACGAGCACCGACGTAGGACGTGGTTGCCCTTATAACGAGTTTAGAGTTCAAGTGTTTATGAAACCAGTAATAAAGTTGGATATTATTCATATTCTATCAAGATGTTTCATTCCGAAGACCTTGGCTACCAAGGACTGGACCGTCTATCTTGGGTAGCTGTCACTTGTTCGACGGAGGCGATCTACAGAGAGGCCATTTGTCCTGAGGTTCTAATACTTCAGAAGTGGTAAGAACTTAACAATGGTATGTACAAATTATGTATTTTATTCATGGATCCGTTTAACATAATTATTATTTTTTTGTTCTTGTGTTTGCATTGCATAGATACCTACCATACGCAATATATGCATTCATATTATTATTATATCCGGTAAAACGCCCAGCTGCTCGATAGTGACTATTGTTGAGGATGCGTCCCAATACCCGCCAAAATGAATCGCTGCGTCACGTCGTAGAGCAGAGTGACAACGTCGCATTAATTAGGTACCTTAGTGGTAGGTACCTTAAAGTGCGCCAGCCGCCGAGGCTCGGGCCGACATTCCCCGTGACGTGGGCGCATAGAGTGATGTAATAATACTACGGACGCCGGAGTCGGGTTGTAGGTACTTATGCCGACTGTTTAGGCTTAAGCGATATCTTTATTTTTAATAAGATGCGAATACTGAATATGGCTGCTCTGTGTTGAGCGATGGGAGTATTGCGAGGTGGTGCACTTTGATAACACGTTATACTACTTTAGTATTAAATCTTTTAACAACGAATTACCACACATATGGGTGCCTTAATGATATGTGTACGACACTATATTAATTATTTTATATACCTGAGGTTGCAGTAATTACAATGACGGGATAAGTAAGTGGTAAGTGTGCGTGTGGTGCAAAATTGTTGTTAAGGACTAATATTCAATTTTCGGTTAAAGAGGATGTTATTCAAGTGCATAAACTATGTGACGGCCCATGTGGCCCACTGGTGAGGTTACTAAATGCGAGTTCGATTCTCGCTACAAATCTAATATATTAGACGATCAATTATATTGAATGTGGATTGAATTTTTATCTACATCGTTAATAACAATGTTCGCTTCTACAAAAGAGAATGGCAAGAAGTTTGATTGTTGTACTGACCAACTAATTACTACAGAATTTCATCATGTATGACAAAATATCACTTTGATGATTTCAAAACGTCTAATGGTCAATAAAAAGACTTATCTTCCGATTTTAACTACCTGACTATGCCCATCATGTAACCGTCCACGGTCTGGTAAAACCAATACTATACTCCATTACGAAGCTCATCGAAAAACGATAACACTTTTATTAATGAGAATGTAAAAAAAAAAAAAAATAATAAATAAATAAATAAATAAATAAATAAAAAAAAAAAAAAAAAAACAGTTATACTAGTGTGATAAATGATTTAACAATCATAGTATATTCGTCAGGTTGTTAGAGAAGAACTTCACTTTCTTTTAAGCAAACATTATATATATATATATGTCAGTTTGGTCGAAACTTGAAGGATACCCTTGATCAACTTACTCAAGTTACAAATTCCATATTCTTTATGGATTAGCAACACGAAGATTTAAAGAAAGGACTTCAATTTAAGATCAAGAGCATTAATATGTTAGAAACCGAATATAAAATTTTATAGTACATTTGTCTCACGAAGTTGCGGGCGATTTAGTTGTGGTTGCGTTGTGTACATGCATATTGCGTGAGTGTCTGAGCCTGTTGGGAGCCTGGGTGGAAGCGGTCAGGCGCGAGCGGGGTCGCTCGCACTTATACAGATGCGACGCGCACGCGACCGTGAGCCGCGCGCCGTCGGTTACAAGAATTATACAAATAAACTTCAATTCAATCAGAACAAAAATCGCGAGTAAATAACATTGAAATACAGTGTGTTCCAGAGCATTGGAATGAAAGTTTATTATCGATGGTTAACCAGATAGCAAACACAATTAAATATAATCTTAAAGAATCTGATGTGTAATCTGTGTGAGAATAAGTATGACATTGTAAGAATTAAATTGACTGATTGTTGCCGTCATTATTAGAATCAATCGACATTATATATTAGATGAATTTGTAAATATGTGCATGCCGATTATTAGGCAAAACATTGTTCTCATTCATAACCAATTGTTAACACCTGTATGTCACATGTTTTATGCAAATAAATTGAATTGAATTAATGTTCACTTGTGTACAAGAACGGCGAGTTCGGTTATCCAAGGGTTTGAGTTTTCGGCAGCAGCGAGTAATTCTAATAGAAACGCTGAGTATAGTGGAGATAAATAGAATACAAGCTATATCGGATTAGGTGGAGAAATTAAACAAATCTATATTGCAGAACGTTCTGCATGCATTTCGTCTGAAGGCTAAGAAACTAAAATATAAATAGATTTGTGTGGGTTAAATGAGGATTTGTATACATACGCAAAAATGAATCCTCTGACCATATAAGGAATTTTTAATATCTATAAGGAATAAGGACTCTTTAAATAATCTTAATAATACATTTAAGTATTTTACTGCATAATAATTTTATTAATTTTAAAGTTTAAAAAAAAAAAAAAAAAAAAAAAATATTTAAGACGAATAAGTGTTATAATCAGAATGTTAGAGGACTTCGTTCATGCACTAACGAGATCTATCGTAACCTATCTCAACAGTGAATTTGACATTATAATATTAACTGAGTCATAGTTTAATGATAGTATTTTACACAGAGAAATTTTTGATAGTCGTTACCATGTTGGCAGACGTGATAACGGGGTTAGCTGTGATAGTTTTGGATATGTGGTGGAATGTTTAGTGGGTGGAGTATATGCATATCTGTGTGCGAATCGACACATACTTAGACTCAATTTTCACTTTACTTGACAATTTCTTGGGAACATTAACAAAATATTCAATAATAATAATTGTGCTACACTAATTAATAATTTAATTTAAGTAGAATATTTCGTCTCCTTGTGATAACGCGTTTGACGCCTTAATTACATTACTGCTGCATTGATAAGCTCTATTGTTGATTAATGATTTAAACAATATAATTTAGTATATAATCACAGAACCAAAATTCCTGATTAAATTTCAACAAATAAGGGAATTATATAAAGTGAATGTTTTAATTATTTAAGAAAGATTGATAAATATCATCCTCCATTGGAAATTATAATGTCTCAATCAGAACTAAAAAAAAAAAAAAAAAAAAAAAAGTTGACTGTGAAAGGGTCATTTATCTCTCTCTAAACTGTAATTCCTGGATAGATGAAGTTAGCGGTTGTGAGAATGTTGATGCCATGGTGTCTAAATTTTATAATATCTTGTGCGATATGGTTCGACCCATATGTCTTTGAATAAGCCCAAAAGCAGGTCTTATCCCGTGTAGTTTCCCTCAGTGAATTGAGCTTCTAGAATTGAAACATGGGCATCGCGCAAAAGTGACAAGATATAAGGATCCGTTGGATTGCGAGGGTTAATAGTGCTATGTTACAGTGAACACATTTATACAATGAGAAACAGAAAAAGGAAGCAACCCAAAGTATTTTAAAGGGCAGCTGTTACCATATACCCCAATATTTTTGATGAAGTGTGCCTGGCCGATATGACTGTCTCTTGCGTTGATTTTTAATTAGTCTTTAAAAGATGGGCATTTTACCGACACCTTAATAGTCTAGTCTTTAAAGTTATGTTTACACAGTAATACTTAACGTGTAGACACAGTCTAAGTCTGGCAAGGGGAAACAAGTGAAAAATTATCACCCAATATTTATTTTGTCTACCATGGCGAAGGTTTTTGAATCGCTAGTGTATCAGCGCATGTAGGGCCATCTGAATGTAATTAGTAGAAGCAATATGGATTTATGAGTGACTGCTCGACTAGCAATCTAGCAATCTGCTACCTCGTACTACAAATGTAACAGAATGTATTGATAACGGGAAACAAATCGATGCCGTGTGTACCGACTTTTCAAAGGCTTTTGGCAAGGTCAATCATAGTGTCTTTCTAAGTGAACTGCAAGCGCACGGAGTGTCACATAACTTGTTAATGCGGTCTAAATCACATCTTGCGAATAGGAGGTCTGGAGTAGTCATGAACGGCTACCAATCTATGGCTCAAATGGGAGTGCCCCAACGATTCAATTTGGGTCTTCTCTTCTTATAATGTCTACACTGGCGAAATCTTTTATAATAGTAATATAAGCGTTTTCGCGGATGATTTAAAACTGACACGTATTATTAAGGACAATAAAGATGTTCAATTATTACAGTATGATTTATACAGATTGAATGAATGGTGTAAAATAAATAAAATGTACCCTGGCGTTCACTCGCACATTGGATGGGATATTAGATAGGATGATGTGTGTGCATGGATGACAGTCGACTGGCCGAAGTTGATGCAATTCGTGATCTAGGTCATACGTTGGACAATAAACTGGGTCTTATCCCCCACAGAGCTAAAGCTTTGGGCCTTGCAAATAAATCACTTGGATTTGTTCTTAGGTGTTCAAAGTGTTTTAATATAATTAAGCTTTTCGATTGCTGTGTGCGTGCCAGACTGGAATATTGCGCTTTGATCTGGTCTCCGTTCACTGAAGTCCACATTAAAAGAATTGAGAGAGTGTAGTAACGATTTTTGCGCCAGTTGTCAACCATTCCAGAAAAATCTGAATGAATATATATATATAAAAAAAAAAAAAAAAAAAAAGAGAGAGACCTACCCTTTCCAAGAAACATATCCTTAAGGATAGAAGACTGATATTGTCATTAACGTTTTGTTTAAATTGTTTAAGAGTTAAGTTAATTGTTCCGAGTTGCTTATTATATATTTGCGCTTGAAACACCGCGAGTGACTGTCCACGACAGCCTTTCAAACTGTTAAATATTGGATGGTGCAGAACTAAGCTAAGCAAATATTCTCCTATACCAAAGGTTGCTAACTCTTACATTGTATTGTTAAATAAAGGAAAGAAATAGATTTACTTTGTAGCGCTATGCTCAATTTAGGTGTCATATTATTGACAGCATTATATACACCAACTGACTTGACTTTTCAATATTTTGATATTTTCATTACATTCTGTAATGAATGAAAGTAAAATCTCGTAAATGAAGATAATATATTTAAGTAAGGGTAATAACAAATTAATTCAAGGAGTTTTATTGTTAACACGTAAAGTTAGTTATTATATCAACGTAATAATCGTTCGATATGTGTGCATGTTGTGGAAGCTTACAATTAATTGGGCATTTAATCATGTGACCCTCATAACTTGTGATGAATATCTACAAATGTTTTAGAGTATTCAACTGTTGGCTTTCCAAAATAGACAATAGAAAACGTATATAAATGGTTATTAAATCTCTACACTGCTTCAATATCTTATATCCTATACGGAAACACGAATGAATACTGAGTGGGTACTGTCGCCGCGGACGGAGCACGTGGGATGCAGGGCCTGGATAGTACCTGCAACGAACCGTTCAAATCGAACGCAATTGGTTCGCGCTAATCTCGGTTTAAGCGCTTGGTTCAGTTTGAGGTTATGGTTTGTATTTCACCAACGAGTACTGCTCAGAACTGAACAAGGTTTAGATTCTAAACACCCAATTTTTAACGTTTGGATTCTTCAAACGAGTTTAAAGAGCTGTCCGGGTCAACAGTGTCGATCTTTGATTATGGTGGACGAGATATTACTATTGTATGCCTGTTGGTTCATGATTCACTATTATTTATATACCTATCTATCGTTTTGTTTTATTTTTACTGTATATGTGTTTTTTTTTACATAGAGCTTTTAACTTTCAATAAAGATTTATTATAAAGACGCATAATAGGCGCTGTTTAGTGTTATTAATATGTTGCAGACACAGGTTGCATCGAGTTTTGTTTTGTTGCTGACACGGTTTTGTTTGTGATCGTGACAGCGCCTCATGTAAGCTAGTAGTTTTGCTAAACGCAATTTATGTGGAGCTGGTTAAATTGGTTCAATATACACCGAGTGCAAGTTGTACATTTAAATTATTTTAAGCTAAATCTAGATAAGCTAAATTTGTTCTTTTAAACTATGTTTCTAGTGCGAATTGTGGATTCGACCCTGAGTTAACGAATGATCGAGCCGTGCTGTTCCCCTAGTGTGGAAGGCGCTCGGTCGTCACCTATTGCCAGCTGGGAGAATTGATCCAGATGTGAAGTGCATACGTCGTACCCCCAGTGTGGTACTTATGTGAAATATGGCATATGTCGTACCCCTAGTGTGGTACTCATGTGTAATGGACATCCGTAGTACCCCCAGTGTGGTACTTATGTGAAATATGGCATACGTCGTACCCCCAGTGTGGTACGCTTGTGAAATGGACATCTGTAGTACCCCCAGTGTGGTACTTATGTGAAATACGTCGTACCCCCAGTGTGATACTCATGTGTAATGGACATCCGTAGTACCCCCAGTGTGGTACATATGTGAAATATGGCATACGTCGTACCCCCAGTGTGGTACGCTTGTGAAATGGACATCTGTAGTACCCCCAGTGTGGTACTTATGTGAAATACGTCGTACCCCCAGTGTGATAATCTTGTGAAATGGACATCTGTAGTACCCCCAGTGTGGTACTTATATGAACTTTGGCATACGTCGTACCCTCAGTGTGGTATTTATGTGAAATGGACATCTGTAGTAACCCCAGTATGGTACTTATGTAAGAAAAAATGACATGCGGCGTACCCCTTGCGAGGTACTTATGCGAAATGTAATATAGTACTTGCTCATATTATTATTGTGTTCTATTGTTTATTGTTTATTGTTTTATACCTATATAGTTCACCTAGTTACATTTTTATCTTTTAACATGTTTTATAATTATTGTGTGATCTGTTTAGCCTTATTGTAAAACTAACTACCTATATATTTATTGTATACTATTGGGATGTAACACTGTTGATTACTTTCTAATAAATAAATAAATAATTAAATTGTGCCCCAGTGTGGTACATATCATATGAAAAGGCAAAAAGCTAGATATGACACGTGTATAACCATAGTGTAGTAATCTGTAATTCAGGGATGATGTGATTGCTCCTAGAGTAGTATAAACTAGAATTATTGATTATAAATTTTATGTGATAAAGATATAACAAATATAACTCGGTCTACAATTAGTTGAAAATGAATCAATATATAAATCAATTTGACTACTTATTATTTAGATGTATGTAACAATATATATAATGGATAGTGTTACTGTCAGACAAAATTATTTCTCTTTGTCTGTGCCAGTGTCTTTGTGCCAGTTTAACTCAATACTTTTGTTAACACTACTATAAATAATTTTGTAATTTGAAGGTATTGTATTGGGTCTGCCTTAAGAGATTGTTACTGAAAAGTCATTTGTAACATAAAAAAAAAAAAAAAAATTAGTATGCATTTGCAAAATATTTGTGAATTAGTTTTTTTTTTGTTATTATTTTGTTTTATAGCAAATTATTCTTTGAGAATAAATTCATTAAATCTAAAACCTAAAGTAGGTATGTGTCATTCAGGAATTGATTATTTATTTTTGTATTAATTCATATTTTTTGTAATCCTATCAAAATAAGCGTAAAACATACCCTATATTAGACACTTATGAATTAATCTAAGATTGAAATTGTGATTATCTCATTATTATCATTTTTTTTTTGTTGTATCCTTTTAACCGGTATGAGGGCATACCTACCTAACGAATGGCCGAGCTGAAATTGGGGATGGGGACATCCCCGCGGCAGAATGGCCGTCTGTTAGCATTTTGGACATGCAGCGCGCGCCCGCTAGGTCATTCCGGGACGGACGAGCACCGACGTAGGACGTGGTTGCCCTTATAACGAGTTTAGAGTTCAAGTGTTTATGAAACCAGTAATAAAGTTGGATATTATTCATATTCTATCAAGATGTTTCATTCCGAAGACCTTGGCTACCAAGGACTGGACCGTCTATCTTGGGTAGCTGTCACTTGTTCGACGGAGGCGATCTACAGAGAGGCCATTTGTCCTGAGGTTCTAATATATGAATCTCTACTGGCCGGCCCCATTATATTCTTATAAATGCGAGAGTGTGTAATAATTATGTGCACAGACATTATTATTTGCCGTGGAATAATGTGTATCTTATATAAATTATATTAAAGTTAAAAAATATTTAATCTACTTAATTAATAAACTTTATCTGTTTTACGGGGGCGACAGAATTACGAAGTGATAAAGTCCCGGCAAATAATAAAGAATAAAAAATATACATGTAGATACATCGATACGTTGCCTCGTTGCTGGGAGATTAACAACAGACAAACTAACAAACCAGCAAACAAACACACTTTCGCATTTAGGTATAATATTAGTGACAACTCAAACGCTGAAACCCTACCCAAAGCCTTCTCCACCATCCCCTTATAACGGCCCCTGACCTCACATCTAATCAATTTAACCACAACACGTCAGACAAACCACCATCTGAACGTGAGGGTAATTATCAAACATATCCAAGTATTATTTAATCAATTACACTCATCTAAACCTCAGGTTAATATATTTTATTCGATTAGGGCGCGATTGCTATCGCAATCCCTCAATCAAATGCACCGACCTAGACGTGGGAGCATCTAATAGCCGAATGAGTCTCTGGAAGAGACTGAATTCGTCACGTCAAACCCGCCGTATTTATACCATTCAAGTCGGCGTCAGTCGGGCGCACCAGACGGGCGCCTACGTCGTCAACAAAGTCAAATATCGATTTTATCAAATTACCTTCAATACATTAAAGTTGTATATCTTAACTATTTCAATATTTCGCTAACATTAGTAAGGATACTTTCAAACCTAAACAAAGAGTTCCAAACTTACGAAAAGCAATCAGAATAAAACGAAATAAAGCTTTTAACCCTAACAGTTTCCTTTTATAGAATAAATACTGAGGTATTTATTCTATGGGGGAATGTCGGTGTAAACGAGGGGTGAATGACCTTGAACCTTTTACCAATTCGTAAACACGCGAGCAAAGTTTACGTTTAGGGACCGTTGTTGATCCAGCTTGCTTTACTAAATTATGAATATTCTCCGCCTCAGTGCTCCCTTGAACAATGCACATAATAATGACTACTGAAATTTTGGTGTACCCTCGGTTTTGGTTGTTTTGTTTGTTGCTTTGTTTACCTAGTTTCGGTTTGTTAAATTCTTGATGATATAAAAATCACAGCATTGAAAACTAAGGTACCTACTTATTACTTCGTACTACAAATAAATAGACACGTAAAAGATTTAAAATACTCCCGGGAATCAATAATTCAACAAAATAATACCCTATAATTATTATTTTACTATAATATTTCTATCGTTTAAAAATATTGTAATCCAAGATTTTAAAGTTCACAAGGGACCTGAGCTACATGTAATAAACTAAGATGACATCCCAAAAACTGTAATGATATCGTTAAAGCTGAAAAGTTAAAGTTTGCTGTGAGAGCCATGATGATATTCCAGAAAATAAACTGTGAATATGAAGGAAACTTTTTTAATAGCAAGAGTAGGTTCTCATCTCATATGATTCAAAATAGGTATAGTAGAAGTGGTAAAGGAGCCTGAGCATTATTATGAGACCATTCATCTCAGCTCATCGTCTACTAACTACTGGGCAAAGGTCTCCTCTTCAACGAGAAGGGTTTAGGCCATAGTCTTTTTTTATTAGATGACAAGAGAGCCTTTGACTGCGATCTCACCTGATGGTAAGTGAAGATACCAGAAGAAGTGGTAGAAGCCTAAGATGGTGCGTCCTTGCCTAGAAGTCTGTGTTTCCTAATACGTACAATTTGGGTATCTCAATGGACTATCGTCCATTTATCGAGGAAGGCTTTAGGCTATATAACATCACGCTGCGACCAATAGGAGCGAAGCATCAGTGAAAAATGTTGCAAAAACTGGGAAAATTATCCATATTTGACGGCTTCCGTTGCGTGCGCTGCGTAAACGGTTCAAGTTACCCAAAAAATAACTAAATATTTTCGGACATAAAGGACATAACTTCTCGCGGATAGTAGCAGGTCACTCTAAACCTTTTCCACGCGGACGAAGTCGCGGGAATCAGCTAGTAATGTATAAAAAAAAAGATGCCTATTCACTCTTGATTTAAAGACACATTATAGTTAGTTGGAAAAATGGAAGCCAGAGGGGCATTCCTTTTTGCAGTGCGTATTAGGAACGAGGAAGGAAGAATTTAACGTGAACGAAGCAAAAGCTAATGTTTGTTAAAAGAGTTTTACAACATAATATTATGAACATTCCAATTCACTATTTTGATAAATAATTTGTAAAGCTGTGAAACCCCTCGTTCAACGTCCTACAGTTTCTGTTTCGACGGACTGGAATCGAACCGTTTGTTTTTGCGCAGAGCTTCGACCAAATGCCAGCTGCGTTGTGAATATGCAATATTTCAGCACCCTTATAAAGGATTCCCCGAAAAGGGTGGCGGCTGTTTGCAAATGGTCCCTCCTCTCTACATCGATGCATAGAGTAAGACTATGTAACATGGCAGAATATTCGGTCAAATAATACAAAAAATTTGGGCCACTCGCTGGGAAAATCTGGGAAATGTAAAAAAATATTTCGCATTTTTGTTTTTGTTCATTACTCGAACAAAAGGTGTCCATTTATTAATTTTTATTTAATTAATACTGAGGAATAATAAAGTAATAAATATAAGTATATAAATAAATATAATGGTACGAAGTTTGGCACAAAAACCTATTTTTTTCATGTCGCTTATTTTAATAGCATTTTCTTTATGAAAAAATGTGTGACTAATGTGGAATCGCATTTTAGGCAAAGTTGGTGGATGGAACCATATAAGTAATATTTACTTACTTACTACTAGCTTTTGCCTGCGACTTCTTCCGCGTAAACTACCTGTTTCTTTTCTACCCTAATACCAATCCTAAAACCTATACTAATCTTACTGGTAAAATTATTATTAACTAATACCCATGTATAAATATATCTTGATCGATCGATCGCTGGCTCCGTTGTTGCGTGGTTGAAGGAAAAATCGATAAGCAAACACACTTTAGCATTTTTAGTATTAGTAGAGTAGGTACCCGAGAGTTAAAAGCTGTTATTTTGATATTATAAACAGACGCTTCAATTTTATTTATGTGTACAGACAAACCATTCAAACGTTTTATTAAATTGATTGAAATATTCCACAGTCGAAATATTATTATAAACTAAATTATATTCGAAACAAATAATGAATTTCAATCACAAATAATGTTGGTTCTTATTACTCGTATTATTATGTTAAATTTATGAAGTTATAGACTTATAGAGCAATCATTTATTCCCGTTTTTGATATTTAATTGAATGCTTATAAAAGCACTCATATATATTTTATATATTTCAGTAATATTCGCATGAATAAATACTAGTTGGTTCGTTTGTAGGAGTTGAATTAAGAGGCAGTTTGTTTACTGAAAACTGTTATAATATTTTTATCGTATTTGAAATTAAACTCGTAGTTATGGATCGTTTTCCATTCAATAGGTAAAGCAAAAGAAAATGGAATTAAAATGCAAAATATACACTCGGAGTATCTATGCGACGTTAAATCAGCAATGAGGAGATCCGTAATAGAACTATATTCGACTTGCAAAGCTGAAATAGGAATGGGCGTGGCATAAACTTCGAAGAACTTATGTTCGTTAGGTTCTGAAAGGTGCTTAAAAGTGTTGGCAGACCCCCTACAATTAACGTTAGTCCAGTATGGGTCTGCCAACACTTTCAGGTACCTTCCGGTTCTTGCGCCGCCTGCATCCAGCGGTATACGGTGTATAGAAGGAATTAAAAATATATAAAAAAAACATGCATAATACATATATCCTATTATGGATGCTTATATATGTAACTAACGGCCTAGGCGGCTTCGCACGGGTGGACATAAGTTTTTTTCTTTTCTAGCAATAGGTAAATATAGCCTATGTTACTCAAAGTGAATGTAGCTCTCCAATGGTGAAAGAATTTTTGAAATCGGCACAGTAGTTTTTGAGTTTATTCATTACAAACATACACACAAAAATACAAATCTTTCCTCTTTATAATAGTAGTGTAGACTATGCGATGGCGACTGGACCTAAACTTTCAAATACTATAAATGTCTCGAATACGTCAGCTATGAGTACCCGAGTTTTATAAAAGTTATTCTTATTTGACGCTCGACGCCAAGCACCTCTTCGCACCGGCCATTAATGAGGAAAGTGCTTCAGAGAACTACCCCCTAATGATACTCCACAAATGAACTAATTTTGCATAAAATGCATTTGCAAAACCTTTTTTTGCATCAACAACATATTTTTTTTATTTATTTTTCCTTTGACGCGTAAAGCTCTCACTTTAAGTGTATGTACTTTAATTTTTATAAAAGCATAATTTTGCTTTATTTATTTTACTAGGCTTTACCTATAATTCTATAATTTCAAAGGTCATTCTTCTTTCATGCTCAGGATCTAGTAAAGGGTGACGATTTTGATTAATTTTATTTGATTTAGTTTATCGTATTTTCTGTTACGTTAAGCAAAGCTACATTTACGTGGAGATTCGAGTTTATATGAGCTTACTTCTTAATAATATTTAAGATGTTTAATAAAAGAGTATACAGGACCAGCCTACAAAGCCAATCCAATTGCAGCGTGGAGTGCGACAGGGAGACGTAATCTCCCCGAAGCTCTTTACCGCTGCGTTGGAGGACGTCTTTAAGCTTCTGGATTGAAACGGTGTTGGCATCAACATAAACGGCGAGTACATCACTCACCTTCGATTTGCCGGTGACATAGTCACTGTGGCAGAGACTCTCCGAGACCTCAATACAATGTTCAATGACCTCAGCAGGGTTTCTCAACAGGTGGGCCTGAAAATGAACATGAGCAAGACGAAAATCATGTCTAATGCTCATGCTCCGCTCCACCCTACTGGGTGGTTGAGAACTCTGTACTCGAACAACAATACAATTTATGGCCCGACCCAGGAATCGTGACCGGGACCTCGTAATCTGCAGTCGAACTTGCTAACCACTTAACCAACGAGGCAGTTAAGCGTGTACGAGTATAAAAAATAACAACTCAATATATTTAAAGTAAGAAAGGTCGTTTTCCACAGAACCCCCGTTGCTGAGCCCGAATGTCACATCTGATCGGATGTCATACATCGGCGGTGATCACATCAGGGCAAATTGTACTTCGCCGCCTTCCCTGCCAGCCGCTAATATCACGTGGTACGTCAATGAACAAATGGTGAGTTTCACTTCAAATGAAATGAATAAATGAATACATTTTATTGTTGTACACTTACAGAATCACACTATAATATTATAAAGGCGAAAGTTTGTATGTATGTGTGTATGTTTGTTACTCTTTCACGCAAAAACTACTGGACGGATTTGGCTGAAAGGCACACAGATAGATTATAGTCTGGAATAGCACATAGGCTTTTTATCCCGGGAAATAAGAGAGTTCCCGCGGGAATACAAAACCTTACCTAATATCGCGTAACCTTCACGTCGCTGGAATCATCTAGTATCTCATAAATGGCGGATGAACATAATAATATATTGTGTTATAAATTATAATTTATGTTCATCGGTTTCTTCATTAGGTTCTTATTAGGTTTTGATGCACTTTGCACTGTTTTAGTAATCTTTAAAGCGTTATAATAATTTTATTATGTTCATCGGAAAAACAATATCTCGTATGAACATGATATTAGGTATTTATTGTATTATAGCCAATGAATATTGTGGCGGTGGCGTTGCGTTTAAATGAAAGACATGTTCTAGTGATATCGGAATGAGAGATCAACGTCCTGCTACGCTGGCTGCGTGTAACAGACTGTCGCAAACACTACATTCCTTCTTTATTTCAATTTAAAATGAATGTAACAATGTAATTCATAGAAAATATACTTCTGCTCAATAATTAATTCAATATAACATTATTCATTTTACGGAGGCCAACTTGTGGCTCTTGTGACAAATCATGATGCTACCACCGGTTCGGAATGCAGATTCTGCTGAGAAGAGCCGGCAAGAAACTCAGCAGTTGCTCTTTTTAACAACAAAATGTTACAAATATTATGTAGCTTCAATGTAACAAATTCTTGTAGACAGCTGAATACAAAGCTGATTGCTTCTATGCAACTTTGTCAACAACTGTATGTCAATTATCTTGATTCAGTAATCAAAATTACATAAACAATATTGTATAACAACTTAAGTGTAACATCTTAATATTTCATTTTATCACAGGAAACAATTTTAGTGAACTAAACATATCAGAGCAGATGTTATTACATCTTCAATTCCAGTAACAATTAAACTGTAACTAATCAATAAGCCAATCAGAGACGGACACTTCTTATTCTCGTTATCGTTCGATTATGACGAGACCTCACTTACTTGGTCAGCTATGTAAGATTCTATCCATCATATCCATTTCAATTGGAAAATTGTATGAACATCTTTTTACAAAATGTTTAACTTCCTCCATCCTCCTTCCTTCTTTTCCACTCAGGCTGACTGATTTCAAGTTTTATGAGGTAGATATACAAATCATAATATTGTTGTTAGCGATTACCATTTTTACGGGTATGATTGCCGGATAAATGAACCCAGAAAATATCTGTAAGTGTCCGTTTCTTCATAAAAGTTAGCATTACAGTAAAAGTAGAACAGTTTTGGCTAGGTAGTTGACCCAAAACAATCACCATTTCTACCTTTAAAAGATGTACTACGACTACCTATGACCTCATTTGATGCGGTCAGATAAGACCTAAAGGTGCTACTTAGTAGCAGAATTTAACTTTAAGATGCAATACTATATTGACAAGGGAATGTGGCAGATCACCAATGAGATGGACGGACCAAGTGTGGGCTACGGTGGATGTTCCGAAAAACTCGATACATTTATTGGCCCGACTCGGGAATCGAACCCGAGACCTCGTCATCCGCAGTTTGAACATACTAACTTATTAGTCTAGACCAACGAGGCAGTTATTTTCCGCTCAGTTAAACGATAGTTGAAATAATTATTTAATCTTTTAATATTATGCAGATATTAGGCACCCGCTCTTAACTCAGGTGTATATTTATGGGCTGTCTCAAAATTACCTGACGGAGATTTGATTTGTATTACTTCCATAATTTTGAAAGGTTATTCTGTACTTAGAACAATTAGGTGATTAAATTTTCTAAGTTATTGGACCCAATTAATGACTGCTTGGTGTCAATCAGCCATAAAAATATTTCTGATCTAAAATTATTCCTTATAATTATTTATTTTATTCAGAACCCATATCGCAAAGTTTTTTATTCTTAACCAACTTCAAAACGGAAGAGGTTCTGAATTTGACCCAAATTCAAGTACATTTACTTGCAATAATGGGCAGGTGAGGCCAGGTACACTGTTCTGTGCTCCAACCTGCCATTTACAACATAAATGTATTTAAATAATTACAAATTAGGTTTGTTACTAATACGATTATTACATTATTTTATTTTTTGTTATTTAAATAACATAAATACTTAATATAATAAAACACTAAATTCTAAATTAAAACTATCAAGTTAATTCCTTATAATTGAAGATCCGATGAACCACTTATCTGGACCATTACAAGAAAATATGCTTTAGGAGTTGGCACTACGGATCTTTTTTTTTAAATTTATTATACATATAAATGGTTGCATAAAATCTATGTGATATTATGCATTGTGATCTATAATGATTGGTAAAGTGAGTTTGATCTTCTACCAGCATGTCAATTAAAATAGTTTGAAACCTGCACTTTTGAGTAGGCACACGAAATTCCAAAAATCTATCTTTTTTATAAAGTAGTAATGTGTATGTAAATCTAATCCGGAAAACTTAGTGTGAAAAATATAACTTGACGATAGCTCGTTTATAATACGGAGCGAACGGTTTTCGCTAATTAATATTCCCTAATTGTCTCTTGTCATGGTGAAATATATGAAACCAAATCTCTCCGCCAAATATGATTGTACAATCACAAGATCGAACTTCATTTGGCAAGTTCGTTCGATCATACAAATATAATTCATTAACGTGGGTGTACCGTACTAGGTCTGTAGGTAAGCGAATATATTAGACGCGTAACATCAGACTCTAGATGTGGGTAGATAGTAACAATACAACTGTATTGTTACTATAAATGCAGCCACCATGCGGTGGGTGTCTGAGTCTTATATCGGCATCGGTGTGGCGGGACAAGTGAGTGATCTCTATAATACGTAGCCATTATGTTGTGTTGTTGTACTGGGCAAGCCAGTACAGTGGGTACCTTTTTTCCACTCCGAAGAAAAGTACTCTACTACTCTGAAGAAAATAAAAGTATTCATAGGAATAGCTAAGATGCGCTAATTCTTTGCTCGACAGGCCCTTATAGTAAATAGTAACCCACAACCATGGTTTATACATTTTCTATGAAATATCCCTATTTTAAAATAAATACCAATTTGTTTAATCCACCACCCAACAGTGGGTAGGTCACAATTCACAAAATAAACTTTCCATGCCATTAAGAAAGTTGTTTCATGTCTGGATTTACAATTACATAATGTACGTACATTATTCGGTACTTGTTGTTTCTTTCCTCTTTTTTTTTTTGACTGCCATTTTAATTTGACAGATTGGGTTATTAAAACATCGCCCATCTCTCTGTTGTGGTAAACACAACGTACATATACCTAAGTAGTTTACAATTTTATTAATATCAGGATTTACCTACTTATTAATCATAATTAAGATTCTCTACATGTAACAGCAATCTAACATACCGATTGTCATTTTAAATTACGAAGTAAGGTATTAACATATTTTTAAATTTTATTCTAATTGTATATTTCGCATATTTTCATATGTAATATGGGTAGTTTGATAATATTAATATATATGTCATTTTGAAGTTAATCGTGTCATATAAATTATTTCTCCGTCCACATACATTGTAAAGGCTATTTCAATTTATTGAAAATAAGTTATTCTCAATTTATGATTAAAGGGTTATTCAAAATTTCCCTTTTCCATATTAAATACGAAAGAAACGAATACAATACAATGTTATTAATAATAATTATTAACATATCCTTTTTGTTCTTTAAATTGAAAAATATATATACCCAATGATTCTAATTATGTTAATTATAACTACGCTTTTAAATATTATTACATTTGTTTCTTCGAATTCGGGTAAAATACAACAATTTTCCATTTCTTTTATATAATATGGCTCGCCTTTTCCAATTATGATGTTTCAAAGCAATATATAAACTTTTCCATCGCGAAACGTCACCAATTGCAATAATTATAAAAGTCTAAATAACAATCTGTGGTGTGGCTTTTCAACAAGAATATCTACTTATTTAGGATATTTTGATTATTTTGTATGCGTGGCTTTTTGCTTACATTTTAAGCAACAGTATTTTAAGTTCTTAACCGCATAGCCCTGAGATACGATTATTTCGTACGTCGCTTCTTTGCTTACATTTTAAGCAACAGTATCTTAACTGCATAGCCTTGAGATACGATTATTTTGTGCGTGGCTCTTTGCTTACATTTTAAGCAACAGTATTTAGCCCTGAGATATGATTATTTTGTGCGTGGCTCCACATTTTAGTACTAGTATTGTAACTGCATAGCCTTTTCGTATCAAGCATGACCTTCTTATTTTATTATTAGTATTAGCGTGGTCATTAGCGTGAGCATTAGCTCATTCATAGGTTGATGTGCTTACCTATTAATATATTTGCAAATGTTCTATTTGTATTTCTATTATATTTAATACTTAATATTAATATGTTATTAGAAGGTAGCTGAATAACAAAATGCAAAATCAAATACATTTTATAGGAAAAGACACTAAAATTTACAAGTAATAACATATAACATTTTGTAGGAATATACATTAAAATTTACAATTAATAACATATAAAATGGTAACAATTGGTTGATTGCGGAAAAATTTAAGCAATCATTGTTATTTATTGCATCTCATTTGTAGTGATTGACTGAGTTTACAAGGTTTGGTAATTTTAACAGATCTAACCACAGATTCCAGAGTATAGATCCAACAAATCATTTTGACCGATGTCACAGCTGGTATTCATTGTATAAGTGCTTGAAATATTTCTTAAAATCTATGCATAGCAACTTTGCGAAAATATTGGAAAACTTTCAAATGCCCTAACAGCGCCATCTAGCGGGAATTTGTCCATGAGAAGACCGTGTCTTCATCCTTAAGATATAAACTTTTGAATTAGATATTTACTTGTGTTATAGATTCATGAATAAATCAAATTAACAGTGGATATTTGAAGTGGACAGTATTTGTATTTCCTCGCTTTTTACTCACTTTGGTGAGATTCGTTAATACAAATTATCGGATAAAATGAATGAAATCAATAAAAATAAAACCTAGAACTTACAAAGTTGTTAAAATAAATTTAAATCTCTACGATTGTACCCACTTTTGTATTTTTTGCTTTTGTTTGTTAATGCATTGACAGTAGTTAATCTCTGCACAACTTGTTATAATATTATTCTCAATATTTGGAAGCACAATAATTCCGCATGGTTTTTAATTTCTTCCAAAACTTTCTTAGACTTAATTAATTAAGCTCATCGAGATTTCCGCTATATGCATTAAATACGCATTCTTTTTTTTTTATCAGGGAATTACATTTTTTGTTTTAAGTAATTATTATTAAGTTTATTCCCTTACTATGTAGGTAGGTACTCATATTCAACAAAACTGACTTCATTAGATTTTTTGAATACCTCCCGTTTTATTACTAATATTTATTGAGTTATTTAAACTTGGTTATCCGAACAGTACTTTACCCTATTATTGTTTGCGCCTAAAACTTATAAAATGGGCGATAAACTATACACACAAAATATTTGTGTCGGTAGGCACACAACAATTGTTATGCCAATCAATACCTTAAGGTGGGTAGGCATTTAAATTACTTGCTCAAGATGTTATGCTAAAACGTATGAAATTATAATTTATAATTACTTTATTTGATTCTGTCATGGAAATAACTAGATAATTTATTGTACGGGAAATGAGAATACAACTGTTCGAATAACAAGTAAATGTAAAATATGTAAACAAGCATTCTTTCTTTGAAAAACTGGTCGGTATCTACTTTCTCATTTATTGTTTTTTTTTTTTTTTGCAAAAAAAATAATATTTTATTCTACTCACAATTCATCCTCGTTGCCATTTTGTGGCGGTGGCGTTGCGTTTAAATGAAAGACATGTTCTAGTGATATCGGAATGAGAGATCAACGTCCTGCTACGCTGGCTGCGTGTAACAGACTGTCGCAAACACTACAAATATTACTTACTATTACTTAACCAATGAACATATTATTATGATTATTGGCTTCCTCATAAGGTATCTCATCAGTTTTTGACGCATGTTGCGTTTTTTCAGTAATCTACATATTGCATTATAATATGATGTTCATCAGTTAAACAGTATCTCGGATATATACCTATATATTGGAAGAACATAATATTATTGTTTTTTAATATTTATGTTCATCGGTTTCCTCATCAGGTTTTCATTAGATTTTGACACAAGTTGAGTTTTTTTAGTAGGAGAGTATTGGACTTTTATTTTGGCGCACAATCTTGTTTTTTATTTTTTTTTAATTGTATGCATTCCGTCGACGTGATGCATAATGCTTAGGCGGAATAAAAGCCAAACTCCACGCTGACGAACTAGCGGGCGACATCTAGTGCCCCTATAAATAACAGAATAGCTACCCTAATTAAATGATTGAGTTAGTTTAGTTCACTTTGTCATTGTTGCAGGTACCAAGTTTCACTGCTAACCACGTTCTCAACTTTAGCAACGGGTACGCTTCCAGTCTATCGACGTTAGAGTTGGAGGCTGCCGTGCTCTCCCCGGTACCCACCCTTATGATCAGGTAACTCCTAACTTAGTTTTTTTTATGACATCCACACTAAAACTAGATCGGGATGCATGCAGTTTATCGAAGTCTGAGTAGGTACTCAATGCAAATCCTACTAATTTTATTAATGCGAAAGTTTGGATGTATGTATGGATGGATGGATGGATGGATGGCTGGATGGATAGATGAAATGAAAACATTCTATATTGTACACCAAAGAATAAAAACTTACATAACTAATACACAAGTAAACGACACAGAGTACAATAATCGGATGGATGGATGAATGTCTTAGGCTGAAATCTATAGCCCGCACTTTCACTCTGCTCAGACTGAAGACAGAGTTAAAACAAGACAGATTGATTTCAGAGTATATTTGTATTTCGTTTTAATTTTATCTTAAGTCCGAGCTAAGTCAGAGCACACTCTATAGAGCTCAGCATTTGACGAAATCACGGGTATCATTTATTTCTTTTATATACCAAGCCGCAGTCTTTATATATATAACTTTAATGCACAATAATGTAGTACCTTCAAAAGATGGATGCTAAAGCATCTGTTTATCGAGTGCAACAATGTATTAAATTCCCCTTCATTCTCTTAAAAACACTTATAAAATCACGTTAGTGTTTTTCTGACTGCCTATCATAATAAACCAACCAAGACTGCTATAATTATAAAACAACATCACCTCTGAAATATTTTACGTATGCTACTACGAGTATGCTTAAGTTCTAAAAGGTATTTCTAATTTTATTTCCGAAGTTTTGGTATTTTCTTTTGAAGTAGTACCTTTCTGAAGAAGCATACTTAGGCAATACTTTACCTGTATTCTCTGAAAGCATTAAGATTCAACTGCTACCCTAACATGTTACGGGGGAGCTCTTAAAAATAATGTCACGTATTTTATATTACTTTATGTACTTTCGCAAAGCCCTGCGGGCTGTTTTGATTTGGAAATATATTGTGCTTTTTATACGAGACCTAGGCCTAACTCTTTTATTCATGACTATCAATAACCCGCGATTTCGTCTGTGTTGAATTTTTACTATGTCAATTTTAGTTATAACTAGCTAATACCCGCGACTTCATTCGCGTGGATTGAGTTTTTTATTTTTCACCGGAACTCTCTTATTTTTCAGGATATGTGTCATTTCAGATTATAATCTATCTCTATGCCAAACAGCCAAATTGGTTCAGTTGTGTCAGACTTTCGCTTTTATATTAAGATGGTTTTCCATAGATATACATAGATATGTAGATTGCCATAGAGTTAAAAGTATAGAATACCCATTGTTGCAGATGCGAAGCGTCTATTTTCGATGTGTGGAAGGCGACGAGCCACACAATAGTTCTGCGAGAGCGGAGCGCAAACCCGGCTTCCGCGCTGGGCAGGAGTTTAACGGGTAAATACTACTACTATCTATCTTTTATCTATTTATACGTGATTTATACTATCTATCTATTGCTTACCCAACTACGTCAAAGCCAAAAGGAGGGGTTATGATTTTAGCAATCGATATTCACGGTATTTTTAACAAATGTAAATTGAAAAATTAAAACATGTGAAATAAAAAAAAATGTAAGTTGCCATTTTGTGGTGGCGGCCATCTTGAATTCGAAATTTATCATAGTCTTTAGTATTCTACTAGTAAATCCCTTTCATTTGATTCTTGATACCCAATACTCATATTGAGGGAGCTGTGAAAATATAATATGTAATCCGCCATTTTGTGGCCATGCTAAGAACATTCCCGACTAACTCACCTTTCAAACAACAAAAAGCCGCATCGCATTCATTTCTTGCTGTTATACCTAACTAGTTAAATTAAAGTCTATCACAAAGACCTTAATAAGTATAGGTTAAGTTGTCATCTTTCAAGTGGGCAGTCTGGTGTAAAACAGGTTAAAATATAGTATGTAACTAAGTCCAGTAACTTTCACAATAACTCAGACTATGGTCGAAATATTATAAGCGCTTTTCTCTTAAAAGCCAAGTACCTAGTGTGGAAATTGCTTGACCTCGAAACATTATAGAGCCATATTTTACAAAAAGGTCAAGAGTTATCGATTATGAAGAAATATGTTGCGTAAAATGTTTCGTGAATTTAAAAATCTATCCTAGACTAGGTTTTAGATAAAAAGCCTTTAGTTGATGGATGCCTTTACTGTGTGATGGTACCCACACAGAAACGCGTTCGATGAGCATTGAGCAAGCTTAGAGGTAAAATATTAAATAGGTACTATGTTGGTATGTGTAGGCACCCAACGTCGGTCACCCATCCAGTTACCCCCCGGGGTCAACGTTGCTTAAGCATGATCGTTCGATATACGCTGTCACAACTTGCGATTAGCGGTAGCTTCATGTTTTCACTCATTATATTCATATAGGCATAATAAATTAAGGAAGCGACTATGCATATAGGTATATTTTTTTAAACAATTATTATTAGTCAAGCTGAACTTGACTAATAGATTCTCTCCTCTCCAAACATGAATTAAGCTTGTGCTATGAATGGGTACGACAATATTGCAATGGGTGGGGATCAAACCTGTGACCTTTCAGTTTTCAGGCCGTGACTTTAACCATTGGGCTATTGAGACGTTATTATTATCTGTTGTTTATATTATCTGTTTGTTTCAGGTGGAGCGACTGAGACGTGTATACCAACCATTCTAGTCCTTCTTTTGCAATTTGTCTTGCAGTTCTTATTAGAAAGCTACACAGAGACCTCGATAAGATAGCTGTCTTGCTAGTAGCTATAGTGTAGTAAAGAATAATTATTATAATCTGTGACGTATGATAATGTGTAGTAAGTCAGGGTTTTATAAAAGTTGTTTTAATAATATTAAGGACAATACTTTTTCAAATTGCATCTATGTCGTTTTAATTTTATTGATAGTAATAACGTTAAACTAATGTTAATCTGTACAAATATGTAGTTAATAGTATTTCTAAGAAATTAAATCTTTAATAAAAAATAATAAAGTTAGGACTAAAACCATCGAGCTATAACGCTTAGAATGGAAGTTTCTAACAAAGTTCCGCTCAAAATGTAGGCTCAGAGCCACCAATGAATGTGTGAGTGCCAGGTAATTATTTTCTGTACCTACTGGGACTGATGATTACGTTCTTGATGGTTAGTGTTATGAAATGTGATGAACACCGTTTCACAACACAGTACGACACCTTTTAATAATTTTCCGCGAGCTCGTCGTACTGTTATGAAATGTGATGAACACTCTTTCACAACACAGTACGTCACCTTTTAATAATTTTCCGCGAGCTCGTCGTACTATTATGAAATGTGATGAACACCCTTTCACAACACAGTACGACACCTTTTAATAATTTTCCGCGAGCTCGTCGTACTAACGCGACGACACTACCTAGTCGGCCTTTATCGGCTTACTAAAAATGGCTCATCACTGCGTCGAGTATTGTAGGTACTTCGGTGCGTTATAGTTCGATGTTTGAAACACATCTTCTTTGTGAAACCAATAGCTGCCTTTATACACGCACTCTTTAACGCGTGAATCGGCTTTCGTGCGAATAAGAGCGCACTGTAAAGGCAAGCGAAGAAAAAGGGAATGCGCTTCCGCGCTGACCGCCTCGCGAGACTACCACGTGCTTCATCCATCATGCAAGTTTGCGTGACAATTCGCCTTTAGATGCCCGTTTTTGTTCAGAGAGTTTGAGCAGAGGTCTTATTTCAGAGTTTTTGGAAATTTATAAATCTCATACATGTTTGTGGAAAATTAAATCTGATGAGTATAAAAATAAAAATTTAAAGGAACTAGCTTACCAGAAATTGGTTAAGTTTTGTAATGATAACGGAATCGCTCATGCCAACAGAGATTTTGTGGTAAAGAAAATTCAAAGCTTAAAAGGATCATTTCGTAAGGCGTTAAAAAAAGTATCAGACAGTCAGCGCAGCGGAAGAGGTTCAGATGCTATTTACAAACTTAACTTATGTTATTATGAACTTTTATTGTTTACAAAAACATCAATATAAAGTAAATCATAGTGCCTAGATTTCGACGAATTGAGAACCTCCTTCTTGGAAATCGGTAAAAAACATACGCGACTTAACGTGGAGTGCGTGAATTTCACACACTCCAGGACACGAAAGTATCCCGCAATGAATCGCGCGCGATTAGCCTTTACACGAGCACTCTTTCCTCTCGGATGAAAATCAGATGACAATCGCGCGCGAATGATTCGACAGCCAAAAATTGATTATTAACAATCACTCGTGATTGTGCGTGCAAGCTTTCGCGCGTTCCATCGTGCACGATCTCAACACACTCCAATCGCGAGCGAATGAGCGTCTAGTGTAAAGGCAGCTATTGGAATGAAAGAGGTAAATGCATAGTCGAATGTCTGCGTTTCGCTTTTGACAGCTCTGTCAAACAAATGCAACAGAACCATAGACCATAGCAAAACTGCCTGTGTCTCGTTATAATTTATGATTCTAGTCATAAACCACAATCTTCAGTTAAGTATTGTATTTTTCAATATTGTTACTTATTTATTTATTAAAAATAAGAACTGAAAACCTAATGGTAATTGTAATTATTTACCTATCAAGTTACTTTAATTATTTATTGTTCGTTAACTTTTATTAAGTTTTTATTGGTTAAAAGTGTTATGACTTATGATAGAACAATATTGCATGTAGTCCCGTTCAAATATTCTTACCCTAATTCGATTTTTATCGTTGAATAATAAATAATTATCTAAAATACAAATATTAAATACTCATTAAATTTACAAACTCTAGGTCTTATATTTTGATTTATTAAGATTAAGTATGAGATTATCTATAGAAATGAATAATGATTATATTGAAGAACGCAGGAAAAGTATTGCCATGGAATTATTCAAAAAATTCAGCTATTAGATGACAGAGCTTATTTTAGCAATGTTATTAATAATTAGGTTTATGATTATTTATTAGTATAGACTGATTATTGTATTAATTTACTGTAAATATTAAAGGTAATTCAATTGTAAATAAGTTATAATTACCGTTCGTACTAAGAGTTGAATAAAGTTATTCCTATTAAAATTAAACGATAATTAAATTGGAAATAACTTAGGAAATAATCCCAAACATTCCACTAATTATTGATATTTGAAACTTTCACAAAGGTGATCTATAAGATACTTTGAAATAGAAACCGAGGTAAAGAAATTTTCGTCAAAAAAAAATTCCACTAGGAGAATGGATCGCTGGATACAAGCGGCACAAGTTCATGCCTATCAACACCTTCGCAGTAAACTTAATATTACTTCCAACTGCAAACGTCAATCGGTTGAGATTACAACGAATCCATAAGAAATCTCAGATTTGAATCTTAGGCTGAAATCTATAGACCGCCCTCTCACTCAGCTCAAACTCAAGATCTGTCTTAAGATAAAACGAGACAGACTTATGTCGGAGCATATTTCGATACCTCCTACGTAAGTTGTTGTATCCCCAAAACGCTTACGTGACGCGTTAATTGTTATGAAGGTCAATACAGTGGCTTAGGCCGTCATTTTAATAAAATAAAAATACAACTTTATACATCTTGAAAGTATGTTAAAGAATGCTGATTTTAATTTTTTTTAAACGAACATATAAAATAGATAAAAGTTTATTAAGTTATACATGTTGAAATTTTATTCGTTGTATACCCTGAAGGAGGTGAATGCGCTCATGAAACTTAACAACTTTCCCCAGGGAACATAGGTCAAGATATGAAAAATAAAATTGGACCCTCCATACAAAATTGACGATTAGCTGATTGATTTACTATGGGAGGTCCAAATTATTTTTTCATATTTCGACCTATGTTCCTTGGGGAAAGTTGTTCAGTTTCATGAGCACATTCAACTCTTTCAGGGAGTACAACCAATGAAATTTCACTGTGTATAAGTATAGATGTATAAATACAGAACAAATAGATAAAAACAAATGATAAGTGCAACATTCCCAAAATGCCAATTTTGTGGGATACAACAACTTACGTAGGAGGTGTCGCTTTGTGTCTCGTTTTAACTCTTATTTTGAGTTCGAGCTAAGTCAGAGCACGAGCTATAGATCTCAGCATTATTGCTATACCTACGTTTTATAAACATATTAGTCCGAAGCTGTAAAAAGATATTTTTAGCTCGAAAAATGAAAAGGCTTACGTCAGCATAAGCCCTTTAACCCCCTTTAAAAGCGTCAAGAGTTAACCCCTGTTTAGTACCGTGATTCTTAAGTCTAGAAACAGGTCAAGTGTCGTTGCTTTACATTTCATTTTACACGTATGCTCTATGTATTGTCAAACTATAACAGAAAATATGATTTCAACTGCTATAAGTTCTTGCAATTCACGAGGGCGCGTGAGCTTGTGGTTACGTTGTGTACATGCACATTGCCTAAGTGTGCGTGCTTGTAAGTAGGATCGGTCAGGCGCGAGCAAGCTCTCGCACACACTTATGCAGATATGACACACACACAACCATGAGCCACGCGCCTTCGTGCATTGCAAGTACTGTACTATTGTAATACTGCCATTGTATTTTTGCTAGTTTTGATATCTTTTGGTTCATTTGGCAATTAAAGTTAATTTTAAAGTTTAAGAAAGAAGTTATTATTATTTACTGAATTTGAATTTGAATTGCTTTATAAAGAAACAGTTTGTTAAAGATAATAATTGTTTCCAGTGTGCAGCTACTAGAATATACAAGGAGCCAATGTTTGGATAGAAGGCTTATGCCCGTTTTCACCAACCATATCTAAATTATCCCCTAAGTAGAAGTCTCCTTACGTAGATAGCCCCTAAATGAAATCCCTTACCTAATTTTAATCCCACCATTAGGTTCGTGAAAGCGAAATTGACAGAAAGCGAGGTAGCCCATTTTAAAGTTAGGGAACGTTGGTAAAAACGGACATTACTCTACTTGATATTTTAAGCATCAGTCCATGTGGTGATGAAAGCAAATCGGAACTCATGTACTATAATAATAATATTTATTAAAGGTCTACCTGTAAATAAATTTTAAAAAAGTTATGTATTTAAGAAAAAATGCATTATTAAGAATTCTCTTTGGATTTGTTAGAAAAAGTGCCTCGTGGAAATTGCTTATTAAATTCATTCACTTCACTTGAATGTACGGTTCGCCTGAATAGAGGTACGATAAGTACTTTTGCGCCATGTTTATTGAGTTATGGCCTATAAACTGGATATAATATAATTAATTGAAATACATGAAAATTGGACATACGATATGGCGCTCTTCTGTAGCTCTATTCTCTATCTCAGTGGCTATGGGAGAACTGTCATACCCGCATCATTTCATAATACTAAATGAGATCTTAATTGAAGTTCTTAGTTAGCACCTTTCTATTAAATAGCTCTTCTGATGAATATTTACGAGTACCGTAACTTACAGTCAAATGTATATTATTTTGTAAATGTTACGATACAAATTACGTAATGGGGTGAACCAGTCATTTGTATATTATACTTTAATACTTGTTAAATAAGGATGGCTGTGTACATTTTTGTAAAAAAATATAATGCAATCTTTTGAGTGTACTAAGTATCTGACGGCTCATTAGCTCCTCAAGTTTTTTTACGAAGAATGGTACTTTTGGTGCAATTTTTTTTTTTCGAACTAAATGACAATCAGTTTGAATCAGTTGATACTGAACTAAGAACTAAAACATTACGTGCTAGTCTGGGCGTAATTGATTTAAAATTAAGTAGATACGCGATAAATGATATACTGGTTTTTCAAAAAAGCCATCTAATTCCAATATTTGTGATTTGAAAGAAATGAAGGGTTTATTGCATATAATATGCATAGGTTTGATTGCCTAGTTATGTGTTAAATTAAAAATGATATTAGGATATATTATTATAACAATGATATTATGATTATAAGAGAAATTGTATAAATAAACGATGTACTAAAATTATCTTCTTTTCCTAAATAAACCCATTTATTAACCTGACCAAATGAATAGCATAAACTTAGTAAGTAGGTGTAATAAATATGGTGAATACTTGCATATAATAAATAATTATTATAATGTTGCTGAATTAATGAAACGTCTAACCTATAGGTACCATTGCTCGATTAACAACGAGGATAGCTGAGTGATTATTTCTCCAGCTTCTTTTTTCCTTCCAGGGTCTAGAGCTGTTGTAATCCCCAGCATCTCTCATTTTCTAGAATTATGTGGTTTTCAAGTAGGTAATTCAGGTAAAGGTAGGTCATTTGCTTTGAGAGGAAACCTAGAGGCCTGAAAGTTTTCCTGCTTAATATTCTCAAAGGTGTGTGAAGTCTTATTTTGTCATAAATTGTTTCAGTATTATTCAATAACTCTGTCTAATATATCATATTTTCTGAGCTTCTTACCGGCTTTCAGCGAAATCTGCTTTCCGAGCCCCTTACCTACTACTAGCTTACATGAATTAAATAATTTTCGGTTTGAACTTACATGGCTGATATTATATGTGAAATATGATATTATAACAAAACGTGTAAATGCCGTGCGTAAAATTTATCATAAGGTCCTGCCTGAATACATAAAAATTTGTAAAATTTCCATTTCACGTAAACGTAAAATTGTGCGTAAACTACAATTAATTTTATGCGCTGTCAGATACAGTCTATAACGCTGCAGCGTCACTGAAAATAAAATGCCAACAAAAATCAACATTTTACGGTTATATTAGGTATTTCGTCCCGTTACAGTTTTATTATAAGTATGTTATGACTATTATGTTGCGAATTTTATAGATTGTAATGCAACTTGGTTTTTAATCTGCAGATATAACTATATTGATTCAAAAATGTAGTATTTAAGAAAATAAATTGAAACGGTGAACTGTTAGGTATCCTAATATTATAAGGTGTGTAAGATCTTAACAAAACATAGAAAGTAGATTGTTTAACAATTGTCATATTATTTTGATGGCATTATGTAGTAGCTATCTTCCGTTAAGATCAGGGAAAAATTTTACGGAAAGTTCCAAAGGAAAAAGTGAACTCGTGGAAACCCACCTAAAGAGCTTAAAATTTACGTGGGCCATAAGTCAAAGAAAATTTCCACGCGCGATTTTCGTTGGCGTTTTTTCGTTAGTTTCGTCCCCGGCTTAAAAGTATCATACTTCATTGGAAGCCTGAAAAACCACCGCCATATTAAATTACGCGTTTAATCCCTCATAATCTTGGGATCCGTGTCATAATCCAGCGGATTATGTATATGAAATTTTGTAAAGCTTCCACTTAGCCCAAAATAGTGGGTAAACAATCATAAATTTCGAGCGCCGCCAGTTACGCTATCTCGCTATAACGCAAGAGCGTGTCAGTGTTACTGAAAACAGGGACTACAAATTCCGTGCACCCGGGAATTTACGCCGGGGAACATTTGCAGAGGAATATAAAGCTGCGAAATTAAATAACATTTATCAAGCGACACACATTTTTAATTGATACTGATCTAGCTATCTCCCCAGCCTGACTTCACAAATAAATCTTACTTGACACCATTCTGACCGACAATTGCAAAAACTGCATTTAAATCCGCTCAGTTCTACAAAGACCTGTTTTTACACAACAATACTAACTGACAATAATTCTTCCCATAGTGAATTTGCAAAAGATGGAGGAATGCTTTTCCAAAGTATATAAAAAGTGTATTTTTATTACTGCAATTTTTTTTTACAGAGGTCCGATAGAGGACTTCCAGCTCCATCATCAGCCCTGGATATCATCTAGGACCAGAGTATTTGTCAAGCCGAATCAAACGAGCCCAAACTCGATAGAATTAAATCGTTTTATGAGAGTCCCCATGGCTAGACTCCATTAATCAGACCAGCTCCATGTCACAATAATATTGCATTGCCATCCGATTTACTTATACCTGCATTTCAGTTTAATCGAAAGCCGGGAAGTGCAAGTGGTACAAATTCAACTTGCAAGATACATTTTTATATCTCAACTAACCACCGAATGATTGAACCGATCTTCGGGAAACCAACAAGTTCCCACGGGATTTTTAGGAAACCTAAATCCACACGAACAAAGGCATTCGCTAAACATAAATTCAAATTCGAACTCAATTCCAAACTCATTTATTGCAAAGGGTTTACATTAGGTCTTATTGTAATACAGGTAAGTAGGTACATCCAAATGCCTTCAAAGGCATGCGATATCAATGTCCGTTTTAAAATATAATTATTATTTTTATATTACAGCCTTACTACTTTATAAACATTTAATAATTATGTAATTTCTTAGCAAATAATACATTAATTAATAATGTCAATTTCATGTCATGGAAGATGAAGGCTTAGTGAATACTTATAATAATTATACCTAATAATACTAAAATGGTTATCCTATATCAAAATTGTTAATGTTTCCATCTGACATGAAGTAGTGGGCAAACAACAATAAATTGTGGGTGCCGGCGGTTACGCTATCTTGCAACGAGTACAACGCAACAACGTGTCAGAGTTACACAAAACAACACCACAAATCCTGTTGACGTTGATATGGAGCTTCATGTACTCGTGCCTAAGAAATACTTCAGGGTGACGTTATGACGTACACGTATGTCTTTAATTTTACCATTTAGATATATGTTTAACGAGGTATACCGTTTTAACCATAAAAGTCTACCGTTTAGTTACTCGTAATCTACAACGAAATATGGTCGTTGGCCTGATTTGTTTTTATTCTTTTTATCAAGTTTAACGGTTGAACTAATCAGTTGTACTAGTGGGAATGAGCCGCTTATAAAATCTCCATTAGCCTAGTAATAAAACCAAGTGGTAAGTTATAGAGTAAAACTTTGGCCTCCTTTTCCTCTAACTTTTCAGAGTTAGAGTTATGTGTAATAAATTCAAACCGAATGATTTCTCTAAATAACAAACCAAAAAATCAACTAAAAGTTTCATTAGGATGGATGCAGTTTTAAAGAAATCCTAATTAAAGCTAAGACGGCACTACGATAAGATTTTATAAAAATCAGAGGAATTCATAAAGTTCAACCCTATTGAGTAAGCAAACAAACAATTGATGAGTTATTATCACTCGGTCGCAGGCTCAGCTCAGTTCACTCTCGGAGTTGAATACAAAAGGAAAATATTCACCTGCTATTATTGCTCACGTGAGTTATGAATAATTCATAACGCGGAGCGCTGTGATTTGTACCGCGTTTTGTTTCTTTTGCCCAAAAAGTGCTCGTATTTTTAATTTAACGTCCGGTTCGGACGGGGACATTGATGAATGGTTATGGAAACAAAAAGGTTTATGTCATGCGGGTACTTTATACCGCCCGAGTAGTGAAGTGGCTGTGAGAGGGTTGACGTATACGCAAGTTCATAAAGCAGGTAATGGGACCTTACTTTTGTTTCGAAGCTTTATAGGGGTTAGAGTATTATTTTGTTGGATTTAATCATAGAGCAACCCGTCCTAAACAAGTGGCCATTAGCAATCAAATATGTATCTATGGATGCGCGAGAAATTGCAACGACGCAATTAATTTGTTGTTGTGGGGTTTTTCTCCATAGGTCATTAAGTCAGCGGGGGTAAGGGACTCCATGGCCCATGCATGGTCTTCTAACCCGAGAGCGGCACTTGGAAGGCCAAAGGTCACTTCCCCGGTAATTTCTGCCAAATTTTGAGGACTCCTGCTGCATTCAATTTGTTCCTGTGTGGGTCCTCTCCACAGGCCATAAAGTCAGCGGGGGTAAGGGACTGTAGGCATGGCCTTCTTGGGCAGGGAAGGTCACTTTCCCGGTAATTAATTTTCAGCCGTTTTATTTCCTAAACGTAAGGCGATCTCCTAAAGGAGGTTCGGCAAAGGACGGACGCCATTTGGCCGCGCGCGTTACCGACGTATCAAGACGGCGCAATACTTCGACGTCACTTCCTATTCTCCAACGATAGACACATGGAGGCCTCTGTCAGTTTCTCTATTTAGTATTGTCGAGTACGTACATATGCCATATCGGTCGCCACCTAGCTTTAAAAGTGCTGTTTAGAAGTGTAAATACTGCCATGCTTCCAAGCTAGTCCGCTTCCAAATTGTTACTTAAAATTTATAGAGATCACGGGCCAGCTTGTTGTAGAATAACAAACCAGGTTTCTAATCTTTACCAAAGCCCTCAAATTTAAAGTTCTCTACATATTTTATAATAAATTTCCTTTGTGCCCTTTTGAAGGGTATGGCACCAAATTACCTAAGAGTTATATTACGTTCACCTGAGAGTTATATTAGCTTCGTCAACGACCTGCCAACAATTCCCTTAAATTTCAAAGTTAGTAGCGGTACTGAAATATTCTATTTGAGGTCAGTGCTCTGAAGGACCTTTAATTATTTTGGACGGCCAAACTGTTTCAGTAGAAAATACATATCCATGCACAATCCACATATCTAGTTACTCCTGTATTTTAACAGAGGACATTTTGCCAGTCAAATATTTTAAGAAATATTATGTACTCGACTTTGAAATAATAGAAGAGAAATTTTATAACATAAAAGTAATGGCATTATTTTTGAGGAATTGATCATTCATTTAATCAACAGCCATGCTGATTCTTGACCCGCAAAACAAGCCAGCCCTTTTGTCACCAGATGAGATTTCGTAAAAACTTCTTTTCGACTACATTAGTATTTAAATAATCTTAAACTAATAACAAGTCGCAAATTTCTTCTATCTTATTATACAAGTAAATAGAGCGACATTTATCATTTATATTGCCGATTACGAAGTTTTAAGAGCAAAAGTTTTGTTGCTCCAAATCATGAGATAACAGTGAAAAGTCTCTAGTTTGAATGGACATAAATATTATGGTATCTCTATATGGTATGGTATATTTAATTTATGGTGTTTATTATTCTCTTCTGATTTAGGGCACACCTACAAGTTATATTACGCGTCTAAAGATAGCTTGGGAGAAAATTAAAGAATTTTCTTTAAAAGTTCACCTTATAAATTCTCTTTCAGTTCTCCATTGCATTGTGCAATCATTATAGTGAAATCAAAAAACTCAACTGGTTTAACAACTAGCTATCCGAGATATTTTAGGAAAATGAGCAGTTTGTCCTAAAAAATACCTATTGAGATATCTGAATAGTTTGAGAGATGGAAAAAGGGCAGCATAGGTACATTTTAGTTATTTTTTCCTTACATCTCCCTATATCCCTCCATATATTATTATTTTTGCCGAACTCCTAGTTTAAAAAACGCTTTTAAAACTTCAATGTAGCATTTCGTGGGTCCGCTTGTATTTTGTACCACCGGTCAAAATTCAAACTTTCGAAAGCTAATTAGTTTTTGTGACTAGCAATTAAGAAGTTACTGCTTAGCTTATAAGTATCCAGTTAAACGCAAATAACTGAAAATTAGTTTCAAGCGATCGTGAAATTCTAACTCATATTATTATTTGACATTGAGCCTATTAAGATGAGATTTTTTCAAATAAATCACTTGACAGTTAATGTTAATTTATTGTTCTTCTGACTCCTTCGTTAATACCATAAATAAGTGACAAATTCAGTAAGGTCAGTTAGCAATACTTACCTACATATAGTATAAAAATATAGTCCAAAGTGTAGAAAAATAATATAGAGATGAAGTCTCAGGTGACAAAAGAGCTTATTTAGCCCAACGGCTTAGCCTCGCTATCCGACGAGGTAATAGCGCCAGTGTTCTGGGCACCATGCCCATTAACGACCACTTGGACGGCGTTTATTTTTTGTAAATATTATAATTAGTACTAGTTTTAATTTATTTAAGTTTTTTATAAATTATTCATCTCTATATAAATATAAAAGATCAATAAGTATATCAATAAAATATATAAAAAAGCTGATATTATTATTGTAACTAAGTCACTCGATAAACTTAATTTCGAAAAGCTTGTAAGAAAGCGTAATAAAAACATATTTGTATTACAAAACCTTAACGATGAAAGTTAGGAACTTGCAGTTAAGCCTGGCAATAGACGTCCGATTTTGTTTCCGATTGTCTGATCAGGCAACCGGATCGTATTTACTCGATACACATCCGATTTTTCCGTCAGGCTTTTTCTGAACTCAGTCGTTCCCGAGCTATCATCCCGAGTGCTTGCGTTTGGAGCAAAGCAGAAGAAAAGAAGATGGATGACGAGTTAATAGAAATAGAAATATTTTTTATTCAAATAAACTTTTACAAGTACTTTTGAATCGTCAATGAATCTACCACTGGTTCGGAATGCCGTTCCTGCCAAGAAGAGCCAGCAATAAACTCGGCGGTCGCTCTTTTCAAAAAAAATTTTTTTACAATAGGTAACAAAACTATGCTATGTATACAGTGTTTCCACAATAAAGTTTCAAAAATGCAAAACAATCCAATGCATGTTAAGACAGGCAGGCAAAAGCAGACCCATTCCCGTTGGTGGCACCCGTTCACGAGCATGACGCAGGATCCAGCCATTGCTTCGCTCAACCATATTTGAGGGAACGTAACAACCCGCACCACACGACACCACCACAGAAATTTTAAAGAGAGGAAAGAGAAAGAAGAAAAAACGTCGCTATTGGATTCATCCAATCAATTTGACAAGACTTACTGAGAGTCATTTCTATTTAAAACATCCAAAATAATTCATAATAAAAATAATTTTATTATTATGAATTATTTTATTTTATTTTTTTTTTTTTTTTCATAATTTTCGCCCATTATTCGAATCACAACGATGCGTCCACACAGTGTCAGCGCTAGATTTTTTGGGCCCTAATAAATCCCAATAAGCAAAATTCCGCCCTAAATTTGGGGCTAAAAGCCCTAAGTTGGGAACCCTGACTGGCAAAATCGGAAGGAGTAACCGGATGTCTATTTTGTCTCATACTAAAAGTATGTAGACCGCGCCTTCAGACAATCGGACCGGCAGTAAAATCGGAAACGCCTCGCGCCCGTTTCCGACTCGGACGTCCGATCCGGCCACCGGATCGGACGTGTATTGACTGTTCATACAAAGTAATGGCTTCAACGCCTTCCGGTAGCCTGATCAGGCTACCGGATCAGACAATCGGATGAAAAAACCTGACGTGTATTGCCTGGCTAATAGTTAAAAACAAAACTTCTCAAATTAGCCAGCTGAATCAGAAACACTTGAAAATACGAACACAAGTTTGCATTGTAACCAACTATCTCAGGGGAAACTTCACAACAGGAAGTTTATTTTAATTACTTAGCCAGTCAC
Source organism: Hipparchia sbordonii (assembly GCA_038048805.1). NCBI lineage: Eukaryota > Metazoa > Arthropoda > Insecta > Lepidoptera > Nymphalidae > Hipparchia > Hipparchia sbordonii. The sequence goes on from CM076103.1 coordinate 12,448,085, forward strand.
TTTGTCGGAAATATTAGTGAAATTAATACGAAATTTCCTTGGCAAATATTTGTTAATATTTCACTTTATTTAGCAAGGCGATCAAGGTTGTTTCTGACCCATATGTAATTTACAATTACAGATGAAAAGATTATTATTTATTATGGTTACCGTTTTTAAGCTATTGCATAGCTTCTATCGCGGGCCAGCGTGGAGACCAAATCCAGAAATTCCGTAACGAAAATAACCTGACACGGGACTCCTCTACGGTGAGCCGCTAGATGGCGTTGATAAAAAATGCTATGCAATAGCTTTACCGCGGCAGTCCCCGAGTGCCACACGTCTTTTTTTTTTGTTATGAGATAGGCTTGCGCTTGACCACAATCAATAATGGAAAATCTTGATGAGGTCTAGGTTGGAGCGCGCTTGCATAGAAAATGCCTATTCACTCTTGTCTTGAAGGTACTCAGATTATACGTGGCCGGAAACACAGAAGCTGGATATATAGAGAAGATGTATAGAAGCAAATTAGTGAGCAGATTATTTATCCGTGTCTTGAATATCTGAATGACGGAGGTTACTGGCATGCGAGCATGGTTTTAGTAAACAATAGATTTATATGTTTCAGAAGATTACATTAAAAAAGTTACAAAGCATATGCGTGTATTATTTACCCATTCGTTCTTCTTTAAATAAAATTGGTAAGTAAATGAACACTGAAACGTAACTTCGTCACTGCTTCAACCTAGTACGTACCGACACGTTGAATGTAAAATTAACCCGGGCAAAATTGTTAACATCCAAACTTTACTTAATTATTCGCATAGAGCTGAAAATTGGTACCTACAGTCCTTAATTACACCGTTATTAATAAAATATCAGTCTGTATCGATCATACTTGATCTCAAACATTATTGAAGGTCAAAGTTCAAAAAACAGTGTTAAAGTGCTGTCAGAAGAAATGTCGCACCTTTAGAATTAATGTAACGTAACTCGAAATTCCTATAACTTCTGTTTAAATACATTTAAATATAATACAATATTACCAATCCATACATAAAAGATCAATATATGAAATCTGCAAAAAATCAACTTTTTCCAAAAAAAACACGACAGAGATACATTTAAATTTACTCAATCCTATACTTTTTTGAAGACTTTTTGCATTAACTAAGTGGCTCAGTGCACAAAGCGAATTCAATCACAAAATGCTTATTATGTTGCTCCTGAATACATATTGTACCTACTAACCATTGCTACATTTGCAACGGTTACTTTAAAATAAACGTGTATTTTACGGTTTACCATTCTATTCAAACTAGTCAAAGAATTGAGCTTTTCAATATCCTCAAATGAAATAGGAAAACTGAATAAATTGGAGTTTCTTAATAAATCTAACTCGTTTTGTGAGTGCCTACATTTATTTTCATATTATAAACCTTTTAAATTTTTGATATACACGTCTAATATAGGTAATATTCTCTACAACACGTTTTTCTTGTATTAAGAAACATAATAAACTACACAATAGAATTGAAATAATGACAAACTGCTTTATAGAAGAGAAATATTTTTTATTCGAATAAACTTTTACAAGTGCTTTCGAATCGTCGATGAATCTACCACTGGTTCGGAATGCCCTTCCTGCCAAGAAGAGCCAGCAATAAACTCGGCGGTTGCTCTTTTCAAAAAAAAAATATTTTAGAACTAAACACATAGTATGCTATGTATACAGTGTTGTGAAAACACTGTATACATAGCATACTATGTATACAGTGTTTTCACAATGAAGTTTCAATAATGCATACCTACATACAATCCAATACAAGACGGGCAGACAGAAAGTAGATCCATTCCCGTTGGTGGCACCCGTTCACGAGCATGACGCATGATCTAGCCGTTGCCTATAAAAATATTGTCTAATCCATTACCTACAGCTTCATAGGCTTTTAAAGACTGGTTTGTTTTCAACTCATAAACTCACATGCACGTCAAATCCCTACTTCACCACTCAAAAGGTAAAAAGTAACAAAGTGTACCCTTCTGCCATAACCATTTATCAAAGTCCGCGTCCCCGAAAATTAAAATAGGGGATGAGAGCAGAGAGCAGGAAAAGAAACAGGGAGCAAATCAGTGTTGTGTTTCTGTTTCATAACTGACATGAGTTAACTCCTAGCAGTTATGGAGCAGGTGGATATTAATCTTTTTGAGGGTTCCGAAAAAAAAAAACGGAACCCTTATAGGCTCGCTTCGTTGTCTGTCTGTCCGTGTGTAAAGGCCCTTTTTCTCAGAAATGGCTTGAAGCACTTAGTTGAAATTTATACTTACGAAACTAGCTGATGCTCGCGACTTTGTTCGCGTGGAACTAGTTCTCAAGATCCCGCGGGAACTGTAATTTTTTTCGGGATAAAAAGTAGCCTATGTTTTAATCCAAGGTATAATCTATCTCCATTTTAAATTTCGGCCAAATCAGTCCAGTAGTTTTTGAGTTTATTCATTACAAACATACACACAAAAATACAAATCTTTCCTCTTTATAATAGTAGTGTAGGTAGATATAAAGATCAATAGTCTCGTAATGCTCTGACAAGTTTCAAGCTTAATGTAGTGAAAAGTAACATGCGTTCAAAAAAGTTTTTCTGGAAGTCGTCTATAGGAACTCTGCAATAAAACTGGTCATCTTGTCCTAATTCAACACAAACGTATGAGCTGATATTGTGCAAAATCACTGGGAGTTATGAATAATGCATAACTCATGTGCATTGTGCAATATTAGCAGGTGAATATATTTTCCTTTTGAGCTCAAACCGGGTGCAATGAGCTGAGCTTACGACTGACTTAATAAATATACCAATAATTTGATTTAAATTACTTTCAATAACTGAAAAGTCACAATTTTTATGTTTTCGAAGTAGACAGTTAAGAAGAAAATTAACTCGGTATTAAACTCAACAATTTCTAAATAATACTGTAGTCTGTTTATTTACCGAATTTCAAGATCTCAAGTAATTATTCGGCTGTTAAAGTATATAGATTTGTTAGTGATTCTCTCAAATTGATATAGTTATATAGGTAGTTCATTTTGTATATATTAATTGTAATATTTTGTGAGTACCGATGGGGCTGACATAAAGGTCACCTTCAAAAGTCCCTTATTAAAAATGAGAATTAAAAAAAAAAGATCTCAAGCAATTATAAACTGTTTTATATTATTCCCATTTCGTGGACCGTAACGTCAGACGAGTAGCAAGGAACTGCTGGATTTAGGCGGCGTAAGACCGACGCCTGTGAAAGTCCATGCAAGAGACCTTTGTTCAGCACTGAACGTCTATCGGTTCATAAAGAAGAGAAGTTATATAACTGATGTTCGCGTGGATTAAGGTTTTTTAATGATCAAACTTTTTGCGCGGAATTACAGTTAGCAGTACTTTATGAATTGAATATCTCACGTGCAATATTAGCAGATGAACATTCCTTTTGTGTTTAACTTGGTGAGCGAACCGAGCCCAGCCTGCAACCGAGTGATAATAACTCATCAATTGTTTGCTCGCTAGCTAGAGGGTTAAACCTATAAAATCCGTTGTCGATTTTTTAAGCTTCATACGTTCGCCTGAGGATTATCTGAGTGAGTGCAGGAATTTATTCTGGTTTTACGTTTACGTTTTTCGTTTCACAAAGTGAAATTGGAAACATCTAATGGATACCTGTCTGTTATTTTGGAGCAATTATAAACTGTTATATATTACTCCCACTACGTGGACCGTAGCGTCGCAAGTCGAGTCGCAAGGAGCCGCTGAATACATGCGGCGTAAGACCGAGGTCTGTGTCCATGCAAGAGACCTTTGTTCAGCAGTGGACTTCATCTTCATACTGGGCTGGTTTCTACACTTAAACCAGCCATGGTTTGTTGTCAGCAGTGGACGTCTATCGGTTCATAAATAAAGAGAAGTTATATAAATAGCTAATTAACATCCGCGTGGATTAAAGTTTTTTAATTTTCGCCAGAACTATGTAATTTTCCGGAATAAAATGGCTTCATTTTATTCCGGAAAATTACATGTGTTAATCCTGGGTATGAGCTATCTCCATTCCTTTCAGCCAATTTGGTTCATTCGTTGTTGCGTGAAGGAGTGACAAACATTTATCCATACGGATCCTCACTAACTTTCGCATTTACAATACTACCAGCTAGTCAGCTAGGTGCGACTTCGTATGCGTGGATTACGGGTTTTGGATTCCCGCGAGAACTCTATAATTTTTCAAAACCAAATGTATGCCTATGTGTTAATCCTGGGTATGAGCTATGTCCATTTCTTTCAGTCCAATCGGTTCAATATATCGGTTCATAACAAACATCCACCCATCCATCTATTTCTATACATAGATATATCCTCACAAACAAGCAAGAAAAGGTATATAAATAGATAGCTAGATGCATAATTGATATAAACCAAATGCCATAATAAAGCCTATTAGGTACTGATCCGTTAAATGCGGTAATAACATTCGAGTTACGGTACTAATCCGGCTAAGCCTACAAATTGCTTAATTGTAAGGATTTTGCAAGATAAGAAAATAATAGGAGTAAACGTTAACATTAATATCGTTAACAGAAGGGTGTTTAAAATGTTTGAGCTGTAGTCGTATTGTTGATTGTTGATTAATCGCTAACATGGATATGATTTTTGACAACCTTTCTGGCGCAGCGGTGAGCACGTTTATTGCCCGTGGTACACAATCCTACTACCAGTAGTAATAAGGGTAATACCTTTACTACTGCAGCAGTAAGTATACGGGAAATAACAAAATTCCCGTGTTACCACTTCAAATCGCAAATAAAAAAAATTAAAAACAAAATCATAAACCTTTGAAAAGCTAACCATTGACCTAAAACGTACAAAATTGAATAAACTAACAAAAGCAAGTAGAACAGAACAGAATATTACACAACAGAAGAGAATAAAACAGAATAGAATAGAATGATGGGCAGAATTAGGGGTATGATGAGTTTAATTAAACTGTCGTAGGTTAATTAAACGTACAGATTAATTAAACTCATTATACCACTTCCAAAACTACCACTTCCATCTTAGATTACATTACCACTTACGACAACTGGGATCGCAGTCATGAGTTTTCATCGAATAACAACCCCGTTCTGTAATGGTGCTCATTACAGTTTTTTTTTTATATGAATAGCGGGCCATATTGTAATTAAGTGGGAACACTGTCCAAGGGAGACTTGTAGTTTACTTACTATAGTCTGATTTTTAATTCGGTGGAATTCTGACAGATGTCATTTTATAAATAGAGCGAGTTATTTGTATGAAAAACAGTATTACCACCTGTAGTTCGATTTTACCCCAAACTATCTGTCAGGCATTTGTCATATATCTATGTGCGGCCATTGATTTTTATTTGTATAAGTTTCAATTTATTATCTTTTTTGTGGGATTTTTTAAATCTCTGGTAACATTAAGATACGTCAGAATTCCACGGAATTAAAAATCAGTTATACTTACTTTACTTGTAGTTTAAGGTACTTAAATATGAATACCTTTTTATATAAACTATTCCAAGGTATATAAGCTCGGTCAATCAAACGTTAAACTTTACCTATTTCACGCTACGTGTAAGCTCTTCTGAGTATAATTCTTCTCTATCCTCTAAAGCCTTCTAAGGCACCAATTTCGATAATTGTACAATACAAGCCGAGACTAAAATTATCCAAAGTTTTATTATTTACCAGCTTTACGAAAATGAGCGTACAAAATATAATACCTAATTTTGTCCCGAGTCTTGCAAATTCTCTGTGCAAATATTAGATTATTAACGTTGCTCTGTTTGCTATAAAACAGGCTTTAATTTCGGGAGCTTCTGTTTATAAGAAGTTTCATTTCAAATAGGTATTAAAATATTTAATGTTAGTATTTTTGTAAAATATTTTCCTGTTAACAACAATGACCAAGGTTAAAATAAACTACTTCTCAATTACTCCTAAAGAATTCAGAAATTTTAAAGCTTACTACCTAATACTTACTATCTTAAGACTATAGTACAACAATTGATTTTAATCGAACTCACTCAGGAAAGAATGCATTGTGAAATTTTGCGTAGGAATACGCAATTACTCTTATCATCCAAAAGACATGACGAAAATTCAGCATTAGCACTTATTTATAAGTTTATGCAAAGGGCTCATACAGCACTGACTATCAAATAGAATATTTGCAAAGCTTGTTGTGAGTTAGAAATTCGTGGATGAAATTTTCAGTACATCGGGAGAGCTATCCTTTGCTAAAAATTTATTCTAAAATACTCTGGTCTTTGTAACTTTTAACATGCTTTACTTTGGTGTGTTTTTAAATATTTGTATCTTTATAATTTAAATAAAAAAACGTTTTGTGTTATGCATTTTTGGCAAAAGTAACAAAACCAAAACAAACATCAAACAATAAGATGACCGTAATTTTCTCGCTTGACAAAAAAGTGATGAGATTCACAAAACAGATTTATCAATATTTTCTACCAAAAAACTTATATACCTCCATCGAACAAGATAAAATTCAAAATGGAGTTATTTAAGTTACCTTCCACAACTTATTGTACTCTTAAATTTTTCGGAGTGAATCTTATTTCTTTTACAATAAAGACGAATTTTATTACAGTAATATTGAAGTTTCTTTCTCATCATTTTGTTATTTTTCCTTTAAACACCCTTAGTGGAAACTAAAAGGCACGTCCTCACTGTTTGTTGCCGAATTGTGTAGTTTTTCTTTACGTAAACTCTCTCAACATTTTTCGTTGGCGAGTTATTTTGACACAATTGTAAAATGTTGTTCATTTTGAATGAGTGGTCGTCGCTAAAGGAATCTAAAAGATTTTTATACAAAGGTTTCAATTTGAAGTTTAAATTCTTAACACTCTTTCAGGTCTCTGAAAAGATTTAGAGAATATTTTTATCCATTCTGTGAAATATTATTATTTATTTTAAAGTATAGACTTCAGTTAAGTCTATGCTATATTCTATATTTTTTTCTCCATTATAATATACTAGTGATACCCGCGACTTTGTTCGCGTGGATTGAGGTTTTTTTGGAGTCCCACGAGAACTCTCTTATTTGCCGGGATAAAAACTGCTCTGTGCCAAATTTCAGCCAAATCGGTTCAGTCGTTGCAGCGTGATTGAGTAACAAACATATGTACATCCAAACTTTCGCATTTATAATATATTAATATTATAAATGCGAAAGTTTGAAGAAAAGATTCTTTACTATGTAATACTAATCTATGTTTCAATTTATTTATACTTTGCAGTGGAATTAAAATGAATTTTTGACCGATGGAAAAACGGAGGAGTTTCTCAAATCGTGGCGTTGGTTTTAAATACTAAGCGTTAGTAATAAAAGACTAACTTTTTTATATGAGTTTATAATTTTAAATAAATAATTAACTAGCTTTTACCTGCGACTTCTTCCGAATGGAGTTAGGTCTTTGAAAATCATGATTCCTCTTGTTAAGGCTTTTGGTACGGCTTTTTGATCTGTAATTTTATCTCCTAATAAAGAAAAACACCGTGGATATGGTGATGCTTTTAATGTAGAGACTAGATGGATGAAGAAAGATGTATCAATATCTCGAAGACCCCACGCGTCCGCCTCCACTGCTCCCGCGCCCGCGCAGCGTCCCGCGCCGCTGGACCGGCTTTGGCCGAAGCCGGAACACCTCTTTTCCCTCTTTTTTCTCTGTCACTGAATACTTGACTGTCTCTGTCCTGTTGAAAAATAATATTGGAACTGCTCTTCACTCAACATTTGACAGGCACGACCCTACACCGGGAAGCGCAGTGTTGGCGATATCAGACAAGTCGCAAGGAGGCACTCAATACAGGATTCACAAGACCGAGGCCTGTGGAAATCCATGCAAGATCCATTTTGCCATGGACATCTATCGGTTGATAAAGAAGAAAAAGATCCTCTTCTGTATGATTACGAAGGAGTAGTCAACTCAGTTGCAAAGGGCATTTTCCAGATAAACTCTTTTGAAAAGCTTTTAAGGCTTTGGTGTAATTGTCTGCTAGATTTACAAAATAGTAACACAAACGTGAAAAGTTTGTGAGTTGTTAGGTTGGTAAGTAACCTACAAAAATTTCCCAGTTCCCAAGAACAAACAAAAAGAACAAAATGTTGTTTTACATTAGCAAGAATTCTAAACACCATCCAACTGCGGCGCAATAGCTAAAACGACACACGGTTGTTACGTTCGTCTAACCAAATTTTATTTTACACTGCTGCGTGTTAATTATTTATTCTGTACATTATGACCTTAAAAAATAAAGGAAAAAGAAAGGACGTGTACAAGAACATCCCATCGCTACAAAATGTGGATTTCTTCCAGATGCCCTAGTTTATTGGGGATTAGATGAAGCAATAAAAGACAAGGCAAGCCAACCTGTCATGCGATTGTGTTAAAAAACCTTTTTTCTTTTTTTTAATGTCTTAAATTTTAGGGGACTTTCGTCCGACACGGACACACCAGCCCCATCGTAACCTAACTTATAATTATTCTAGTGGAATGTAACAGAAACAACTAAAACCAAATTCACCGCTTGTGCAGATATATCTCAACAACCGACTTAAAGCCTTCTGTTGCGGGCAGACAAAGAAGACTCATAAAAGCACCTACGTCATATTTATTGATGTTATATGTCTGCACAAGCGCTTCCCTGTGTTAAAAAACCTTATGGAGGTTCCTAACGTATAGCTGCTTGGGTCCTTAAGGTAAATGTTGCCTGCTACTAAGATAGAAAGGGTCAAGTGGCGCAAGTATGAACACATAGTGAGAAGTTTCATTATATTTGTGCTCTTTGGTGTTGAAAGCCTGAGCAAGGATGGAAATTCTTTTTTAAGCATCGCGTTATCTGACGAGATGACAGATCCTTAAAAAAGAACGCACTGGTACTGAAACTGCCACTCGTAGAGTCTGCAAGTGCCCGGAGGGCTGGTAGTTACCTTGGCCAGGATATTATAAGTTTGGTCAGAGATACAGCAGGGTAACGCAGAGATATTTAATAAATCTCTGTAGCATTTAAAGTTTCGCAATAGTATCGAGCTAGGTTTTATAAGTTTTTTTCATAAATATAATGAATGATTAGAGAAATAATACTAAGTGCTGGAATAAATAAAGGTCAGTGAAGCTCCACATTACATTTGCCAGCTCAGCGCTTGCAGCTGCACCCAAAGGGTTATTTCTCAAACGCCTCGCGCCCGCCTCATAATAGCGAATCATTTATATTATCCTTGATCACAAAACTGTCATTCGCTTTTTAAACTTATGCATCTCACGTCAAATGATAATAATTAATTAGGTCCATATTAAGTATAACTTATCACAGTTATCTAAAATTTTCTATTATTTTTGACCTAATTTCTTTCGTAGTCATCAAATCAGAAAATGTAAAGCATTGCAAAAAAGATGTAAAGATCCAAAGGAATTGCTGCCCCATTCCCACCACTATCCGTATTATAATTTCTGTCAATCCATCAAGTACATCCCGTACTTGATGGATTGACAGAAAATGATCAATGTTTGGTAAACCAGGTAAATCGTGAGCCACCGCTTACAACGTGTGAACCCCCAATTTTTTTTTTTTCACGCCAACGTAGACCCTGTCGAGTCTCTCGTGGACCTTTGGGGGTGGACTTTGATCACTTTGGAAATCACTGGTCTAGAATATTTTCATCGCATCGTAGTGAGCGACGATGAACGGTGAATGAGGTGAAGAATCAGTGATAATATCGTAGGCATGGATTTATGAATATTGTTTCATATTTCGTCAGCAATTCGAGGGCTTCGCTCGTAAATCCATTTTAACCCGGAATATGGCACGTCCCAGACATATACATGGAATATAAAAATTTTCATTGGTTGCACAGCCGTAGCAAATAAATTTTAAAATTATTTTATGTATCCATCACTTTATTTGGAAGTGTGTCCATTCATTATAAAAATTCTGAAAGGAAATACAATTTCATTGATTCTGAAATCAATCTACAATTCTACAGCCAAAGAATAGAATAGAATAGAATAGAATAGAAATATTTTTTATTCAAATAAACTTTTACAAGCACTTTTGAATCGTCAATGAATCTACCACTGGTTCGGAATGCCTTTCCTGCCGAGAAGAACCAGCAAGAAACTCGGCGGTTGCTCTTTTCAAAAATAAAAAATAAATTTTACAATAGTTAATGAAACTATGCTATGTATACAGTGCTTCCACGATTAATTTTCCCGAGTACAATACAAGTAAAAATAAATACAATACAAATACAAATAAATACAATTCAATACATGTCAAAACAGGCAGGCAAAAGCAGACCCATTCCCGTTGGTCCAAAGAGAATTTAAGTTTCATTTAAATGTTGAAAAGTTAAATTCAATAACAAGATTTCATTTAGATTTTAATGTTAAGTGTACCTAATATTTTAATCCTTGAGATAAGTTGAGATGTCGCATTTAAGTAAATAGTAAGTAATAAACAATTATGTCCTATGTGATGCCCACGACTTTTTGTCGTAGATTTTGGTTGAAATAAATAAATAGTCTTTTATAAAAATCTCGTGGGATTTTTTATTTCAAGAATTTTCTCCAGGATCGTCAAAAGATTTGGTGATACATAAACACATTCTGGAAATTATTGTTAAAACTATTTAAATATTTAATATAGATTTACCTACATACACGAGTATATTGGAACATTCTACAGTAAAGTTGTTTACGTCGCAAGTTGTTTGATCCTACCGATTAAATAATTCACAACGCAGTTCAGGTCCCCCATACATAAGGTAGAGCTCAAGCGTTTATGACCCATACACTTAATTTATGACCATAGTCTTTACATAGGTTTAAGGTTATGTTGCCAACATCATGGTAAACTTAATCCTCCTTGTCCTTTCCTTTTTTCCGTTATTTGGGGTCGGGTCTCCTCACTTTTTTGCGCCAAGTCGTTCGATCTTGGGTTCTCGGTTCAGGCAATTAGGCATGCTAAAGGCGGGCGGCCCCTACTTCTTTTTCCTTCTGGTAGGTTTGGCGCAATCTGTACTGCGGTACTACGTGATCGCTGTCTTTTTATATGTCCGCACCATCTGAGGCGGTTCTCAGTGATTTAATTGGTGCGACTTTAAAACTTCCTCGTATGTACTCATTACGAATTTTATCGAGCCGAGTCCTGCCCACCTCAATATTTTCATTTCGTTGACATGCACTATTTGTTCATGCATCTGCATCATGCGTCGTTCATGCGTCATGGTAAACAGATAAGGGGTCTGGGTTGAATTTACACTGCCATACCCCTTCCAAGTTAGCCCGCTAACATCTAAGACTGCATCGTCACTTACCATCAGGTGAGATCGCAGTCAAGGACTGACTTGTCATCGAATAAAAAAAAACTTTATAGTTTTGAAATATTTTGATGATTTCTTTCCTTATGCTCCAAGTGTGTTTCTGTTTTACGGTTCTTCTGGTTTAGATTGTGCCTGTACTGACGTCGAACTTAAATATAATGTAGAGGATATACTACAGAGGAGAACTAACCTGTGTTTACATAATGTCGTGGAAGTTTCACGGTGTTCACCCGTATTAAAGTCAGTGGGGAAAATGATTTGTCCCGTAAAGGGCAGAACTTAATACGAGGCAAGACAATTGACACAATTTAGCCATCTTCTTTAGAAGTTGATGACTAAATTAGCTTATTCGAGAAACACTTTATGTTCCATAGATGATATAGTTCTCATATTCTTTATCAAGTGATAGACGTATTGCTGAACTTCTGGGTATAGGTATTGATAGATATGCAGTGCTCATTATGTCTTTTACCGATTTTCACAATCATATAATATAAAAGTCTACTTAAGTTGTACTTACTGGTTAGATCTTTGAGTAATTATAGTATTTTGTTTCACTTTGTTATCCAAGATACGAAATCTACCTTAGCTTAAAGAAAGCTAAAGTTTAACTTAATATAAAGTTTAACGGCAGTGACTTCCTCGAGAGTTTGTCCACGTTAAACTAACTTCAACAACCGATTGTCCCTCTTTATAGGACCTCTTTCTTGGGATTGTTTAAGAAATTTGGAAGAGTTTAAGCTTATATTATTTTAGTAAGTAAATTATGGAAAACCTTATTAGTGAATATTTTGAGGGTAACTCTTCTAGCAGTCACAGTGTCTGAAGAAGAACTGGCAGTCTCAACAGACGCTATGAAAACCGGCAATTTATGTTTAATTGCAGACCGCTCAAGTCAATCACCCTAAGATTAATCCTAATATTTGTTTGCTTGTTTGTCCTTCGATAAGAAAGAAATTGAGCAACAAATCAACGTGATTTTTGGTTTGGATATAATTAAAAAGTGACAAAGGCTACCTTTTATCCCGGAAAAACAGAGTTCCCGTGGGGTTTTCAAAAACCTAACTCCACATGGACATAAAGCTAGTTAATTATATCTAGGTAGTAGAGTAACGATAAGCATAAGGACAAGTAAGTACTAGTAAGATATACTCTAAAAGTAAAATAAAAATGTAAAAATATATGCCAACCTTGACCCCAAGCAAAAGAAACAATGCATAAGGGATTTCGAGCGTAAAATGAAGCAATAAAGGAAAGGAATGAAGGATTGTCAAGATTATGTTCTTTTTATATGTAGCTTAAGACCCCTTTGTATATTATCTTTCAACTGGATATTCCCTTTTATTAACTGATTTGCATATAATCTTGCTTGTTCGTAAGTTGCTTTTATCTTAAAAATGTAGCGCTTAGAACTTTAATGTAAAGAAAAACTCTTTTAATTAATTACCTATTTATAAATCTATAATAATTATTGTAGGTACCAATTAATTAAAGTTATCTTTAGATATTCAAAGGCTTCTTTAAATATTTAAATGCAGACATAAACTGTAAAATATTTTTATATATTGGGTATTGTTTTGTTTATCTGTAAATGAAAAATAATATATATGGTACCTACTTACATGACCAGAAATATCGAAACCATTGCGACGAGATTCGCACTCCTAGTATGTTATGGATATGTGTGTGCGTCCTTGCGTGCATGTGCTTGTGTATGTCTATCAGTGTAACGCCTATCACGACGACGTTATGTTTTTTCTGCGCCTTATTTTAATCTCATACTATCTTAATAATAATATTAAACAGTCCCGGACTCAAATCTAAAATGACGTAACAAAATTCATCAGTGAATGCCGTACCAATTCCCAGCTCAAGTTTTACGTTAGTTTGGAGGAGGAAGGGAAATATTAGTCATGTTCATACATGGCCAACTTTTTAAAAATTATAAATGTTATTTGCCATAGCTTATTCAACTTCAGTCATATTATTTTATGCAGTGGCGTTGGCATCGCTGAACGCCGTTAAAATCTTCAATTTTATGAGCCAATCCATATTTTGAAAGATAACGTTTCGAGATATGAGTGTGGCGTTAACTTTATTACAGATACTTTCAGAATTCACTGTATACGAGTACGCGGAGTCGTAAAATTCTTTCAAACATTTAAGTGTTTTCATCTTGGCTTGCATCGAGTTCTAGAGATATAATAGTAGATAAGTTTCCAAGTTACCAAATAAAAGAGAATTTTTGAAAATACAAAATAGCACATAGCATTTATTTCGAGGAAGTTTAACTTAACTCTTTTGTCCCTTTGATACCATCGCTTACTGGAAGCAAATTATACCGAGATGAGTCTACTATAAATGTAGGTTCTTGAAACTTTTCTTTAGATATTGCATCTGACTTCGACTGTGTTGAGCTAGATTTCTAGAAATCCCGTGGAGTACCTCTGTTTTTCCAGGGTAAAAGATGACCTATATCACTCTCTAAGTCTTCAACTATACCCATGCAAAAAATCACGTCGATATATTGCTCCGTTGTTGCGTGATTGAAGGGCAAACCAACAAGCACATACTTTCTTTACTTACTTTACTTTAATGACGTCATACAGGTACAAGATACATTTTTGCATTTATCATAATTATTATTAGTATAAATGTTACCGAGAATTATTTAATTTTGTCATGAGTCTATTTCATAGTGATTCTAACTTAATTTATGCTTATCTAATAATATCCGCGTTCATCTTATTATTAACAAGGGTTAACGTGAAATTCAATGGTTAATTCGTTCAAGAGTCAATCAAATTGTCAAATTATTCAAGCGTGTTTTATGGTTAGTGACTATCCCATGAATAAAATTTATAAGTCAGACTTCATACTTGTACTAAAATTATATTTTGCGAAAGTGTGCATGTTCATTGGTTTATCATTCTATCATGCAACAATGAATTGAATTGATTTTTTGCATGGATATATTTAAAGATCTATAGAGAAAAATTTATTAAAAATTTTTATCCCAAGAAATCAGAGTGGTATTTATTAACAATTCACGCGGATGAAATCTCGGGAAAAAGCTAGTCATCTGAATATATATAAGGAAAAAGTGACTGACTGATTGACTGACTATCGACTTTAAGACAGGTTTCAAAGTAATTTAATGTAACTTTCAAAACAAATTACTTAATTCAAGCTAAAAGAATCTGGCGTTAGCTTTTAGAAAAAGTAAACACAATATAATCTTGGAGATTCTTCATTCTTCCCCTTTATCGCTTCATTTTACGCTTGAAGGCCCTTAGTAATGACCCTTTTCTGGGTCGGATTCCTTATTTTTCGCTATCAAGTATCCTGTCATCTTTATACCACCTTCACCTCGATATAAAAACAAGTTTATGAAGAGTTACGACTTTTTTACAATATGGTCGGTAAACAGGCCGATCAGCTGAGGGTTTTATTATTTATCCATACAAATAAATAAAATTGAAGTGCCTGGAAGAAAAGCATTCGCTATAGCAGCGTCTTATGAAAGGTATTAATGGAATAAACGTCGCTTGCCAACCTACAGCTAGCGCCATCTATTTTAACTTGCGACATTACGAATGGTAGTGTTACATGTATTAAAATTGAAATTGGAAGAAGCTATTATGTGAGTTTTCATTCAAAATAAGTAACTGGACGATTTCTATTCAAAATGAGAGTCCGAAAAAAATATTACTATGCAACTAAGTTTTAATCTGACAAGTAAAGCTTAACTTGGTAGAGCTAAACGTTAGAGCAGAATTCCAATAAAACTTAAAGTATCCAGTATGAAATTCAGACTTTCAACTTTACTACAAACATAAAATCCTACGCATATTATAGTTAGTTCAAAAAGTTTTATATGTTAGAGTCGTAAAACCAATAAAAATTTCTATATTCCATGTATATGACTGGAACGTGCCGTTTCCAGATTTTTAGGGTAAAAACGGATTTCGTGCATGACGTTCATGCAACCTAGTACACATTGGCTCAACGCACTTGGCGAACATGTATAGGACTATTTTCCGCGTGTGACCAGCGCTGCTTGTCTTGAGTGGGTTTCATATAAGTATTTTATTTCAATGAACAGCGTAAACACATTGGCCAGGACTTCCCGAATGCATTCGGCAGAATGTGTACTGCAGTCTTTAAGCTCTATGTCCAGTCCATTACGGCTCGGATTTTATAGAAGTAGCGTGTAATGTAATATAGATATGTGCGAAATACCTATTACGTAACGCCTTTTACAACTGCGTCACATAGGACCACCGGGAATGTCATAATGTTCTCAAAGGTGTATGTAAACTGCCACAATTTTTCGTCTCTACCGTTGTAGACTATGGAGTATAAACCCTTTTCATTCTGGACTCTTGTCCAGTACTGGGCTGGCGATGGCTTGATGACTTGGTGATGATCATGATGTATTTTAAAATAACCAAAGTCAATAGTTTTTACATATATTAGTGATTTATTAAGTGGTATAAATAGAAATAATTAATTTAAGAGGTAGACTTAATAACTAGTTAGAAGTAATTTAAATATAATTTAGTTTGATTGTGTACCTACGAGAGTAACTAACTCTAATTAGTTAGTACTAATAAATGAGAATAAAAAAAAAACTGAAATCAATAAGTATCCTATATTTATCGATCTCTATATCGGAATCCACGAGTAGAAAGCGGTTGAAATAGATTTCAATTTTATTCAAGACGGCGAGTTGTGCCGCGCGCTGCACAGAATGGACTAGATAAATCGCGGTCTGGAGATCGAGTGATACAATTTATGTTCTGGTCACCGCTCTAATGCAATTGCGCGCAATCTTGGATGCACCTAAATTGGAAGATTTAGTGTCTTAGTGCAGTGCGATAAAATTTATATACGCGAATTTGGGTCTTGTCTAATGTGGAATTGTGACTTGGAGTTAACTTAAAGTGAAATAATATAATGTAATACATGTTAGACCAGTAATTCCCAAAGTGGTCCAGATGGATCCCTAAGGGTCCACCTGGACCACTTTCACTCTCACTCACGGGAGACTTGACGGGTGTCTACGTTGGCGTGAAAAAAAATGGAAATAAATCAGATAGTCTGTTTATTTAGCATTCATTTCCTTTTTTGAAGTCTCCCATAGTTATAATATTTAAACTTGCATATTCGATTTTCCATCATTAGATTTATCACATTTTTTGACGAGTTTTGGGAATATAGTAGTAATGTAGCAGCAGGGAGTCTACCGAAACCAATAAACGTTGACGAAATAATGTCAAGAAAACATTAATATGCATAGTAATTAATCCCATAAAAGTGGAGGAGTACTAGTACTTTTCTTGGTTACTAAACTGAAAAATCTCATCAAAGTAGGTACGTATTTATTTTAATAAAACTTTAACTCGGCAGTTTGTTCGCCCATGCAAGCGCATAAAGCCTCATTTGAAACTTCGCAAAAGTTTCTCACGCAGCCGTACAACGTCCTTGTACAACACAAATCCCGAACAAATATATTTTTCCACATCCGTGTCGCAAATACGTCAGAATGCGCTTTGCCGTTTCAATTTGTCGAAGTGGAAAACTGGGAGCAAGTTGGAACACTTATGTTATATTGTTCGTTACGATCGGTGGAAATTTTTACAGTTGAGAAAACGCGCTGCCGCGACAACTTAACAGCATTCTTCATTATCCGATCCGATATTTGTTTCGATGCACGACCCTCTATTTTCTGTGCAAAAAATTTCTGCTTTTCGGATCGGATCTGTCAAATGTCATTTCTGAGTTATCTGACAAGTGACGTGATATTTTTTGTCGTCACATTTGTCGTGGTGTTGTGAACTCGTGAATGCTTTTTTTATGTTTCTTGTGGATTTTCTCTGGCGATGATCATATCATAAAATATCCAATATGTAATTCACAAAGAACAGGTAATTATCTTTTTCAAATGCAGATCAATGACCTCTTGATATTTTGACAGCTAACGGCCTTACGTGTAGAAAATAAATAATATTTCCATTGAAATTAAGATGAGTTCGTAGATTTGATCGATCAAAAATGCTTTAATATTTTATTTTATTACTGGTACAAGACCAGGTCCACGCTCCATACAGTTCTGGACCGTCTCCTTTGTCTCTCGTACTTCAAGGAATATTATAAAAAAAGAATTATCGAAATCGGTTCAGCTGTTCTCGAGACTTGCGCTTAGCAATACATTCAGCGATTCATTTTTATATAAAGAGATAAAACAGGATTAATTAATAGGATAACACAATGACGTAAAGTTTTGGCAAAAACGTTTTATACCTTGCATCTTAAGCGTCGGGTCTAATTAAGTCGTAAACACGACAAACAGTCACAAATTGGCAAGTAGGCTAGACAAACAGTACGTACGTGATACGAAAGCTCGTATGAATTCTGTCGCTTTTCGTTTTACCGGTCACTAATGTTTGTTGTAGAAGCTCGTTCTGAATATTTTATACATTTTGGTCGTGGAATAACAAATCGACGCGTCGCTAGGTTGAAAATATTTGAATTTATAAAATAAATTTATAATATTCGAATGTTTTTGGTGAACCGATGTCTCGTTGGCGAAACTATTTCATGGAATCCACACATACCTACCTAATAACCTAATGTTTATTTGTGACATAAATTACCTCATTTTGTGGTATTAATTCAATACTTTAAAAGCTCTATTTGGTTATTCTGGCTGTAATGTACTGAATACACATACATTTGTTGATATGTCTCACACTTTGAAACCTTAATGCATTAGGTAATACATTTTCGTGTGCTCTAAAACGTTTTATTCAAAACTAGCTGATGCCCACGACTTCATCCGTGTGGATTAATTTTTAAAATCCCGCAGGATCTCTTTGATTTTCTGGGATTAAAGATAGCCTATGTCCAGGCCTCTACAGGCCCTCAACTATACCCATGCAAAAAATCACGTCGATCCGTTGCTTTTTTGTGGCGTAATTAAAGGACAAACCAACAAACACTTCGCAATTGTATATTAGTGGGGATGGGTATAATGGATTTAATTTTGTGATATATACTTAACGTAGTGACTATACGTTACGGTTGTAATCGCCATTTATTTGAAAAAATGTTTTAGTTCGATCCGACGCCTGTCTTTGGGCAAGTTTATTTATAGTTCAAACTATTCGGAATATAAGTAAAATATATCGCCAGTGGGAATAACGTGTTGGGTGCCTTGATTTGGGTAGACATTCGGGTACTCGAATATCGGCTAGCGGTCAAGTGTTATCGTGCAACAGAGGTTTCATGTATTGGTTAGAAGCAGGCTTTTATTTGAGGAGTTGCATTGAGTATCTCAAGGAAAAACAAAATTCCTTTGCTATATTATTTACATATTTACGTATTTTTCCTAGACACGTCCACAATGTAGCAGTAGTGGTATTACAACTTAATTCGAAAAATCATCAAAGTCTGTGACGCCAAAATTGAAATTTTTGAACACTTTGAATTCACTCCGGAAATTAAAGCACCACTTTTATAACAAAATCGGGGAAAATCGAACAGTTTTTAGCTGACTCCAGTGAAAATTTCCAATTACTTCCTCTGATAGGTAAAACAAGTCTCAGTAGATTGAAAAAGGGATGACTTCACATAAAGACTGCAGCGTACATTGTCTGGGCGGAAGCCAATGTTGGCAAATATGAAATATCTAGATTGATAAGATGTGCTCACATCTTATGGAGGTCATATTGTAAGAGGAGGGATACAAACAGGGCAACTCTTTTAGGGTAGATTTAGGTATAATTGTATAAGCGAAAGTGTCTTTGTTTGTTGGATTGTCTTTCAATAATGTCACAACAAAGCTACGGATCGACATGATTTTTTGCATGGGTATAGTTGAGAACCTGGAGAGTAACAATAGGCTAATTTTTATTCCAGAAAATTACGTACGACGTATAGATAAGCAAGAAATAATATTATAGTCCGACAAATTTTGAGGTCCCCACATGCACAATATTCATGAACATCGCATCGGCAGAAAAGTAATGTGTCAAATTAGTGCGACGCAATACAGCAATTTTAGCTCATTGCACTAAATTCAAGTTCATTGATCACAAATGTGCACCACAATTTTATTTGCATGTGGCTAGTTTTTTTAAATGATTTTGATCGTTCTACGCGTTTTAGTTGTTTACTGAAACTCTATTCTGCATATTCTAATCAAATTCTAATTCTATCTGTATTAAAGTTTTTCGAATTTCCCGTAGGAACACTTTGATTTCCTATAAAATGTGCACTATGACCCTAAAATAAAAAGATACAAAAATAGTAGGTACGCAGGGATATTTTGTAGCCCAAAAATTACGCAATGGCTACATTTAGAAGAGTTTTTCTAGTTGGTAGTTTAAAGAAAAATTTAACACCCCACAATGCACCAAATTCCGTATCTTTATTCAATAAACAAACAGTACGGCACTATTTGCGTGGAAAGTACAACTTGCCGTACAAGGCACCCGAAAAAATATATCTCTGACTAGCAAGCTCTCAAATTAGGACCGCATTAGTTTTGTAGTTTTCGGGAGTGGTACAAAATATAACCTGCAGAGGGCTAAAATAAATTAAAATAAACTTAAAATTGAAGCCTCAATAGCCCAACGGTTAAAGTTGTGGACTGAAAACTGAAAGGTCGCAGGTTCGAACCCACTCCTAGCACAAGCTTTTTGCTTATTTGGAGGGGAGAGGAGAGTGTCAGTCAAGTTCAGCTTGGCTAATATTCTTTTGAAAAAAAAAAAACTGGCGAGCTATAAAGCTTGGCTTAAAATGACATTATTCAATAAAAAGTTATTGAATTAATTGCAGTGCAGTGCTTGTGTGCATAGGCGAATATGAAGACCAAATTTCTACATTTTTTTTTTTTCATTTGAGGAGGAAAAATTAGCATTGCATTTCCTCTTGCATACCCTCTACGTTTTCTCTCTCTTACTCTTCTTTTCTCTTTTTTCACCGCTATAGTGCCATTCAACGTCTTGTCCATATTAATTAAACCGTTGTTTGTTTCATCTATTAATGACAAAGCTTAGGCAGTTCTTAAGGAAATCTGACTCGCTTCCTTGATACATTATCTCAGTTCCTGTCTAATAGAAGGCATATATAAACATATACAATTAATTTTGCTCGCTACACGAGGCTAATAGACATCATTAATTATACATGAGGCTCGATTTTCCCTATTACATCACCTGCATTTTGGTGAATAAATAAATTATTATTATGACAGCGCATTCTATTTTGCCAGCTATTCACAGCAAAATAATTTCCAAATCACCACCACCACCACTGTGAGTCATAAGACCAAAAAGTTGGCCTTCATGAAATAAATAATCAAAATCTTTTTTATAACTCGCTAAAGTCGCATGAATTGGTCCACACTTGCGTGTAAGTACGATTTTGTCTGATACAAGGCTCAGAGCCTGGCCTGGCGCCAATCCGCATAAAGCGTTATTTTGTTTCATACAGACAGAAAGGCAGGCGTTAATACATTCCCATCCCATTTTACGAGGGTGTTTTCATTGGTTTTGGAAATGTTCGCAATTCATATATTTATACTCGTATTAATATGAATGGTTTGCAGCATTACGAAGCTGTGTACTGAACAACAAGAAGAAAATAAAGTATAGTATGCATAATCGAAATCTTTACAAACTAATACTATTATTATAGTTTGTTTCTATGGAGAACATGAGCTTTTCCCATAGTTTTCTTATACTTACGATTGAAGCAGGGCTCACATCACCTGAGAGTCTAAAGCCAATACTAATAAGCTCTCTACCGTAGCTATGTGAGGTTCAAATACTTCCTGCTTATCAAGCGGTCTCGAAACGTTCATAGTGACTGAGTGTTGCCAACTATGAAAGTTGACATTATTCAATATCCACTTTAAAATTATCATTTTGCGACAAAAATCAGCCAACATCGGCAGCAACTTTCTGTTCCTTCAAATTCAAAATTCAAAATTCAAATTAAAAATTTATTTATTTCATGTAGGCTACCCTGTAGCACTTATGATACGTCACAAATCTACCACCGGTTCAGAATGCAGATTCTGCTGAGAAGAACCGGCAAGAAACTCAGCAGTTGCTCTTTTCAAAAAATAAAATAAACTAATTTTACAATCTATTCGGAGGATGCTTTATTATCTATAATATAAAAATGAATCGCAAAATGTGTTGGTAAGCGCATAACTCAACAACGCCTGGACCAATTTGGCCAAATCTTTTTTTAAAATGTTCGTTGAAGTTCAAGGATGGTTTTTACGGCGAGAAAAATTAGAATTATTGCTTGAAAAACCCTAAAAATAGCCCTTTTCTTTTTCCCATACAAATGATTTGAAACTAAAACGTAGTCAATTTGAGCTTTATTGCTATGGTACAAAGTTCATATTAAATTACAAGCACTCACTGTTGTCTAAGCAATGTAGGTGTGTTCCTAACGTCAAAGATCATATCTATCAAGACAATGTGCGTGTGTGCGTTGGAGCACAGAATACATAGTGGAGGAGTTTAATGTCGCGTTCCGAAACTCGCGTTTCTTTTGTATTAGTTTCGGCACGCGAGATAAAATGCATCAGTTTCCACGTCATTACATCAGTCAAACAAAAAGCGAAGCATCGGTGAAAAATGTCGCAAAAACGGGGAAAATTATCCATATTTAAAATCTTTTAAAAACTTCTTAATCGCGATCATAATAATAGAAATTGACGCGGACGAAGTCGCGGGCGTCCGCTAGTAAGTAATAAAACTAAGCTAAGTATACACTACTTCTAAAAATGTAGCTGATTCTTTGAGGGTGCTGATAACGAGAATGATGTCAAATGATGTGCAGTAATGATGTGTCAATTGAAATTGGCTGTCGCATTTTTTTTTTTGTAATAATTGATATATTGTTGCAAACAAAATGTACATGTGAAAATGGCAGAATAATTTATTAACTTTGGGTTCTGTTACACAAAATGTACAAATTAATAGGCGCTCGTTCTTAGTTCGTTTTAATTAAACACGAATCGATTAAAACTTACACACTCCAATCAGCATAACAAGGGTCAGAATTTGGTAATCAAATGCCACAGGTTAGCCCTGTTTAAGCGGAAACGGTTTTCGCATCCGCCGTTCTAACAAGAAATTATTAAAATGAAGGTTTACATTACCCCATTACCTTCATTTGAATAAATTTAAGTCTAATAGGGAAGGTGTAAGGATAATCCTTTGATGTTAACGGTTGTACAAAGTTTTTAAAGTACCTAGTATTTATTTTGGACTATTAAGGGTCTTTATGAAAATGTTACTTTGTTTGAACGAAAATGTTCCTCGCAATTCGCAGCTGTAGCACGAAATTAAGAGAAAGTTTAATTCACATCATTATAGGTTTATTTTGAAATTTAAATACACTCAAGTCGACTGTTTAAAGATCCTAAGGGAAATCCGTTTGCAAGCGTGGCTCTTTATACTTACATTTACTTAACAAAAATGCATTTCATAAAGGCTGTTAAATATAAATATTTTAAGTTGTTTCTGTTTCTTTTGCAAAAGAAATGTAGATGATAAGCTCTAATTCAAATAAGATATAAGTATTCAGCGTATGCCCGTATACTGACTTCTATAATAAATAATTAATCTAGAATAGAATAGAATTTCTTTATTTCTATGACTTTTTTTCTATGACTGGACTGGTTGTTCCAATACAAATGAGAGCTTAAATTATGGGTCAATTTGAAGCATATTTGTCATACGAGTGTCTCTAGAACTAGTATTATAGAAACGCAGGAAGAGCCAAAAAGTATCAACTTCAGGTTGTTAACTAGTACCCTCACTAATTTTACTCACCTAACTCGAAACTATTTTATAGCACCAAAATGGCTTCAATCAAGTAGGTCAAAATAGGTATAAATATGACAGCAACCTGTCCAGTTTT
The DNA here is from genome assembly GCA_038048805.1 of Hipparchia sbordonii. Classification (NCBI taxonomy): domain Eukaryota; kingdom Metazoa; phylum Arthropoda; class Insecta; order Lepidoptera; family Nymphalidae; genus Hipparchia; species Hipparchia sbordonii. The sequence continues at coordinate 12,471,418 of CM076103.1, forward strand.
AATGATAAATTAATGCTAGAGGTCAGGAGGTGTATGCAACTTCATCCCCCTGGATAAAGTTTTAAATCCAACTCTTTAGGGATGGAACATCAAAAATATAAGTCCCACACATCTATATTTCTTAAGGAATATTTCCTCCTGTATTAAAGTTTTGTCTATCAGTCACGATACTGTTTTGTAGGTATAAAAATAAGGACTTGAATAATCCTCTATCCGCGGAAGAAGTCGTGGATAGAAGTTAGTATGATAGTATCCAACTTTGACCATTGCATTAGACATAAGGTCATTTTTTTTGTCACAGAAAGTAGGTCATTAAAAAGTAGGTAATTTTTTCAACACATTTTTTGACTCAATGTGTCAAAACCTATTTCCTAATGGACTTCCAAGGAACAACGTATTCAAGGCGTCAATAATAGAGGCAGCACCAGCTTAGGCTTAAGGACGCAGAAACAGCATTTCTCAAAATATCCTTTGAGGAGCGCATGCATTAAACCTAGAGCTGCAAACAAAACCCGGTATAGATACATGATACCTACGTAATCCCTATTACTGCTACAGTAAATATGCAAAATGTATTTTACGATGCTCTAGGAAAATGTACCACACCGTCCCGATTTTAGGAATTCAGTAGGTAGCCTTTTCAAGGCATATTTTCCTCGCCTCACTTATCAGGTTCATGTTTCGCTCTATTTGAACCTGTATGAAAATTACCTTTTTATAAGGTGGAATTTTGTATATTATATTATGACGAGACCATACAAGTTCAATGAAAAAAAATATAATACTAAGTTAAATAAGTAAGTCAGTAATTAAATACGTTTACTAAGTTTGTAAACGTAATCAGTAGCGTTCTTTTGGACTTTGATGTCTCGTCAGTCACAAAATATCAATTACAAAATGTTATATCCTATTACATCATAATAAAATACATAACTACAGTTCAGATAGTAATCGTAAGACAAAATTAAGTACGTTTACCTCACGAAGTTACGGGCGCTTTACTTGTGGTTACGTCGTGTACGCACTTACGCAATGTGCATACATTGCGTAAGTGTGCGGGCCTGTCAGGAGCCTAGGAGGGAGCGGTTCGGCGACACACACACAACTATGAGCCACGCGCCGTCATGAATTTGCAAGAACATAGCGAATGATAGCGACATTAAAAAAAATATTAGCTATGCTGATAGTGCAATAAGTTTTTGAAGGTAAAAATTGAACCGTCGACCTTTCCATTGAAAGGTCGAACTTAATAGAATATCCAACTGATGGGAACCCACTGCTTACCATGAGTGGGCTATAGGGAGACACAATGCTTCTTCTTATATCGGGACGAAGTCACCAGCTTTAGCTTGTCAATAGATGCAATATAGGATAGATGGAATTGCAATCATCATGAAAGGCAATCCAACGTTCAGAATTATAATGATTGATTAAATAACTGCAGCTTTTGAAATGAAATCAGAGTATAGTACAAAGTAAATACTGCTGAATCTATTTCTGTGGTAGATATTATTTAGTTTGAGTAATCCTGCATTAATACAGTGAAAATAATAACTGTTTAGCGGTTTAGTCTAGTACAGTTTATATTCAAATGAGCCCAATCGTTATCTACCTAGATATTGACAAAATTATTTTATCAATGTGTTTGTTTAAAATTACCTTTCCGAATAGAATCTTGACTTGTCATAAGAGTAAGTTTGGCCCACATGAAATACTTTTTTTTTTTTTCAATTAATATTTAAAATTAAATAAATATTTAAAATTAAAATAAAATTGTCATCATTCATAAAAACCCATAACAATAAGTCATGGTTACCAACTAGTTCGTCAAAAAACTTGTATTCAAATTAACTATCTTTTTCATTTCTATCTGTGTTTTTAATTAAATATAATTTTCCTTAAATGCTATAATATCTATTTTCTTTAACTAATTATGATTTTACCTTGGTTTACATTATCATTTTACAAACACCTCAGGAATAAGAACTTGCCTGATTCGACGTTAGCACTGAAAATTTTCACAAAGAGCTTCAATTAGCGAGCAAAATGCAAATTATTATTAAACGCAGTGAAACAAGGAAAATCGGGGTATGATTATTATATCATATGTGGTTAGCAATTACGGAGCATAATCTACAAATGAACGCTCTGGTTTGGTTTCAAGCAATTTGCATTAGTTCAAATTAAAAGGCTTTGTATTAATATCTACTTTAGAGCATTTTCTAGGTACGTACTTACCTACGTACTTATCTACTCGTACGAGGCTATTGAAAATACTAATAACTATACTTCAATTTAATGGTCATATTAATTATTTATCATCAGAAACTCATCAACGGCTCACTACTGGTTGCAAGTATCCTATCAGAGAAGAAGGTTTTAAGTCCTTACCATCCATATCCTATCCATACCTATAGTCCAGCAGGCACACACACCTAATGCGAATTGGCAGACTTCACACACCTTTGAGAACGTTATGGAGAACTCTTGGGTGACCACTGTGTCCTCCCTAATGCAGTGGTGAGCACTGTGGTTAAACTAAGAGGTCTCGAGTTCAATTCCTGGCGGGGGCAATTTAAGAATTTATAATTTCTGAATTGTCTCTAGTTTGGTCTGGTGCCGCCAAGCGACTTAGCGTTTCGGCACGATGGTGCGTAGAAACAGATTGTACGGATTGAATTTACATTACACAGCCATTCCAAGTTAGTCCGCTACCATTTTAGACTGCATCGTCAGTTACCATCAAGTGAGATCGCAGTCAACGGCTATCTTGTCATCGAATAAAAAAAAAGAACAGGTTTCTTCACATTTCATTTTTCCAAAAGAGAAAAAGTGGACGTATGGACCTCTTGAACTAGGCCATTATGGACTTAGGGACTTCTTGAACTGGGCCATCTAATTGAGCGTTATAATATTATGTCAGTACATTTACTATTTACTGATTGACTGGTCAATGCATCAGTTCTGTCCATTTAGATTACCGACATATTATGCATTGCGTAGGTAACTGGTGCTTTGTTAAATACATTATGTAATTGGTTATTTGTATGTTATACGATGGTCAACGATTTGGGAGCATAATCTACAAAACATGGTCGCTTTGTTTTTGGTTCGAAGCAATTTGCATTAGTTTAAATTAAATGGCTAAATATTTATTAATGGCTGCGGGTGGGTTTTGTTCAACATTTTGGTACTTATGTCATAATGTTACATTAACTAATTACAAATACCATATGATTTCGGTCATTTAACATTTATTGTATCGGTTGTTATAGTTGGTTTTGGCTTTTCATCCCGCTCGGATGAGTTTTATCGATTATATGATAGTATTATGGTTAGATTTATCATTGTCACAAATGGTCCTAGATAAAATAAATTGATTTTTAAATTTATTTATTATTAGAATTTTCATCATCTTTATATAAATAACAAAAGATGACTTACTGACTGACTGACTGATGGATCATCAACGTACCTATAGCTTAAATCACTGGACGGATCGAGCTTTTGGCATAGGAACAGATATCATATCATGTCGTAAGCATCCGCTAAGAAAGGATTTTTGAAAATTCAACCCCCTTAGGGGTAAAATAAGGGTTTGAAAAATCAAACTTAATGTGAGCGAAGCCACGGGCATAAGCTTGTTTTATTTAAGATAGTTTGCTGAAGTTTTTTTATGCTTCTTAAATTAACTAGTGGTTCGCCCCGAACTGAGACCTCGCGATATCCCATAATTCCCAAAAGTTTTAATTATATATTGTAATAATTAACTTTTAACATTAGACGCAATAAAAAAAATAATAGTTGACATAAAACTGTTTTACTGACACAGCGCCATCTATAGTGAAGCATTATAGTGAAGCATTATAGTGAAGCTATTAGCTTCACAATAATGCTAATAGATGGCGCATTAAAATTAAATAATTTCGTTTCTTTATAAAATTTATCTAATTTTAGTATTTGTTGTTCAAGTACAGGATATAACTGAATTTTCAACCAAGTTTCACGTTCTAATATTCAGTAATTCTTGACATATGGCTCAAATTAAAATCTCCACTTTGAAACCCCCCCATTTGGTCAATTTTTAGGGAAAAATTAAAAAAAATATATTTTTGTACTCTGTTCAAAGTCGTCTTTAAAAAGATATATCGCAAGTCTATGTAGAGCAACAAACAAGATTTTACTTCAAATACGCTTCTATGAGAGCCCCCCTGAAATAAAGCTTTTTATATTTTTTTATACAATGTTCGGCTGAAGGCCATCAGTTTACATATTATATTTAAATTTGAAGTAATTACGTTCAGTAATTCAGAAGTTATAGGGCTCTGACAGACATTTAGACGAACACACTTCTCTGTCTAGTAGGCAAGCGCCCTAGTTGACTCAGAGAACTTCGCTTCGCTCGTTCAATAAATACCTAAAAGAAAGAAATACCAAAGGATGATTCAGACCTAACGCGACTTGATGATGATCGTTGATGATATAAATATATTTTACAAAAATCCTTGTAATGACAGTAATGCAATAAAAAAATGAGAATTATTAAAGTTAAAGTTCATATTTGCATGTGAAATATAAATGGCTGACGGCGTTACGTAATACAAGAGTACACGGAACACAAGAGTAGCCGCGAGCACGCCCATAATTGAGCTTTAAGTATAAAAAATTTTTATTGGTTGGTCGGAGTATTAAAAATTTATTATAATTTTTTTTCCTATCTTAATTAATTATATTAATAATTCATCAAACATCCTTAAAACATGGTATCTAGGTTCATCATTTCAACGGCTTTTCATTCAATTTTTCCTGAAGTTACTACGTTTACGATACTTACTGGGTTTTATTTATTTATTTATTTATTTATTATTTATTAATTAGTACGGAAACCTCCAATTACACTAATTAAGACAATTAAGGCCATAAGTTTATTATTGTAATAATAAACTTATGGCTGCATTAAACATAATTATTATTGGTGTACTTTGCAACAGTAAAAGTTTAGATTATTAAGCTAAGTATAATAAAATAATGAACAGTCAAATGTGAGACCGACTCGCATACGAAGAGTTCCGTACCAAAAAATGCAGAAAAATCACGTTTCTACAGCGGTACCAGAAATACACATTCTCTGAAATTTTCAAATACCTAGTTATCATGAGATACAGCTCGCTGACAGACAGACGGATGGACGGACGGATAGCGGAGGCTTAGTAACAGAGTCCGGTTAGTTATCCTTCGGGTACGGAATCCTAAATATGAAACACAGCATAGGGCGTGACCACGTTAACATAAATTTTTGAACTTAACGCAACGCACTAAATCAATGAGTGAAATAATCGAGAGGCAATAAACTAGATTAATTTGATAAGGCTGAGGTTACAGTGTGTTTAGATTGATTTTTAATAAATTTTTATGCTATTTGTTTTAATAACCACCGAAGACATACTAGGTATATCGATTAGATCGATTCGGTCAAAACTGACAGTTTGAAAGCGTATTAATATTAGAGATGGTTACAATTTGATCAATGTCTACTAGATACCGAGATAGAGCTTAAACCAGAAAACATAACATTCATTTTTAAAAAGGGGGTGCAATATTTTTTCCTGTATCTTTCAGAAGCTTTACTTTAACTAGAGCTTCTAGAGGTTGGCATGGTTGCTGTAATTGTGCGTAAAACAGTATAGAGAAGAATCATGACGTTTTCTCAAAAAATAATTTTCTTACTATACAACCATTCACGCACAGAACGTCTACTTGAAAAGTAGGATAAGTTGCTATACTAGTCAAGTTATTTCAGTTTCAATTTAAATAATTTTAAAAGTGTAGCAGTAGTTTATCTGAGAAACAAGTATTTTATGTAAAAAACAAAAATCCGGAACAGCGCGCGTCGAGCGTAATAATTTAAGATGTTTCCCTCTCAGGTTTTATTTAGGTGCAAACTTGTGTACCGCAAAGTTTCTCTGGGAGATGCTCACCCAAAATAAAGTTTATAATTTTCTAAAATTGAGCACATGGAGACATACTTGGTGTAGTCGCAAAACTTTCACATTAGCTCTGAAACTACTTACGACTCGGTACAATACAATACACAACTATTTCCCAATTTTCCCATTTGCTTCTATCGTTGCCCGCACAAATTAAGCTTTTAATAAGTTTTATACTACACTTTGCTTTAGGCGATAGATTTACATATTATTTATGAATTCAGAGTTTTTAGGGTTCTGAAAAAAAACGGAACCGTTGTTTTGAATAATGTTAATTAATTCGGAGTCTCTGAAAGACAGATAAGTGCAAATCCGGCCAAGTAGACCTCACTTCCCTCGGCCAAAAATAATAATACTAAAATATTGAAATTAGAGACAGAATGGTAAAAAAAACACCGTATAATCGATCTTGGTTTTAGTTACTGAGATAGCTCGATGTTGTAGGCAACTTTTTATCCCAAGTAATCATCTCTCTCTCGCGATTTTTAATAATAATATAAAAAAATATTTTAAAAAAACCGACTTCAAACGCCACTTAAAAGTATAAAATAATTTTAGTTTGTACACGTATGTTGAAGTCGGGCCAGCGTCGCGCATCGGTTTCATCGTTTCTATTTAGGCCCGTCCGTCTCACGGGCTAATTCAACAAGTATACCGGCCTAATAGTATTTACAATTTAATAATTTTAGTTTGTACACGTATATTGAAGTCGGACGGGCTTAAAATATAGAAACGATGATACCACTGCGCAACGCTGGCCCGACTTCAACATACGTGTACAAACTAAAATTATTTTATACTTTTAAGTGGCGTTTGAAGTCGGTGTTTTTAAAATATTTTTTTATATTATTATTTTAAGCTTTTTAGTGTAGCTTCATGGGACCAATTCACTAGACCATTTGTTTTGCTCCTTAAAAAAAGTATTGAAATATATTATTCCAAATAGAAATTTAGCATATGTATGTATGCTATGAAGTTTGCATGGTTAAAATCCTACACACACTCTTATCACGAGCGATTTGCTCTTATTCAATGAGGAGTTCCATCCTATATCTCCGAAGATATTCATCAGATCTTCACCAAACTTAAATGGGATCAACCAGACAATAAGCCCTTATAAATAAAAAAAATTATTGAAATCGGTTCAGATTTGACAGAGTTATAGAGTAGCATCGTCAAAAATTCGGTTAAAAAAAAATTATATTGAAATGCCGAATAGAAAAGCATTATGTATGTATGCTATGAAGAATGCATGGTTAAAATCCGACACACACTCTGATCACGAGCGATTTGCTCTTATTCATTGAGGAGTTCCGTCCTCCATCGCCGAAGATATTCATCAGATCTTCACCAAATTTAAATGGGACCAACCTGACGATACGTCCTTTCAAATAAAAAAAAAATTATTAAAATCGGTTCAGATTTGACGGAGTTATGGAGTAACATCGCCAAAAAATAATAAAAATAAAAATAAAAATAAAAAAAAAAACATACGCGTCGAATTGAGAACCTCCTCTTTTTTTTGAAGTCGGTTAAAAAACTTTAGCGGACACCATCTAGTTTATGATATTATCAGATAATCGATATAATATTTTTATAGTATATCGATTTTCTGAAACTTTGGGTCTAAAATTGCTTACCATTTAGCCCGCGTTTTCTTATGGAATATCGCTTCCGCTTATAACATACCGCCACCTTAAATTTTCATTCACGTTAAATATCGCGCATTACGAGTTAGGTAACTAAATCGCCTCATATCACGTGAGACACGCGTTATGGTGGATTGTGGCCATTCAACCGTAATAGCTACGTGATGTATTGCACGATGTCATGTGGAGAATTAATGTTATGTTACGATAAGAGCAAACCTTTTTTAATTGCATCTCTTTATATATTCATATTCGATGATGCTCATGAATTCGTCCGCTCATATTTAGGTCTTGAAAAACCGTGGATTTCCGTGGAAACTCTTTGGTTTAGCGGGACGAAAGATGTATCTAATCTTTCCCAGTTTCAGGGTCATAATTTCAATGCTACTAAACCAAGGTTCTTTAATAAAGATTTTTCTCTTTCTATCAGACTCCGGAGTACAAGATAAGGGTGCTCAAAGTACAAGATTAATTAAATATTGGGCCATAATATCCAGTTTTTATTTTTATGAAGTGGTTTCTTTCGTATTCATTACCTAAGACAATAAAAAACAAGTTGATCTTTGACGGTATGTGTAGATTCAGTCAGCGTTAGCGTAATATTATTTTTCGACTTGATTAAAAAAAAACATCGATTTTTCTCTATAAGATTTACTCTCTTCATAAAACAATTAATTTCCACTCACTCTAAATCAAAAGTTTAGAGGATGCAAAAATTAAGCAACTTGGAAAGCAATAAAAGCAACTAAGAACACGCGCCGAACTTCCCTGCTAATCGACAAGGGTAAAGCGTTCCAAGTTTCCACATTTGCAGAAATAATTAAACGAAACCCCCTTTTCTCTGGATCTTTTAGAGCTTGCGTACACAATAAGACTGCTAAGACAAAGCTAATAATTTGTTTCGAGTTTATCCTGTGTCCAAGGAGAGCAGAGCGGCAATGATAGAATTAAAAAGGATTGCCGAACTTTTAACAATATTCCTTCATGAAAACATGGTGTTTCTTTCGGACTAATAATTAGTTTATAGAATGTAATGATTCTATAGCCTCTTAATAAATTGATCACACAAATAAAAGTCTTCTAGAAGCTGAGGATAACTTATAATGAAAGTTCAAGACATGAATAACAATTTAATTTTTAATTACATTCTAAATTTAAATTTTCAAGCCAAACACATCGAATGCGACAGCCAGTGCCAGCGAACAAATTGTCAGTCATCCAGCTTTCGTGGACTTCACAATCCACAAGATCAAAATTTTACAGTGCTGAAACAAAATCAGATGTTCAAGAAGTCACGAAGTTAACAATGGGCACCGGGCGGGGCTCGTAGTTTGTAGGACCGTTGGATAAACAAGATGCTGGAGTGGCGACCTCGCACCGGAAGTGCAGTATTGGCAGATAGTTCAACCACTGGATAGGCTACATCAAAAGTGTCGCAAAGAGATTCAAGCAGCAAAAGAATGAAGCGTGGGGAAGTCCCAAAATAAAAGAGACCTATGTCCGCTAATGGACAAAGAAGAAAAACATGGCCTCGTAGATATAATTACTTATATTGTCTCATGTATGGTTTTTTACCTATTCAAATAAAAATATACTTTACGTCATATACCATTTTTAATCCGGGTAACATTTTGTAGTACCCATAGAACAGCAATTAATTGAATAATGCAGTCAACTGTGTGTATAGATTCTTAGCAGAAGGTGAAATTGAACGTGTTTGAATGCCGACCTCCCCTAACTATTTACCTTCCGCCATTATTGAAAAACTTTAGACACATTGCTCCACCCTGCTGCGAGAAAGTTACCTAGTGATTAAAATAAGTTTAAGGTATTGTAGTCTATTACCTAAAGAAAGGTTAACGAATACCTACCTACTATTTCAATAAAACAAATTTATCTTGAATCAACTTCAAAAAAGGAGGTCATTAATTCGACACTTCAATATAATGTGTTATTGGAACTTCAAAATATAGTATTATGGCTTCCAAGCAAATATACAAAATTTTATAAGTATATGTAGGTATGTATGTTTGTCCACACATTTCTCAGAACTTAGGAAAGAGTAATGATTTCATCACAGTCAAGATATTACTTATGGTATGAATACGCTAATCTCGCAAAGTACTCTAGAGGAGTTTTCATATTTTTGCAGGTAATTTAAAAGTAGCTCGGGGCTTTATTTCAATAAAGTAGTTTGGTTTACCAAAACCGAACCATAAACTTACCGAACCATACTTTAAAATTTTCGAATTCTGCTTAACTTAAAGTTTAATACAGTTCGTAGACATATGAACTGAATTTTGTCATGCATATTAGTGGCATATTAAAGTATTCTACTTAAATATATTATTAGTTAATATTTCATTTTAAACCTAAATCCATGCAACGAAGTATATACATAATGTTGTTGTGTGCAAATAAATATTATGTAAGTACATTATTATGTACTTACATAATAATTTCAAAGCACCTTAAATCCGAAAATAACTAGTAGGAAGGTATTTGCATCGTGGTGCCGGTTGACTCAATTGCTGTACATTCATTCAAAGGCCTCTTTTAAATATAAATTGCTCTGAAAATCCCTTTCGATTTATTTTTGTGAATGAACCAAATCGCTTCACGCTGTGAAAAGCGAATGTAAAGGAATTCACTGTCAAAGGCTTAGGTGTTTATGCGTGTCGATTCGACCCAATAAATAGGATTAGGTATAATATTTTGCTTGATAGATCTTTACAATAATTAAAGCATGTAACGTTACACGATATTATGAATACGTCTAGGTACTTAATTCTAGTTTTTACTAATATTAGAATTAATTTAACAGTGTAGTGTAGTGTAGTGGTAGATTTATGACGTGTCATAAGTGCTACAAGTTAGCCTACATGAAATAAATAAATTTTGAATTTGAATTTGAATTTGTGTGTTTTGGTTTGTCCTTCAATCACGCAGCAGCGGAGCAACGGATAGACATGATTCTTTTGTACCTATAGTTGAGGACTTGAAGGATTTATTTCGGGAAATCAAAGGTTTTTCGTTGGATTTTTAAAAAACTTAATTCAACGCGGACGAAGTCGCGGGCAGAAGCTAGTTTCCCATAATTTTTTTTTCGTTAATGTTTTTTCACGTTGATCCGTTTGTTCTTCATACTACACACATACTCATGTAAAAATCAAATAGTTACCTATATGTTTGTCATCTTTCTTTTATTAGTATTTTAGCACGTAAATCCAAAACTAAGCGTTTCAACTTGAATAAGTGATGTTTTAAGTACGGCAAATAATAAATAATCCCGCTTGAGCAAAATAATGTTATTATTAGTTATTACATATTAACTAAGTAATTTAGCTCTTATTTCCAAGGAGACAAGGCGAGAGCAACGTCTTGGAAACTGCTAATGTAATTTTAAAAGCCTTTATAGCTTCATTATTACATAATACATGTGCAGCTCGCATGCTACGAAGCGAAGCGTGGGCGTCGAAGCGTGAGGTGAACACTCTACAGCATCTTGCAAACTTGAGATAATGTTTGAAACTGTAAATCTTTAATGCTGCGTTTCTATGTGCGGACATCCTTCATTCAAACAAAATAGGAAGTATGGACAGTAAAGTCGAGCTTTTTTATGCTCTACCATTGGTATACATGTAATATTTACTAGGTACTAGATATGGCGGTCCGGACACGCACATAGTTTCACTGGACTGCACTGCAGTCCGTACATTATTTTTGTCTGTCTGTCTGTTTGTTTGTTGCCGTTAATCTCGGGAACGGCTGGAACGATTTTGATGGGACTTTAATTGGTAGATAACTGATATTATCGGACTTAATATAGGCTACTTTTTAACCGACTTTCGAAAAAGAAGGAGGAGTTGTGTTTTTCTACCTCTGTGTATCGATATCTCCGTGATTTCTTAACCGATTTGCGTGAATCTTTTTTTTATCGGCACAAAAACTTTGCAAAATGCTCTCATAAAATCTTCGGTTTCCAACTCCTCAATCCTGATGCTGCAGGGGTTCTGCCCAACTAAACTGTGGGGATTTAGGAACTGTCTATTGTGAATTAAAGAAGAGGTCGAAGTCGCGGGCATCCCCTAGTCAATTATAAATTGATATTGTATCTACTAAGCACGAAACGATTGAATACCATGTCTCAACTCTTCAATCTATTTTTGACCATATTTTAACTAAAAACAAACTTTCAAGAATATATTCGAGATAAAAAAAGCAATAAAAAATATTAGTACTCTTAAAAAAATGTACTATTGTTTAAAAGGGACGAGGGAAAATATTTTAATGTCCGCACAAAATCTTTATCGAATGGGCCCATAAATTACAAGCACGTAAACTATACTGAAACTGTAACCCTCTTGTACCCTCGGAAAGTCGATAGTATTCTTGTTGCAAAGTTATTACCGCATTCGAAAGGTACCTACTGGATATACGAGTTAAGTATATTGTTTTACCCTACCTTTGATATATAGGTACCCACGCACTCAAATTGGGTAGGTAGAGATTTCTTTTTGATTTATTGCTTCTTGTGATCTTTTCTAAGGGAATGTTTAGTGTTTCATGGTCCCTTAAGGTACGCGGAAGAAATATTGTTACTACACGAAACTTTCTTTCCTATTTAAAGTGCCTGATCTGATATTATTTTCTTTATTTTAAACTACACGATGCTTGCGACTTCGTCCGCATAGTTTAATGTCAATTTTAGCACTTTTAATTTTCACATACACACACACACACACACACACACACAGGCGCGCGCGCGGCCGCACGCACGCACACACAAAAGTTTCGCCTTTATAATATTGGTGTGATAAAGAAATTCAACCTACCCGCAGTGAAACGCAGTTCAACGTTTCTGAAACGAACCGCTAAAGTGTGGAACACCCTTCCAGCATCCGTGTTTCAGCCGTGTTTTCTGCCACCTATAATTTGAGAACTTTCAAGGCAAAAGTGAACAGGCATCTTCTAAGCAAACGCGCTCTATCCTAGACGTCATCAGGGCTTTCCAGCTTTGATTGTCTACAAGCGCAAACCTATCCAGCAATAAAAAAATATAGTTTGATTTCAAAAATATCTAAACCATTTTAATGAAAACCCCATTCACCTACCCTTACCTGTCGGAACGCTATAGGTAGCTGAAATAAAGTTAAAACCTTATAAACATAATTATGAATAAGCACTACTCACGACAGTTTCAATTTTAAAATACATGAAGTTGTTTTGATGTTAAAAGTTCCACAGACGGAAATATGCAAAATATATTATGCGCACTAAATTTGTTGAGCAAAAAAACTTTAGCAGCCCAAAGCCAGAATGCAGCAGGTTTCATTGCGAAAGGAAGTTTTTCATAATATACGCGAAATAAAGTGCGGTGTAAATATGAAAATGCGGAAGTTTATTTCGTTCTTTTTGATCCGGGTTACTGAGTTTTACTACTTTTTGAGATTGTAACAAACGATTTTAATGTTCCAATGTTTGTGTTTTACCTAACTACCTACCACATAATTATAAGCTCGGGCAGACGAGGCAAAACCTCTGCCAAGTAATTACTTTTAAAGTTAAGTTAAAAGAAGAAAAATTATTTTTTGCCAAAGCCAAGAGCGAGTCAAATTCGCACACGAAGGGTCCATCGCAAGGTCGAGTAATAAACGCCAGAAAAAACACGTTTCTTCTATGGAGACACTCTTCAATTTTTAACCGATTTCCAAAAAGGAGGACGTTCTCAATGCTGCCGGTATCTTTATTATATTCTTTTTTTTAACTTTTTTTAATCATTTGTATAGCTGTAAAAAACTACACATTCCGTGAAAATTTCAAGTACCTATCGATCTATTACGGTTCAAACAACCCACTGACAGACAGACAGATGGATGGATAGCGAATGTTTAATAATAAGATCTCGTTAGCTCCCTTGGATGCATAACCCTAAAAAAGAAACTTGCACCTATTGTACGCAGAAAAGTAAAAAAAAATCTAATTTTGAACCTAAATCGACGCGGATGAAGTAATGAGCATCAGCTAGTCATTATCATTATTAAGTTTATACTTAATCATAACAACAGTGTAGGTTACCGTGCGACACCACCCTTAGACGAAGGTAGAATATAAATACTATCCAACTTAAATTGGGCTGAAATTTCCTTGTGATTTATCGCCCGGAGGGTCTTTCGATCTTTTCAAGATTCTGTTTACAATTTCAGGGTCGAGTCCCAAAGGTTCCTCAGGAAAATATTACCATCACACGCGAGTTCCGCCTCGGTATATCCGTCAAATGAGATCAATCAAAGCTTTATTGACATGGATAAACTTGGATAAACAATGGAGATCCGATTTAACATACAGTAGGAATAAGATATTGGTAAATCTGTGATTAAATTCTCTGTAATGAGAGGATTTGTTGAATTTTTTGAATAATTTACTTTCATAGGACATATTTGAGTCATCAAATTATTTATTAGAATAGGTAACTCATAAAAAGCGGCCATGGTTTAAGTGACTTCTACACGCCATCGCTCCGAAACGCTACGTAAACGTGTCGCTTGGAACGTTAGGATTGATCAGACCAGATATAAAGTAATTTCCGAAACGCCCCTGCCGGGATTCGAACTTAGGACTTCCAACTTTGAAGACTACAACATCCATCTCTGCATCTCTGCCTCAGACAGGTCATCAATACTTACGTGCTGATGAAAGATCATTTGGTAACTAATAAGCTAAGAAATAATGCTTTATCAATAGCACTTACTGGAAAATACTAAGACCGTGCTGAATAAAGCTTAGTAAATATTAAATCATCCGCTTCCATGGAACAACGTGATCACTCAAGTTGCCCAGCTTTCATACATGCCACATTTTCCGGTGCAACTGTCCCCGGAAGTTACGGTACGGGCCACTCCGGAAATTACTGACATAATATCGTGGACAACTCGCAGACCTAAAGATTTGTTTGATTTTATTGCTGAACATAAGATCTTGGTGGATCAATTTTCTTAAATCTAAATAGGTATTGTATATCTAAAAGGAAAAGCTGACTGACTGATCTATACACAGCTCATACTACTAGACGGATCTGGCTCTGGCTGTTCGGCATACTTTAATTAATCTATGATCAACACTGGCGTGGCTGTCACTATACAAGTAAGAGTTTAAATTATGGATCAATTTGAAGCGTGTTTGACGAGTATTTATGAAACTAATATTAGTTCCATCGTAGTTATAATATTATAGGGTTGCAGGAAGTGTTAAAAGGTACTAACTATCAGTTGTAAAATAGTGCCTAACTAATCTTAGTTCCTTGGACTCTCTTAACTGTTTACAGCGCCAAAATTGTGTCAATCAAGTAAGTCCGAAAAAATATGACAGCAGCCTGTCCAGTGTTGATCATAGATTAATTATGGAGGTCAGTGGTTTCATTTAATTAAAGTGCTTGCCAAGACCGTTCACGAGCTCCCCTAGCCTCTTTGTTGTGCTGGTATCAAAGTAAGCCCGTTAACCGGCACTGGCTGAAATACTCGCTTTAAAACAACATTTCCAGTTTGCAAGACGTTATTGTTGAGCTACAATGTTCCCTTCGAGATCATTACACTTAGAGCAGGTATAATGTGCTCGCACAGAATTATAATGTTACTAAATTACAAGTGAACTTAGGTTTTAAAAAATCCCACAGATACCCTCGGTTTCTGCGGAATAAAAATTAATCTATGTCACTCTCCAGGCCCTCATTGGTATTCATGCAAAAATCCTCTACTCCATTGAGCTGTATGATTGTAAGACAAGCCAATCAACGAAGAAAAAAACACTCACGTGTCACACAGCTTTTATATTATTGAATAATAATATTTAGGGCCGATTTCGCCAGCGTCAATACAAAAGTTTACAGAACGACTAATTTAGAAATTGGCACTAAGTATATTAATAAGGATAGTACGTAAGACACAAACCCATGTAATACATGTGTAATACGATAACATTCTATAAGATTATGTACGGGTAGGTTGTTAAGTGATGCCCATGAACTTTTGTAACACCAGAGGCACCACCAATGCGTTGCCGACTTTTCAGAAATTTGTTGTTGACAACATAAGTTAGGTACTTTTTCTACAATTTGCTATGACGATCCGTGAAAGTCTATCGGTTGAGACGACGATGGCAGCTCTAAGGATAATGAGCTCAGTGAACTCTCGGCAGCCGCGTCGGCCGCCTCACACAAGATGGATGCCACACATGAATAATGCACGTTTAATATTTCGGATTGTGAACACGTATCCAGAATTTGACCGAATGGAAGGAGGCTTGAGGTCTTAGCTGGATTATGAATATAATATAGAAAAGGTTATAAATACAATACATATTTAAATAGCTGTTGTCTGCGATATAACCTACGCCTACTACGTTAGTACTACTGCGTAATGCCTTTGATTATTTATTTATTACTAGTTGATGCCCGTGACTTCGTTCGCGTGGATTGAGATTTCTTGATTCCCGCGGAAACTCTCTTATTTTCCGGGATAAAAAGTAGCCTATGTGCTATTCCAGATTATAATCTATCTCTGTGCCAAATTTCAGCCAAATCGGTTCAGTCGTTGCGACGTGATTGAGTAACAAACATCCAAACATCCAAAACATCCACACTCTCACATTTATAATATTAATTAATATTATTAATAAAGTAGGATTTACTAAATAAATAATCAAAGCGTTCTGCATATTATTCTAGATTTTGTTCGCAATTTCTTCCATGAGTTAGGCTTTTAAAAACTTTTTTAAATAACGTTTTCCTCTGATTTTCCTGTGACTCCAATAAATTATGATTATAATGTCCATTTTTATCAAGATTTCTACCACATAAGTTAGGTTTTTAATATAATTTTTTTCTGTTTGACGAAAAGCATGACTGGGGTCTTTATAGGTAGGTACGTCAATCCGGTTGCGGCCATATTGCAAGACATTCTCTTGTAATATGAGAGTTTTCTGCTGTCTCTGGATTATTTTATGACTAGAAAGGTCACAGAAGAAAATTTTCAGATTATACCTGGTAGTTAGGTGTAATAAAATTTGTATTTTTATAATGTCATACTATTACTTTTATAATAAGAGCTTTAAAATAGTCGTGTGTATAAAGCAAAAGATCTTTTTCACGATCGGAATTGATCCTTGAACAGCCTTTCCCAGGCAAAGCTTTTTCCTACTTAGATGTGTCCCTTCTGACACATCTAAGTAGGAAATTAACCAAGCTATTTATTCGAAGAATCTTTTCAAACTATTCAAAAGCAAGTTTCCACCTCTCAAGTTTTCAACAAAGTAAGAAAACTTGAGAGGTGGAAATAACAAAATCATTTTATTTCCTCTGGGAAACTTTATAATTTTTAAATCGATGCTTACACCGCGGTGGTCGGTTGCTGGCTTTGGTTTAATTACTTAGAGCAAACTTAGAGACTTTACCCGTGACTTCAATCGTGTGGTTTTAGAGTAACCTGATGTAAGGCATGCAAAAATCACGGCGATCTGTTGTTCTGTTCCTGCGTAAAAAAGGACAAAGTAACAACTCACTTACGTATTTAAAATATTATTCTTATGAAAGAAGACAAGAAAAGAAAAATTTTCTTGGTGGACTTATGTAAGTTACGAGTATATTTCCATAAAATTAATTGCCTCAAAAATTAACGTCTCCTTATTGTATTAAACGCACCATGTTCCACTTCCTACTTTAAAAAATGTAATAAAACTCAGTGAGCCCGTCAAAAAGAATTAAACAAAACTCCTCGCGTTTTATAAACGCGCCGCACTTTATTCGCGTATATTATGACAGATCTTCCTTTTGCAGTAAAACTGCATTCTGGCTTGAGGCTAAGTTTTTTATTCAACTGATTTAGTGTACGTAATATATTTTGAATTTCGTCGCCAAGTGTACTTTTACGTTGAAATACTCTTCACTAAGGCTGGAAGAAGATTGTTAAGTACAAAATTCTTGGAAAGTTTTTTTTTTTGAAAAATAGTTGGCGGTGTAATTCATACACTTGATCGTGTAAAAATTATCATTATTTCATTAACTTCGAAGTCCATCACTGCAGAGTTCGTGCTAGCATTTGGCGTACATTTAGTTATAACATTAGTTGAAGTTTATTTAAGTGTTAAGTGCGAAAAATGAAATGATAAGATTTAATGTCTTTATGGTATTTTTTACCCGGTAACAAATAGGTACGTTGCGCCTGAAGACCGTAGTATATCGTGTTCCGCTTCAATTTATAAATCTTTGACTCAATAACTAAATTTCAAAACGAACATCGTGTTGAACAAATTCCTAGTATCAATAAACACGAATCAGTGGGGCAAACTTCTTAGTATTTTACAGGGCTGAGTTTACAGCAGTGCAGTTCCCAACTCCATAAGTCAATAACTCTTCCATTGGCTTCCGACTGAAAAACTTTTAACTCGATAAATAAGATACATGGCTTCGTTTAGTGCTTTTATTTCTGTAAGTAAATGCGCACACTTTGGTCACGTTTTATGTTTTTATTATTATTTATTATATTACTAGTTTATGCCCACAACTTCGTCCGCGTAGATCGAGTTTTTGAAATTCCGCGGGAGCTCTTTGATTTTTCGGGATTAAAAGCCTATGTCACTCTTCAGGTCCTCAACTATACCCATGCAAAAAAGCACGTCGATCCGTAACTCTGTTGCAGCGTGATTGAAGGACAAACCAACAAACAAACACACTATTCTTTAGTAAGAATATAAAATATTTGTTGCACGATTTCATGTTTTTCTCAAGTTGGTAGAGCAATAAAGAGTGCTAGTATTTTATTTAAAAACTCACTTATTGACCTCCTACTTTCTGTTTTGTTAATATTAGTAAAACTTTTGGTATCTTTATGTTCTTAAAATACCGATCTAGTAATACCTAAAGTTTTGTGGATTCCTTGAAAGAATTTTTACGGTGTCTAACTACTGGATCACAAGTCACTACTATGTAACCATAGATAACGAAAAACCGATCGACATCATTTTTTTTTCATGGATATAGTCAAAGACCTAGACAGTGAGTGATATTGGATACTTTTTACAGCTGGAAAAGAAAGAGTTCCCTCAAGATTTTAAAAACCAAACTTCACTCAGACGAAATCATGGGTCTAAGCTGGTCATTCAGTAGGTACCTTTATAGAGACTTTATGACGTTAGAACTAGAAATTAGGCCAGAGACATTTTAGAAATAATAAATTCCCAAATTCCGTCTACCGGGAATCAAACCCAAAGACCACAACGTTCACTACTGCACCAAAGAGACGTCTGAGTAACGAGAAAGTACGAATTCGTGTGATCTGTACCAGTCTCAAATAATTTTCATATTTCAGTCTATTGGGTACTTCATGTTGCATAAAAATTAAATTGAACATTAAAGCTCACTTAACATTCTAATAATGTATTTCCAATACAATTTTATATACGCTGGAAATATTAAAACGTGAGTAATTTTTTATTGGCAATTTATTTTTTAGTTGACTGGGACAGGAATGCGAAAGAATTTTAAAAGAGGTTCTGCCAAACAATTATGTGGAATACCGTTTTTTCGGATGTGCTGTTTTGCTTTTAAACAGGCGGTTTTTTATTGTATTTAGGTTGATCTGAATGGTTCTTTACTCTGCTTGACGAAAATCGGTTCAACTTTCCAGACAAAAAACAGGATCTGGTTATGAAATAAATAACATCAACTTTTCCATTTTTATTTAATACTAGATGATGCCCGCGACTTCGTCCGCGTGGATTAAGGTTTTTGAACTTCCGCGGGAATGCTTTTTTTATTTGATGGCAAGATAGTCACTTTACTGCGATGTCACCCGATGGTAAGCGATACACTCTAAGATGGTAGCGGGCTAACTTGGGGTGAGGTATGGTAGTATTCATACCTATACCCCTTATCGGTTTCTACTCGCCATCTCGCCGGAATGCTATATCGCTTGGCGGCAGTCTTTGACGGTAGGGTGACGGCCAAAGCCTCCCACCGGACCAGACCAATTCAGAAATTATAAATTCCCAAATTGTCTCAGCTGGGAATCGAACCCGAGACCTCCCAGTTATAAGACCACAGCGCTCACCACTGCACCAGGGAGGTCGTCAACGGTAAATAAGGAACTGTCACCTGGTACTGGGAACTGTCACTGTAGCCTGGTATCTCGAAAATATCTAAATTGGTATAACTAGAGTATAACAATTGCCGGTATTATTAGTGAATATTTTGATCGGAATTTGTACATGTCCCATGCATTAGAAGGCCTGAATAACAATGACCCTTGACCAGGTGACGTCAAACAAGACACACAAAGACGCTCCACCAGACCTGTATGACCTACTTCAAAGGTTCTATTGGAATCCGGTAGTACCCACAAGACCGTGGTCGACCAAAGTGGACCATTAGTCAGTGACCGACGCATAAATTATACGCCCAATTAGTTGCATTGATGGCCGACAGCGATTAGATATCAAGATGGAAACATACGTGTTGGTAAACTGTATGAAAACGACCGTTTCTAGTGACGACCTCCTTGGCGTAGTGATGAACGTTGGGGTTTTATAACTGTTTCTGTTGTCTCGGGTTTGATTCCTATGTATGCCTGCTGATTCTGTAACTCAGTGCCTATCAAAAAATGGAAGCCACTGACATATATTTTTTATCCATTGAAGGTTTACTATGACTGTTTCTCTTCAAACCTTCAATGGATAAAAATGCCTATCGTCGGAGTTACAGAATCAGGGGGCTGGTCTGGTGGGAGGCTTTGGCCCTGGCTAGGTACCACCCTACCGTCAACGACGTACCGCCAAGCGATTTAGCGTTCCGACACGAAGGCGTTTAGAAACCGATTAAGGATATGAGTACACTGCCATTACATACTCTTGTATGTAACGGCAGTAAAACCGTAAATTCCCAAATTTCCCCGCCGGGAATTAAACCTAAGTCCACCTATTTATTTCCATTTCCATACATGTAGATAGATAATTACTATAGGAGTGAATTTTCCACTTTTCTTTTGAAACAACGAGTATTGCAGCAATATGTGGCCATATTGTATTCAAATACCAATTTCTTGCGTGAAATTCTTTACTTGCAGCATCATCCACACAGCCATCTAATGATCTAAACCTTTTAGGTCACCCTTCATCGAAGCCTTTATTATGCTCTCTTTTCAAAGCATGTCTCTATTTGCAAGCATGTCGAACGTCACTTTACCTAAAGATTTCTCTAAAAATCAAAACTAATATTTTATAATTTTGTGTAAATATCATTGTTTTTTGTTAGTTGGTCCTTCAATCCCGCTGCTACGTATCGTCGTGATTTTTTGCATATGTTTAGTTCAAAATACGGAAAGTTACATAGGTTATTTATTCCAGAAAATCATTGAGTTTCCACGAAATTTTTAAATGAAGTCGCGAACATCAGTTAGTCCTTTAATACATTTGTCAAAAAAAATTTGAGTATGATAGAGAAATTGGAGTAGCTTGCATATCTTGTACTATAGGAATTATTCACAAATACGTAAAGTTGCAAAGGATTTGTTTGGTGGATGCATTAGTTCATTTGGATTTTATTTACGGTGCCTGTTTTTCCTCTAGCTAAGTATTGGGTCCTTGTCTATTCAAGTACAAACATACTTGCTTAGCCCTGCCGCCAAGGCGTATTTAAGTAGTACCGTGTATACCTACGTCCTAAGACTATCTATTAATCATTCAGATTGTAGTACAGTACCAGAAAGGCAGTGTTCGCAGATCTCCCAATAGGTGGACCGTCGACGTCAGACTAGTTGCCGCTGGATACAAGAGATGAGGTATGTGTTCGTCAGTTCTTATGTCCAGTCTTCCATCTTTCTGTTGATAAAGAAGTCACCTATCATGAAGACTTGATCTCAGTTGTAGTCTAGGTCTAACTGGTGATTGAATGAAGGTACCCGCAATATTTTATTTGCCGCAGACGGGAATACTACTAAACTACGAACACTTCTAACTTCTTCGCCCAGTTTTCGACATTCCGACGTGGGCTGATTACGAGAATAGCTATTAGTTCTATACTGGGAATGTGATTTAACCTGACCAATCACTTGGAATATAAAGAATTCTTCTTAAGAGAACAATCAAATAACAAAGCAAGCGTATCCGTGAAACATAAACTAGGTTCATCGTTTGAAAGGGCCTACGTCACTTAAATAGTAAATTAGCAGAAAAGAAACTTAAAACCGGTACTTCAAAAGCTCTTTGCAGAATTTTTATCCGTATTCTTATCCGGTATTTGTTCACTGCAATTTCAAATTGCTATAGCTACCTAGTCCTAAGTAATCCTTTATTATCTCTTGGGAGACGTTCTCATTACGTAGACTTCATCTCACTGAAATGAGCTACGTAGTTAAATTAAGGAATATATAATTTAATAAACTTACCTTTTCTCTAACGGTCTAACAGTTTCACATGACAAAGTTATTAAAGGCATAGCTTGGTTGGTAGATGCTTTCTCACCAAAAATGTTCATATAACACGCTTATTACCTTTGGCTTAACTTCGTAACAATGTTAGAGAATCTAACAACTCTTGATATAGTATCTAAAAGCTTAGGCACTTCTCACACGACACGCAATGCACGCGTCGTGGAGAGCGTTACGAGAACACGTCATGTTTGAACCCTTATGGCAAGGTCCAATTCTCCGAATGTCTAATATGTTTGTTTCATCCGATTCTCAGAACTTCGAATCCACAAATATTCAATTCCCGAAGGTCAAATTCCCTGAATTCCAATATGTCTGTGTCTGAGTACTGTACGCGTTGAGATATTTTTGCTGACTTGCTGTCTACGTCTTCTAGCTACTAACTTCTAAATTGTCTCCGATTTGATGTGGTCTTTGAACAAGGCTAGTTACCACCCTAATGACAGTACTGTACCGCGGAAGCCCTTACAGTATTCCGCGTACAAAGAGCAACCGATTTGGTGTATGGCATCTATTCTAACTACCGCACCCCTTTAAAATTAATCCACTTATTTTTTAGCATTGTCGCTTACCAATCTTATTTGTAATTGAGTAAGAAAAAAGTATTCATATCCAGAGATGCAGTTGGTAAATAAAAAGAAAATTATTTTTCCATTCGAAAGTTTGCGTTTTACACTTCCTTTAAGTAAAAAATTCTCCTGCAGACGTTTTGCAGTAATTTGTTCCATCAAGGCGCTTAAGCAGGCTGTCTGCATCTTAAAATTCATCACAGCATCTTTATATTATTTTTAATTAAAACTTTTATTTTTAGCCCGCAGATGACCATTGAGTTACATTGACTAAGATAAAGCAAGCAAGCGTCAATTTTTCTAATGAGGTTAATTTATAGTTTATAAATACTAAAATAAATAAATTATTACTCTTAATTTATAAACTACAAATTTTATGTGCAATAAAAGAATTACTTCATATTTATTTTATTATATCCGTCCCCTTTTCCTATTCTTTTGGTCTTTTTACATTACCTACAGCCGCAAGAGTGGTATCACAAGCAAGCTAGCCCCCCTCCCTAGGCTAATTATATTTTAGACGCCCCTTAAAGAACTACAAAAATAACGACAGGGTTTTTTCACCAATCAGGTTTGGACAGATTTACCGTACATCACCTCTAATATTAAGGAGCCTCTAATGCGCTCAGATTCTATGTCTCTGAAGATGATCATAAAATATACAGCTTCGTTCTGTCAACGATTTGCATAATGTTTTGCTTCAAAATAATCACAAGTTGGTAGTCTCGGTGTTATAAGAACAAAAGAGAGTTTTGAGAGATGCGCATTTAAAAAGGTAGATTTGTTTAAAATTCAAATTCAAGCTTTTATTTACGATTTTCTCTCGGGTTTTATGCAAATGAATAGTTTAACTGACAGACTCGAGCGGAATGTTTTGTCTGCATCCGTCGGCGTCGCAAGCATACACCTTTTCAAATTAGGAAATGAATGCAATTATAGTGATTTATTTGCATACCGTAATAAGTAGAAGTTTAAGTTAAAATAATATTACTTATTAATTGTGGAACCAACTTCCTGCGAAGGTGTTCCCACTAAACTACAATATGCGGTTATTCAAGGGGCGGACCAACTTTCTAAAAAGCTGGCAACGCATTGGTGGTGCCTCCGGTGCTACAAATGTTCATGGGCGGCGGTAACCACTTAACATCAGGTGACCCGCCTGCACGTTTGCTCACTAAAAATATTTAAAAAAAAAAGCTTACAGGCTAGATGGTAGTATAAAATAAAGCCACTCTAAGCTTTTTCCACGCGGACGGAGTCGCGGGAATCAGCTAGTTTAATATAAAAAAATATTAATTAGGTACCTTATAATATAGTGAACGTGGTGGAGTAAACAAAAACAGATTGCTTTCATGAAACAAAAAATAAATAAACAGTGAATTAATTACAGTCTTTTTAAAACCCCGAATTACGAGTATATTCTATTCACCCTTTTTTTCACCCATATTGGTTGAATTTATCTTACTTTTATGCCGCCTCTACTTCGTACTGAAAACTTTTTCAAACGCTTTTTTTTATTGGATTAATATTTTTTTTAAATGCCGAATTTTGTGTTATGGTCTTTTTGAGTTAGTCACAACATATTTGTATTGTATTTTTAAGTGCCATACATAATATGAATAAAGAATTACGGATAATTTATGGGTGCCAAACACAAAACTAAGTAGGTAATATAATAAAATTAGGTAAATATAATATATAATATTTAATAAAATTAAAAACTGCAAATAGAATATAATATTTCAACAAAACGCGAGATCTAACTATCTAACATGTTAGTACAAGGTCAACCAAGAATTCAAATGAATTGCTTAATTGAATAACAGACAAAGTTTGCGTAGGGCAAACAATTTTCAGTTTGAAAATCAAATTATTTCTTTGATATTGAATCTCTCTGCTTGAATTTATAAGGTATCTTTTTAGGGAATCCTATTCAAAACAGTCTAAATTAATTATTTATTGTACGGTTAGGTAGACTTGAACGGTTTCTCTGCAAATGAAATTCGATGCCGAAATTAGGTAATTATTTTCATGTAAATGACCTGAAAGCATACAAATTATTACTTTTAATACCAACTCGGCCTTCTGTCACGTAATCCTACTCCTACTAATCATACTATCACTAACATTATAAAGGCGAAGTTTTGTATGTAGGTATGTGTATGTGTGTTTGTTACTCCTTTACGCTGCAACGAATGTACTAATTTGGCTGAAATTTGGCACAGAGATAGATTATAGTCTGGAATAACACATAGGCTACTTTTTATCCCGGAAATAAGAGTTCTCGCGGGGACTGGTTAAATCATAACCATTCGTTTTGGCTTTGCTGTAGTTACGTAGCGTATTTATTGAGTACCTACCAGGTACCTTATGTAACAATACAAAGAAAGAGCCACCTTGGCTCAAGCCAAAGGCGTTTTCTCTATAACTGTAATTCAGGGTGTTAGCTAAACGAAAACTGAAACCAGGGATTCAGCACATAATTCTGAGTCGGTCATGACTTCTGGGAACTGCACAATATTTTCGTTTTATAAACATTTCCCCCATATCCCATTAAAAAGTTTCGTTACACGAGGTTGTTTTGCCAAAAACGAACGAGGCACCTACGCGGAACGTCACGTAAGTAAGTCGTTATGATGGCATTCTGAAAGTTTGAAGTTAAATCGCAATTTATTATAATAATATTATAAAATGGGAAATGTTCAAAACAACATTGTTCAGGTGGTAGTCTATCTACATCGACACCTCATCGCTGCGGGTAGTGACTTCGTTCCATTCACGTAATGGTCAGAGTTTTCTTGGAATAATTTTAAGCTATTGCATAGCTTCTATCGCGGGCCTTGAGCGTGGAGACCGAATCCAGAAATTCCGTAACGAAAATAACCTGACACGGGACTCCTCTCACCGCTAGATGGCGTTAATAAAAAATGCTTTACCGCGGCAGTCCCCGAGTGCCACACGTCTTTTTGTTATTACTTTTTTTATTGTTTGGAATTTCTTTGTTATTTTTTTTTTCTTCTGATGTTATTGTATTGAAAACAATAACTTTATAATAAGTATGCGAGGTTTTTTTAATTTAATTATTTTTTTCCTTATTAAAATATGCCTAATTTCACCCATAAACATACCGTACTTTACTACTGTACCGTTATTTATTACTGTAAGATTTTACCAACATAGAGTTAGTAGAGCAAGTTGTACCTACTGGGTTTTCTTTTAGTTCTATAGCGATTATTCCAAGAACAAACTATATATATATATATTAAGTTTCACTATAGCCGATTGTTTTTATCAAAGAATATTAGATTTTTTTAATGATATATGAGCTTATTATTACCATATTAGCCAAGCTCAGCTGAACTTAACTTATATTCTCGGATACGACAGTAATGGGGATCGAACCTGCGACCGTTTTCAGTTCGCACCTTTTTCCGTTGGACTATTGAGGCTATAAAACCTGGGAATAAGATCACCTCTCACTAGTAAATCGTAATATTGTCCAGAAGTAAACATGGAGACTCCAATAATTTACAATGTAGTTATTCTCGAGAATAAGAACGTTTGTTAAAATCGGGTCAAGAAAAGAAATTAACATTCAAATTTTAAAATCTTTTAACTGTAAATTAAATCTGACGTCTAAATCTGAAATAACCTCAATCGCTTAGTATAATTACTGTAGTAACGAGACCCCCGTCCTAATGACTCTTGCTATCGCCCCATGAACAAGTCTTGAATATTTTAATGTTGTCAGATTTATTCTTCTTTAACTTTAATTCGTGGAAATTTATCTTTCTTACTTTCGCCTGGAGAAAATTATTAGATTAGGTAGACGGACCGTACCTACTTATAAATAAATAAGCCAAAAGAAAAGTGTTTCCAACATTTTTCACGATTTCAATATATTCGTTCTTACTTTTTCTTTAATTCGATGACAAGATTTTCCTTGACTGCGATCTCACCTGAGGTAAGTGAAGATGCAGTCTAAGATGGTAGCCGGATAACTTGGAAGGAAGGAAGTGTACATTCAACCCATACCCCTAATCGGTTTCTACACGCCATCGTGCCTGAACGCTAATCGCTTGACGGCACGTCAACCGCTCAGACCAGTACAGAGACAATTTAAAAATTATAATTTCCCATAGTATCTCGCTGGGAAACAAACCCGTGACCTGCATGTTATAAGACCACAGCGCTCACCACTGCGCCAGAGAGATCGTCAATTACTGCTGAAAATGCCCGGCAATGAGCATTGTAGTATTGTATATACCTATTACTTTTTGAAATCTACTTATTACGAACACTCTTCAGACCCTTCTAAGTACCCCTGAAATGATAAAATTGTACGCAGGCAGGTACGTTCCGCTGGTGAAATAATTATTTTGGCTCAAATATCAAGATAATTTCACACTAGAATTACTCCTTCGTTTTATGTCGTATCATGCTCGGTTTCTTGGCACGAGTATAAGATCGCATATCGCTGTATTTTTATTATTACCGTAAAATATTTTCCATTCTTTTAACAACAATGTTTTAAGTTGGTAGGTATAGGAACAATCTATATAGTCCAGACGGATATAAAAATTCATATATATACCTTGATATGACTGTTATTAGGGAATAATTAGGTAGTTACTTATGCTCGTTTCCAAGATCATCCCTCCAGAAAGCTTGTGTTAGGAGTGGGTACGACAATAGTGCAATGGATGGGGATTGAACCCGCGACCTTTCAGTTTTCAGTCTGCACCCTTAACCGTTGGGCTATTGAGGCTTATAGTATAATTGTATGAATCCCTTAGTATTTAAATTATTTATTAAATTTAAGAAATTTTTAATTAGAAGTTTTATCGTATTGTGCTTTTAGTGTAAATATTTAGGTTATAATAGGTACTTCATAAAACTTACAATAAATATTATTTTCTTTGAACTATAGAACGGTGTAAATTTTATTAGTCTTGACATAGATGTCTTGAACTATCTCGTAATATCGTGATATCAAGTAGGTATAGTTAGATGCCAGCACACTCGAAATTAGGCTAATGTGTTACAGAGCTTCAAGAGACCTAGTTTATATTAGGTACTCCTGTACTCATTCTACTACATTAAAATGCAGTCTTAGCTTTTATTACACACGGTTAATTGTAATTTACCATGATATTGAACAATAAATTCACCAAAAAAAATAATTCTAAGTTGTTGTTAAAAAGTCTGTCATTTTTTTTAACTCTATGGTCATTTTATGTAATGCCTCTTCCACACCTGCGTGATGAAGCGTCGACTACTAACCGCGCAACAATTAACGTCCGACGATATCCGCTTCTCTGTCGTATTTACAAATGCTTTATGATGTATATTACTAACATTGGGCTGAGCTATCGTCTGCAGGTCAATAATTTCAAAATTCAAAAAAAATTCAAAATTCAAAACCGCGGTACGGTAACGGCACCGCACGCTGTTTTCTATTTAGTGTTGTTACTGTAAAGTGCACCTCCAGAGCACGATATTAAGTCCATATTTGAATGCTCATACTTTGGTTGGGTAGGAGCGGTGTCGTGTAAGTGGGCTACGACCTTTAAGTACCTATCACCAGGTTATCGTTCGCGCGCGCCGTCCATTCCATTTGACAAATCGTGCCGCGTAGAGTTTTTTAGAACAGAAAAATAAATATTTTTATTTTTAAGTACATGAAAAATAATTTTTTTTTCTTTAGGAATTTTAAAAAGTCGTTGCACAAAAGTTATTTACTTTGTTGCATAGAAGTTGCCTGTAGAAATTAGTTGGCATTTTACAATTAACCTGTAAAACTGATCTTTTTTTTGATTTTTGAACTGACCTTGTACGGTTCTGGACCGCACAGAAATAAAACTGCTGAGTAGAAGTCTTAAGTTTATTACGACTACTCTACTTAGGCTAATTATAACCTAATAGCAGTGTGAGCGCGATGCGATGTTATGTGCACTGATTTATGATATAATGAATAGCGTATTTATAATAAAGCATGAATGATGACTGGGCGAATTGTACGGTTTCGACATAGACCGTACAGACCTTCTAATTGGTAGTATGGTTGCATAGTATTAGGTTAACAGGCCCATAATATTAGGTATTTCTATAACATTATCATATGATATTTTATATTATATATTCAGTTCTTGTAAAGAATCTATTTTATCTATGTCATCATTCGGAATATGTTTTATACGTATAGGTACCGACTCAAAAATGTATGGCTAAAAATCTTTTTCGTCCTGACTTTGTATTAGATACTGCATCAAAACAATAAACTAAAAGTTGGCCCATAAATTTCTCGATGTCCGCACAAAGTTTGGATCTATTGGGATTGGTCAGTATATCCTGTGCAGTATTTATATCCCAGTATGGGATCGAGCCAAGACCATTCGATTAGGCGAATCGCTGTAGTCAAAATTTAATTTTAACCGGTCTTTAGTATAGACATGATGTTTGAATAAATTCGCCACTCGCCACGGAAACATGGCGTAAGACTGAGAAAGCTTTAAGTGAGCTTTGATGGTGTCTTTTTAAAGCCAGCTAGCTTTTGTCTAGCCGCCGTCCGCGTGGAGTTAGGTTTTTAAAATCCCGCGGGAACCCTCTATGTCAATCTCTAAGTGCTCAACTATACCAATGTTAACATCTATACTAATATATAAAGCTAAAGAGTTTGTTTGAACGCTCTAATCTCAGGAACTACTGATTCGAATTGAAAAAATATTTTTGTGTTGGATAGTCCATTTATCGAGGAAGGCTTTAGGCTATATAACATCACGCTGCGACCAATAGGAGCGAAGCATCCGTGAAAAATGTTGCAAAAAAGGGGAAAATTATCCATGTTTAAAATATATTATTTTAAAAACTTCTTAATCGCGATCATAATAACAGAAATTGACGCGGATGAAGTCGCGCGCAACAGCTAGTTTATAATATGAGAAGAGATGCGAAAGAATATATTATTTGGTTTGTTGGGTTGTTGGTTTGTTTTTCAAAATCACGCCACAACAGAGCTACGGATCGACGTGATTTTTTGCGTGGGTATATAGTTGAGGGCTTGGACAGTTACAATGGCTTTTTATCCCTTGTTCCCAGGTGACCATAATTCTACGCAGATGAAGTCGCGGCTAAAAGCTAGTCGTTCAATAAATTAATTAATATTGAAATAATACTTTATGGTGCAAAAAAAAGCTTCTTTTTCAGCAAACATTCTCAAAGCTTTCTTTTAAAAGCATAAATAACTTTAAAATTAGGCAATCGCGAAATCGATCAGAAATATACTACTACTGCTACTAGCACATGTTATTTAAAAAAAAAGCAAGAGCGAAACCGTGGCAAGCCGGCTAATAGTTTTCTATAATAATATTATACACCTCCTGTTTGAGTATGAATAAATAAATGCCGAGCTAAAATGTTTTTGATTGCCTTCCATTTTGAAATGTTTATATTAGTAGTACTACATTAATTGATAAATAATGAATATCGTTCCGAATTTTCGTTTGGATTTGTGTCCCACTAAATAGTGGGAAAAAATAAATCGTTCGATAGTCCAAGTTCGATAGGTATCTACATGAGTGGAAATGAAAACTAAAGATTTTTAAGCCCACTTGATTGACACTGAAGTGCCACTTCTCTGCTATCCTATTTATAATTAATATTCAAAATGAAGTTGCCATCTTTATCTGTGTATTCGTTTATCTACACTATTATTATAAAGAGGAAAGATTTGTATTTTTGTGTGTATGTTTGTAATGAATAATATCAAAAACTACTGGACCGATTTAGCTGAAATTTAAAATGAAGATAGATTATATCTTGGATTAAAACATAGACAACTTTTTATCCCGAAAAAAAAATTATAGTTCCCGCGGGATCTTGAAAACTAATTCCACGCCAACGAAGTCGTGAGCATCAGCTAGTAACTTATAAACTTCTGTGATTTCAGGGCGCTTTTTATAATTAAATCCTATTATCCTTTCCTATTTCCTATTATTTAATATTATAAATGCGAAAGTTTGGATGTATGAATGTTTGTTACTCAAACACGCCGCAACGACTGAATCGATTTGGCTGGCATTTGGCCCAGAGATAGATTAATCTGGAATAACACATAGGCTACTTTTATCCCGGAAAATTAAAGAGTTCCCGCGGGGTCAAAAAACCTTAATCCACGCGGACGAAGTCGCGGGCATCATCTAGTATGAAATAAAATCAGTTATTCAATGTCAAAAGTGCCTTCTTATCGATTATCTTAGAGTTTTTAATTCGAGGGCTGGTAGAATCCTCTCCCTTATGCTAGAGAGTGAGTAGAAATTAAACTGATCTTGTTCACATTATTGTAAAATAGAATACGTAATATTAAATGCGGAAGTTTAAGTAGATGCAGTACGTAACTTGTAGTAATGAAATGAGTCATTCTGAATGATTAAACAGCAGAAATCCAACAAAACACAATTACGTAATACAAAAAAATAAGAAGGTATCATATGTATCATAATTTTTTCACATAAGTAGGTACTTAAAAAACGACAAAAAACCTTGCCAGATTTGAAGATGCAAAATTATTACAGCTATCCCTCAAGCCACTCCGAAATTAACTCATTCAAGTCACGTAGATATCCAAAAGAAAGTTTATAGTCCATAAACTTACTTAACATCATGTTTCGGGTAGTGTATGTGCTTGATAATACATTTTATGTGATTTCACCAGAGGATGAATTCGGATCGCGTGTTTTATGAGTGACCAAATTGATACACACGGTCACTAACTAAAGCGGTCTTTTTCAGCCTTACCTTATAAATACACTGCACCTTACCTTGGTCCCTTATGTGCGCAAACGACATTCGTGTACATAACGAATGTTTTCAAGCATGTAATTTGCTATCAGATATTATGCAATATTTTATCTAATAGAAATAAAAAAAAGACGTGTGGCACTCGGGGACTGCCGCCGTAAAGCTATTGCATAGCATTTTTTATCAACGCCATCTACCTGACACGGGACGCCTCCTCACCGTAGAGGAGTCCCGTGTCAGGCTATTTTCGTTACGGAATTTCTGGATTCGGTCTCCACGCTGGCCCGCGATAGAAGCTATGCAATAGCTTAATAATATTAATATGTCGACTGCATCGATTTTCTTCGCGACTTTTACATTATTATTTTGAGTAATACTGAGAAAGAAGGGTTAATTTTATCATAATATTTTTGGAAACTGAAGACTAATATCTCCAACTTTTAATAGCTAGCACACTAATAACTTGAAAGAAACTTTACTTAAATCGAAATCGACTAAAATTATCTTACATATTGTAATTGTACCTACATTTCAGAGTCCATAAAATCGATATTGAAAAAAATTGGCACTAAAATAGCTCCAGAAGACAGACGTAGAACCTATTGATTAAATCAAGAAATCAAGAAAGAAGATCAAATTTACCAACAAATCCTACATAATTTGTACAAAACCTCAATCAGATCGGACAAAAGCTAGTGTTTGAATGCCCCAGCTTAATCACATTATTTATTTTTTGTTGTCTGAACAAGTAGGAAGTGTGTTTAATATGGCAAGAATTTTGTTTATGTCCATCTTTTATAGCGGTCGTTTTCTAGAAGAGAGGCATCTTTTGAAACGCGAATATGAAATTAGTTTTGAGATTAATTCTAGGTCAATTCTGTTTTGTAATCGTAGTGTTTCAATTAAAAAATATATATTTATTTCCCGCAGATTTGCTAAGTATGAGTTTTTTTAGAGTAGGTTGGAGCTTGACAGCTTCATAGATGTTTTTGTGTTTTACTTTAACGATTTTACGATCGAAAGTAACGTAATATTTCCTCATCAGAATTGTACATACAATAATAACAGTATGTAATTAAAAAGTAGTCTGGGAAGTTTCGTATTAATGGGTATTTTACAAGATAGTTTAGTTAGGAGAAAAGATGAGACGGTGGTAGAGTCTTGACTTGTCTTAAGACGTCTAGGTAATAATTTTGTTTTTTTTTTAGAGTACCTAACCTCAAGTATTATTCAAATAAATTCTATCAACGTACTTTCGAAAACTGACTTCAAACACTACAAATTTAGAAAAAAAAAAATTACTAAATAATTAAATACAAAATAAAAATATGACCCATAGAAGCTCTACAGTCTGTTCATTAATGCAACTGGTAATTACGGTGCTATAAATACCGTCGGATATAAATCGTGTCCAAACTTATACACCCCGGTCCAAACACACATTTTAACCCTATAAAGCTGTCAGAATAGACGCGTAACGCGTTCCGTTGTGGAATTAACCCGTACCCACTGCCAACAAAAGTAACGGGGATGCAAATATTATTGCGTCACAAAACAGCTCTTGCGGCGTTAATGGGATAAATAACCCTCGAATGGGAACTGGCAACGCCTCGACTATTTACTGTGCCTCGATGCATTTATGCATCCAATGTCATACGTTTGAAAAACTAAAAGGTTTTTTAAAATTCACCACTTCTCTTCTTAAGGCGTCATTTACACAAGAAGAGTTTCTTGAAGGCAAGCGATAAATAGTTTGCGATCATCCTATGCAAAAACTTTCATACATACCTGTCTGAACTGGCTCTTAAACTTACCCAATAGGTTATTAAGTTGGTAAACTTTTCAACCTAAATAAAGGTCTAAGGAGTGCACCATTCCAATGGGAACCTGTCGTCACCTAAATCAGCTTGATAAACGATCTCTTATGTGTGAATGATGAATACGGAAGCTTGTATAGATTCTCGTATCCTACAGTATTCCTTGTGGACTACTTATTATGATTATAGTTTATATACTAAGGTATTTTAGTAGGTATGTGAAATGAGCATAATATAATTAGGTAGGACTACGTATAGGCTAAGTTAGGTGACGCTTTCTAACAATTTCGTAGAACATCTAAAAATGAAAATAACATTGGTTAAGGGATTGTATTTAGGGGCTACCTAAGTAAAGTGACTCCTACTTAGTGGATGATTGGTGAAAATGAGCATGAGTTTTCTTTTTTATCGGTCATGTCCAAATCAAAACGGAAACACGCAGC
Organism: Hipparchia sbordonii; assembly: GCA_038048805.1. Lineage (NCBI taxonomy): Eukaryota > Metazoa > Arthropoda > Insecta > Lepidoptera > Nymphalidae > Hipparchia > Hipparchia sbordonii. The sequence continues at coordinate 12,505,156 of CM076103.1, forward strand.
AAAGATTTTGGTCTTCAGGTACTGAGGGATTTTGAAAGAGAAGAAGTATCCAAAGCTTAAAAGTAACGAAAAGTATTCTTTAGTTGATACATCGTACTTTCAGGTTTAAATCTTAGTACGTCTTTGGCGAAGCGACCTTTATTTCTTCGTTGAAGCTTTGCTGTACTGGATAGAGCAAAGAGATAAAATCCCAACAGACCTATGTTAGCGATTGTTGTTTACACCAACCGCACGATCAGTAGCGTACTTGATTAATGTTTACTATTTACACAAGACGGTCTTTGAACTGCTATAATAACTGTGAATTCGAATAGGGTAATTGTACTTAAATGGGTACATTTGTAAGTGATTGAATACCTAATACTGTAACAAAGGAAAAAGCGCACACTGTATATAATATTACAATACAAGAACCCGTTACAGATCTATGTTAAAATGTTATGATTTAAATTTGAAGCGGATAGGTAATTGCCTGGTATTTTTACGGGAAGATCCCAAACATTACCTACTAATATAATTGTGCTGACTATATTGTATGCAGGGTTAGGGTCATTACATCAAACTGCGTTGTCCACTCTAAAGTTGTTCTCTCTATTCCTTTATTTTTCTTTTCCTTTCTTCTCTCCTCATTATCATGAGGTCAAGTTTCTGTATTTTATTGTTCCTTTTTTCTGCGTTTTATTGTAACTTTTTTTCTGTAGCAGTACCTACAATACAATGTCGAGTGGGTCCGTTGGTTGAACGTTTAACGAACACATAAATAATGGAGCAAACGTTTGCTTTCGCAGGCAATATCCTTCCTTTTTATTCCGGTTGGTGTAGCATATAAATAAGTTCATTGCTCTAATATGTTTTTGTTTGATCAAATGTAGGCGAAATCAAGCGTAATTTCACCAAGAATTGGATGGATATATTTTCTTGTAACAGTTTTAGGCCCAATTTCACCAGAATGAGTCTAACTCGAGAGTTAGCAGTTTATGCAAGAATGAATTGCACCTATTTCACCGAATCTACTATTGGTATGTATTATTCTATAGTCTAGTTATCCTAGATTAAGCATCTTAAAATCAATAGTCGCAAGTAAATCTATTGTCAGTACTAAATATATGGAGAATATTTTATAATTCCTTGTAGGTATAATTATCCTGCAGAATACGCTTCTTTTTAATAATAGGTATGTAAACAAGTCATTTGGTAGCCAGTCCAAGTATCTTATTATTCCGAAAAGACAGTATACCTACCTACTATATCTATTAAAATCTTTTAAAAGGAGTAATTAGGAGAATTATAGCAATTATCTACTAAATGAACTTTTATCTAATTTTTCCTTAAATACATTTTTGAATGATTGGCGTTTTAACCAGAATGGCTTGGGTTTCAACCATTCAACGATATTTTGTTCAATCGACGAATAAAATGAGTTCGAAAACGGAAAAGGATTTCATTTTAAAAATATTATTTCATATTGCAAATTATTTTGTTTGTTCTTCCATTTATTAATTGAATTTGAATTTGATGAATATATTTAATCCATTGTTGGGAAAAATTTAACTCGTTAACAGCTTCAACAGTAATGAAGGCACCATGCGAAATAATATTATTATTATTTATTACTAACTAGCTTTTCGCTCACGTTAAGTTCCACTTTTCAAACCCCTACTTTAATCCTTAGGGAAGGAATTTCGCAAAAATAGTTTCTTGGCGAATGCCGACGTCCTAGTAACTTTCAGTTTGCCAAATTTTAGCCCGGTCTGTCCAGTGGTTTGAGCTATGCATTGATAGAACAGTCGGTCAGTCACCTTTTCTTTTTATTATTTAAAATTAATTTAGAATTCTTTATGTTATAAATACATAATTTTCGTTTTCATGATATATTATTATGAAACAGAAAATCTTGGACAAAGATATTATTCTTATTTAGACGCAAAGTTACTAAATTAATACAGAAATCATTTCTAAAATATTGGAACGTAGTTAAAATGTGGTGGAGTTCTGAATTGCTTGCGATTTTATTCACGAAGAAGTCGCTTAATACGAGTTAGTAGGAAATAGGAAGAAGGCAAACAGATAAGAATATACGTTTGTAAATAATGTTTATGTCAGTCGAACATAATTTGTAGCATAAAACTAGCCACAATGGTCTACCATGCATTATTCAAGCTCGTAACTTGTTTTACAAACATTCACAATGAAAAACAATAAATATTGCTCTCATAACAATATATTCGGGCCACCATAGATTGTTTGCTTTTTTAAATTATTTAATTATTTATAAGCACCACTTCATTGTTCCATTGTTATCTTTCTTGTTTTAAATACGGTTATTGTATTAATTGATTTTCTAGAGATATTCATAATTTAACTTGATAACATGAGCTAGTGTTGCTCATCTATAACTGCCAGTTCTGTTTACAAAATTGCTATAAGTATTTCATTCAGTTTTTCTTGTAATCCAGTGTTCCTTTCCTTAACCGTTTCAAGATTCAAGAAAATCAGGAATTGTGTGACTGGCCTCTTAAAACCAGGCTCTGTCAGTGTATTTCTGTTTGAGGGGTCTTGACTGAAATAAAAACACTGTTTTATCTAACGTAACAAAAAAAAATTGCAGCGGCTATTAAAAGTAATTGTTCACGTGTGTTTTCACTCCGGTGGCGTTGAGGAAATTGCTGCGTTTTATTCTGTTTGCCTTAACTACACCTGTCACTGCATTTCTGAGGGGTATTAAATTAAATTGAAAACAGAGTAGAGGTTAATAGACAGCGCCACTGTTTGTTTTGTGGTAGATTTTTTTTAAATCCGAAATAAGCTTGCGCTTGACGACAATCAATACTGGGTAGCACTGATGAGGTCTAGGTTGGAGCGCGCTTGCCTAGAAATGCTTATTCACTCTTGCCTTGAAGGTAGGTACTCAAATTATAAGTGGCAGGAAACACGGATGCTGGAAGAGTGTTCCACACCTTAGCGGTTCTTATCAGAAACGTTGAATTAAAGCGTTTCGTTCGATTAGATTGGTTTTTTAGCACATAAGGATGCCAACGCTCACGACTAGATCAGGCACTGTGACGTCTTGTGTAAATATAAGTATTCACATTATGATGTATAGCATTATAGTTTGTTGGCTTGTAGCCACATTAAGCAACGTGAGTCAATTAATTGGATGGGTGACCCTAAAGCTGAGACTGACCGTTTCCGTCAATTTTGGATCGGAATTTAAGGCGTTGGAAGTTGGAACATCTTTAAAATCGGTGATAATCATAATACCTAGGTATTACCGCTCCAGACAAATCTGTAGAGGCAGCTTATGAGTTAAAAAAATACGGTACACTCCGGTCTATTCGCACGCTAAGGATCTGGGAGCTCAAACTACTATTATCATAATAAAATCCTTACCATTATGTGATTAATACAAAGTCATCTCAAATGGATACAGAGTTAGACCCCATGGTAATACCTGGAACATGGTATTACCTATACCGAATTATTTCATGGGACGCTCTTGCTAAAGATTCATTAACTTTGGTTCCCACGGTAATTATTTAGCTTGCATTGTCCACGTTAATAGGAATTTCCTTACAAACAATAGGTTACGCATAATCTCATTAGACATATAAAATACTAGTAGGGCGCGTGGGTGCGCGGCTCGCTAAAGCGAACCGCGTGTTTTCTGTTCACTAAGTAGATCTTCGGGTCTTGATCATCTTTTTCCAAGAAACCACTCTTCCATCTTTTATAGTCTCCGAGATAGACACCGACGACATTTGTATGGCCGCCATCTTGAATCCACCATTTTGGTAATTTTTTTCAGCTCATTGCCAATTGGATGATGTTTCGAGTGATTTTTGTTTGGGCACCCTCAACTTATCTTCAATACCCTGACCGTGCTCCTCACCCGTCTCCGAAATCCTCAAACATCAGCTCCCTCCATATTTTTTATCCAAATGAATATTTGTTCTCTACACGAAACCATCAGCGGAAAGGAACGTATCAAAGTCTTGCATATATTTTATATGAAAAAAAATAAAATCCGCCATCTTGAATTTTTTTCGACTCATCACGTAGACCATCGGGTCCTGATCTTCTTTTTCTAAGAAACCACTCTTCCATCTTTCATAGTCTCCGAGATAGACACCGACGAAATTTGTATGGCCGCCATCTTGAATCCGCCATTTGGATTTTTTTGTTTGGCTCTCTGCCAATTGGATGAGGTTTCGAGTGACTTTTGTTAGAATACCCTCCACTTATCTTCGATATCCTAGCCGTGCTCCTCACCCGTCTCCGAAATCCTCAACCATCAGCTCTCTCCATATTTTTCCTCCAAATTAATTTTTGTCTTCTATACGAAACCATCAGAAATTTTGAAAAGGAACCGTATAAAGTCTTGCATATATTTTGTATGGAAAAAATTTAATTCCGCCATCTTGAATTTTTTTCTATTCATCAAATAGACCTTCGGGTCCTGATCATCCTTTTCCAAGAAACCACTCTTCCATCTCTTATAGTCTCCGAGATAGACACCGACGAAATTTGTATGGCCGCCATCTTGAATCCGCCATTTTAGAGTTTTTTTTTCGGCTCTCTGCCAATTGGATGAGGTTTCGAGTGACATTTGGTTGAACACCCCCCACCTATCTTCGATACCCTGGCCGGTGCTCCTCACCCGTCTCCGAAATCCTCAATCATCAGCTCTCTCCATATTTTTCCTCCGAATGAATTTTTGTCCTCTATACGAAACCATGCTTGAAAAAATTTTTTTTCATACAAAATTTTACAGGAGAGGTGATCAATGAGTGAGTGAGTGAGTGAGTGAGTGTGTCAGTGAATCAGCACGAGTAGCTATATATATAGTAATTATACCGCATGCTGAATAGGTCCTACATTTTGAAATTAGGTCAAAAACTGTATGCTGTGTGGAATATTTGCTATTGTGCTCGACCTCTCCGTCGTATTTCCGTCCAATAGGACTATGAGAGTGAAGGAATATAGAGTGCAACTTTGCACCCACATTTTTGTATTATAATATCTCACGCTTATCTGTGGAGATTGGTCGCCGTGACCAAAATCGGTCAGGAGGACATTATTATTCTTTGCCTAGTTAGCTAATCTCCGTTTCCACTAAATTTTAAAATCGTGGCCTTAAATTGATGTCCTTATCAACCGATACATGCCCACAGCTGGACATAGATCTCTTGCATAGACTTCCATCATACCTCGTTAGTGTTGTTGCTGTTTACGACTTGCCTGATGTCGTCGGTACACCTAGTGGGAAGTCTGGCAACACTATGCTTTCCGGTGCGAAATCGCCGCTCCAGCACCTTGGGACTCCAACGACCATCGGTTCTTCAAACTACCACTTCAGCCACTTACTGCCACTTCAGCTTTGTGACCCAGTGAGCTATGAAACCTCTGGTGGAATCTCTGCTGGTGGAAACTTTAGTTCACCTCAGCCCGAATTTGATCTCGTAGAGAGACTCACAGCTACTTAAGATTCTTCATCGCCCACTATCGTGAGCCTTCTTATGAGGTCCGCAGGGAAACTCAGAGCATAGCTTTAGAGAAAATCGCCTGCTGAGCAACCTTGAGTCTTCTAGAGTCAGGTACTATTAAATTGGTCAAGAGGTCATTATTTAAGAAGCGAAAAATATTTTTTTTAATATTTTGCTAATAACGCCAGCAAATTTCATTTTCTAGAAAAAAATATGAACAGCAATTAAGAGCGGAAAAATCAGTAGATTGCTCATTGGCGTGTTAAAAGCTGTAAAGTAAATCGGTATTCCGTCGTAATAATTGGTCGGGGCGGGCCCATCGCGCTGCCGGTAATCTGTGGCGAACAGGGCTTGTACTTGGATTAAAAAAAAATACCTTTCTTTTAATTGATAACAAGATAGTCCTTGACTGCGATCTCAACTGATGGTAAGTGACGATGCAGTCTAAGATGATAGCGGGCTAAGTTGGAAGGGGTAGGGTACGCCATCGTGCCGGAACGTTAAATCGTTTGGCGGCTCGTCTTTGACGGTAGGGTGGTAACTAGCAACTGCCAAAGCGTCCCATCGGACCCGGGAAGATCTATCTGATAAATACGATCTACCGTGTCATTGCAGTACTACTAAGACCATGGAACTATGAATGACATGCTCTTATTCAGTGGCTGAGCCCTTCCAAATGCTAACAGACGCGGTTTGAAACCTATCGCCAACTTCACTCACTATTGTATATTATTGTCTCGTGGCATTTAAAGAGATTTATATTAATTTATATGAGTGACAGACAGCTATTTTTACTAATATTATTAAGTAGCTTTGGCCAGTGACTTCATTTGCGTGGAGATAGGTTTTCAAAAATTCTGCGGAAACCCTCTGTTTTTGTGACATAAAAGGTAGCCTAAGTATGTCACTCTCCAAGTCTTCAAATATATCTAACCCATGCAGAAAATGACTTCAATCTATTGCTCCGTTGTTTTGTGATTGAAGGACATACCAATAAACAAACAAACACACTTAGGCATTTATAGTATTATTATTTATTAAGGATGCGCAAAGGATGTTTGTTTGATTGTCGTTATTCAAATGACTTATGTGACGCCGCACCAGCATGCCAGTGCAGCATAAAATCCAGCAAAATATTACAACATAGCCGCAACGTACCCAGTACCATGGTAGGGCCGATATATATAGTTACGGGTTACTCGAAATATATCTACGTAGGTATATTGAAATTCGTTTCCTTGAAGGTACGAATATAATAAAAGTAAATCAAAGCTAATAGTAATAAAGAGCACGCTCCCAGATAAAGCTGAGACACCATTTAAATTCTGATCAGCATTCCACTGGCAGCCCTTCGAGTCTCTCATGCATATTCCTGAACGTAACTGCACTCATCGATTAACCGGAGAGTTATTACCAACTCACTGGTTGAAATCCTTTAACCCGCACAATTTCTTGAAGATTTGCATGCTATTCGCTCCGCTTACACTCTCCAGTATTCCTAAGATTTAATCTAGGTATACCTATGTATACAAGAAAAATAACTGGGCAAGAGCGAGTCATGCATTGGATTGTATTTATTTGTATTTTATTTAGTTGTATTTGTATTGTGTTGGACTTAGGAAACTTCATCGTGGAAGCACTGTATACATAGCATAGTTTCATTAACGTTATTAAATATTTTTTTTTATTTTTTGAAAAGAGCAACCGCCGAGTTTCTTGCGGGCTCTTCTCAGCAGGAAAAGCATTCCGAACCAGTGGTAGATTCATTGACAATTCAAAAGTGCTTGTAAAAGTTTATTTGAATAAAAAATATTTCTATTTCTATTTCATACTCCTGCACTGAGGGTTCCGAACCTTGTGAGGATTGTATTAGGTAATTAAGAATTAGATGACCAGATTAAGTGCGCAGTTTTATTGCAGAATTCCTACAGATTTTTATGTGTCCCGACTGGGACCATAAGGTCCCAGTCGGGACACATAAAAATCTAGATCGGTTCAACTCTTATACCTATGTACTGTTATTACTGTATTGTTCTATGACAGAAAACAAAATGCCGCTAATAAATTAATACTTATGCATAGAATATTCTATCAAATTCTCATACCTATTTCCAAACTCACACAATACTCACAGTAATAATTCAGAGACCTCGTAGCATGTCTCGTGAACGCTCAAAATAGAATACCTAAGTAAGATCCTCATATATATTTTGAATCTTTCAGCTTTAACTTTTCTTGCTTGCACATGAGTTTAGTTTTTCACTTAGGAATTATAACTTAGTCCTGTACGTAGATAAAGAGATTAAGTAGATACTAAATACTTAATTTTGTCCTGCAATGGAAGTGTGGGGGATTACCAAAACTTCAAACCAGCAAAACTTGTCAAACGTCAAAAAATGCGCAAATATGGGAGTTTGTATGAAAATATAGTGAACTGTGACGTCATAGTTTTGTGACTCACTTTTGTAGTTTTATCGATACCTAAAATGGCAATCACACTTATAACGAACAGGGAAAGTGTATTTTATTTACTAATTATACAATCGGCAATAAATAATTTATTTTTAACGTAACTAACATTTCTGTTTTATCTTGTAATAACAATAATAATTTATACTTTCATTAGAGTTCTTATTAAAAACATTAATGAAAACTATTTGGTTGTATATCTACCTACTCAAAAATCTACCTGCCGATAATGTTAAAAATTTAAAACCTGTCTGCTACTTACAATCAATGTAAATCATTTTTATTCAAAAAACGCTTCTCCGTTTTTTGAATAAAAATGTCAACTAACCTAATAAACTCTGCAAAATGAAACAATATAATTTTCTTTTGCCAAAACCCTAAAAAAACTTACTTCAATTCTTATAATTAAGTTAATAAAGTTGAAATTACAACGAAGATTTTTGTGTTCACTGCGCTTCATTGAAAATGCTTAGTTGTCGAGCTACTTTTCTATTCTAATTCTAAATTCTGTAAATTAGATTTAGCTTAAATTCCTAAAGAAAATTAGAACAGCGTGGAATTTCTGTGGAGAATTTCGGACTTTTTAAAGAATTTTATTTGGATACGAGTAGTTTGGATAGTTTTATAGTAAAAGTTTGGTTTGATAGTGAAGCAAAATAAAATCATAGATCTATTTTTCTACTATTTATCGAAGTTTATGTTTATGAAGATTTTAAGTAGGCTGCGTTTTCTGAATAAATTAAAGTATTTAAGCCAAATATGGAATATCAACGAATGTATTTCATGAAATTGATATTGGGGTCACAAGTTTACTTGAATGGTGACATCATTCTAAAAAGAGTGGGCCCCCACGACTTAGAGTGATAATCAAAATTTATAAATTACTAGCTTTTGCCCCCGCGACTTCGTCGGCGTGGAATTAGATTTTGGGGCGGAATTTTCAAAAACTGTGACACGTACTTCTTTATTTTTAACTGAAAGCTCAAATACCAACTTTGGTGGAAACAGCTTGAAAAATGACGGACTTTCATATAAACTTCCATCCCCTAATTAAACCCCTTAGGGGTGGAATTTCCAATAATCCTTTCTTAGTGTGTGCCTACGTCATAAAAGGAACCAACTGTAAAAATTTTAAGTTTCTAACTTCAGTAGTTTAGGCTGTGCGTTGATATCTCAGTCAGTCAGTCAGGACTTTGAATTTTATATATTTAGATTACTGGACGTGCTGGACAAAATTCGTATTCAATGGACCTTCTTAATTCCTAATGAGCCTTTTTATGAGGCCCATAGTTAGCGACCATGGCACAACGCACAAATCGATGAATTTAGACGGAGAGAACTATGCTCGGAGTGAAATGAGAAGATCCGTAGGAGAGTCAAAGTCACCGACATAGCTCAGCGAGTCGTGAAACTGGACTGGAAATGGTCGGGGTACATACTTCGAAGAGCTGATAATCTTTGAGTTCTCAACTCCCAAAGTGCTAGAGTGGCGAACCCGCACTGGACCGACAACATCAAACGAGTCGCAGGGAGCCGCTGGATTCAGGCGGTGCAAGACTTAGGTCTGTAGAAGTCCAAGCAAGAGACCTTTGTCCAGCCGTGGACGTCTATTGGTTATCAACCGAACAAGAAGAAGTGGCTAATGGATTCTAGTCCAGCAGTAAAAGTCTATCCGTGTTGAGACGTTACAAAAAGAAAATGAATCATTGGCAAGCGAATGAGCACAGCACTGCGAAGCCAAGGAACAGCTAAGCAATCTAATTACCACAAGTACCAATTCAATACTACAGAGGCATCTATTGCCAAGTAATAATAATTAGTTAACGGAGTAAACTAAACGCTTCAGGCAGACAAAGCAGCAAGCAGAAAACAAAACAGCAAACATCTAAAACTGACGCCACCGCTGTTTGTCGTTCCATCAACAACAACTAACAATAATAATTACTCTATGTAAAATTGAATAGTAATTATAAATACAAACATCACGAAGCGTCACATAATGGGAAACCATCTCAAAATTTAATTACTAACAAAGCAAATTAATATGTATCACCGCTTCGCATTAAAGCAGTCTATCGGTACTGTGGAACAACTCAATTATACTTGTTACATGCAGAGTATCCAAGTCACAAGCGAAATTGTCTAAAGAGGAAAAACCCTAACGCTAACCCTAAACTTCTTATATAAATTGGGATCTTCTTCTTCTTTATCAACCAACAGAAGGCAACAGCTGCTGTTAAAGGTCTCCTGCATGGGCTTTCACAGCCTGTATCCAGCGGTTTCCTGCAACTCATTTGGTGCCGTTGGTCAACCAACACTGGGTCACTACTCCAGCACGTTAGGAGTCCAATGACCACCAGCTCTTCAAACTATGTCAATTGCGATAGTTATACGTTAAAAAGGTATTATATCTTGCTGATTGTTATTATTAATCTTCCAAAATAATAAGTAAAATAATATCCACCCTTTTAAATACATATAATAACTTTGGACAAAAATTGAACCGATGACATAAGTAAATAATTGTTTTTTTTTTGTTGATGGTTTGAGATGTTCTCTATTAACGTAATTTGCAATTTCATATGTACATTGCTATAAATCTGTTCTTAAGGCTATAAGCATAAGATCTCCATAATGTCTTAACTTGAATACCATCGATAACCATGTTATTATTGTGAATGAATATATAATTCATAATATCTACTGAGTTTATGTACGCCTAACGACTTACTAGATAATCATTAACTTGTCTATAATAATAATCCTTCTGAATATCAAAGTGATCATTACAAGTTAGAGTTTTTACGCAATATATGAAAGTTAACACCACACAAAATACCCTTTGATATTGTATATGTATAAATACCTATAAAAAAATTTTTTTGAAGCCTCAATAGTCCAATGGTTAAAGGTATTGCAATAGTGCTCTCTCTCTCTTTCTAACAGGAGACTAGTTAAGATATTAAAAAAAGAAAAATGACATTGTGTTATTAAAAACCTTTATTTCAAGTAGGTATATAAAAAAAATTGTCAAATACCCACCACTCGGATTAAAAAGCGGACTTCGGGTAGTATACCAGAAAACCGGTGGTAGATTCTTGACCTGCCATAAGAGCCACAAGTTGGCCTTCATGAAATAAATAATTTTGAGTTTGAGTTTGAAACAAAACAATTCGCTGAGGACAACCTTATATTATGCATGTACTGCATTCTAAAATGTGTGTGTTCTGTACATAGTCTCCGAATCTAAGAGCATCGCAATCAGCAACGTTTGCAGAGCACGCCACAAAGGAATTACAGTGACAAGCTGTGATCTTATTTTTGGTATACGCTAATTTATAAATACGTAGCCACGAAACGAGCGTCATTCTGGCTTTTAAATACATGTTTAGAAATGCGTCTGACTGCATTTTATTTCGCTAGTAACACATTAGAAATAGCGTGTAGAAACCGATAATGGGTATGGGTTGATTCGACTCTGCCATACCCCTTCCAAGTTAGCCCGCTACCATCTTAGACTGCATCGTCAATTACCATCAGGTGAGATCGCAGTCAAGGATTATCTTGTCATCGAATAAAAAAATAAAATAAAATGCATGCCTTGATCGGAGCCTATTTGTTCTTTGTCTTTATATTGTAAGCGTCTACGTTTTACAAAATAAACGTAATTTTACTAGAAGAAACTATGTCACCACATAGCAGCATGCGAAAGCGCCGACACGGGGTTAGAAATAAATTAAAATATTAAAAGTGAAAAAACTTTTTTAAAAACAAGCTTTTATTTAAGTGCGCTAAAAAGAATAAAATAAACTTTTTTAATAAGCTTATTGCGAGATTTAAGTACTAGTATAAACTTAGTTTGAAAATTTTAAAAATTAAAATCCATCAGATCAAGTTACTTAATTTTCTGGTTTATCTACACAGGTAAATCTCGAAAGCTTGGAATTTTTTTTTTTGTGAATTTATTGAGGTACCTATATGAAAAGTCGTTGAACAAAATGTACAGTATCATGCATAAAGTTACATGTGGGAGGTTGTTGGTAAATTAAAATTAACCCTGTATACATTCAGTTGAAAAATATTACCCTCCATCAATAAGTAGTCAGGTAAAAAGAGGATGAAAGGAGAAAAAGGAAGAAGTGAAAAAAAGAAAGATAGTTTATATACCTACATCTTTTAAATTTAGATATTATGCTATTTCAGACTACAGTTTAAGTATTCACTTTTTATTAGAATAATCATACTTTACTTATACAGAATGTCACGGAATTGAATACACTAGCTGAATGAAAAATCCGGATTTTGCAATTGGATTGAATTGCAAATGGATTGAACTACACAGAGCTCTGTTATTATGCAATGCTCTAGGTTAATTGGATTAGAGATATACCTATATCTAGTTATCCTGCTTTTTTCACTGACTAATCTATATTATATCGTCTGTATTATTTTATTTTTTAATTCATTATTTACAAGATATCAATCAGACTAGTTGATGAAAGTGACTTCGTTCGCGTGGATTAAGGTTTTTTGATTCCTGCGGGAGCTCTCTTATTTTTCGAGATAACAAGTACAACACAACAACAACAAGGTAACAAGTAGTTTAGGGTAGGTTCCAGACTATAATCTATCTCTGTGCCAAATTTTAGCTAAATCGGTTCAATCTTTGAAGCGAGATAGAGTAACAAACATCCATCCATCCACACATTCAAACTTTCACATTTATGGTATTAATAGGATACCAGGGGCCCAAGTCTGCTATTGCAATTGTAGTTACATTACAGTTACATTGCCTATCAATGACATTCCAATTGCTACTTTTAGCAATTTGACTTGGGGCCCAGGGGTTCAATTGTCTATCAATGACATGACAATTGCTAAAAATAACAATTGTCATGTCATTGATAGACAATGTAACTACAATTGCAATAGCAGACTTGGGCCCCTGAGTCGCTAAGTAACCATAACATAAAATGCATCGACCGGAACAAAATACACATAACACACCTGAAACAAGTAGAGTCCTGCTACCCAGATATTTTATTCATTTCCATTTGGTTTTCGAGAAGTTCTACATAATAGAACGAGTCTAGTTACAGTCTGTATTGTCGATGATATTCGTAGAGTTGCCTTGTTAACTGTTAATAACTCAGTGACGAGACGAGTGAAGAGTCAGTTGGCATCGTGGTCTCAACCGATAGGGTCTCAACCACTGTTCTGTTCATTATTCATTTAGTTAGACCGAGATCTACTTATATACCTACTTTTACTAAACTCTTTCAAAGACTAGTAATTTAACTTTTCTCAATGCAGCAAACGTAGAGTCATAGATATACCTAAATGTTTATTCATTCCAAGTTACTCATGTCTCATGGAACCTACTTCATTATCTCAGTGGTGATATACAATAAAATAGTAGAACACGTATTCTATGAGCTTCATAATCCAAATATTTTATCTAGGTATACTCAAACCTACCAACTTTATCTGCACGGGATCGTATCGAAAAAAAAATAATAATCTCATCCTTTCTCCGACCGACGTGTTTTCAAAATACAAACATGTACGTGAGGAATAAACCTTTCGAATAAAATCGAATCAAATAAAGTTCAAGCGGGCCTCTACCGGCACGTCTCTAAGTTTGTATCTTGAAGAATTTTTCCTACACATAAAGTCTGAAACACACACAACGCGCAACGTGCATAATGTGACAGTAAATGCATGAAAGACGTTATTCTAAAATCTAAGCGTATGTATATTATGACGCACGTCACACTGTTATAGGGGCACGCGCTAGGTAGTGTAAACGGCTTCATGTTTAAAGTAATGAAACTCTATTTATGCGCCTGGTAGAAAAATGGGTTCCATAGAGATACCCAATCGTTTCTTAATCTTAATCAAATCTTTAACTCAAAAAGTACCAATTAACTTACGTAAAATAGTAAAATACTCAAATCATTGGACGAGCATTAAAAATCAGAATCATGAATAAGAAGCGCATAAAGATGCTTAGGTATCTAAGTGATAAAAAAGGTTATTGAGAGAGAGAGAAATCCGAATCGTTTTCTACTGTCATATAGTATCTGCTTTTCTGTTCGTTTATGTGGTTTAATTCCTTCCAGGTAACAGAACTACTCTTATATTCAATACCACGGTTCTTTCTATAACATTTTCTCGGAGTAGCATCAGACTAGTTTCCGTCGCGCATTCTGTACGTTTCGGGATTAAAATTCTCCGCGCGTATTAGCGATGAATTTATTGAAGCCTGAGAAATAGTTGTTTCGTTCAAAACGAACTTAATAAAACTCAAATTTACTTCAACAGGATAACTTTTAGCACAATCTGACGTTTGAGTTCGATTGTGGAATACAAATTTTAAAATCACCGTTTTCTTTTACAAATCATTTATTTTTCATAGTAATTTTTAAGCCTATTATTTTCTCTAATACCTAGTCATGACATAAAAAATAATATGTCAATTTGCGAGAGATCCTAAGGTTTATTTGAGGCATAAGTCGATGGTATTATAACTTATTCTCTATGTACTTACTACTTTACAATCTCTGTACCTAACTCAACACGCGTTCTCAAGTTCTTATCGAAATATTCTACTAGAAATAAGTTTTCCATGCGTATTAGTGGATAATTAATAGAAGTTTGAGAGGTTGTAGTTATTCGGCTCAACCCGAGCTTAATGAAAGTCGATCGCTAGCCGAGCTGACTTTGTCGGCAAAGTTTTTACTGCAAACCTTTGGACTTTGGTTATGAGCGCGGCTAGAAGAGCTAACATCTACAAAAGAATTAAACATTATTTTTTTCACTAATATTTTAATTTGCGATTTAGTTATAGGTTTACTTTTATCAAATTAAGACTTCCTATTAACTACGACATCTTCGGAAATATCGTCAATAATTTATAAGTTTAGGCTAAATTAAAATTGCTAATTAGTCAACTAAGTTAGTCTAGATTGTAATTGCATTGAGCACCACTTTGGTGCTCAGAATCAGGAGGAAAAAAATAATAATATTATGTTTGTTCGTATAATGGATCT
The DNA here is from genome assembly GCA_038048805.1 of Hipparchia sbordonii. NCBI lineage: Eukaryota > Metazoa > Arthropoda > Insecta > Lepidoptera > Nymphalidae > Hipparchia > Hipparchia sbordonii. The sequence goes on from CM076103.1 coordinate 12,520,160, forward strand.
TACTAAATCGCTTTGTGAAGTGTAAAGAAGACTTTTATCGCACTGGTCTGATTAAAACACTATTTCACAGGTGGTCAAATACAAAAACCGATAAAGTTACTTTACCACACATGTGCGGTATAGTAAATTAAACGCGCGGCTTGACTAATGACTTTGACTTTTACTTCATCCCCGGTAACTTCACTCACAAAATTAAAACGTTAAACATTACATTGAACGCACTATACTTTTTAAAATTCACGACTACGTCATGTTACTATATACGACCTAGCTGATAATAAAACTGTACTAAGCTCATACCATAATAGAGATACTAAGTAGTTGGTACCAACATGGCGATCATCATCCTTACTAATCCTTACTAATATCCTTATCCTTACTTCTTTACTTATTATAAATGCGAAAGTGTTTGTTTGTTGGTGTATTAATTTGTCCGTCAATTACGCCGCAACGGGGCAATGGATTGACGTAATTTTTAGTATGGATATAGTTGAAGATCTGGAGAGTGATATAGGCTACTTTTTATCCCGAAAAAACAAAGAGTTCCCGCGGGAATTAAAAAACTAAATCCAGGCGGTTGAAGTCGCGGGCATGTAATAATTTAATGCGGACAATTGCTAGTATTGCTATAAATAAGTAGATATAATCTAAACTAACTTGTCTCCGTCTTTCATTCGGGTATATCTCAAACCCTACATTTGCATTGTTATTTACCGGATGACTTACCCTAAGGGTGACCGGTCAAGCGGAATTTTCTTCTTGTCTTTCTTTGTGTCTTTGTCTTTTGATTTTTACTATCATTGTATGTAAAGAAAAGCAATTTGAGAAGGCGATTTGTTAAAATAGTTACTAGAGGGGTCCCATGGTAATAGATTGGCGAACCAAGCCAGTGAATACATCGTTAGTAAATTAGTTTCATGTAGTTACTGGGCAAGCGACACTACGTGTTTTTTTGCCGTCAAACTAAGTCCAGCGTTGGACATGTATACGTATTGGCTTAAAGATGAAGAAGGAAAATAGAGAGTTCCTGCGGGAATTAAAAAAACCTTAATCCGCGCGAACGAAATCGTAGGCATCAACTAGTGATTACATAATTTTCATTATGCAAAGATAGGTAACAACAAACTTTAAACCATATTAGATGAAAAATCATACAAAACTTGTCTACTGAGAGAAGACAGAGTTGTCTTCTCGCGAAGTCAAACATTGTGAAACCGAAGCGGGCGCCGGAACTCAATTGAAACAATAACACTCTGCTCAGACTTTGAATACTGAAATATTTCTGAAGTGGAATTCATTGGATTTAGAAACTTGAACTTCTATGAAACTTGTAGAGACACAATTTAGATCGTAGCAAATATTTTTCTATGGGAATCCATTCTTTAACTATATAATCCATAATTTACCTAATCCTACTAAATATTTTAAAAGCGAAAGTTTGGATGAATGGCTGGATGGATGTTTATTACCTACTCAATCACGCCGCAATGACTAAACCAATCTGGTTGGCACAGAGATAGATTATAGTCTGGAATAACACATAGGCTACTTTTTATCTCAGAAAAAATTCTTTTCAAAAAACCGACTTCAAACGCCACTACAAAGTATAAAAATAATTTTATTTTGTACACGTTTGTTGAAGTCGGGCGGGCTTAAATAGAAACGGTGAATCCAATACGCGATGCTCGCTCGATTTCAATAAGCGTGTCTTTTATATGTCACCATAAGATAAGCGTCGCGCATCGATTTCATCGTTTCTAGTTAAGCCCGCCCGACTTCAACAAACGTGTACAAAATAAAATTATTTTTATACTTTGTAGTGGCGTTTGAAGTCGGTTTTTTGAAAAGAATTTTTATTTTAAGCTTTTTAGTGTAGCTTGTTCCTGCTCTCTTTCTCCCCTCCCTCCAACGCTACGGTACTAATGTAGTTCTACACTTGGTACCTACAGTACTTATTAACAATACACAAACAGTTCCTAAATCCTCACAGTTTAGGTAGGCAGTACCCCTGCAGCAGTGGCGTACACACAGGGTAGGCATAACGCGGCAAAATTATATAAAATGGAAAAAATCGCCAGTGCGAGTTATAAAAACTTAAGGGTAGGCTTTTTATAATTTATACAATGCCTACCCTTAAGTTTTTTTAAATTCGCACCGAAGATTTTTTCCATTTTGTATCATATGCCCCTGTAGTACATCCTGTGCACGCCACTGCCCTGCAGCATCAGTATTGAAGAGCGAGGACCTTGAGTTCCACGATGTAGAATATGCTTGATACTAACAATATCAATTCGCAAGCGAAAGTTCCTAAATCCTCACAGTTTAAGTGGGCAGTACCCTGCAGCATCAGGATTGAGGAGCTAGAACCTAGACCTCGATGAAGTAGTATATGCTTATTGCATACAATAAAAATTCATGATTAGCAGTTCCTAAATCTCTACAATTTAGGTGGGCAGTACCCTGCAGCATCAGGATTGAGGAGCTAGAACCCAGACCTCGATGGTGTAGTATATGCTTATTACATACAATAACAATTCATGATTAGCAGTTCCTACATCCCTATAATTCAGGTGGGCAGTACCCTGCAGCATCAGGACTGAAGAGTAGGACCTGGAGCTCTATGATCTAGTATATGCTTAGGCCAAGCATACCAATTCGTAAACGATGGTTCCTAAAGTCCCATAATTTAGGGGGGAAATACCCCTGCAGCATCAGGCTTGAGGAGTTGAAGGTAAAAATTTTTATTGGACCATTTCGCGAGCTTCTTCTGTCGATTAAAAAAAAACCTCGTGAATCGGTCCAGAAACCTCGGAGTAATCGGTGGACATACATAGAAAAAAAAAAAAAAAAAAAAGATACCGGCCGAATTGATAACCTCCTCCTTTTTGGAAGTCGGTTAAAAATAAGAAAAGTCCCGTCGGAATTTAAAAACATTAATCTACGCGAACGAAGTCACGGGCATCAGCTATTATTACGAGCATATAAATTTAAAAGGAATCAGTTTGTTTGTTTTTCACCTCGCCGAAATCTTCTACTAAAAGTCTCTGAAATATTTTCATGCATCAGCGCCCAATTCAAGCTAGACAACATTTTAACTCACTATTTTAATTTGGCTTTGATCGCATTAACTCGTTATGGTCTTTAAAACTTCAAAGCAACCACTGGTCTGGAAGATGATCTTGTCCGTTAAAAACTTTCTGGCAGTAATTAATTTAATGTTCAGAATTTATTTACTTACTGTTTTGGTTGTAATATGTAGTAGCCCTCTGAAATTTCTATTTTTACAGTGATAAAAGATTATTCCAAAAATATGCATTGTACCTAATCTTCTACCATTAATGTTGTTTTTCTTTCTTTCTGTTTTTCATTTTCATTAAAAACCACCAAAACCAGATAGGTAGAAAAATTTATTTCGCATCTGTCGACTATGTTATTTTAGGGTGATAGCATATGTACTGAGCTTGTTACGATGTAGAGTTTGTACCTACCCCAAACTACATTTTTTGCAGGGGTTAGTAATCGAATTGTCGCTCAAAAATCCGCAAACATTTTCGATATAAATAAAGGTTTGCGTAACACTACATTCAGGAAGTTTAATAAAAATAGAACTCGCCATTATATTTTTATTATTTCGTTTAAATATTACAATTTTTTTTAAACTAATCACAATAACTTTATCACATACTTAAAAATGCAATGCAAGCATAATGGCGAATGTTAGAGAGTAAATCACAAACATTGTTTTGTCTAAAGCTTCGGTCAGATCTTTGCATTCGTTGTATTTATCTTTATCACCTTCCATCTCTTCTACGCTGCCACTTCTTGGTGGTTCTACTACGTCAGAATCATAACCTTCGTTTACACTTTCATAGATATGACACACCTAAAATACGTGTAAGTTTTAGTAAGTAGGTTCGATAATTTGAACAATGAAGATATTGAAGAAACATGTCATTTTTTTCATCGGATGTAAAGCACTGGAAAAATTAATACTATCAAAAAATTATTAAATTTATAATTAAAAATACTTCTACCTTTAGTGGTGCTAAGCAAAATAAACTTCTAAAGTAATGTGAAGTCAAGATGCTTTGAATGATGGTCGACTTGCACATGTTTTTTGCCACGGCCGTCATCAGCGCCAGGTGAATTAACATAGCCAAAATAACTCCAAATAAAACAACTACGTATAGAATCACTGAAAACAAATAATGATATGAGTAGTTAACTTTTCATAAGTAAAATCAAACTTCTTATAATATATTTCATCTTTTTGTTCTTTTAATAAAGTACTTACATATGGAGGGGATGGTATGACAAGGAACCAATACGTCGATGTAACAGAGGCCCATACATATAACTACACTACAACCAGCATAGAACCAAACCCTCTTCATGGTTAAAGGTTCGCTCCAAAATGAAAGTAACACAAATGTAATAAGAGCTGAAAACAAAATTAATTTATTTTTAATTTTAAATAAGCTAAACATGGTGTCAGTGTTAATACACTGGCAGATTTTCTCAAAATTTATAATTGGGTGTTAGACAAGGAAAGCTATGATAACCCAAACTTTTGAACTCTTATGTCATTAAGCATAGTCTTTTCTAAGAGTTACGAATAAAATATATGTAACAGGTTACTCAACTTAAGGTCGTAAATTAATTGACTAACCCAGTAAAGGTGTGTAAAATACAATATTATAAGCGCCAGCTCGACGCTGTAAGTTTATGTTGATTACAAATCTGTCGCTTTGGCGTGTGAAGTTATCACTGTTTGCGTATAGGTTTTTCCATGCTGCTGCATTGATGATGCTCTGCGTTGTCACCACATCCCAAGCGTTTATAATATCTTCATCTTTACTTTTAATCTAGAAAAAGCATGATAACTGTAAAATTGATTTATTGCAGGCAGGTTTTAATTTTTTTTAATTGATTTAATATTTTCACTGGAAAGCAGACCTAAAAACTTAAAAGGGCTAAAAATAAACTCAGAAAGGCTTTAAATTACTTGAGATAAATGAAAACAAAAGATAACAAAAATTAAACGTCACAAGAATTCTCTACACGAGTTTTGAAAAGTAACTTACAACATCCATTTCGTAGTTTGATGATGGATTAAGTAGATTCAATGTAACTTTCTCATGCATTTCCCAGAGTTCAATAACTATAGAGCAGATATAATCGTCTCGTGGCCACCTGATCACATCACAGAATATTTATTAATAATGAATAATCTTAAACGCATATTATTATATTTATTGTATTTTATTTTCCTAGAGCTCCCTCTGAATTTGTTCGCTAATTTTTTGAAGAATTGTATTTTCTTAGAACTCTACTATACTATTATAGGAGTGACTTTAACGATAATAATACAGTACTATACTAATAAAATAATTTACACATTGTGTCTGCGATTTCGTCTGCGTAGGTTAGATTTTTAAAAACTCCGCAAGAACCATTCGTTTTTCTGGGATCCTCGTCAGTTATACTCACTACCACTTATACGCAAAAATCACGTTAAATCGTTGCTCTGTTGGTACGTAATTGAACAAACTAATTAACACACAGCATTCATAAAACTTGTAGAGATGCACATTTCAGTCATAGTAATTCGGGGAATGGACTTTACGGGAATAGAACGTAACAATCATATTGAACTTTAGGGGATTCGGACATTTCGGACCGTGATGATGATAAAGTAATAATATACAATATTGGATAATGTAGTATGAAAATTTATTAGTAGGTAGATAATTTGTACCTACTTTGTTACAGTTTTCTCATAGTCAAAGCACCAAGTGTCTGTAGTAGTCCGCATGAACAAAATGGCCGTACCACTATTGTCCATAGAAATTAATTCGGGATTTCTATCGTCTAGCATATTTACGCTATCGGAGCTGAAATATTAAGGCTTTCTATTACTCTTTCCCTGAAAGTACTGAATCAACAACGAAAATAACTCAAAAATATAACAAATCCTGGATAAATGTGAAATTCCTTATCACCAATTTGAATTAGGATAGTGATCAGTGATTTAATAAACATTACTTGAACACAGATAATGATGGACTCCATATTTGACCTTGTCTAAATGAAAGCCGATCGATTCCATTGAATTTATTTACATTCCAGGCCATACTGTCATCCGTCCATTTCTGTGAAAGTAAAAGCTATTATGATAAACATTTTTAAAGAGGATGATAGTCTGTTTGCTAAATATCAAAAGCTTACTCTCAATATAGACAGTCCGGTAGTCAGTTTTGAAGTAAATGCATCATATGTAACGCTAGTAACTCTGACGCCTAAAGATACAGTGACTTCAGGTCCTGGGGGAATGGCAGGGTCTTTGCCAAGTAACAGAGTTCTCTTCAGTTTATCAGAATTTGACATCTTTGGTTCCACTGCCTTTGAATCGGGTGTAACTGTAAAAAAATTGTCACCAAATTGTGTTGTCAAAAGTTATTCTTAGAATGGGTTGCATAACAGGCTGTTAAAGTAAGGTTACGGTTAAAGTTTGTAACGCAAATAGCGCAACGGCTTGGGGCGGCGGACTGAAAACCGAATGGTCAACAGCTCAAACCCCAGTCTCATCCATTTAATTATAATCCTACCTAGTCCTAAGACTAGCTTTACGCGAAGAGGGGAAAGGGTGTATTCTCTAAGAGTCATGTACTTTTTAATCAAAAGAAAAAATTTTAAAAATACTGACTTATGGAGCCCCATTTATTTGTATTTTAGTGGCCAAATTTAACTTTCGCAGTAACCATCCATCCACCATCTGACGTTCGGCTGATCATTTTAAACATCTGACGTCCAACTGGCACTTAAGAAATTAAATGCTTACTTTCAGAGCCATTAGCTGTAGGTATTGGGCAATCGTAAAGAAATTTCGCTTCGACACCAGACCAAGCAGCAAAACTGAAATATCTGACGGTAATAGGATTCATATCCTGATAGCTTAAGATTGGTAATACATCCCCTTCTTTTCCAAATTCAATGAGACCATCTGAAAGAACATTTAAACATAAAATAAAGGACGTAATTAATACAACAGTGAATATAATTAAATAGACTATCTTCAATTTCATGAATTTACCTTCCGTAATTTTAATGTAAAATGCCCTGAATTCTACAGGGGATAAAATTTGAACTGTTTTAGCGGATGCTTTTGCATTTCTTTTTAAATTTGCACGCAGTTCTGTAAATCTGTTACCGCCCCCACCTACAACTGAAAAGTTAGTATCGTATTAGTTGTCAGTGTCAGTAGTTAACACAGTTGTATTACAACAAAAATATAATATTAAGACTTTAATAATGTTAAAAAATATATAATGTTAAGATTCAACATTATTAAACCTCCACCAGGTGGAACGACGCCTTTAGATGAATCGCAAGATACAAGCGGCGAATGATTACGGTGTGTTGAAGTCCCTACAAGAGACTTATTTATATCTAGTAAGGGACTTCTATTGCTGAATAATAATATAATTATATTATTAAAGGCATTACTAGTTTACGTACCAATTTCATAAACAGGATCAGTAATATCAGGTTTGGGTACAGTAGACAAGAGAATATGGCCATTGCTAGCTGCCAATATAGCGATATGCATTTCATAGACTATACTGGGATCTGACCTCTCCATCTTCCTGTCTTCTGCGTTAACTTGGTAGAAAACTTCGTAGCTGTAGCCGTGTTGACACAAATGTTCTTTACAAAGCATTGCCACTGAAATAATAAAGAGCACATTTACTACTTTTTTCATCCTAACATAATATTCCTAATGTTTAGTTAAGTTTTCGCGTGTTCTAGAAATGGGCACAATTCTTTACAGCGCAAAACGTCAAGACTTATTTAAATTGACTATTTTATTTTATGCATTTTGTACTAAGCGAATGAATGTGTGAAAAGTATTTTCCAACAAATGAGTTCCCTGAAGTTTGAAAGAATGATTATGAGCGTGAATTTTCACGCGCCAGGAATTTTCGTTTCCGAGGGCTTATCTATAAAAAATCTAATATGGCTTTATAAAAAGCTAGTTTAGTTATGTAGTACTAGTAATATTATTGTTATGCGTTTTTATGATATTCTATATTCACACTTATACTGCCTCGTTATATATTTTGGTATATGACTAACAGAAACAGTGTGTTTATTCAATAAAGAAGCACATGGGTGAAATTGCGAGATTTTCCTGAGAAGTTGCCGCCATTCAACTCAATAGCCCAGTGGTTAAAGGTGCGGACTGAAAACTGAAAGGTCGCAGGTTCGAATCCCACCCGTTGCACTATTGTCTTACCCACTTCTAGCACAAACTTTCCGCTTTTTTCGAGGAAATAGGAAGATATTAGTCAACTACAGATTGGTTAATATTCTTTTTTGTAAAAAAATGAAAAAATAAATTTATGAAATCGTCCTCATCCGCAATATGTAATCAGCCATTAATTTGAATAATTGAAACGATCCGAGTGATCGCACGAATTCTAAATGTTAACTGCTCCGTGTTCCAAGACTTGGAACTTACGATGTTTCCAAGTTTCAAAAGTTCAAATTGCAATTGTAGTTTGCCGATCGGGATCGGATAAAAATCTATTTTTGAACACAATTCGTATATAAAAGCTTCTTTCTTATTTGATCATGATCAGCTTCCACTTGAAACAAACTGAGGTTGTTCAAATGCTGCACAGTCCGTTTACTAGTCGACAAATAACGAAATATGATTATGTAATTGAAATTTGCCTGATAGGTTGAGGCATTTTCAGGAAGTATATCAACTTAATTCGCAGCTCCCTTGAGGCATAACTTTCAAAACGCAGAATTGAGACAAAAACAGATGAAGTTTAGTAAATCATTGTACCTATAACTTTTTTGCTTGCTTTAGAAAAGGCAATCGACTTGAATTTAGTGTAATATGTAGATAGGCTTTTTCTGTCGATCATTACGATCTCGATTGGCGAATGAAAATTGCACCAGCGTTCGATGCTCACAATGGCATAAATTGACTGCATTTTTCATTGGCGAAAATTGAATTGTTTTTATGCAATTGATTTAAATTTAATTTGGTAGAATGACAGTTAAATTTAAAACAGAAATTATTTTACAGCTGCGAAATTCAAAATCAAATATTGGAAAAACAGACGTTTGTAGGATTTTTTGAAATTCTGAGCTGAATTTTAAGTACTTTTTTATGCAGTACTCTGACTGAACTTTTCAAATTCAGCTCTATTCAATCCTTAATATTTTCCATAAAAAATTTCTTTGTCATCCCAACAGTGAAGTTAGTAAACTCTCTGAAGAGTGTGTGTAAGAGAGTGAGAGATGCTGAAGCATAGAGGTAGAAAAGCACTGCCTACTTATTTTTGCGTACTAAGTGACGAATTCAAAAACTTCGATAAAATGGTGTTAAAAATATCAATGTAAATACTTACTATTATACGTAAAATTAAAATGTGTATCCATCTGAGCTGACACAAATCCCACGACAGTCCAAACTACCAAGTGAATCTGGAATGTCCTCATTTTTACAAAAAAAAAAAAATACACTAGGACTATAAAAAATACCAACACAAAACACAGAATGAAGCGGAATTTTTTCTTTTTAAATCCTACAGTTGTAATTAAAGCCACTATACGGTAGAATTATTAGTTCAGAAATACATGTGCCGCATACATGAGAGCGGTGTGCGTTGTAACCGCACGGACGGTTTTATAAAATTGTATTTTTTTTTCTCCCGTGGAGTCTTTGTTACTTGGTTTATCTCTGTATCTCCTGTGGTAGAAGTTTTACTCACGATAGAATGAAAACGGTTTAGCGTTCTTGGGCACTTTTAGCATTAAAAAATATTTATGACTCGCATTGAAATTGATACTCGCTTTCACCAACCATGCCTAAATCATCCCTTAAGTAGTTTCTTTACGTAGCCCGTAAACACAATCCCTTACCCCTGTGTTCACTTAAAGTTTGTAAAAACGACATTGATAGAAAGTTTCACCTAACTTAGCTTAGGTAGCTCGTAAAAATAAGAGAATGCTGGTGAAACTAGGCATAGAACAATTGTAATGTTTGTGAGTTTTATATTCAAATTTCAGAAAGTGATTAAGACAGAACATTAATTCAGAATCCTTCAGAACAAGTATTGAGATTCACTGTCAGTACTTTATTTTACAGTATCCTCCTTAATTGAAATGCCGGCTACAATCTATCCTTCAAGGGGACAATAGTTTTCACGGTTGTCTGATATATTACATTTGTCTATTACAATCTTATTTTAGAATGTTCAATAATAATGTTCAATAGTATGAACTGATATTGCCATTGAAACGCATTAAAACCCCAGAGGAAGTGTTGGTGCGGTTATCAGGCGGACGGGTGATAAATAGCACTGGAGCAGTGTCATATTGTAACAAAAATATTAATTTATTGTACCTATCTTATCCTCGTAGGTATCCGATTTATTTTATCACATAAAATATACTGCAGGAATTTTTATCCAGTGAGTAAAGTTTTAAGGATTCTAAAATGTCCTTAATTTTTAAACCTATTTAAAGCAAAATCACTGATTTGTTTTCATTTTACTTAAATGGTAATAAAACAGAATGTTTTATAAAGTTTTAGACATAGAGACATTTTTTTAGAAATACGCAGTCTTCTTCCATCTGGAAAATCCACCGGAAATATGGAAATTTGTATTTTGAATGAAAATCTCAATTTGTTCATTAATTAATTACACACTTGCCAAGCCAGGGCAGGTCGCAAGAACTTGAAATTTGGCTTTTCGAAATGAATTTAAGAAAGATAGAAATTACATAATATTTTTTTTTTTACTCAATGACAAGATAGCCCTTGACAGCGATCTCACCTGATGGTAAGTAACGAATGTAATGCAGTCTAAGATGGTAGCGGACTAGCTTGAAAGGAATATGACAGTGTAAATTCAACCAAACCCTTTATTATTAAAAGTAAGCAGTAGGACGTATTTTATTAATCATGCTCTGTATTCAGTTAACGTGTCATGAACTGGAAATAATAAAGTTTGGAACGTTTCCAAAGTTTTCGATTCCTTCGCGATTCAAAATGATTTTAGCGAAATGCAAATTACGCAGTGGTAACATTCACGTTCATTTAGCGTTTAAACCGTACGACCCGACTTAAAACATGTTGAATCGTACGATCATAATATTTAATGTCTGTGTTATCCTATTTAGTCATTGAATTATTATTACTAAAGTGGTAGATTTATGACGTGTCATAAGAGCTATAAGTTAGCCTACATGAAATAAATAAATTTTAAATTTGAATTTGACTAATGAGCTGCTTATACGTGGCAGGAAATATGGCTGCCGGGAGTAAATTCCACACCTTAGCGGTTCGTTTCAAAAACGTTGAACGTTTCATGCGAGTAGGCTATATTCAGAGGATTTCAACCACAAAAAGTTGCCAAAGCTAACGCCCTCTCGCAGTTCTGTAGTAAAAGAGTGAAGGACGAAGAAGGTTGTGAAGTTCCTGAGCGCTCTCTCCAAAGTACGTACGTTTCTTGACGACTTCCCTGGCGCAGTGGAGCTGTTGGTCTTTTAACTGGGAGGTCTCGTGTTCGATTTCCGGCGGGGGTAATTTGGTAATTTATATTTTCTGAATTGTCTCTCTCTGGTCAGAAACAAAAGTATATTATTTAAGCTGAACCTAACTTAAACCCTCTTCTTCTCTCCAAATAAGCAGAAAGCTTGTGTTAGGAGTGGGTACAACAATAGTGCAATGAGTGGGGTCCGAACCCGCGACCTTTCAGTTTGCAGTCCGCACCTTTAAATATTGGGTTATTGAGGCTATAGGTAGCGAAAATTTGGCGGCTATTGGAACTGAAACGACGAAATATTGTAAGTTGTAAAGAATGTTTGGGCTACAATTTGGAATTCAATCAGTTTTTTCCAGCGTTATCTACTTCGGTCGAAACTCTATTTTGCTTTTTAATAACTTTATTATTCTCTTGCCTTGATAAATTTTCATCTTTCATCCAAGTTTTTACTACCGATGGAAACGTGAAAAATTACTTTAAGCCAATTATTTAGTATGTCATCATTATAATATAATATCAATACAATATAATTCGTAATTGCAATTTGATTCACTTGATAGTAATATTAATTTTAATCATCATTTATTTGGTATCCGGAGTACCTATCAAAATTTATTAGGAATTCAATCTGTATGATATTTTAATTACTAATTTGTACTGTATAAATTTAATTATTTTATTCGTGTGAGCAAATTACCTATTATTATGTTGATTAGATTTTAACTGATCTCAAAAATTAGGTGATTTTCATTTGCTCTTTTTATATTATTTACGCGATATGTTCACCACTATTCAACGGATTTTAGACTATTTTTTGTTTATATTATATTGAATATACTATATCCTAAGGATTGTTCCATTTACAGAAAAAAATCCTCCTCTTACGATTATATGAAACCGGCTGATGGCAATGGCTTATGGTCAATTGGTTTTTGCTTTATGATAGGCAGTTTTGCTTCAGCTTTACATGTCATTTTAACAGACATGTCATTAATAAACTTCAGCAATTCTGTATTTGTTTAAATCGTGATAAAGGCCTAATGATATACGCAATTAAATAATCCAGTAGCCTTTCGTCGAATATAAAATAAGTACTTTTCGATAATTAAGGAGATGCCAAATGTACCCAAACTTTCCCCAAAACCCAATAGTTCTCAAACAAACCATTCGGCAGCCACATTTACATCGAAGCATTGATTTAGTATCGTATAACAATACTTGAGGACTAGAACTATAAGCTTCAAAACAAAGGATTATCCGATATACGACCTTAAACTATACAGTACAGGATGCAAATTAATTGCAAGGTTCAACAAGTATTTTAAATCTTTAGTGTCTAGAAATTAACTTATTAATTTACCAATAAGGTTCAAAATTGTATGTAACTTTTCGAATTGTTTACGAGTCGTGTTTGTATCGGGCAGTTAGCACGGACAAAAGTTACAAACCTAAGTATTTCCAATGCAAATGCCGGCTAAGCCGGTCCGGTGTTGGCAACAGCGGTCATTACACAATCGGTTGATTACGGCTATCTTTGGCGGATTTGCGAGTAAGTCGCATTCCAATTATTGTTTCGAATTAATATTAAATTAGCCTAGTAGGCTTAATTTAGTACACAACTGGGAATTATTTTTTTTTTTGTAAAAATTTTAGTTACCTTATTTCGTGTACAATAAAGAGTATTTTCATTTTCATTTCATTTCACCTAGAAATTTTTTTTTGTGTGTGTAAATAAGTCTTATTAATCTGTCACTTTGTAAAAAATGTAATGTATGATGATTGCAATCGCCTCTGATTGGCCAACACCTTCGGCCAGTACTTATTCGCTATTGGCTAAAATGCATTGTTTCAAAAGAACGCGTTAACTTCATTCAAAGGCCAATCAACTGATTGCGATCATTAGGTATACTGCAGCCATCATTTTTAGATAATCTAAATTTTTTTTAAATTGGAAGACAAGAAGGTCCTTGTCTGCGATCTTACCTGATGGTAAATGACGATGCAGTTTAAGATGTTAGCGGGCTAACTGGAAGGGTACATTCAAGGCAGTATACATTCAACCCAATTCAATTCAATTCAGAGATAGATGGAGGAAGCTTATGGCTAGGCCGGGGACCACAAGGGGCTGTAGCGCCGCTGATGATGATGATGATATATGCAACCCATATCCTTAATCTTTTTTTTTAATATTTTTAGCGAGCAAACGAGCAGGCGGGCGGGCGGGCTTCTACACGCCATCGTGCCGGCACGTAAATCGCTTGGCGGCACGTCATTGACGTTAGTGATAACTAGCCACGGCCGAAGCCTCCCACCAGACCAAATTGTGCACCTATCTATCTATCTATTTCTGAACACTACTGGTAAACCAGAATGTGAAAATAACTATTTTCCAAAAACAAAGCGTCTAATATTCCCAAACCTTTAATTAAATAAAATAGGTTCCAGAGTAGGTCCGCTAAAGAAAAGAATTCTGTCATTTTGTCTGTAGCCAATAACAAAAGGTGAAACGTTTTTTTTTTTTCATTTCCTCGGAAAATATCGTATTTTTCTTTAATCAACCGACCTCACCCGGCAATGGGATCCTTTTTTTAACAAAACATACGCTATTGTACGAGCAAATTCAATAATAAGCTTCTCTCAACAGAATTTTTCAGTCTTCACTTGACGAATGGTTGCTTTTTCAAACGGCTATACTATTATTATTGTATATTATATATCATATTATATAGTATACTATATAGCATAACTGTATAATTTATCTCTTTCTTTATAATAATTACAAACTTTTGCCTGGGACTTCATCTACGTGCAGTTAGGTTTTAAAATTATTATTACTCACAGGCCCTTTGATTTTCCAGGATAAAAAGTCTATGTCACTCTCTAGGTCCATAACTACTCATATACTCATGCAAAAAATCACGTCGATCATTTTCTTAGTTGTTGTGTGATTGAAGGACAAAACGACAAATAAACACACTGTCCCATTTTTGATTTGTTAATGATAGTCCACGTGCAAATAGTTGTAGAAACTATTTGCACGTGGACAAAATACAAATTAATAGATATTGTTTCCTTGTAACAACGCTGACGTAAACATTGTTGTCGTCCTTGTCGGCATTAATTAATATATATATAGCTACTCGTGCTGATTCACTGATTCACTCACTCACTCACTCACTGACTCATTGATCACCTCTCCTGTAAAATTTTGTATGAAAAAATTTTTTTTCACTCATGGTTTCGTATAGAGGACAACAATTCATTCGGAGGAAAAATATGGAGAGAGCTGATGATTGAGGATTTCGGAGACGGATGAGGAGCACCGGCCAGGGTATCGAAGATAGGTGAGGGGTGTTCAACCAAATGTCACTCGAAACCTCATCCAATTGGCAAGGAGCCGAAAAAAAACTCCAAAATGGCGGATTCAAGATGGCGGCCATACAAATTTCGTCGGTGTCTATCTCGGAGACTATAAGAGATGGAAGAGTGGTTTCTTGGAAAAATATGATCAGGACCCGAAGGTCTACTTGATGAATAGAAAAAAAATTCAAGATGGCGGAATTAATTTTTTTCCATACAAAATATATGCAAGTCTTTATACTGTTCCTTTTCAAAATTTCTGATGGTTTCGTATAGAGGACAAAAATTCATTTGGAGGAAAATTATGGAGAGAGCTGATGGTTGAGGATTTCGGAGACGGGTGAAGAGCACGGCCAGGATATCGAAGATAAGTGGAGGGTATTTAAACAAAAGTCACTCGAAACCTCATCCAATTGGCAGAGAGCCAAAAAAAATTCCAAAATGGCGGATTCAAGATGGCGGCCATACAAATTTCGTCGGTGTCTATCTCGGAGACTATGAAAGATGGAAGAGTGGTTTCTTGGATAAAGATGATCAGGACCCGATGGTCTACGTGATGAATAGAAAAAAATTCTAGATAGCGGATGATTTTTTTTTCATATAAAATGTATGCAAGACTGATACGTTCCTTTCCGCTGATGTTCGTATAGAGGACAAAAATTCATTTGGATAAAAAATATGGAGGGAGCTGATGATTGAGGATTTCGGAGAGGGGTGAGGAGCACGGTCAGGGTATTGAAGATAGGTTGAGGGTGCCCAAACAAAAATCACTCGAAACCTCATCCAATTGGCAATGAACTGAAAAAAAAAAAATACCAAAATGGCGGATTCAAGGTGGCGGTCATACAAATTTCGTCGATGTATATCTCAGAGACTATGAAAGATGGAAGAGTAGTTCCTTGGAAAAGATGATCAAGATCCAAAGATCTACTTGGTGAACAGAAAAACCGCGGTTCGCTTTAGCGAGCCGCGCACCCACGCGCCCTACTAGTTAATATATATATAGCTACTCGTGCTGATTCACTGACTCACTGACTGACTGACTGACTGACTCATTGATCACCTCTCCTGTAAAATTTTGTATGGAAAAATTTTTTTTCACCCACCGTTTCGTATAGAGGACAAAAATTCATTCGGAACAAAAATATGGAGAGAGCTGATGATTGAGGATTTCGGAGACGGGTGAGGAGCACCGGCCAGGGTATCGAAGATAGGTGGGGGGTGTTCGACCAAATGTCACTCGAAACCTCATCCAATTGGCAAAGAGCCGAAAAAAAACTTCAAAATGGCGAATTCAAGATGGCGGCCATACAAATTTTGTTTGTGTCTATCTCGGAGAGTATAAGAGATGGAAGAGTGGTTTCGCGGCAAAAGATGATCAGGAGCCGAAGGTCCACTTGGTGAACAGAAAAAAAATTCAAGATGGCGGAATTTATTTTTTTCCATACAAAATATATGCAAGACTTTAATACGGTTCCTTTTCAAAATTTCTGATGGTTTCGTATAGAGGACAAAAATTCATTCGGAGGAAAAATATGAAGAGAGCTGATGGTTGAGGATTTCGGAGGCGGGTGAGGAGCACCGGCCAGGGTATCGAAGATAGGTGGGGGGTGTTCGACCAAATGTCACTCGAAACCTCATCCAATTGGCAAAGAGCCGAAAAAAAACTTCAAAATGGCGAATTCAAGATGGCGGCCATACAAATTTTGTTTGTGTCTATCTCGGAGAGTATAAGAGATGGAAGAGTAGTTTCTTGGCAAAAGATGATCAAGAGCCGAAGGTCCACTTGGTGAACAGAAAAAAAATTCAAGATGACGGAATTTATTTTTTTCCATACAACATATATGCAAGACTTTAATACGGTTCCTTTTCAAAATTTCTGATGGTTTCGTAGAGAGGACAAAAATTCATTTGGAGGAAAAATATGAAGAGAGCTGATGGTTGAGGATTTCGGAGACGGGTGAGGAGCACGGCCAGGGTATCGAAGATAAGTGGGGAGTGTTCAAACAAAAGTCACTCGAAACCTCATCCAATTGGCAGGGAGCTGAAAAAAATCTCCAAAATGGCGGATTCAAGATGGCGGCCATACAAATTTCGTCGGTGTCTATCTCGGAGACTATAAAAGATGGAAGAGTGATTTCTTGGAAAAAGGTGATCAAGACCCGGTAGTTAACGTGATGAATAGAAAAAAATTCAAGATGGCGAATTTTTTTTTTTTTCATATAAAATGTATGCAAGACTTTGATACGTTCCTTTCCGCTGATGGTTTCGTATAGAGGACAAAAATTCATTTGGATGAAAAATATGGAGGGAGCTGATGATTGAGGATTTCGGAGACGGGTGAGGAGCACGGCCAGGATATCGAAGATAAGTGGAGGGTATTTGAACAAAAGTCACTCAAAACCTAATTCAATTGGCAGAGTCGAAAAAAAATCCAAAATGGCGGATTCAAGATGGCAGCCATACAAATTTCGTCGATGTCTATCTCTGAGACTATGAATGATGGAAGAGTGGTTTCTCGGAAAAAGATAATGAGGACCCGATGGTCTACGTGATGAATAGAGAAAAATTCAAGATGGCGGATTTTTTTTTTTTCATAAAAAATGTGTGCAAGACTTTGATACGTTCCTTTCCGCTGATGGTTTCGTATAGAGGACAAAAATTCATTTGGATGAAAAATATGGAGGGAGCTGATGATTGAGGATCTCGGAGACGGGTGAGGAGCACGGTCAGTGTATTCAAGATAGGTTGAGGGTGCCCAAAAAAAATCACTCGAAACCTCATCCAATTGGCAGGGAGCTGAAAAAAATTCAAAATGGCCGATTCAAGATGGCGGCCATACAAATTTCGACGGTGTCTATCTCAGAGTATAAAAGATAGAAGAGTGGTTTTTTAGAAAAAGATAATCAAGACCCGAAGGTCTACTTGGTGGCCAGAAAAACCGCGGTTCGCTTTAGCGAGCCGCGCACCCACGCGCCCTACTAGTATATATATATAGCTACTCGTGCTGATTCACTGACTCACTGACTCATTGATCACCTCTCCTGTAAAATTTTGTATGGAAAAATTTTTTTTTACTCACGGTTTCGTATAGAGGAGAAAAATTCATTCGGAACAAAAATATGGAGAGAGCTGATGATTGAGGATTTCGGAGACGGGTGAGGAGCACCGGCCAGGGTATCGAAGATAGGTGGGGGGTGTTCAACCAAATGTCACTCGAAACTTCATCCAATTGGCAGAGAGCCGAAAAAAAACTCCAAAATGGCGGATTCAAGATGGCGGCCATACAAATTTCGCCGGTGTCTATCTCGGAAACTATAAAAGATGGAAGAGTGGTTTCTTGGAAAAGGATGATCAGGACTCGAAGGTCTACTTGATGAACAGAAAAAAATTCAAGATGGCGGAATTTATTTTTTTCCATACAAAATATATGCAAGACTTTATACGGTTCCTTTTCAAAATTTCTGATGGTTTCGTAGAGAGGACAAAAATTTATTTGGAGGAAAAATATGGAGAGAGCTGATGGTTGAGGATTTCGGAGACGAGTGAGGAGCACGGCCAGGGTTTCGAAGATAGGTGGGTGGTATTCGAACAAAAGTCACACGAAACCTCATCCAATTGGCAGAAAGTCAAAAAAAAATTCAAAATGGCGGATTCAAGATGGCGGCCATACAAATTTCGTCGTTGTCTATCTCGAAGACTATGAAAGATGGAAGAGTGGTTTCTTGGAAAAAGATGATCAAGACTTGAAGGTCTACTTGATGAATAGAAAAAAAATTCAAGATGGCGGAATTAAATTTTTTCCATACAAAATATATGCACGACTTTATACGATTCCTTTTCAAAATTTCTGATGGTTTCATAGAGAAGACAAAAATTCACTTGGGAGAAAAATATGGAGAGAGCTGATGGTTGAGGATTTCGGAGACGGCTGAGGAGCACGGCCAGGGTATCGAAGATAGGTGGAGAAAGTTCAAAAAAAAGTCACTCGAAACCTCATCCAATTGACAGGGAGCTGAAAAAAAAATCAAAATGGCGGATTCAAGATGGCGCCCATATAAATTTCGTCGATGTCTATCTCGGAGGGTATAAAAGATGGAAGAGTGCTTTCTTAGAAAAAGATGATCAGGACCCAAAGGACTACTTGATAAATAGAAAAAAAATCCAAGATGGCGGAATTTATTTCGCTATACAAATTATGTGGCGAATTTATTACGGTCCCTTTTCCTGATAGTTTTGTATAGAGAACAAAAATTACTTCGGAGGAAAAATATAGAGAGAGCTGATGATTGAGGATTTCGGAGAAGGGTGAGGAGCACGGCCAGGGAATTGAAGATAGGTGGGGGGTGCTCAAACAAAAATTACTCGAAACCTCATTCAATTGGCAGTGAGCTGAAAAAAAATTCAAAATGGCGGATTCAAGATGGCGGCCATACAAATTTCTAAAAAGAGGATCAAGACCCGTAGATCTACTTGGGGAATAGAAAACACGCGGTTCGCTTTAGCGAGCCGCGCACCCACGCGCCCTACTAGTTTACCACTAGATCACAAGGTGTCGACCTACTGTATCCCCTTGTAATGTGAAATAGAAATAGAAATAGAAATAGAAATAGAAATATTTTTTATTCAAATAAACTTTTACAAGCACTTTTGAATCGTCAATGAATCTACCACTGGTTCGGAATGCCTTTCCTGCCGAGAAGAGCCAGCAAGAAACTCGGCGGTTGCTCTTTTCAAAAAAAATAAAAATTTACAATTGTTATTGAAACTATGCTATGTATTCAGTGCTTCCACGATGAATTTTCCTGAGTACAATACAAGTAAAAATAAATACAATACAAATACAAATAAATACAATTCAATACATGTTAACACAGGCAGGCAAAAGCAGACCCATTCCCGTTGGTGGCACCCGTTCACGAGCATGACGCATGATCCAGCCATTGCTTCGCTCAACCATATTTGAGGGAACGTAACAACCCGCACCACACGACACCACCACAGAAACTTTAAAGAGAGCATGACATACTTAGGCTACCCATGTTAAGGCATCGAATTGAATACCAATATTAAACTACTCATTTTAAGACATGACTGAGACAAATAAAGTGGAAACACCGTGGAACAGAATACAATAAAATCATGTTACACAGGATAGTTATTACTGTCTTATGAATCACTGGAGCGAATTATATCCACGCTTTTTTATCATTTACATAGTCTTCAATTGTATAATATGCTTTTTTCATGAGAGCAGATTTAATTGATTTCTTAAACTTGTGTAGAGGCAAGTCTAAGATTGACTGTGGAATTTTATTGTAAAACGTCACGCCCATTCTCACAAATGTCTTTTGGACCCTCTTGAGGCGCAGCCCAGGAAACATGAGCCTATTTGGATTTCTACTTGGTCTATCGGACAAATCACTCTTTTTTTTGTAACTCAAAATGTTTTGTCTGACAAACATTATGTTGTTATAAATATATTGCGAAGCTACTGTAAGAATGCCTATCTCTTTAAATCTTTCTCGAAGGGAATCCCGCGGCCTCAAATTATAGATTGCGCGGATTGCCCTCTTCTGCAAAACAAAAATTTTTCCAATATCGGCTGCCTTACCCCATAGTAAGATTCCGTATGACATAATACTATGGAAATATGCAAAATAAACAATTTTTGCAGTTTCTATGTCAGTCAACTGTCGAATCTTCCTAACAGCGTAAGCAGCAGAGCTAAGTTTGCCAGCAAGCGTTGCTATATGGGTGCCCCATTGTAGCTTTGAATCCAGGGTTAACCCCAAAAACACTGTGGAGTCCTCAGTTTTCAAAGGTTCATTATTTATTTTTAAATTTTTACTGACAGTTCTCGTGTTAGGTAATAAAAACTCGACACACTTTGTTTTTTTAGCATTTAAAAGGAGATTATTTGCCGTAAACCATTCAGAAACTTGAGATAATGCATTATTTACATCGTCAAAATTGTCTTTCATCCTATCGACTTTAAAAATTAAAGACGTATCATCAGCAAATAGTACAATATCGCAAGTATTTTGGACAAAATGTGGTAAATCATTTATGTAGACCAAAAACATGAATGGACCTAGAATAGAACCCTGGGGTACACCCATTACTGAGGCTGATCCGGATGATTTTACATCATTGACACATACTCTTTGGACTCGGTTGCTGAGATAAGACGCAATGAGACTAAGTGCAAAATCTTTAATGCCATAGTGGCTCAGTTTAAGCAAAAGAGTCTCGTGATCAACGCAGTCGAATGCCTTTGACAAATCACAGAAAATACCAATGGCATTCTGTGAGTTCTCCCACGCATCGAATATGTGTTGTAATAGCCTTGCGGCTGCATCGGTTGTTGATCGACCCTTTGTAAAACCATACTGCTCAGTGTGTAGGAGTTTATTTAAATTAAAGTGTAAAAGCAGTTGGTTGAGCATTATTTTTTCGAATATCTTGCTGAGAGTTGGCAAAATTGAAATTGGCCTGTAGTTATTCGGGTCACTTTTGCTGCCCGATTTAAAAAGCGGTATTAGCTTACTACATTTCATAAGATCTGGAAAAGATCCAGAATCTACTGATTTATTAAAAATTAAAGCAAGATACGGCGCAATAATATCAATTACATTATGAATTATTTTAACTGATATCCCCCATAGATCTGCTGTTTTCTTATTTTGTAAAGATTTAAATGTTTTGACTATGTCATATGGGGTAACGTGTTCAAACCTAAATAACTTATTGCACTCAGAGACATTGCTTCTTAGAAGACGATAGGCTTCTGCCGGCGAGGAATTTAGAGAACTGGTTGTGGTAATTGGAATATTTTTGAAAAAGTTCTCAAATGTATTTACAACTTCTATATCGGAGTTAATTACATGATTATCAACTTTAAGCTCCAATTTATTATTATTATGCACCTTATGTTTATTCGTTTCATCGCTAATGATGTCCCATGCTGTTTTAATTTTATTATCAGAATTGACAATTTTTTGTTTTATGTGAAGTGACTTTGCTTGTATGCATACATTTCTAAACAATTTAGAATAATTTCTTACATATTCAATAAACGCGGGGGAATAATTATATTGTTTTTCTGCATACAAGTCAAACAGCTTATTTCTACTTTTATAGATGCCTGCAGTTGCCCAGTCACTAAACTTAAGATCTTTAGACAGTCTTTTCTCTATCACCTTAAAGATAGAGTTATATTGTGAGCTTAACAAATCAAAAAACTCTGTATAAATTACATCCGGATCATCCTGTGCAAGGTCAAGCGTCGGCAATATAGCTGAGATGTTTTGTTTGAAATGCTTTACTTTTTTAGTGGTAACTGGCCTGTATTTTATTACTTTTGTTATGTTCTGTTCACTGCTTGGAATAGATATCATTTGACCGCAATGATCAGATCTGAGATAAGTGATAATAGATTTTTCAATAATGTTACAATCACAAAAAATGTTGTCAATACAGGTAGCTGAGTTTGCAGTTACTCTCGTAGGTTCATCAAAAATATTCTCTAAATTAAAGCTTTTAAATAAGTTAAGTAGCCTACCAGTAAAAGGAGTGTGAAGCAAAATATCAATATTAAAGTCTCCACAGACCACTATTTTTTTTGATGACCTACATAGCCGCCTTAAGGCATCCTCCATTACCTCCTCAAAAACAACAAAGTCGCCCGAGGGTGGGCGGTACACGCAAACTACAATATATCGGTCCAGCTCAACACAAGACAGCTCAATAGTGCGTTCTATAGAAAGACTAACAACGTCTTTTCGCTCTTTATAATTAATGTTATTTCGCGTTATGATCAATGATCCCCCGCGTATAGCAGTCTTTCTTGAGAACGCACTTGACAGGGAATAATTATCAAGGTGTACAATTAACTGATGAGTATTGAGCCAATGCTCAGTGAAGCATAAGACTTCAATATCAAATTCTTTAATAAAAAGCTCAATCTCATGTTCTTTGCCAGATAAGCCCTGTATATTTTGGTGTACAAGATTAATTTTAGATTGCTTATCTGTTGTCTTATTGCTTAGTTTAAATTTTTTAAATTTTCACAAGTATTGTTTTTATTTGAGTCCAAATTCACAAAACTGCCGGATAGGCTCCGTATATTTTGATGTACAATGTTCAGTTTACAGAGCCTCTCCGTTGTCTTAGTATCTAGTTTAAACAAGCAATAGGCTTACTATTACTTGAGTCAACAACAGAAATATTAGTACTTAAAGTACTGGAGTCACAAACAGAAATATTAGTACTTAAAGTACTTGAGTCAAAAACAGAAATATTAGTACTAGAAGTACAGTTTGTATAATTGTCAAAAGACTTTGTTACAACACTTGTAACTGTATCATGAATTAAGTTATATGCTAGTAATGAAGCTATAAGTCGCTTACATTTTGTAGGCAGATACATATTATCTGCGGTCAATTTAAACTTATAAATAAACTTATTTATGTCAAAATAAAATATAGCATTTCTGTGGCGGTTTGTCAAATTAAACATTTGTAAATTTAATTTATGTATCCGTTGATTTTGTTCCTTACTCAGAGTATTTGAGTAAGGTAGGGCACATAAAATAAACTTACATTGAGTTTTATCATGTAAATACAATAATTTTTCAACACATTTTAAAATTTTATACTTGTTTACTATTGAGCTGTCGCCAATCAGCAAGATTACATTAGTGTTTGCGTCTAAGGTTTCCTTATTTAAGCTATTTATTAGATAGTCAAAACTTGCCCCCGGTGAACATTTGTTAATCACTGAGTGTTCCACATAATTGCTTAAAATTGAGCCAAAGTCTCTACCTAATTGGTCAGAAATAATCACAGTCTTTTTACTAATGCTTGAGGATGAAGGTACTTTTGTGTTCACACTACACTGCACTGGACAAGAAGGCAACTTGACAGGGATCACTGTACTAGTATGATCTTTGCTAGCCATAGGTACATGCAAGGAGTTACATTGACATTTACTTGTTAATGACTCAAAGCGAGCCATATTATAGTTACCTAGGGCTAGCAACTCATCCGCTGCCAATATCTGCTCACGGATCTGATTCTGTGACTGCTCATACTCTGTACTGACTCTTGTTAGAGAAACATTTAATTTACAAATTTCATCATTAAGATTTTGAACATCAGTTTCATATTTCATTCTCATGTCTGTTAAAGATGAGCAATATGTGTCAATATCATGTAATAACTGGGCCCGTTCTTTCCTTAAGGATACATTTTTGATATGAGCCCTTTGTAATTTCATTAAATTTTTGGTTTTTTTAATTATTTTACTAATTTTTATGTATTTTTTAATTTTCCTATGGCTGTTAAATTGTACCATATCATGTTTTTGGTGTGTATTACTACTTTTAGTGCAGGGGCTGTCAGATGTCAGATCTATGATTGGCACCCTCGAGGATGAAGCGAGCAGTTCGTCATACAAGTTATTGGTTGCTTGAGTTTCATATGTTTTTAGTTGAGACTGAAGGTCATCAATTATTTTTTGAGCCCTACTCAATTCATCCTCTAGTACAGATATCTTTCCCAGAGCCTCCTCATAAGTCTGTATGCACACATTAAATGAGCTAACTGCCTCCTGAAGTTGGTCCCGTTCCTCCAACACTGATGTATGAGTGGAATTCAGGGCAGCCAATTCAGCTTTCAGCTGTGTGTCTATCGTATGTATTGCCTTCTCCCCTCTTGCCTCTGCCCACATCTAAGGCATGACCAACTAGTTGCGCGCGGACTATAGTAATTTCTCTAACTTTATACGAAAGTAGACAAACCTCGTACAGAGTATCATAACATGGAAACAATGTTTTCATATTGTAACGTGTAATGTGATTAATTATACGAAAGTGATATGACGTCACTGCGGTACACGATGCTCGGTAGCAATTAAATATCAATTCTAAACACATCAATCACACTAAGCTTGTCGAAATAATTTGGGACTATGTAAAATTTAAGTAATTTAAGTTGGTAAATGATAAAGGATACCTAGTTAAGAATTTGTCTAGAATCTAGCGTTAGTAATTATATTATTCAGTGAACAGTATCTAGTTTCTAAAGAATATTTGTAATTTTATTTGAAACATAATATTTAATGACAAAAGTGAAACTTATATCTGTGATAGATATTATTTCTTCCAATTTCCCAAGAAAATGTAAAAATAAAATTAAACATTTATTATAAAGTTTATCATTTAATTTTAATTCAATTAAAAAATTTACAAAAATCTATCTTGAAAAGTTAACTTTTCACACTATTTTTTCATCCAACATGAATATACCAACATTCATAACGATATGAAGGTCGATTTCTAAAACGTATTTTAATTAAAAACTGTCCGTTGCCAACGGTGGATATAGAAGGTCTTTCAGAGCTGAAATTTTTGTGTTTTTTTTTTCCAATTTGTTCCGCGGTGAAAGGGATCAAATAAATCAAACCTTTAAATGTTTTCCTTTGTTCGGGCTTTTATTTGTTTCGACGGATATTTCTGGTTCAATAAAACTTTTACGAGATATTTTAATTAATTGTTATTATGTTTGGATTTGTGAGCTACAAGATTAATACCAAAACATAACTTTATATATACTTACTCCTCATCATATGATGTTATCGAGGATGTGTACCACGAATATGTCCGCAACTATAGGGATATAGTTTTTTTTTATTGATTTGCCTGAGTTAGGTGCCTACTTATAACAGTGTCTTAGTGTCCTTTATCAAAGGAGGCTAGAACACTGTATGAGATCTACAAAGTTGGTGTAAAATGCAGGCAGTAACCCCGTTACGCAGCACATTTTTTTTTTTTCTTAAAAGAATATTAGCCAAGCCGAACTTGACCCTATAGGGTCAAGTTCGGCTAGACCCTATAGGGTCAAAAATATATTCTCCTCTCCCTCCAAATTAGCGAAAAGCTTATGCTAGGAGTGGGTACGACAATAGTGCAACGGGTGGGGCTCGAACCTGCTAACTTTTAGTTTTTAGTCCGCACCTTTAACCGTTGAGCTATAGAGGCTTCTATCATTGTGGGCATGTTCGTTATCATTGAACAAACCCTCTATAAATATTTGAGATTAAAATAAATCATTTCATCGGCCCATTATTATTGGATACAGGTTCTGAGAGGAGCTCAAAATGAGAAGTTTTAGGCCATAGAAATAGAAATATAATATTTTTTTATTCAAGTAAACTTTTACAGAGTGCTTTCGAATCATCAAATGACTCTACTACTGGTTCAGAATGCCGTTCCAACCGAGAAGAACCAGCATGAAACTCATGGCAACTTTCACGATCTTTTCCTTAATCAAACATAACTTCGAGGCGATACTTGTCTAGGGATTTTAAAACATCCATCGGGCAAAATCGTGGTCAAAAGTCTAGTATTATATAAAATATAGCTATATTTTATACCAGACAATTTCTCAAACTAAAGCGTATAGCAGTGAGATTGCTCTCCTATTTAAAGCTTGAATAGACACAGGGCGCGCCGTCAGCGATGCGTAACGTCAACTGAACGACTCGTTTCACTGAGATCATATTATCATAAGTATAGACGACAGGTTCTGCAGCAGGGAACTCCGTCAATCGTGAGTGATGAATGATAGATTATTACATCAGTCTTATTACAAGGTAAGTGATTCGTTACAGCTGTTCCTGCAATAAAACTGACAGTAAAACATATCATGTAAGTATAGTTCTTGTATCCACGATGGCGGGTGAGCTTTACTTGTGGTTACGTCGTGTACGTGGACTTTTCGTAAGTGTGCGTGCCTGTCAGGAGCCTAGGTGGGAGCGGTCAGGCGCGAGCAAGCTCTCGCTCCCACTTATACGACACACACCCAACCTTGAGCCAAGAGCCACGCGCCCTCGTGAAATAAAAGAACTGTAATGGACGCCAGCTATGGGATTGTCTAAAAACGATTGCTACAATGTAAAGATCTCAATCACCTCTGATTGGTTGAATATTTAGCGTTCTTGCTGCATCAATATTTTAAACAATAGTGAGAGAGTACCTACCAACCAATCATAGGTGATAGCTACCGTCACACTATAACAATAATTTTTAGGCAATCCCACAACAGAAACTAGGTACCTACATGTCACACTGTAACGCACGACTGCTAAAGTGCAACTACTATACCTAATCACAAAACAATAACTGAAGGCCCGTAATGTGAACGCCATATTCAATCTACCTGTAATAATTAACTAAGAAAATTATCGATAGATTACAGATACTCAATCTATTTTTATGACCCTATCGATATGGACAATTTCTTACTCGGTATTCTGTTTTTTCTTAAATTGCATGAGTGAGATAAAGAGCACGTATCGACAAGCTATTATTGAGTGCGTGTCTTGCCAGGAGAACTCCTAATGCGTTTCGACGGCACACCACTCAATTATCTGAGAAAGGTTAATGCCAATATTCCAACAGAACTATTCCTAAGTAGGGCGACTAAATAGGAAGAACATCAAAGGACTAGTTTATTGTTTACTAGCTGAGGCCCGCGACTTCGTACGCGCGGATTAAGGGTTTTGGATTCCCGTGGGAACTTTAAAATTTTAATATATAATAAATGTAGGCTGTGATAATTCTGTCTTCAGAATTACCACATAGCCTACATTTTAGAGATAGCTCATATTTGAGCTATCTCTATTCCGAAGTTCAGCCAAACGAAACAAGAAACGCGTTTCAAGTTTCAACCTTATGATAGTACCTAAGTATTACTGCGTTTATGGTATCAACCTAAGTGAATTTACTCAAATTCTGTCTATAATTAAATACATAGAGTTTAATGAAGGACACGGTAGTTTGAAACCAAATGAATCTGATATGGTTGTTGCATAAAAAAATGCAAAATATTGGAACGTATTGAAGTGGTAAATAAATATTAGTGTATGCTCGATACGTTCACAATAAAATTTAAAAAATAGGTGTCCTTAAAAAAGTTAAAGCATACACACCACTGTAAGCTAAGATCCGTTACCTCGAACTAGTTTAGCGTAATGTTCTTCGGCGATAGAAACGTGGCGTCCGGTCCAATAAGGCGGGGAATATCTAGAGCTACATAAACTACGTAGAATATGCGCTTCTCTCCTTCGGAAACAAACTTTTTAACATTTAAACAAAACGTAAAACGTAGAGATCATTGCGTTTTACTCGTACGTACAAAAGTATTGACCCATCCGTCGCCTTTCTTACAACTTGATATGGCTTTGTATCGTAAAGCGTCATCTCTGTCACATGAAGTTAGAAATCGTCACATAAGTACTATGTGTAAGACACAACGCAATTTTTGGACTCCATGTGTTATTATCGATAGTAATATTATATCGCTTATGAGTTAGGTACCACGTTTTGTAAATCCAACTCAAGTTCTATTTCAAATAATTATATGAAATGCAAATCAGTGTTGGCTCCAATATCCTATAGTCACTGCGTCTTATCTTTTGCTGAGAAATAGCATGCAAATGTAATGGCGTGTGTTATTTCAAAATGCTTACCTCCGTTTGTTTGGCCCAATGCGAATTGGCGGACACACCTTCAAGAGCATTATGGGAACTCTTAGGTTTGTAGGTTTCCTCACGTGTTCCTTCAGTAGATAGGTATATAAAAAATATTTTTAAAAAACCGACCTCAAACACCACTACAAAGTATCAAATAATTTTAGTTACTTGCTTACTGCTGGACCAACGAGGCAGTTTATACAGACTAGATTCACAGGGTACTTACCCAAACATAAGTAGATACCTACTATAACCAAAACCATAACTATAACCATAGTTCAGCATCAGAAGAGTCGTAGGAAGCCGCTGGATGTGGAAGTCTAAGCAAGAGACCTATGTCCAAAAGTGGGCGTCTATCGGTTTAAAGAAAAGTAGAGTGAGATTAGCCGCTATGTCTGATGCTGAGATCTATAGAGCGTGCTCTGACTCAGCTCAAACTCAAGATAGAGGTTAAAACGAGACACAAATATGCTCCGACATAAACCTGTCTCGTTTTATCTCTGTCTTGAGTTTGAGCCTTTGTTTGAGCAGAGTGAAAGTGCGGTCTATAGATTTCAGCCTAAAACTCGGTCAGGAAAACCTTACACTCGTACGGTCAATCGAATTTTCCCAGTGTAGCGCTTGGTATGGACAAGTGGGGCTGCTAAGGCGAATAATGTCGCATTACAATGCATTGGCCGTCAGCTGGGCGACGCCAATGTGTGTAATGGCCCGAAGGAGCGATGAGATCTATTGGACAGGACAACTAGGCGTTTTCTTTCTAGGCACGGTTAAATATTAAAGTCATACATATATTAAAGTCATACATAGCTATACAGATCTAAAATTCTTCCTTATCTACCTACAGGTCTAAAAATCAATTGCTGTACGTTAGTCTGGCGAAAACTCAAAAACGGCTTGATCGATTTGAATATATAATTTTTTTTAAGCTATTGCATAGCTTCTATCGCGGGCCAGCGTGGAGACCGAATCCAGAAATTCCGTAACGATAATAATCTGACACGGGACTCCTCTACGGTGAGCCGCTAGATGGCGTTGATAAAAAATGCTATGCAATAGCTTTACCGCGGCAGTCCCCGAGTGCCACACGTCTTTTTTTTTATATTCGCAATACAGGGTAGGTTTAACAATATTTAAAAAAAATCTAGCGGAAACCCAAAAGAACAGCTGAAAAATCGAAAAACTCAAAATTGGTAATTTTGAGTACTGGAATACTTTTATTAGATGGCGGCTAAAAGCTATTGTTATTATAAATGCGAAAGTGAGTCTGTTTGTTGGTACAACCTTCAATCCTAATGTCCTAATATCATCACTGAGTTTAACTATAGATCAGCAAATGTCACACATCAGACGTCAAAATAATATGACGTACATTGGCAACTATCGTTATTGGTACTCTAGTTTTATAACAACTCTCTGCTTATCGCACTCAAATTCACGCTCGAAAAAGTGTTCTTGATTGGAGTATAAAACTCTATACAAAAAAAACATGATTCGAGTCCTCATTATTATAATAAAGGCTTTTCGAGATAATCTGACCCGCGACGAAAACTTGATGAGGACTTGTGGTGGATTGTTTCAGAAATTGTCCTGAAACGTCTGGCCGACTTGAAAGAGACGGGGGATTATTTCTGTAATAAAGTGGAGCATTCTTGGCTCAAAATAATGATTTGCTCGAGTGGTGCTTTCTTTTATTTATATTATTTTTGTAGAAGCGCTATTTCCTGCATACACGAATGGTTCCCTTAAATATCATGTAATGCCATTATCTTTACGTTAATTATTGATTTTAGCACTGTATCTTTCATAGATGAGATAAAATAACGAAAAGATAAATAAAGAAAGAGATTATAAACTAGCTGATGCCCGCGACTTCATCCGCGTAGATTTAGTTTGTAAAATCCCGCTGGAACTTATTGATTTTCCGGGATTAAAAAGAAGCCTTTGTCACTTTCCAGACCCTCAACTGAGCCCATGCAAAAATCACGGAGATCCGTAGGTCTGTTGCGGCGGGATTGAAGGACAAACCAACAAACCAACAATTTTCTAACTGACTGAAGGATCTATTTACACAAAGCTCAAATCACTGCACGGATCAGGCTGTTTGGCACATAATTTTGCAATTACATAAAAAATGGATTTTTGATAACTCCTACGAGGGTAAAATAGGGGGTTTCAAAATCAAACTTAACGTGAGGAAGTTGCAGGCAAAAGCTAGTATTAGAACAGAAAAGCACACGCGTTCGAGCCCAGGACGAATCAGCTAGTAAAAAAAAAAAACACCGGAAAACTATTGAGGAAACAAACCGCATCGTACAACTCAACTCAACTCGGATGTCATTACAAATGGGTGTTTTATTGCCGAGATTTACGAGAACATGACCTAAAAACTTGGCGAGAGACAAATTTGCAGCACGTGGCGGCTTTACGTGACGCCTCCCGGAATGGTATCATGATTCCCACCACATTCTCACTAACGAATAATAAGTTTTGTACATTTCATTTTTTTGTTGCTGATTGCCACTCGTTTTTTATCCGACTACGGCAAAAAAGTAAGGGTTTTAGCCGTCTATATTTTAAATATATAAAAGGAAAAGGTGACTGACTGACTGATCTATTAATGCACAGCTCTAACCACTGGACAGATCGGGTAGGCACACAGGTAGCTACTAGGACGTAGGCATCCGCTAAGAAAGAAATTTTGATAATTTCAACCCCAAGGGGGTTACAATAGGGGTTTGATAAAATCGAACTTAACGTGAGCAAAGCCGCGGGTAAAAGCTAGTATAAGTATATAATTGTATGTATGTACCGTACTATTTTTTTTTGGCGTAGATTTATTAAAAACTAGTAAACCATCTCAAAAACTGAGTAGATTTTGATGCATAAAGTAGGTATCAATCGATATATTACTATACGGTGCGGGCGAACGTTACGATTTTTTGTTTTTTTTTTTTTTAAAGAATATTAGCAAAGCTGAAGTTGACTAATATCCTCCTGTCCCCTCCAAATAAGCGGAAAGCTTGTACTAGGAGTGGGTACGACAATAGTGCAACGGGTGGGGTTTGAACCTGTGACCTTTCAGTTTTCATTTCGCACCTTTAACTGTTGGGCTATTGATCCTTAATTGTTCATATAAGGTTTAAATATTTATTAAAATTTCGCTTTTAAAAGGACACCTCCAAAACATAGTATACAAGTGTTGATTTTCCTTCCGAACCGAATGATATAAATGTACAGGCATACATTTATATCATTCGGTTACGTACACAATTTCCTTTTAGCTTCCCAACATTTCCGTATAGATTTTAATCAACTATGGTCTTTACAAAGCAATCCCGCGGGATCCCAAAGCCCAGGTTGCGGTCTAAACTCCGTCTTCTATATTAGTGTTGTCTGTAAAGGTAGGACTACACTTTCTATTTACAATATTGAAAAGCTTTCCAGCAAGTACTTGGTTTGCTGTGTGAAACCGTTTACCAACCGTTTTTATCTAAGCGCCATAATTATTATTATACTAGATGAAGCGGCGACTTTGTCCGCGTAGATAAGAATTTTTCAAATTCCTCCGGGAACTCTTTCCTTTTATGGGATAAAATATAGCTTATGTGTTAAACCTTAGTATGAACTATCTCGATTCCCAGCCAAATCTTTGTACTTTTGTATTGCCAAATCTTCCAAAATATCAAAACGCTATACTATTTTATATTGGTGAAATCGGCCCTAAGTAGTACTACCTCTGATTTTTATGCTTAGACTCATAAAAAGTAATAAATACAGCTTTAATAATGCAGCTTTGGAAAAATAGGTTATATTTTCTGATATATTTGTTGAACACGTATTCTGCCATTTTCCATGGAGAGTCAGACATTCTAACATAGTTGTTAAGCACGTTTTCTACTATTTTCCACGGAATGACATATATTCAGACAGATTTGTCACCATTCTTTATGACATTTGCTGTCGCACTGCACTGTTAGTGCGGGTTGTCTGCTGCAGGCTTTAATCCCATAAGAATACGAGGCTAGTGACCACATAGGTCCTATTATATCGATAAATTTTCCTCCACAGTGGGCTGTGAATTCTTATATTCATTCAAGTTTAGCCCAAAGGGACCTAAGAAAGTCACGTAATTTTTAAGGTTAGAAAATTCAAGGACTCTTCAATAAAATATTAGTAAGTACCTACCGTATTTTACAAGAAAATGTCGCGTTGTTTTGTTTACGTCAATGTACATTGTGAGTTTGTTGTAGGGTAATCGACCGAGTGAAGCGAAGCTATAGAATTTAGACCCTCAAGTGCTCAATACATTTTCTTATTTCGACTGTTCCGTAGAACAAAGTCACATCTACTAAATTCACAACTTAAATTAACAGTATAAATAAGTTATGAATTTAGTAGATGAGACTTTGTTCTACAGAACAGTCGATTTGCTGAACCGATCCTGACAAATAAGGTAGAGAGATAGCATGCATCTAATATACATGCAATCAAGTATTGCCCGAAAAATCATAGTTTCTATAAGTTCCTTAAATCTAACCAAACAAAGGCGCAGGTATCACATAGTTTTCCAATACTCAGCACCCATGAAATAATATTACGCTCGTCAGAGCATTTATTCAACTAGGCCAAACTTATTACTTATATTCAAATTTGAAACATTATAAGAACATTTTCAATCATGGAGATTTGAATTGAATATTTGAAAGAGCTAAGATAGTTATGATGTGAAAATACGAAAGCCACAGCATTAAACTTCGCAAAATTTTGTCCAAACGTTTTGAGAAAATTACACCAAAAATTAGAAGTATGGAAGTTTGGGGGGTAAGATGACTTTCAAATTTAAATTAAAAGGCAAAGCGGGCCCGGCGAATTATTCATGCAAATGTACAAACTTTCGACGAATTTATGTGACGAGGTGAAACGACTTTAAAAAGGAAGTAATTTGAATGATTAGGTAGGCAAAATTATTTGTAGATATAACTTGAACTGTTTTAATTTTGAATTTATAACATGTTGGCTTCAGAGAACGTATTCAGCCGCGTCTTTTTTTTGTTTCATGTTTTGGCAGATATTCAATACAAAAACTGTCACAACACCCAATTTATTCTTCGGTTAACGTCACTCAACGTTGGTGAAATCGGCTCTTAAAGTTCTTTTGACTTATCAGTTACAACTGATTTGATTTGTATGACATGCGAAACTGCTTATTATTATAGAATCTTTTGAATACGGGACTATGAAACTCTTTCTCACTCAAAGTAAAGTAGTTTTGTGATATCTCTAGCACACTCAAAGCTAGCATACTTCCGCAGTAAAATAAATATAGCATATCCGAACGCGGATGTGTTACTGGCGTCTGAATATAATTCATATATTACAAGAAAAACATTTCAAGGTTCTTGTTGTTATAAATCACTTCAGTACTCGAGTTATAGATAATATGGCAGAGGAAGTAGCAATGAACATCAAAAACAAGGAGTCAAAATTGTGTTCCCCGATTATTATTTACCTACCAACTCAATTCCATCGAACCTCCAAATAAAGTTTTGTAGAAAAGACTAAAGCTAATTACTACGAAAAAGACTACTACACACTTGTATGGTGTAAAGTACCTAGTAAATACATTTTTAATATGTCTGTATGTCTGATCTGTCTTGACTTTTGGTAAGCTATAAAGCTTACCGCATATCCCATAATCTATAAAACCTGAAACCATTTAAAAAATTATTGTATTTCATGTTATAACTTAGGTTATGCTTTGGTATAGTTTGATTTAGTTTTTTAGGTTTTGGTTTAGTTTAGTCTAAATGAATCTATCTCTCTCACATTTAGTGCAAAAATCCAACTAATAGGTATAAGGCGAAAGTTTGGATGATTGGAGGAAGTTTGGATGGAAGTTTGGACGAATGGATGTTTGTTACTCAATCACGTTGCAATGACAAAACCAATTTGGCTGAAATTTGGCACAGCGATAGATTATAGGAATTTTTTTTCCCGGAAAATAAGAGAAGTCACGGGCATCAGCTAGTTATTTGTTATAGGTGTATACCCTTAAATTAAGGGCCCATTTAACTTTTCGTTATCAATGCTTTTATGAACTCTCACAATCGTCTTTACTCAACTATCGCTCGATCAGAAGTGTGTATTCTGCGGAGGTTCTTAAGTCCTTAGCTACCTTCATTTCTTATGAGAGTCACGTAAAAGCATCACGGGCTTCAAATTTGTCTCCTTCAACTTTTTAAGTCATCTTTTCTTATTTCTTGGCAATAAAACAACCATTTGTAGTGAATTTAAGGGACTTTGATCAACTCTGGCAATTGTTACGAATGTGAGGAATTATGGAGGAACTAGAGGTTTTTGCGACAAAATAAATGTAGGTACATTTTCAGCTATGCAGGAATCAAATATTTTTCCTTCTTATTACGTAACACGTACATACGTCGTACGTCTTTCGCAAAGTTTTAAGATTATAATTTTATTATTGTCTCGTGTGTCTCGATGGAAAATAGACAAGACATAAGACATAATTTAAGGTGGTGTGCAATATACCTATTTTGCTTTAATAAGGGTGGCTTAAAATACAGGCTTATCATTTCTTTTCCATTTCTGGGGTTAGGACG
Organism: Hipparchia sbordonii; assembly: GCA_038048805.1. NCBI lineage: Eukaryota > Metazoa > Arthropoda > Insecta > Lepidoptera > Nymphalidae > Hipparchia > Hipparchia sbordonii. The sequence continues at coordinate 12,555,246 of CM076103.1, forward strand.
TTCGATTTGGAGTCAAGTTCCTACAACTGTTAGGTTTACCGATTTCAAAACTTCGTCGGCCCACTACTGCGCACAAGTATCTTCGCGAATGAGTAGGATGTATTTTTGCAGCAAGAACGCCATAAATTCAGCCAATGATAACGAGTGAGAGTGTAACAATGACTGAGGTTCCACAAGCAACCGCAGATTATAAGCCAAAAAGTAGTATTTACTACAAATACAAGTTGCGAAATAAATACCGTATTAATACGTTATATCGAGGTACGTGTATAATAACGATGTCACGGTGAGAACAAGAGTTTCGGCGAGTGTCACAAAGTGTAAGCTGTGTCTGACTTTTACATGATTAAAATATACGAAACATCTGGCGGCAGAGAAGTTTGTGAAGTTCCACAGAGACATTTCAGCAATGTTTATGTAACGATCAAGTAGAAACAAGCAAGGCTACAACTTACATAATACATATTATTATAGTCTCTCATTTATTTCTTAACACATTTACATTTCATTACACCTAAATGCGAAAGTTTGGATGTATGGATGTCTGTTTCTCAATCTCAACTCAAAAATTGGCACAGAGATAGGTTATAGTCTGGAATAACACATAGGCTACTTTTTATCCCGGAAAATAAGAGAGTTCCCGCGAGAATCAAAAAACTTAATCCAAGCGAATGAAGTCGCGGGCATCAACTAGCATCTCCATCAAGTCTGCGACAATGTGAATCGACCCTAAGAATCAAAATTTCCTCCTCTGTCAATTTGTATTCGATCTGCGAGCTCAAAAAAACCTCCAAAACCATTAAAAATATGAAACTGAACTTAGATCGGTTAGATTTCATATCGTCAATATCGCCAATGAGTTTGCATACAACGTGGTGGGAAAACATTGTTATGGTGGGAGCTAAATAAGTAAAAATGCGTTTATAGATAGAGATTGCAAAGATAGTTGGCCTTAGATTTCATATCGTCAATATACTATATCTCCAAAGAATTTGCATACAACATGGTAGGAAACATTGTTATGGTGGGAGCTAAACAAGTTAAAATGCGTTTATGGATAGAGATAGAAATTGCAAAGATAGTTGGCCTGGTTTCGGAGTAATAAAACAAGATAAATAGGGTTATGATGGGATGTTTGTTTTCATTACCTTTTCTTCGATGCGATATTGAATTCCACGTCAAAGATGATAAAGGTCAAATCGTTGTCAGGCAAGGGTTTAGCCGTTATCCTTTTATTTGAAAGGAGATCGATATTTTGTGGATGTAAGAATTTTTAAATATTGGAAATATTATTTTCTAAATATATAAAAGGCAAAGGTGACTGAAGAAGAAAGAATTTTTGAAAATTAAACCCCTCAGGGGGTAAAATAAAGGTTTGAGAAATCAAACTTAACGTGAGCAAAGCCGTGGGCAAAAGCTACTATTAAATAAGAGTATAAATTTTTTTTTAATCTATTTTTTTTTTTTTGGGGTTTTTTACATAAAAATTTTAAGTACGTACCCTACACCCATGCCAATATAGTTGAAGTTATTGAAATATACAGGGTGTCCCACGACTATGCCACATGGAGGGGAAGTACCTTAAATATTGTAGATGGAACATTTTACTGAAAGAAGACTTCATTTTAATTTAAAAAACAATTTAAACTGCATTCATAGATTTTTAAATAATTGCCTGGTTGAACCGGGACTCGAACCCGCTATACGAGAAAAAAAAATTAACCTGTATCTTTATCATACCGATCGGAAGGCTTCATCATAAGGATTATTTTTTGTTAAATAACATAGCATGAGAAATAAAAGGAAGACCATGAATTTTAGCCTTTGATGTAAAATTTTGTTCAGAAAAATGAAAAGCTGACATTGGCGTATCGACATACAACTGACATGAACTATTACTAATGAGTATGCAATTCGTAGCTCTGTTGCAGCGGGATTGAAGGACAAACCAATAAACAAACACACTTTCGCATTTATAGGTAATATCATATTCATTCGCTGGGTAATATAAGTAAGGGTTAGTAAGGATAGTAAGGATCGGGAAATGATGCGTACCAAAGACTACAGTATCATGATGCGTACTTCTCAAGTGGGTAGTTCATGTCAGTTGTACGTCGATACGCCAATGTCAGCTTTTGATTTTACTGAACAAAATTTTACATCAAAGGCTAAAATTCATGGTCTTCCTTTTATTTCTCATGCTATGTTATTTAACAAAAAATAATCCTTATGATGAAGACTTCCGATCGGTATGATAAAGATACAGGTTAATTTTTTTTCTCGTATAGCGGGTTCGAGTCCCGGTTCAACCAGGCAATTATTTAAAAATCTATGAATGTAGTTTAAATTGTTTTTTAAATTAAAATGAAGTCTTCTTTCAGTAAAATGTTCCATCTACAATATTTAAGGTACTTCCCCTCCATGTGGCATAGCCGTGGGACGCCCTGTATAGTACTAGCTGATATCCGCGACTTCGTACGCGTGGATTGAGGATTTTTTGGAGTCCCACGGGAACTATAATTTTTGTCGGGATAAAAAGTAGCCTATGTTTTAATTCAAGGTCTATGCTCGTGTCAAATTTTAGCCAAATCGGTCCAGTACTTTTTCAGCCAATTCGTTACAAACATACTTATTTACATACAAATCTTTCCTCTTTATAATATTAGTATAGATTTATCATGAAAATAGCTTACCTCACCTTTTCAAATACCCCAAAGCGGAGTTCTGAACATGACAATTGAAACATCAAAACGTTAGAGATTGGATGAAACCCCGCATCTTAAAGTAACATCTGAGTAAATACCGTAAAATTTGATGTTCAGTAGGTATAGCTTGCTTTCAGGAAAAACCTTTAGGGAACCGATATTAATATTATTTATAGTTAGTAGGTAGTTTTGATCTAGTGGCTAGCTTCTTCGGCTGTAGACCATGAGGACTTGGGTCCTCATGGTCTAACTAGTCTTGGGTTTTAGTTCTGTCAAACTACACAGTGGGTTATTATCGTGAAGCTGATCTGAATTCTCGACGCTTTGTATTTACCAACACTTTTTTTTGTGTTCGTAAAGCATCCGGATAAGAAGTTGGGTGTATGGTTTGGACTATGGCACGGCATAAGTATGTCATGCTGTCTTTAACATTTCTGTGGTGGTGTCGTGTGGTGCGGGTTGTTGCGTTCCCTCAAATATGGTTGAGCGAAGCAATGGCTGGATCATGCGTCATGCTCTTGAACGGGTGCCACCAACGGGAATGGGTCTGCTTTGTCTGCCCGTTTTGATATGCATTGGATTGTGTGTACCTACGTATGCATTTTTGAAGCTTCATTGTGGAAGCACTGCATGTGTATACATAGCATAGTTTTGTTACCAATTGTAAAATTTATTTATTTTTTAAAAGAGCAACTGCTGAATTTTTTACCGGCTCTTCTCAGCAGAATCTGCATTCCGAACCGGTGGCAGATTTATGACGTGTCATAAGAGCTACAAGTTGGCCTACATAAAATAAATAGAATTTGAATTTGCATGTAAGTAAAGCCGTCGCGCATCGATCCTGCGCCTGATCTCTCTTCTTTCTTATCCCTATCTTTTTCTTTTAAAAACAGCGATAGGTACTTACATAAGTTGCATCCCTATGATTAAAATCTATTTTTTTTTAAATCAATTTTATGACAACTGGTGGTAAGTGACGATACAGTCTACGATGGTAGCGGGCTAACTCGGAAAGAGTTATGGCAGTTTAATTAAACCCATAAGCTATATCGGTTTCTACACGGCATCGCGTCGGAATTCTTAATCGCTTAGCAACACGTCTTTGATGGAAGGGTGGTAGCTAGCCACGACCAAAGCCTCCACTCAGACAAGAACTAGTCAGGAGTAAAAGGACGATCAATAAAACCATAGCAATGATCTTTTTATAAGGCCGGAAGCATACTAGCAAACGCTACTCTCCCCGACTTCAAGTGACGATTTTGAAACAAATCAATTAGTAAAAAAAGTACCTATACTTTTTGTTAATTTTCTTTAACAAAAAGTATAGGTACTTACCTGCATAAATCAAAATTTCCAACATGATAAGATTATAAGATAAGTATGACTTTATATTCATTTCTTTATAGTTTCAGCTCAAAGATTAGAGTTAGCGCTACCACAGAATTCTAGATAAGGTAATAGAAATGGTATTTTGTGTGCTTTAAGGTCGTTTGTAACACGCTTCTTCATACTGCGCTGATAAATCTTATTTCTAGTGTTCTGGATATAAAACTAAATCAGATATCTATTTATCAGTAAATAAGCTATATAACAAAAAATTTGAAAATTTGCAATATAAACAAAATGACGACATCCTTTACTTAATAATAATTTCAAATGTCTTTATATTAAGCTAAATATAAAAATATATCTAAAAATATCGATGGTGAAAAACAACGTGACAATGATTTGTACGATCAAAATAGCGCGCATCCCTCTTTTGAATATTTCTCACCCATAAATGTTGATTGAAATAGCATTATCTCTAATACTGAAGTATAAGCTCTCCTTGCGGATAGCGTAGAGTTTCAACGAGTATGAACTTTTTGCCCATAATGCAGAAATAATTAGCTTAGGCACATGTAATATTTAACTTGTTCTTTTTTGAGAATTTTGCTAAAAATTCTTAAAAAAAAATGTTAAACAAAACTAGTTTTAATTAATAGCAAAGATTGTTTGAGAAGGGGATTCAACAGTGTGTTTAATGGGATTTCAGTTCCTTGTTCGTTGCGCTATAAGGACGTTAATCAAATAAAAAAAGTAAATAAATCAGTTTTTACACTAATGCGCACTCCTTGTTAAGGAAGCTCACAAATTACTCTCCTTTAACCACTTCTATACCTATTCTGAATTCTGTGGGTTGAACATAGGTCATTTGAAGTACGGTTTGGTTGGCGTATTACAAGAGTGTGTCCGGTCCATAATTTTAATTTAAAATAAATCAAATGTCACAATTTGCTTGGTGAGAATAGTTACATACTGTATACTGTGGATCCCAATGAAGATCTCCCGGACAATGAAATAGATGCGGTACTAAATCGCCCCATCCTCCCCAAATACAAACGTAGAAACTGTGACAGTCCTCGGGATTAATGTTGAATCCTTCAGTTTTGCAAACCGATGACGATGGTGCTAAGAAAATAAAGAAAATATAAAATTATAGCATCAGCAAAGCGGGCGACTTCAATTTGAGACACCTTCGATTAATCTTTGTATAGATTCAAAGTTACACTAGCTAAGACATTTGTATGTCAAATTTGTATATGTTTAATATTTCATCGCGTATAGCTTTGAAAATATAATATTTTTCAGAACACGTTACTATTTCAAGGTGTCTGTCTACAGAATGACTTTGATTCTAACTACATAAAATTTTCAAAGAAGAATCAAACTTCATACTTAATTATGTAGATGCTTTCGCGGGTAAACTTTTTCTGTATCTAAACGGCATATGGGTATCTGGGTATATGGCTTAGCTATATAAAATAATTCATTAGAAAATAAAATAAAATCATATTATAGTAGTTTGGATTCAAATTACCCGAGGTGGAAGGCATTGTTGTAGGAGCCAATGTAGAAGTGCTTGTAGTTTGCGACGGCCGTGAAGTTGTAGTTGTAGTTTGCGAAGGCTGTGAAGTAGTCGTTGTAGTCGTAGGTGGTGAACTAGTTGTTGTAGTCGTAGTTGGTGAAGTAGTCGTTGTAGTTGTAGTTGGTGAATTAGTCGTTGTAGTCGTCGGTGGTGAAGGCGTCGTGGAAGTAGTTGTCGTAGTTGCACTGACGGTTGTAGTTGTTTGTTGTACCCCGGAATATTTTCCTAGCGCTTCATTAATAGCTCTGAGCATAGGAAAGTCTCCATTGCAGAGTCCTCGGAAATCGTCAGTCTCTATACTCCATATCATAGCTCCAGCTATATTATATTGAGATAGAGCGTATTCAATTTTAGCGGCTAGAGAGCTTGGATCGTCGTAGGAAACCCAGTTCCGACCTTGGACAGCGTAAGGAACCTTTGCCAAGCTGTCGTAACGTACGTCCCAAGATTCCGTTTTGAGCTTCTGGCAAAACTGTTGACAGGAATTAAAATAATAAATTATAGGAACGTATTATTTGAAAAGCAACTGATAAAGTAATTATCAATTCAAGAATTTGTGTTGTGAAATTTCCAAATTAATTTTAGCAAATCCTGCTAATCCTACTAGAAAAAACGCGAGTATCAGCTAGTAGTAGAGATATCATCTTAGGATTTTCAGACAATTTAAAAAAAAGTAAAAAAACCCTTTGCATATAAGTAAAGCAAGTTTTTCGGGAAACAACTTTTACTTTTTAAATCAGTAGGGTTATTATAAAATTTAATTCGATTGATCGTATGATTGTTCGATTCGTGATGAGTCGATGACGTAGCGTCACAGTAAAATGAGCCATAATGACATCGAATTAGAGCTCAAATTCGTGTAAGCATTCTTATACGTTTACGTATACCAATACGATCCAAATTAAAATCGATTGTACTGAATTTGTGACTTTAAATCGATACAGTTAAGGTTTATTTCACTTAGACGCTAATGTCATCGTAACATAAGGATTTGTCTTACTTCGTTATATCCGATGAAACCACTGGTGGCTGTCCACTGGCCGGAGATGCCTGCGCCGCTCGCGGGAGCACGAACTCCATTATTATTAGTATTACTCAGTTGAAACGTGCGACCATACAATGGTAACCCTAGTACTAACTTTTCTGGAGGACATTCTGAAAACAAGAAAAGGGTCGGATGTAGGATCGTGAGTCACGAAATGGGGGGAGAAAGGTGTTGTATTCGGTAGAGGTTTGGTCCCCAATTATAACAATACCACTCGCGTAAAAGTACAATGCACATTTTTCGAGTAAACAAAAACAAACATTTTAACCTAAAAACGCGTAAAACATCGAGAAACGAATGCTATAAACTGTGAGAGCTGGATAGCATGCATAATTTTGGCTAAGTGTGACAAGGACGTAAGATCATGTCACAGACAAGTCTTATATTGTCAAAACTGTCAACTGTCAAAACTGTTTATTTTTGAAAAAAATAAGTACTTAAGGCAAGAAAGCTTTTCCACTCGGAAATGACATGGGCTGATATAGGTCGAATAGTGTGACAGAACCGAATTTGCCAACCTCGACTCCACGTAGTCTTGTCTGCCCTACCCCTAGAGTGTTTTTATGAAGCGCGAAGCCAGAAGCTCGCGAAGGAGGTCCTGAATGAAGCGAGCCTACGAGGCCGAGTGGAGCGAAGGGGGGAGGTGGCGAGCGAAGCGAGCCGGCGACCTCCGTAGCGAAACGAAGGTCGAGTAGGTGAAGCTGAATGAAGGGGCGACGGAGCGAGTCTTCTGGCATAGCCCATTTGATTTATAGCAAAGCACAGCTCCCGCCACAGCCTTCGTGTTTATTTTTTTACCACCCAGAACTCCTTACAGTTGTGATAGGGGACACCTCCACACCTCCTACCCCTCTCCCCTCCTCCCTGAGATGATGAATGCTATAACTTTTAGGTTAGGTCTATGGGATTTTCTTTTTCATTTTTCTCAAGAACGGTGTATTGTCTTTTTACGGAAGTGGTGTTGGAGGGTAGGGGACACCCCCCCCCCACCCTCCCCCCCCCACTCCCCCCAATTTCGTGACTCACGAGTCTAAATTTTAACCCAAGAAAAAGTTTAGAAAGTGTAACCCGACCACTGAAAATTGGATGTACCTTACTGTATCTACCATTAATCTGTTTGTACACACCATCGTTCTGGAACGCTAAATCGCTTAGCGACACGTCTTTGACGGTAAATTGGCGAAAGCCTCCCACCAGACCAGACCAGAGACAATTCGGAAATTATAAATTCCCAAATTGCCCCCACCGGGAATTGAACCCGATACCTCCCACACACAGCCACCACAGTGATGACCACAACGCTCACCACTGCCCCAGGGATATCGTCAATTTTGTTAGAAACATTGTTAGAAACATCTGTTCTAAGCGTTATAATTCGATGGTTATGTTGTACAAAGAGATGAGTCAAACCCAAAGTAGTATAATCCATTTAATGACTTGTAGATGATGGATGATCGAGCTTCTGACACTGATTTATTTATATCAATTCTAGTCAAAACTAGGATATAATGTTGAGCTGACGAAGATTCAGTACAAAGATAGTTTGTGGTGAGAATAATTGCGATACCTCCGACGTAAGTAGTGGTATCCCACAAAATTGGCATTTTAGGTTTTGTGCGCTATATCATTAGTTATTTTCTATTTTATGCGTTCGTTTAAAAAAAAACTTAATTTTTTAACATACTCTCAAGACCATAGAGAAAAAAAAAAAGACGTGTGGCACTCGGGGACTGCCGCGGTAAAGCTATTGCATAGCATTTTTTATCAACGCCATCCAGCGGTGAGAGGAGTCCCGTGTCAGGTTATTTTCGTTACGGAATTTCTGGATTCGGTCTCCACGCTCAAGGCCCGCGATAGAAGCTATGCAATAGCTTAAAATATACTCTTAAAATATGTTGTCTCTACTCTCTGTCAAGACGTATAAAGTTGTATCGATATTAAAACGACGGCCTAAATTGTATTGACCTTCACAACAATTAACGCGTCACGTAAGCGTTTTGGGGATACAGCAACTTACGTAGGAGGTATCCGATTTATTGCCTTACCTTGCTGGATCCAATAGTCCAAAGCTACGTCAACTGTGAATGCGCTATCTTTCGCAAGGTTCTCGTCCCCTTCACCCTTGTGGAGAGGTGCGTTGTGGCCCGTCACTGAGTCCCAAGCGCCATACATATCATATGTCATTAAGTTTACATAGTCTACGTACCTAGAAAAAAAACACATTTATTCCATTTATTGAGAAAACTAACTTTTTAATAACCCCGCGGGAATTGTTTTTTATTCGATGACAATTTAGTCCTTGACTGTGATCGCACTGGTAAGTGACGATGCAGTCTAAGACAGTAGCGGGTCAACTTGGAAGGGGTATGACAGTGTACATTCAACCCAAACCCCTAATCTGTTTCTACACGCCATTGTGCACGCATTGTGCTAAATCACACACCTATTTTCAATATTCTTACTGAAGTATCTCAGAGTATAGGCTATTTCAATTTAATTTTATCTCGCCAATATAACAGTAAAAGTTTATTAATAAGAATAAAAAACAAAACGAACTTATCTAAATATCAACCCGTGCGGCAATGGAGCAAAAAAACCGTATTTAAAAAAATATGTGAACAGCAAAATATTTTAGGAAAAACGAAGGTTTTTAAAAAACGAGCAGAATGTGCTTTTTTACTAAAAAAACGGTTAAAACAAAATTTCATCAGCCACAAAAGGGACACGCTTTGCATTTGAACTATGATTCGCTGAACCCTGACAGGTAAATGGCGTATTCGCTGGTTGTTCACTTGGCCGGAAATACGCGATGAATTAGTAATGACGAACAAAGATCGGAACATTTGCGTGAGGATCGTACTTGCAGTGAATGTTTCACGTGCTATATTAATGTTTAAATTGGAATTTTCGGAAATTAATTAAGGCTTAAAATAATTGCTGCTGTACTGGATCGGTTTACATGTTATTAATTATAATTTTTTCTTGGCCGAATTTTGACCAATCTCAACTGAGGCTTGACACGTACGCATGAGATAAATTATAGTGCACAAGTGTGTGCACAAGTATAGTTACAATTTTTATTCCCTTAATGTCGGGTTTGATGGGATAACAGGCCTACACGACCGGAAATAAATCAGCTGTATAATATCTCCTGCGTAGTTGGCTAGTCTCCTCTGAGATTCACCACACAGCTAAACTGATTACAATCATCATCACCTCATATTCTTACACAGACGTCCACAGCTGGACATGAGATATACCGTAAAGATAATTTTTTAAAAACTCCTCGGGTACTTTCTGTTTTTCAGGGATAAAAGATAGCCTGTGTCACTCGCCAGGTGCTGAACTATACCACGCAAAAAATTACATCGATCTTCATTGCTGCATAAAGGACAAAACAACAAACACTCTTTCGCATTTAAAATATTAGTAAGGATTTGTAAGGATACAATCAAAAAACGAGTTAGTTTAACTTACTGTGTAAATGCTGGAATATCATAAGACAAAGCTGCCACGCTTCCTACGGCGGAAACTGCAGCACTCAATAAAAGCCCATATTTGTCGTACTCAGCCCTCAGTTCCTTCAGGAGCTGAGTGAAGTTGTCGATATCAGCCTTCCCGTTGACGGAGTCACGACGATTGGGGTACTCCCAATCTAAGTCGAGTCCATCAAAGCCGTATGACACAACCATTGCGAGGGAACTTTTAATGAAGTTCTGTCGTAGTGTGGGACTTGCTGCCATCTGAGGATATAACAAAGAGTAATGTACAGCGCTCTTAAGCCTGTAACATAATGTGGGGTTGCATACTACAAAGGATTACGTAGTCCACGTGCAGTTTTTTTTATTGAGACTTTCGCTCGACTACATATTATAATAATGGAAAGAACTGATGAGGTCTAGGTTGGAGTACGCTTGCCTAAAAAATTATTGTTCACGCTTAATTATTACGCCTCTTGCGTTGAAGATACATAATTAAGCGTTTTGTGCAAGTAGGTTGGATTTCAACTACGCAAGGATGCTAACGCTCACGATTTCTCAAAGTTATGTGGTAGAGCGCAGCTCACGCTCTATACCCATAATATTAGAACTGCGCGCTATCTGTACGCTAATTGCACGCGGACTGCATTCGCAATATGGGAAAACCTTACCCTTGAGTACTTGGCTGACCCTTCGTTCCATCCTCCAACAGCAAGCAGTGTTTTAAGGCTAGGCTTGTACTGCTTTAGGGCATTGAACTTTTTAAAGTTATCTGAAAAAAAAAACATGCATTTATACATTGGCGCAAAACTGGTAAGCACATTGATAATACAGAAATAAAAACACCATCAAACCATCATCTCAACCCTTCACAGGCCTTCCGAATGAGAAGGTTGGTTGAGATCTCGGGAGAGTTCTATAGATATCGTAAATTATTATTTATCAAACTGTATTTTAAACAAAAACAAGGTTATTCTTTTACATCTGTATTGTGTGATATCTATGTATTAAACGAAATAAAAAATCGTTTTAATATTAAAAATAAAAACAGTCAACAATACGAAGTTGTGTGAATCCTGCCAATCCGAATTTGACCAGCGTGATGGACTATAATCCAAATCGTTTTATATCAACGGGAGACCTGTGAACAGTAGTGAACGGGCGATGGTTTGAGATGAATAAATAAATTTTCAAGTGAACATACCTCTTCCCCAGTTATCAGGTAGGTCTAACCAGGGGTCCAAAGAGATAACATTCCCTTCTGTATTGATTCCAATGAACGTGTAAATGAGGTGTGTGCAAAGGTCGGTGTTGATGTGCTCGACATTAAATTGACCATTGCCGTTTCTATACGTTGCCCACGTTCCATAGTAACATATGACTACCTCTATAATAAAAGTTACAAATTAAATCGGACTTTAAGAAGTTTGCTCATGAAATGTGTTCTTCGTGAATAATGTCTATGTTTTCCTAAGAAATTAATAATTCTTATAACAACAAGTAAACTCTAAAAATTGTAAAAATATGTATTTCATTGTCTTTCAAAATTTGAAGTAAAGAGGTGAATTCAGTTATACAAAATGTTATGCAATATTGAAATGTTTTGTTTGGTTTTGATAGGTAATATTGTAGGTGTATTTACTAATGAAGTTAGCTGCAGGCCAGCTATCAATCAGTGCCGTACACTTGAATAGGGTATTGGTTGCATTAACTTTATCCTTATTCCCAAAATACATTTACGCAAATCCATTATGTGAAACAAAGACTTTTATTACAATCGACCATAATAGGTATATTGTAGACTTTTATTACTTCGTCTAAATCGATGGATTTAACACAACACTATGATGTTAACTGTATAAATAGTAGAGATAAAAGCGTCTTGTACATCTATGTAAGTACACAATATCTCACAAAGCTTCGCCAAGCAAATGCGAAGGTCCATCCAAAGCCAAATAACAAAAACACTCAAACACACTGATTTTTGTAGAAAAAAACTCACTGTCGTTCGCAGCCAAATACCCGCAAGACATAGACATCAAACACAGTACAAATAAAATTAATTTATTCATTCTTAAGCCAAATATTAATTTAGATTCTGTATAATACTAAACAGTATAGTGATAAAACATCTATTATAAACAAATCCCTTATCAACGCAATCAGTACTTGTACAACAATTGCCAATTGATTTTATCTATAACTAATCATCAATTTTCGCAATGATCTAAACAATTATTGCACTTATAGTCTCTGATAATTACTATCTAGAGTGTTACTCCAGATTTCCTCTTCTGGTGTAACTTTTCGGCAAGGATTGGAAATAAAAATTTTACTTATTTAAGATGGGATGCACTTATACTAAAACTTTTTAAAAGGTTATTGTTAATAGTAACCAAATCTTTACTTAAACCAGACCTCATAGTTCTATTGCAAGTAATGATTATATGATATTAGCAATGATTAGTATGAAATGTCATTGGATTTTAGCCAAAAAATTGATTACCAAAAAAAAATCAATTTCTACATTAAGATCATCATTTGCACGGCTTAACCGATTTGACTGATTTTGTTTTGAACTTAATTATAATTGTCGGGAAAAGGTTTGTATGAAAGAAAAGTTTGAAAAACCAGTGGAAATCGGAATGGAATTTTTGTATGAATATCTCAACTTCTTCCTTAGTATCTCGCGGATGAAATTTCTGAATTGCATTCGTGTAAAGCCAGGGTAAGTCGCTAGTTTCTAATAAATCTCCGTCAACCGATGTACATACAAACGTTAACTTTTGAGCCTTATCTTGCCATATTTTATCAACAAAACAATCACGCCTTTATTATTCATTCCAAAATTATGTTCAATTATTGCTTTTAAATATACTGCTCCCATAAAACACTTATCACTTTGTTTGTTTTGGATTTTTTATTATCTAGCAAGCACTTAACTAACAACCCTTTACAACTATGCCTGTATTATAGAACATGATAAATATTTTCTATGCTATGATCCTCTATCGTATTTGCTAGTAGCTAGCTATTTGATCCCGCTGCACGTAAGCGTCAAGATGACTGATCAAAATGACCGATCAGCGTCAAATTTTTCCAGCATTTAGTACCTATTTAGTACTATTTAATCCCTTTGTTTAAATATTTGGTACCTCAATAGTAACAGAGAAAGGACAATGGGCACTTTTGTATGAGTTGCGTCCCCAGACTGTATCAAGTTGTGATATATGTCATTTTAAAGGTCATGATAATAGCTTCATTTTATTGTATGACACCAACTATGAGACACGTGCAGGGAAAGAACTTTGATTTTTTTAATTTTTTTATAATAGAACGTATTTATTTTTGTTTTTTGTTTTTTTTTTTTAATACAGAATGTATGCGTTATTTTAGGAGTTTCATTTATTTAGTATAAACTCCAAAAAAACGCTTAAACCCTACCTAAAGCCGTCTCCAACCGCCCCTATAACGGCCCCTGACCTCACATCTAATCTATTATACGCGCGTCCTTTGTACAGGCCGTAGTTGGTAACTATTAACTACGCGGCGCGCACATATCTTTTGCTCTTTGGGATCGGTGCTATTTTGGGTTTTTGACCTCTGTCCTCTGCACGTTTAACGGACTTGATTTTTCTGTTTTTGCTTTGATTGTGGCTAGTTGGTACGACGGTAATTAGTTTTATTTTATATAGTGCGGTGTGGCTGCCTGTCTGTGTTGCACCTTCACCTCCGTGCTTGCATATCTACGCAGTACCCCTGCCTGCCTGGGAGAAACGACGCTGTACCACCTGTGCAAGAAACTCACCGGAACCGACTCGTCTACGCTGTACTAGACAGCCAGACTAGACTCTTCAATGAGGTACTCTACACCCTACTGCCGCACATCACCAAGCTGTTTGAGCGTTTATTGCTGCGAAGGCTTGCCCCGTACATCCAACTACAGGACGAGCAGTTCGGCTTTCGCAGCAACCACTCGACGACGCTCCAGCTGGCGTGAGGACTTCACCACATCGCCAGTGAGAAGAACAGGGGGTACTGCACCGTCGGGGTCTTTCTCGATATCGAGAAGGCCTTCGATCGCATGTGGCATACCGGCGACCTCTCGACCGACCTACCACCAATGATCGTGCGGCTGGTGGCTTCTTTCCTGGAAGGCAGATCCTTCCACGTCTCCGTGGAGGGCGCGGACTCCCAGCCGCGCCGCATACGTGCAGGAGTACCCCAGGGCCGCTGCCTATCGCCGTGCCTGTACGCATTGTACACTAACAACATCCCTACCCTCGCCGGACATCTACGCGAGGGGGAGGAAGGTGTGCTGTTGTCGCTCTACGCCGACGACAGCGCGTATCTCGCTTCGTCGTACCACCAGATCGTCGTCTGCAACAAGATGCAGCGCCTGCTGGACCTGCTTCCGGAATGGATGGTCAAATGGAGGATGACCGTCAACGTGGGAAAGACGGCCGCTATCCTGTTCAACATCCGGAGACCGGAAGCCTATGCATCAACTCCGCTTCCGAGGGCAGGACATAGTTTGACGAACTTCGGTGTGCTACTTGGGGTGCCGCATCGACCTCAGCCTTAACCTGATTCCGTTGGTCAACCAAGTTGTGAACCAGGCCAAGGCGACAGGGTCGATGCTTCACCAAGTCTTCAATTCAAGCCTATCACCGAAGACCAAGCTCCTCATCTACGGAGCCTATATCCGCTCCAGACTGACGTACGCGGCACCTGCCTGGTATGCGCTCTACTCGGCAAGTCAGAGGAGCCACCTACAGGTCCTCCTGAATAAGTGCCTCCGTCTGATCGTTGGAGCTCCAAGGTACGTGAGGAACGACGTCATCCATCGCGACCTCAAGATGCCCACCGTGGAAGAGTACGTCCGCTCAGTTGCGCGGCGCATGTTAGCGCGCCGATTGCGGACCGTACCAGCACCTCAACGGCATCGCACCGCTAACCAGCCGACCCACGACCGGACGTCCCGTTCCTCGAGAGCTTCTGCGATCGCCAACACCGAGGAGGCACGCAAGTGACTCCAGCGACGACGAAAACGATGCGAAATCCACTGGACGATTCACTCGCCCATAGCGGGGAGCCACCCACCGGATTTGACAGCCCCACGGATACGACGGACCACAGGCTCCTAACCAACGCCAGTGAGCCTCGGCCATAAGGCCGAAACTCAACACCGGCGAAATGCTCTTTCCCGTGCCCCGCCCGGGCCATAAGGCCATGCCTCGAAGCGCGTACCCCCTCAGGCCTCACGGACAGAGGAGACGACCCTGCTGTATGTTGTAACTAGACAATAGATTAAGCAGGTATTAAGGACCTTAATACAGCCGCTTGCTAGTCAAGGGGTAAAAGATCCCCCCATAAACTACACGTACGAACTAGCCACAATCAAAGCAAAAACAGAAAAATCAAGTCCGTTAAACGTGCAGAGGACAGAGGTCAAAAACTCAAAATAGCACCGATCCTAAAGAGCAAAAGATATGTGCGCGCCGCGTAGTTAATAGTTACCAACTACGGCCTGTACAAAGGACGCGCGTATAATAGATTAGATGTGAGGTCAGGGGCCGTTATAGGGGCGGTTGGAGACGGCTTTAGGTAGGGTTTAAGCGTTTTTTTGAGTTTATACTAAATAAATGAAACCCCTAAAATAACGCATACATTCTGTATTAAAAAAAAAAAAAAAAACAAAAAACAAAAATAAATACGTTCTATTATAAAAAAATTAAAAAAATCATAGTTCTTTCCCTGCACGTGTCTCATAGTTGGTGTCATACAATAAAATGAAGCTATTATCATGACCTTTAAAATGACATATATCACAACTTGATACACTCTGGGGACGAAACCGCCCATTCTCCTTTAATTTAATTAGTGGTCAGCCATTCTGACGTCAAGATGACTGACCACTTTTGATTTTCCCTATAAGGGCTTAGTATTGTGCATAATATGTTTCTGCAATCGGTACCGCAACGTTCAAACTTCAAAATAAATCAAAAATATGGCACATTTTTAAGCCGAGCGCGTAAAAAAACATTTTTCGTTTACAAGGACTCACCCGGACTCAGTCTCATACGGATTTTGTTAATAGGTTTTGGGTTTTCAAACTAGCTTGAAAATTTTGTTTATAATTTTTTTCAAATCGGTTTTATTTTGTATTGGTTGTAAATTTCCACTTTACGGTTCAACATCATTAACCTGACTCGATTTATAGTGTAGTGATTCTATAGGCTTCTAATTTGGGCACACAAATAAAAGACTTGGACTGTGGTTAACGTGTAATAATGAAACTTCAGTTTGATAATAGTAATTTGCACGACGTTCAATGCGGTACAAATGACTGCTCTAGTCCAAGTGATAAAATAAAATAGAATTTAGAGTTTTAGAACTCACCAATCCAGGTGGTGGCTAATAGAAGTGTGAACTGCAGCACATGTCAAGAACGATAGTTCTTAAAATTACATTCTAAATTTAAATAACGTCGAACACATGGAAATATAATAGCCAGTCCTCTCGAAGAAATCGTCAGCCGTAAAACCTACGTGGACGACAGACTACACAGATTAGTCGTGAAATGTGGGCATATTTCTTTTTTCTTCATGATTTTGTCATATTAACTGAGTATGTTTCACAGAGAAACTAGTCGTTGGGGTCGCAAAGTACTGGAGTGGTGTCCTCCCACCGTACAGCGCAGTGGTCATAGAACTCCCACTAGGTGTATCAACGCTATAAGACATGTCGCAGAGAGCCGGTCGATACAAGCGGCGCAAGTTCAAGGCATGTGGACGTCTGAACGGGGGAGATATTTTCAGCAATGGAAGGCTATCAATTGACAAAAAAAGAGAAGAAATAAAATTGACAGTAAAGATGAATCATAAAATATAAACAAACAGGTAATTTAATCCACATTATTGTGTGCGGAGTGTGTCTGAATTAATGATTCACAGCTCTTCATTCAAAGTTTTTTGTGACGTCATGAACAAGGAAAATAATTTCGAAAGCTAGTGAAAGAATTCCCAGCTATGATTAATTTATTATTCATTTAGTTTGCACAAAATTTTATAAAATCACACAGCTGAATAGATAGGTAATGGAAATGGGATAATAAAATGATAAACTATGATAATATCAAAAAACCCGACTTTATGACTCAAGTTGGTTCAGTGAAAGTACAGTTGAATGATTTGTTTTTTTATGTATCATAGACTACAAAGTCATATAACGCAATCTAACGCCAGCTTCTATCAAACATTTTACACGTCTTTTTTTCTTCATGATAATGATGCTATATAGGTCTGTGGTGAACCCCTAGTTAATACGCCAATTTTGCTTCATAAATTAAATGTGAATACTTATTAAGCGGTGCTCTTGTTTTATAATAAGTTCTGGCCACTCCATTCCGGTTAGTGTATTCAGTTTGGAACTAATTTAAACTTTAAGAATTAAATTCATGTCAGGCTTAGACTTGAGCGTGCTTAGTTTAACGCTCAAGTTAGGCCAAGATAAACTAATGTTTACGCATTTGTTAAATCCGTTTGACTAGGCATATCTTTTCAGCAGGTATTCTTTATTTCAGTCGTAAAAATTGTCTGTATGATTTGTTTGAATTACTTTTGTACGAATATGTGTACCTAAGTAGAAGTGCCCTCCTGATGCGTGTAAATAAATGTTGATGCATTAATATGCAATACATTTTCAGTATTTTGTTTTCCTTCACATTTCACAATAACATTTTTTGTCTTTAAAGAAATAAATAATATTTTAGTTTTCATAATTGGAGTCTTTCTACTACTTAGTTAATTAATTTCTTCAGCTTTAAACTCGACGACGAAATTAGCGTTTTCCCGAATATTAAATTATATTGATTTGATTGTACTAACGAGAGGAAGTATCCGCATTTGAATGGAGGTTCTTTTTTTTGCGCAACTTTGCTCTACATTCGAGAGTGTTTTGCAATGTTTGCTCATCAAACATTTTGAACATCAAAACATGTATGCATTTTGCCATGTGGGCACTTCAAATATTTGGCTCCATGTTGCTGTATCATTCATTTCCTTATATAAACTGACTAGTAATTAAAATTTCAAAATTATTTAAATATCCCATGTAGGTCAAGCTGTAGCTTTTATTACAAGTCAAAACCGGTTCAGAAAGCAGATTCTGCTGAGAAGAGCTGGTGAAAAAATCAGCAGTTGCTCTTTCCAAAACAAAAAGTTATAGTAATATAGAAACCAGAAACAGAAGGGACGTGACATTTCTTTCGCCACTGGTGTGAGAATGGCACTGGCAGGGTGGAATAGAAAAATTATTTACAATTTCGAGAGGCCTGCTGCATCTAGTGTGGAACACCCTGGATGATTAAGCATACAACAATACAGTTAATAAAAAAACATCAGTTAATAAAAGTTATGGTACGTAGTTTAGGAATTATATCGGGATAGTCGATTCCTAATATACCTACCTCTTTAGCAAGCAAATATCATAATGCGAAAATATTTGTTGTTGTTTACATCGAAGAGGAATACAAAATACAAGAATGCTATGAGATCCAAGGAGACGTCAATATTAATAACAATAAGAGTCGGCATCAGGATTTGATTAACCACATTTCGGCTGCTTATGTACTGCCTACGGTACTTTTACAAGGATATAAAGTTAATGGATACATCGCAAGCAGCAAATATTTGAAAAGTTTTATTGGTGGAAGCTTAGCTTAGTAGGTAAAAGTTGCTAGCTTTCCATTGGGATAATAGTATTTATAGTAGTAGTTATAGTAGTAGTAGTAATAGTAGTAGTAGTAGTAGTAGTAATAGTAGTAGTAGTAATAGTAGTAGTAATAATAGTGTTTTTTAATTGTAAGCCTCGTGATCCGGGAAGCTTACTTTTGCATTGCCTCTTCTCTCTTGATAGTCTATGTCGTTTTCTATTTAATCACAAGCATAACTATAATTTTTTTAGGTAACGACAGAGCCACGACAAAGTTTGTGTATTTTTCAAGTTTACTTTTAATTAAGTAAGGTTTTATCATATTGTAGAATGTATGGAAATTAACTTTTGTGAAAACGACCTTATTTGTTTATCTTTAAGCTAAACTTGAAAATAGCACTAGTGTCTCAACTCTCAACTCAAAACTACTTTACATCTTTGTCACAATAACTCACATTACATACATACCACGTCCCTATCTCTTGTCTCTTATGAGACGAATATTAAGCGCCGGGGAATATTTACAAGGAAATAAAAATGTTTTGACGCCATTTTTACTGTCATGCTTTTTTCCCACCGAATATAAAAGAAGGCCCTCTACGCTGCGTATACATCGCACACTTGTTTACGACTGTATATTGAAAATTTCATTCGAAATGAAATGAAAACAGAAATAAAACACTGTGCTCCTTAAAAGAAATAAGGTAATCTTCGGAAGAGGTGTAAATAAAATAATCTTTTGAGAAAGAATTTTTCAATTGGTTCTATATTTTTTAGGCAAATTGTATTTGAATTAATGAATATACGTACTTTTATTCACCACCTAGAAAAAAAAAAAACAAAATGTTTACAATTATGGCGGCCTTATCGCTACCTATTTAATACTCAGAGCTACCTAGCACCTTCTCTTATGAGGAAATTTTTTTCATCTATTAATAATAATTAAACAATCGATCTGTTGAATATTATAATAATTGGACGCAAATACGCAATAATGAGTCAACCCACACAACTTATCAATTGAAAAGTTTATCTATTCTTTTACATTAAGTTTGTAATTAATTTGACAAAGGTTTGTAGGTTGAATCGCTATTGTGTATCTACATCCAATTATGCTCATATCTGTTATAATGCAAAACAATCATATTTATTGAATTAAAAGACATGATACAAAACAACGAAATAAAATTATGCTAACAATATTATGTTTCAACACAAACAATCTATATTTACCTACAATAACTTTTTCCCTACACATCAAATAAAACACTAATAACAATACGATGTCGAGTAGAATGGTAGAGAGGAGTTATTACTGTTCTTTGTATGACGATTCTGTCGAGGCTGTGGACACACTGGAAATAAGGAAAATCCTTAACGATTCGAATGAGACACATTGACAAATTGCTGGTAGACTACCGTTGTTAGCGACGAAGCATTTTCAAAGGAATAATAATAATTTGCTTATTGGCAAAAATTCTTCCCCTACTTTTATTATCTGTTGACTTTTTTGCAGACTATTTTCCAACGATGGGAATCATTTTCACGACTGATTTTAATACGGTTTCTTACGTTTCACTACTAAAGAATATTTACGAGAATATTTCCTAGGCACTAAGGCTGAAATCTATAGACCGCACTCTCAGTTTCAAGACAGAGTTAAAACGAGACAGATTTATGTGGGAGCATATTTGTGTCTCGTTTTAACTCTTATCTTGAATCCGAGCTAAGTCAGAGCACGCTCTCTATATCTCGGCATAACTATTTTCCTGAAAAAGTACTGGACAGATTTTGATGCAGTTTTCTGCATTAAATAAGACGTATCAACGCAAAGCAAATTCATCAAGCATAATTATTTCGATTTAATGGTATAGACCACAACAGGGTACTGCAGTTTGCAGAACATTTTTACCTACACCTTTTTTGACGACCTCCCTGGCGCAGTGGTGAGCGCTGTGGTCTTATAACTGGGAGGTCTCGGGTTCGATTCCTGGCGGGGGCAATTTAGGAATTTATTATTTCTAAATTGTCTCTGGTCTGGTCTGGTGGAAGGCTTTGGCCGTGGCTAGTTACCACTCTACCGTCATAAACGTGCTGCCAAGCGATTTAGCGTTCCGGCACGATGGCGTGTAGAAACCGATTAGGGGTATGGGTTGAATTTACACTGCTATACCCCTTCCAAGTTAGCCCGCTACCATCTTAGACTGCATCTTCACTTACCATTAGGTGAGATCGCAGTTAAGGACTATCTTGTCATCAAATAAATAAAAAATAAAACAAAATAATTTTGAATTCATGATTGATGTTCTTGTAAAGGACATCGACCATTCTTTGCTTTTTGCAACTAATCGATACCGATCACCGTTCGAATATTGTCGTTTTTTCTGCAGAGAAATGAATACACATGTGAATGTACAGTGAACAATGTCCACTGAATGGGCTAAAGTGATACAAATATCCAGAATCCAGGTCAAGCGGAAACTCGTAGGAAGTCCTCGTATAATGTGCAGTCGCTTCAGCTAATGCATTGCTTGCTACTTAAGCGCCGATAGCGCACTTAGCACGCCTGTTACGCGATACAATTAAACCCATTTTCGAATAACCTTCCACTGTACTAGTTACCTAAGCAATTAACCTGTTAGCTTGCGTTAGTTCACGGGTTCTTGTTAGAGTGCCATCTCGTGTGGACTAACAATATCAATTGGCTCGATGATGTTCCCGTAAACTTTTGTTTACGGCTTTGTCGATGTGCTATAGTACGTTTATCTCACGACGTTACGGGCGCTTTACTTGTGGTTACGTCGTGTACATTGTCGTAGGGTCAAATAGCTCTTCAGAACACTCCCCGTTGTATAGCCCATAGAATTCGCAAAGAGAGCTTAATCTCTGTAGGACTCCAGTAGGGCTAATGTACGCGCCACGAGAAAATTTTGTGTAGGTACTCTTTTATTCGAAGTCTCTATATGAGTCTTTGTAGAGATTCACGAGTAAAAGTGTAGACAAAATTTTCTCGTGGCACGCACCTTAGCCCTGCTGGTTTTTCAGCTCGCTGGTTACTTTTACTCTGTGGGCTATGTTAGTTCTAGTTCTCCTGTCCACAGCTAGAAAGTATGTTTTATATTATGGAATAGCAGATCACATAATAGCGTCGTTAGGTGAGTTAAGAGCTCGCAATGCATTAGCCGAAGTGACAGTGCTATTGTAGCCGAGTTTCCGCTTGACCCGGTTGTTCGCTCTATTTGAACAATATTCTGTTTCCTTAAATTGATACCGTTTTATTTAACACTTTTATTTTATTTAGCTTTGCCATCGTTTATTTGATCCGAATTTTGCAACCGATTCAATCACTATTTTCAGTTGCAGTAATAGCTTTGAGCATTTAGTTGGTTAAATGCTCAAAGCTATTATATTACTGAATTGATAATTCTTGTGCAATTTTGTTCCCATGCCAGTGCAATCCTTACAAGGTGTGTATGTTTTTTGATTTGTTGGTTTGTCCATCAATCACGCAGCAACGTAGCATGCATACAGCTTAAGTGGATCGACGTGATTTTTTTGCATGGGTATTAGATGAATATATCGTTACTAATATTATAAATGCAAAAGTGTGTTTGTTTATTGGTTTTGTGATTTTTTGTATGAGTAGGTATAGTTAAGGACTTGGAGAGTGTCATAGGCTACATTTTATTCCAGAAAATGAAAGAGTTCTCGCGGGATTTTAAAAACTAAAGCCACGCGGACGAAGTCGCGGGCATCAGCTAGTATACTATATATTTCCGTAGGCTACCTTTAATGCCGGAGATACAGAGGGTTCCCGCAGGATTTTTAAAAATCTAACTCTTCGTGGACAGATCGTAGGCCAAAAGTTATAAAATAAAGAATTTATAGTTTCGACATTTAGCCGTGACTGATTTTTAATCTGAACGCCTACACGCTAGAAACTAATTGAATTTCCAACTTTAAAAGTTGAAATGCCAATAAGACAGGACAACAATTATGCAAGTTCAAGTGTTAGATGATATTAAGCATGTTGAGACCTAATTGTCAGCTTGGATTAATTTTTTTTAAAAGGATTAAGTTTTGATAATACCGTGGATTCTCTTTTACAAAAAAAAGAGATGTGGCACTCGGGGACTGCCGCGGTAAAGCTATTGCATAGCATTTTTTATTATCAACGCCATCTAGCGGTGAGAGGAGTCCCGTGTCAGGTTCTTTTCGTTACGGAATTTCTGGATTCGGTCTCCACGCTCAAGGCCCGCGATAGAAGCTATGCAATAGCTTAAAAATGCATAAAAAACAAACAAACAAACAAACGTAAACTTTTAAGCCAAACGCCTTTATACCATCCCCGTTCCGTCATGGATATAAAAAACATCCATATAAAAGAGTATCACGAAGAACACTTTATTTATTAAAGGCGAGGCATTGCGTTAACTGTTTCCAGTCTCGAGCGGAAAAAAGGCAGATTGCATTTTAATAAAGTATGGAATTTACAGTGAAGACGTGCTTAATCAAATTATTTACACTTCTTTCACTGAACGAAATGTTTTAAAATGAAAAACACTTTTGTTTACAATGTAACTTGGTTATTCATTTTATTAATATTGAAAGCTTAAGTGTTTATAATATTATATAAATATATTAATAAGTATTTTATACTCAGTGTTTATATTATAAAATATCAACGAAGCTGTCAACTTTATTAAAAAACGTTACTTTTACAGTGAAGATGGATGGGATTAAGCAATAACATAGTTAATAGATAGATAAACAGAAACTTTTACATTAATTATTTTGATATAGTATCCAATTGCCTATTTATATTTAACCAATGTCGAGTGACATTTAATCGAGAAACAAATTGAGCGTTCTGACAGTTTTAGTGTTAAAAATCTGCCAAAACATCCAAATGGATAAGTCTTATTTCACGTTGATAAAATCGGCCCTTAAAGCCTTTACTTGTTTGTTGAATACTACTTAATATTTTTGGTGAATTTCCCCTATATAAAGCAATCTATCTCTAGGAACCACTTTGTATCACACCGTGTATTCAATTTAAGGGTTGTGGCTGTGGTCGGGAACACAAATCACTGATAAACGGCCATCATCAATAACAGGTGGGCATCGCACAACAGACATTTCAATTTCTACCGAATACGCTATTTCTCATACATTATCAAGTGCAATTTATTACAGCTTCGGCCTGCCACTTTATAGATATAAATCGAAGAAGTACAATTTACCGAAAAATAAACATTTTAAAAAGATTTTTTAAATAAAATAATAATAAAACCAAATAGTTGACATCTATCGGTTGATAAAGATGAAGAAGAAAATACTTAAAACTCAATTGTCTCCTATGAAACTTATTGCATAATTATATTCCTACAACTGAACAATTGGGTATAGCAGCATACGAAAACAAGAATGATAGGTAGGCTACAACTTTTTAGACAAAAACGGACCAAAACCGACTAATGTATAGCTAGTCGGTGTTTGACCAGATATAGTTAATGGCTAATTTATATTTAGAATATTCCTCCGATAGTTTCTTCAGATATTGTTTCAAATCCAGGGCCTTAAAAATGGCTCGGCAAAAATTATACAGTAGGCGTAGTTTTATTTACGCACTCGATCAAGAACATAATGCGTATTAAAAAGAACCGTTAGAAATTTATTCAAGCATTATTCAAGCATTTCATTTTTATTTTCATTTTTCAGGCATTCCTTAACATACATACATATATGTACTTAAATAAAAATAAATAAATTTAACCAGTGGAAAATTATATGATTTATTTTTACCCATACCTTTGTATCTTTTTTTTAACGATATCTTTCCCTATCGTTGACTTTGCCAAAAAGTATACGTCCACAGCTGGACAACTGGTCTTTGGATCCAGCAGGAGCTGAATATAGGCGGCGCCGTCGAAGTACATGCTTTGTTCAGCAATGGACATCTGTCAGCAATAAAGCAGAAAAAGAAGACAAGTACGTTCTATCTCTACCTACAATAACAATAATAATACAAGGGAACTGTTCCAAAAGAATATTTTTTGCGAATATATTCGTACAAGTATTTGCTTCTCAAACGAAATGATTTGATTTGTGCGCGTTCTGGAGCGGCGCCCGACGCGGCACCTGAATCGCGGAAATCAACGCCTTGGATATACAAATGTTGATCAGTGCTAAAGAATTCTATACTGTCATATTTATGTTGTGTTTGCTTCATGTTTATATTCGTCACATTGAAAAACCCGCTCGTAGGAAAACATTTTTTTACCCGACTACCACCGCAAAGCCAAATGGAATGGTAATGATTTTGCCCGCGGCTTCGTCCGCGTGGATTAAGGTTTTTTGGCTACCGCGGGAAATACTTGATTTTCCGGGATAAAATGTAGCCTATCTGTAAATCCACCAAGTATTTTTTGCGTGTGAAAGAGTAACAAACACACACGCGCGCGCACACGCGCGCACACACACACACACACACACACACACACACACACACACACACACACACACACACACACACACACACACACGCGCGCGCGCGCGAACACACACGCATACAACTTTTGCCTTTATAATATTAGTGTGATGTGCTTACCTGTATTTATAGTGCCTAAACTACTGAGCTGATTTTGTTGAATGAGTTGTCATTCAACAAAATCGGCTTGTCGGGGGCTTTGAGTATATATTCGGGAGGCACAGGCTACATAACAAAATCCATATAACGGATTTTATCATATCCAATTTTCCGTACCTATTCGGATTAAATAAACTTTTTTCTTGTATGGTTGCCTACTCATTGATGCAGGCAAACTCTGTTGTTATGCAAGTTTTTTGACGTTTTACATTGGACCTCCACCGCTGGACGCAGTTCTCTAGCAAGGATTTCTACAGAGCACGTTACTGTGCCGCTTGTATACGGAGACTCCCAGCCACTCACTTAAAATCATTTGTCAATTAAGAATGGAATTGAACCACCTTATCTCCTTAAATTAATGAAAATTATAATAGTCACCCATTTTATTACGTTTGATCTTGAAGAAAGCTTCAGTCTTGATAAGTAACCGGAAAATCCGCAACTAAATCAAAGCGTTCCAGTTTGATACTTCGAGAAAACAATCAGGTACTAGCCACGAATTTATAAAAATATACGATACCTCGTCAAGGAGATTCGTAAGGGAACCAGAGTTACCGAGATAGCTCATCGAGTAACGAAGCTGATTTTTAGGCAATGGATGGGGTGGAATTGCATTAGTGTCCCAAGAGTGGTACCTTTTTTTGGTTTAATCTTTTATTAGATGGCTTTTACCTAGCGTATATCAGCCTTATCCTACCCTACAAACTATTTACTAAAACTAAAATTCAATTAACACAGTAACAGACTCAACAAATTGCACGCTTTGTCAGAATTTGGATTTGCCAATAAATTGTGAAAGACACCAACGTGCAGTCTGTTCAGTCTTAAATCTTCCATCAGTCGGACTCTAGAGTGGTACCTTGTACCCGAAAGAATAGTGTCGCAGGGTGGAATGGCGATATAAGACGAGATGCAGGGAGCCACTAGATAGGTAGATACCCACTAGGTAGGTAACCCTGAGGCATGTGGAAATAAGTATTAGAGATCTAAGTCAATAAAGTTGATAAAGAAGAAAAAGAAGACTTCTTCAAAGTCTAAGGTTTCCTCTCAAGAATATTGGAGCCACTGGTTTACTAGGCAAGCAATAAAGCTTTTGATGTATTTGGGAGTTAAGCTACTGTTACACATGCTCATTTCAAGCATGAAAGCATGCTTCTATTGAGCATTTGCTACTTAGTAGCATGTATGTCGAAACATTGCTAGTAATGAGCATGCTTATTTCGAGCATACTCAAAAATCAACAGTCGTGCGATTTTTGAGCATGCTACCTGCGGCGCGGGTGGAAGGGGGCGTGCTTTAAGCGCGTCTAAACAGGTTTGCTTATTGAGCATGCTAGTATCAATCAATCGTTTGCAATAGGTGGTTTAACTTTGTTTGAACTGACAGAAAGCGAGAAAGCACGCTTTAAAATAGCATGTGTATTTGAGATGTTTGCTTTGAGCATGCTTATTGAAGAGCATACTTAAAACTAGCATGCCTATTGCTAGCAAATGTAAACTGTTCATAAGCATGCTCGTATTGAGCATACTCATAAGCATGCTCACTAGCATGCTATTATAGAGCATGTGTAACAGTACCATTACACTCATACTATACTAGGAGGTCCTAAAATGAGTTTTCCCTAACATGTAGTACTACTCAGTACATAGTAGTACTAGGTATTCAATCAATTTTAATCCCAAAAACAATTCCCATGTCCCTGCAGCATGCAAAATCTCTTTGCCATACTGCACCATATATATCTATTTCAAATCCTTAAATCAAAGTAATAATGTCTGAGGATTATAATCGGTAGATCTAGGTCTAGGTAGGATCTATGTGCTTACATTTCGCAAAGGCTTACCGACAGATCCATTGCAATTTGCAACCGCATGCAACCCGATATTCCGACAAGTCGTTATTGAAATCAAATTAGGTTCTTGCTTGCAATCATATTACGATGGCATATACTATGGGATATGGGATACATAGGGGTAAATAAGCGCCAGGTACTATGACCTTCTGAGGCGTGGATCAGTTTTTGGGACACGTTATTTAGGAATTTCTTCGTGTCATTCATTATTATCTTCACAAATCATAACTTTTTGTACAAACTTAGTTCCTTTTAGTACTACATAATTCAAATAATTAAATATAAAACTTTTAACGTTCAAGTTCAAGTTCTTCATCCTCAAACATAAATCTCTCTGTGAATGTCAGTAAAAAAACTGTAATTATCTCCGACCAGTTAGGTAAAGACTTTGGTGCCTATATGAACAAGTATATGCAACATCCAGTGATTAATAAATGTTCACCAGGGGCTAGTTTTGACTATTTAATTAATAACTTGAATGAAGAAAGCTTGGATATAAATACTAATGTTATCATATTGATTGGGGACAGTTTATTGATAAAAAAGCACAAGATCCTAAAATGTTTTGAAAAATTATTGTATTTGCATAATAAAACCAAATGTAAATTTACTTTATGTGCCTTCCCTTACTCTAGTACACTAAGTAAGGAGCAAAACCAGCGCATAAATAAATTAAATTTGCATATGTTTAATTTGTCAAGCCATCATGACAGTGCTATCTCCTTTTTTGACTTGAATAAATTTATTTATAAATTTAAATTGACCGCAGATAATATGTACCTGCCTAGAAAATGTAAAATACATATAGCTTCATTGCTAGCATATAATTTAATGAATGATACAGTTACAAGTGTTGTAACAAAGTCTTTTGACAATTTTACAAACTGTACTTCTAGTACAAATATTTCTGTTTTTGACTCAAGTACTTTAAGTACTAATATTTCTGTTGTTGAACCAAGTAATAGTAAGCCTATTACTTGTTTAAACTAGATACTAAGACAACGGAGAGGCTCTGCAAACTGAACATTGTACATCAAAATATACAGAGCCTATCCGGCAGTATGGTGAATTTGGACTCAAGTAAAAATAATACTTGTAAAAAATTTAAACTAAGCAGTAAGACAACAGATAAGCAATATAAAATTAATCTTGTACACCAAAATATACAGGGCTTATCTGGCAAAGAACATGAGATTGAGCTTTTTATTAAAAAATTTGATATTGAAATCTTATGCTTCACTGAGCATTGGCTCAATACTCATCAGTTAATTGTACACCTTAATAATTATTCACTGTCAAGTGCGTTCTCAAGAAAGACTGCTATACGCGGGGGATCATTGATAGTAACGCGAAATAACATTAATTATAAAGAGCGAAAAGACGTTGTTAGTCTTTCTATAGAACGCACTATTGAGCTGTCTTGTGTTGAGCTGGACCGATATATTGTAGTTTGCGTGTACCGCCCACCCTCGGGCGACTTTGTTGTTTTTGAGGAGGTAATGGAGGATGCCTTAAGGCGGCTATGTAGGTCATCAAAAAAAATAGTGGTCTGTGGAGACTTTAATATTGATATTTTGCTTCACACTCCTTTTACTGGTAGGCTACTTAACTTATTTAAAAGCTTTAATTTAGAGAATATTTTTGATGAACCTACAAGAGTAACTGCAAACTCAGCTACCTGTATTGACAACATTTTTTGTGATTGTAACATTATTGAAAAATCTGTTATCACTTATCTCAGATCTGATCATTGCGGTCAAATGATATCTATTCCAAGCAGTCAACAAAATATAACAAAAGTAATAAAATACAGGCCAGTTACCACTAAAAAAGTAAAGCATTTTAAACAAAGCATCTCAGCTGGATTGCCGACGCTTGACCTTGCACAGGATGATCCGGATGAAATTTATACAAAGTTTTTTGATTTGTTAAGCTCACAATATAACTCTATCTTTAAGGTGATGGAGAAAACACTGTTTAAAGATCTTAAGTTTAGTGACTGGGCAACTGCCGGCATCTATAAAAGTAGAAATAAGCTGTTTGACTTGTATGCAGAAAAAAAATATAATTATTCCCCCGCGTTTATTGAATATGTAAGAAATTATTCTAAATTGTTTAAAAATGTGTGCATACAAGCAAAGTCACTTCACATAAAACAAAAAATTGTCAATTCTGATAATAAAATTAAAACAACATGGGGCATCATCGGCGATGAAATGAATAACCATAAGGTGCATAATAATAATAAATTGGAGCTTAAAATTGATAATCATGTAATTAACTCCGATATAGAAGTTGTAAATACATTTGAGAACTTTTTCAAAAATATTCCAATTACCACAACCAGTTCTCTAAATTCCTCGCCGGCAGAAGCCTATCGTCTTCTAAGAAGCAATGTCTCTGAGTGCAATAAGTTATTTAGGTTTGAACACGTTACCCCATATGACATAGTCAAAACATTTAAATCTTTACAAAATAAGAAAACAGCAGATCTATGGGGGATATCAGTTAAAATAATTCATAATGTAATTGATATTATTGCGCCGTATCTTGCTTTAATTTTTAATAAATCAGTAGATTCTGGATCTTTTCCAGATCTTATGAAATGTAGTAAGCTAATACCGCTTTTTAAATCGGGCAGCAAAAGTGACCCGAATAACTACAGGCCAATTTCAATTTTGCCAACTCTCAGCAAGATATTCGAAAAAATAATGCTCAACCAACTGCTTTTACACTTTAATTTAAATAAACTCCTACACACTGAGCAGTATGGTTTTACAAAGGGTCGATCAACAACCGATGCAGCCGCAAGGCTATTACAACACATATTCGATGCGTGGGAGAACTCACAGAATGCCATTGGTATTTTCTGTGATTTGTCAAAGGCATTCGACTGCGTTGATCACGAGACTCTTTTGCTTAAACTGAGCCACTATGGCATTAAAGATTTTGCACTTAGTCTCATTGCGTCTTATCTCAGCAACCGAGTCCAAAGAGTATGTGTCAATGATGTAAAATCATCCGGATCAGCCTCAGTAATGGGTGTACCCCAGGGTTCTATTCTAGGTCCATTCATGTTTTTGGTCTACATAAATGATTTACCACATTTTGTCCAAAATACTTGCGATATTGTACTATTTGCTGATGATACGTCTTTAATTTTTAAAGTCGATAGGATGAAAGACAATTTTGACGATGTAAATAATGCATTATCTCAAGTTTCTGAATGGTTTACGGCAAATAATCTCCTCTTAAATGCTAAAAAAACAAAATGTGTTGAGTTTTTATTACCTAACACGAGAACTGTCAGTAAAAATTTAAAGATAAATAATGAACCTTTGAAAACTGAGGACTCCACAGTGTTTTTGGGGTTAACCCTGGATTCAAAGCTACAATGGGGCACCCATATAGCAACGCTTGCTGGCAAACTTAGCTCTGCTGCTTACGCTGTTAGGAAGATTCGACAGTTGACTGACATAGAAACTGCAAAAATTGTTTATTTTGCATATTTCCATAGTATTATGTCATACGGAATCTTAGTATGGGGTAAGGCAGCCGATATTGGAAAAATTTTTGTTTTGCAGAAGAGGGCAATCCGCGCAATCTATAATTTGAGGCCGCGGGATTCCCTTCGAGAAAGATTTAAAGAGATAGGCATTCTTACAGTAGCTTCACAATATATTTATAACAACATAATATTTGTCAGACAAAACATTTTGAGTTACAAAAAAAAGAGTGATTTGTCCGATAGACCAAGTAGAAATCCAAATAGGCTCATGTTTCCTGGGCTGCGCCTCAAGAGGGTCCAAAAGTCATTTGTGAGAATGGGCGTGACGTTTTACAATAAAATTCCACAGTCAATCTTAGACTTGCCTCTACACAAGTTTAAGAAATCAATTAAATCTGCTCTCATGAAAAAAGCATATTATACAATTGAAGACTATGTAAATGATAAAAAAGCGTGGATATAATTCGCTCCAGTGATTCATAAGACAGTAATAACTATCCTGTGTTCAATAACAATTGTAAATTTTATTTTTTTTGAAAAGAGCAACCGCCGAGTTTCTTACTGGCTCTTCTCGGCAGGAAAGGCATTCCGAACCAGTGGTAGATTCATTGACGATTCAAAAGTGCTTGTAAAAGTTTATTTGAATAAAAAATATTTCTATTTCTATTTCTATTTCTATAACTAAAGAAATATGACGACTCCCAAATTTAAATAGAAAGCGAAACTGGGAACTGATTTTATTCTTATTCATGCAAATGTCCAAAGTTTCCACGAATTTGTGTGACGAGGTGAAATCGCGGAATCACGACCAAAAGAAGCCATTTTGATTATACTCTTTGAAAGGGTATTAACTGTTATTCTTTAATTCCCGATTTTT
This sequence comes from Hipparchia sbordonii, assembly GCA_038048805.1. Classification (NCBI taxonomy): domain Eukaryota; kingdom Metazoa; phylum Arthropoda; class Insecta; order Lepidoptera; family Nymphalidae; genus Hipparchia; species Hipparchia sbordonii. The sequence goes on from CM076103.1 coordinate 12,586,984, forward strand.
TCTATTTTTGACTCAGGAATCGAGGACAACGATAAAAATATAGACAGATTTTTAATTATAATTTTTCTGAATAATATGTCTATATTGTTATATTAAAACCTGTCTATATTTAGTATTAATGATTACTCCTTGTAGTCTCTACCTGTCATATGAAAGTCCCATCAAAATGAGCTCATGTTATGTGTATAATAATTATGTAAGTATGCTAAGTACATTTTGTTATAAGACGTGTGTTAAAGTATCTTTTCATACCTATTATTATGTAAATTGGTAAGTACATAATTTATGTATTAAGTTATATAAAGAGCTTAACTTTTTTATGAATCTCACCTTCTATTCCTGTTCTATTCTTTTAACCTCATACCCTCTTCCACTGCCTTAGACATATTAAGAGTTTCCTTGTCCACGATTTTTCTTTTTTCCTGTTGTGCACATTGCTTCGGTTTAAAATAAATAAAATAAAATAAATTGTGCACGCAGCAGCTTCAAAGGAATTGAACGTTCAGGAATACATTGGACGCTGCGTGAGGAATACGGTATTGGGTTGGAATTGAAATGTCTGGTGTACCGTGGGGCGTTATACCTATGATTGATGGCGGCCGTTTATCAGCTATTTATGGTGCCCAGATAGCATCCTGATTCCTGTGTGGAAACTAAGAGCTATTTACTACAGGGATAGGTTCCATATTCCTGCTCTTTTTCTGATGGCCAGCTTCCCAACGCAATGAGATACTGGATTCAGGTCTCTCAGATCACACAGGTATTTTACACAAACTTAAGAAACCTATTAAAAGTATGAAATTTTTTTTATCCTGGAAAAATTCCCGCGGGATTATTAAAAATCTTAGCTTTGACGCCCATTCGTCAAAGGAGGTTTTGGGCAAAGTGGGTCCATCAATGAAATAAATTATATTAGGATTGACCTCATAGATTGTGAAACAAGCACTTTATGTTGGTAGAACTCGAAGGAACTGTTGTAAAGCACAATATAATCAATAACATACAAATCAGTAAAATGGAAAACCTAAGTCCATGGTTTAGATTAACGTTGCATGCGGAAATTTTGAGTATCTTTTTTGTGCTGGCATTTAATTATCCCTGCGTTTAAGTTGAAATAGGCTAGAAGCAACAAGTGACTGATTAAAAAAGATATTTTTTTTAGTATTTATCAAATTGATAGCCCAACCTTTTTTTAATTATAGGATGACGCCTGATGACAATCAATGATGGAAAGCACTGATACTCGTAATGTCTAGATTGTAACGAACTTGGCTAGAAAATGCCTATTCACTCTTAGCCAAAAATGGGCATAAAGAGCAAATGCGATCACTAAACCAGGTCGACAGATAGGTAAACATCTTTCTGTGCCTTGTTTGTGATTTAGTAGCCCGCTTAGAAAAGAGGATTTCTATCTCTGTAGATAAATAACTTTCGCGGTCACCTAACAACCGCCAACCGGTGAATTCTAAAATTTATAGTATAATGAAACAAAAATAAAACTGACCGACCGTTCCCATTTCAGGTTAGCGTACGAACTGACAGGCGAAAATAAAATAAAGCTTGTGTCACATGTCGCGTGGACATAACCGAATCGGGATAGAGCCGGATGGAACTAGATAAAACGGGCAGTTCGGTTTATAGCGGCGCGGCGTTTCTATTCAACTGTGAGTAAAAAAGATCTGAATTCACACTCTTTCACAATTTTTCGCCTGACATACCAACCCGATTTTATTGCCTTCAATATGAAAAACAAAATGAAATAATAAGTTTGGCCATGCAAAGTGGCAATGCTGCCAGCATTTTGGCTATTGTGCCACGCTGTGGTGACATCGATGAGGTTATTATATTAATCTAGTTCTCTCCATCGCCCGCTGAGTGATCCTGAGCAAAGTTTCAAGATCCAAAGTTTTCTTGGCTTTTGAAAAATAGACCCTATAGGATTTTAGGCTTATTGACTTACGGACTGTATACGTACCTATATATATGTATTCACTATGTAGCAAAATAGTCTGGAGACTGAAAAAGACCAACGAAAATATAAAGATTCCCTTTAAGCCATTTATTCACGGAAAACCGAAGGATGACGCGTTCGGCCGTTTCACTAAACTCTGACAACGTTGGGATAAAGCTACATATACCTTGCGAGGATACTTTTCCCATTTTCCAGAGAAAAAGTTCGTTTATGTCAATGTTTGCATTTTCGAACCGATTGATTTCATTTCCTTGCGTTCAGAAATGATAATTTTCAGGAAGACGCCATCACGGAAAATACTACGCATAATATTTGCCACTGAATATTTTTAACCCCTATCTAAAAGAGGGGTATTTTTCACCGGCTTTTTTTACAAATATTCCCTTATCCCCAACTGTAAAGCTAGTGCTAGGAGTAGGTTAACAGTTTGTAACTATTTGAACGTTATAGGTAACTTATGTTGGTAGTAGGCTTCTAAACTGGTCTAAGTACATTGGTGCGCTTTCAACTTGCTTTTCAACTTCCTTAGAGGTATGCGCCAGGTAAGCTACCGAAGCAATATACTTATGCAATAGCGCAAGCGTCTATCCATGCGCTGATGTGCCAGCCAACATGAGTACTTGCCAACGTACATGAGACATTCACTGGCATGCGTCTGGGTAGTTAGCACATGCTTCTAACGCACCATAGCATTTTTATTTTATTTGAAAGCGCACCAGTGTAGACCTGCGGTTGATTTATTGGTAAAAATTGCATGTAGCATGCAGCCTGCAAATTAAATTTTTATTTAATGTGTTTCCGAATAAAATTTGCTTTCCAAACTGATCTTAATTTTAAAAATATTCAAATTCAAATTCAAAATTATTTGTTTCATGTAGGCCAACTTGTAGCTCTTATGACACGTCATGACTCTACCACCGATTCGGAATGCAGATTCTGCTGAGAAGAGCCGGCAAGAAACTCAGCAGCTCTTTTCATAACAAAATATATTATGTAGGCTATTTAGAAGGAAGAAAATATTTTTGAAATAAGAATTTTTAATTTTGTTACGGATCGATACCGAAATTGATCTCCAAGATCGCAATACAATAAGTATAAATGAATGAGCATTTAGCCGTTCTATTCAAATTGAGATGGACAAAAAAAGGCTCTTTAAAATAGAACTTAATTGAATCAAAGCGGCGAAAGTTTTAGCTGGAGTGGAAAGAGTTAACTTCAAAATTTAAATTAAAAGACGAAACGAGACGAGAATAATACACGTAATAATTATTCAGGCAAATCTTCGACGAACTTCGACGATTTTATGTGACGAGGTAAAATGTAAGTACATAGGTACAAATATAATACATACGCCAAAATATTCTTATGACTTTGGGTATACGAGTAGGTATGTGAATTATTACATTCATTCGCATTTCTCACGTTCATCCTAAAATGCACTGGGATACTTTCTAATTTAAAGAAACAGGTTTAACAGCTAAACAAAAGTATAATATATTTTAGCCAACTCAGCCTTAATATATTTTGAAGACTTCTTCAAATTACATTAATCCCAAGGAATAAACTACTCTCTAACGAAATTGAACAACAGCAAAAATCATGGTCAGTAGGACAGCAGTCTCCTTCTTATTTACCTATTTAGCATCGCTATTTAGTTTTTAAAAATCCCTCGTGATTTCTTCGATTTTACGGGATAAAAAGTAGTCTATCTCTCCCAGTCCTCAACTATACTGATACAAAAAATCATGTCGATCCGTTGCTTTGTTAATATTTTTATACATTTGCGTCGCTTACAGTCAGAATCACAGATTAATTAGTTAGAGTAACGTTTATCAAGTCTTGGTTCTGACATCAATTTTGCGACCGGTCTGAGAAAGAACTTTGTATATGGATAAATTACCATAGTAGGTAGGTAAGCCTAAAGTTAGCACTTCAGTACACTCCACGAGGCCTAAGATCAGATTTGCATTCGTGAAAGTGCTCCGTTTAGACCGATTTGTAATTGAACATGCAAAACATGCAAAGCTCGTAGACTTAACAAACCCATATAGGGGTTGCACGAGACTGATATCCCGTTTCTGTGGGTATAATATTCCGCATCCTCGTTGCTGAAACAAAATGCATGCGAAAAACAGTAATAGGGATGCTGCCAACTAATCAAACCAGCAATTCTTAGCAACTCTATAGCATTATGCAAGCTATAGGTAGTTTGTTGTTTAGTATTTTCGTTTTGTAATATTTTTCTAAACACCTATTGTTATTTTTTTTTTATTCGATGACAATGTAGTCTTTATTGCGATGGTAAGTGACGATGCAATCTAGGATGGTAGCGGGCTAACTTGGAAGGGGTATGGCAATGTAGATTAAACCCATATCCCTAATCGGTTTCTACACGCCATCGTGCCGGAACGCTACTTTTCGTCGCATGATGGTGATTGATGAGTTATCTCCTTGCGTGGACTATTCCAATACCCTATTACATATTTGGTGTAAATCTGTTCCATGTGATCCGGAGTATTTTCCTGTAAGTATATCCACATTCCGAAAGCTTGCAATCGACTTGTTGCTGCCTTTATGAGAACGTGTATTTTACTTATTACGGATGACTCTCTATTTAATAAATCGGTAAGAAATAATTTCTATTTAACATTAGGCAACATCACAACACTTGTCATTTTGAATGACTATATACAATCTATGACAATTTAAAGTTGTTCGGTTGATTTATTTTAAAGCAGTTGGGTTTTTATTCTTATTTTGTTAGTCATCTTAACACAATTTGCTGCAAACTAAAAATATTTTCAGTACTTGTAGGTACAGAGTAGGGAATGCGCAAATATCGAATTATATAATTATGCAAATCAGCGTTGGCTCCAATCTCCGATTTGCATTGCGACTTATCTTTCGTTGCGAGATAACCATGCAAATTTTACTACATGTGTTATTTCATAGCGCTTAGCTAAGCGTGACCTTATTTTCTTGTTCATACAAAAGCGTACTTGATATCGACTTTTTTGCTCTATCAAAATTTTTAATTTAAAACAGCAATGCCAGCAACATTTTCGAATGTTTGTATTCATGTTGAATTAAACTTAGAACTGATTACAACAAAGTTTATTACTCTCGAAAACAACAGCTGTATCTACCAGGAATTTTTACGCTCCCAAATTAGGCTGATGCTGACACGGATGCTGGAAGAGTGTTCCACACCTTAGCGGTTCTTATCAGAGACGTCGAATTAAAGCGTTTCGTTCGAGTAGGTTGAATTTCTACCACAAAAGGATGCCAACGCTCACGACTTCTCGCAGTGTGATAAAAAGATGAAGGAGGAACTAAGTTGTAAAGTTCCTAAGCACACTCTCCAAAGTATATTCGATAGAACATTAATTATATGATAGAGCTCAGTGATTCCACCTCTTCCTGTATCGAAGTAGGTTAAAACAATCCGAAAATGGAACGCAAAGTCCCTTATTGCTTCTTGTTCCCCCGATGTTGTCGCACGCACCTTTCCTCAAGTTAATGAATAGATAATTGTTTTCGGAGATGTTTTAATTTGTTTACCTGAGTGTACGAAATTCGCTAAGTGAATTGTTTGCCTAATTGAATCCACTGTTGATATATAAAATTTAGGCAGCGCTTTCAATAGAATATTCACTGTGATTCGATTAGAGTAAGTAAACATAAAAGAGGACGAAAGTTAGGAAATTCTGTTGAAGTTCAAAACAAAAACCAAAGAATTGGAAGACATCGTATATTGTGCACACAAAATTTAGTCTATTTTAAGAAAAGGAAAAAATAAGGAGACCGTTTTCACCAACGTTCCCTAACTTTTACGGGTTACCCAAGCTAGCTAGTTAGGTGACACTTCCTGTCAATTTTATTTTCATGAACCTTTAGGGAACACCTAAAGGTGAAAATGACTCACCTAAATCCAGTAAATCACTTCACCTAAAGGTGAAATCATTGGATAAGGGATTGTATTTAGGGGTTACCTATGTAAAGAACCTCCTAGGGATGATTTAGGCATCCTACCAATATAAATGTACAAATGTGTTTTGATTTTGCACCACGACGGAGCTTCTGACTGTCTTGACGTTTGTATGGGTACCAAAGATGGAATTAATAGAAAGATGGGGAAAAAATTAATTAAAAAGATGAGGAATTCAAGAGTAAAATTTTTAATGAAAAACAAAGGATGCTCACGGAAAACCTAGTTTACGATAATTCTAGCCAACGTAAACATGAAAAGTTACACAAAGTCACACTAGGGAAAGTTCTAGTAGTAGACAGTACCCATCATTACGTAATTAATGGAAAGATTCACAACTTCAGCATCAAGCATTACGTACATAGAGAAACGTAGCTAATTGTCTCAATCTGTCGCACCAACGACGCCGCGCCAAGACAACTTGTAAGATACGAGCATATTGAAGTGACGTCTCCTTTAGCCTGGTAATACACGTCCGATTTTGTTTCCGATTGTCTGATCAGGCAACCGGATCGTATTTACTCGATACACATCCGATTTTTCCGTCAGGCGTTTTCTGAACTCAGTTGTTATGCTACTAAATGCAATATTCAAAAGCCCCAAAAAAACCCCTGTATCTTGTTACCATTCAAGGCTAATGTTTAAATAAGTTTCCCGTTTTATTGAGGTAAATAAAAATAATATAACTTAATTTTAATTACATTATTCGGAATTCTTATAGTCATACAATACAATAATATGTTTACATTATAACTGTAACATTTTTTGGAGATGGAGTAAAAGTAACGCAAGATCCACCATCACGTTTTAAAATGAAAAAGGAATTAGGTATATATCGAAAAAGCGTATTCAACGCTAATGTATTGAAATATTTTCAAAACGCTTTAGCTATAAAACGATTTTAAGCATATTATTCCGGAATACCGTAGACGTTTTGCTTTATTTACTCGTTTTGGTCAGTCAATTATGTGACGCTTGAAAATTTATTTATGCCCCTAAAAATAGCCCTAAATTTTTTTGAACCCTAAAAAAATACCAATAAGCAAAATTCCGCCCTAAATTTGGGGCTAAAAGCCCTAAGTTGAGAACCCTGACTGGCAAAATCGGAAGGAGTAACCGGATGTCTATTTTGTCTCATACTAGAAGTATGTAGACCGCGCCTTCAGACAACCGGACCGACAGTAAAATCGGAAACGCCTCGCGCCCGTTTCCGACTCGGACGTCCGATCCGGCCACCGGATCGGACGTATATTGACTGTTCATACAAAGTAATGGCTTCAATGCCTTCCGGTAGCCTGATCAGACAATTGGATGAAAAAACCTGACGTGTATTGCCTGGCTTAGAGTTAACACACATAAACGCGGTGCGACTTCACAATTGGCAGTCGCGGTTGCAACACAGATACTTGCGACGACGCATTTCTACGATGTGACAACATTTTGATACCACCCTTCATTTGGGACTTTAAAATGCTAGAGTGAGAGAACATGTAAAATGGCAGACCGTTTATTTATTTTTGAAGATACCCATTCTAAAGTATTTAAAAAATATTTATTTGTAATATTCGTATTTTTGAGAGAAGTAGTTGCCATCTCAACAAGTATAAATACAGATTTTTCTCTGTGCTATAATATCTTGTCCATAAAATTAAAAAGGAGTAGGTAGGTTCATCTATATTGATTCATGGCAAACAAGAGAGTTCAACTAGCAAGTTCTAAGATCCTAGGAAGAATTATGATCATGAGATGGTTGCAATGAGGCATTGCATCGCAACGCTAAAACAAACGTAGCGATGTCGCGTCGCATCGAATTTATGTGTGCCACGTCGCATCACGTTTTTGTGATGTCGCATCGCATCGCGTTTATGTGTGCCGGCCCTTAAGCGTGCCAGATCTCCGAACTCGTCACACGCACCGTTCCCCTGAGTCTAATTTGTTTTTGAAGATATTTTAATTTGTGTACCGATGTGTACTGAATTCGTTAGGTGAATTGTTTGCTTGCTTGAATCTTCAATTTAATGTCCTGGTTTCAATTTCGAGTTCGTGTTTACGGAAAGTCTCTTCCTAGCGAGCTCCATACAAAAGAGTATTATTATTTTATTGAAAATTTTGTTTTTGAACCGAATCCGGCCACGGCGACCACTCTCCACAGAGATTACCCATCTGCGCTGGAGATATTATAGTGCACAAGTGTGTGCACAAACACAGGTGCACTTTCTATTCCCTCACTCTCATAGTCCGATGTGGGGCGGAAATCTGACTCGACTGGAGAGAGATCAGCAAACTGCAACAATACACTTTTAGCTCCGCAGTTTATGTAGGTACCTAATATAGTCTGTAATTTTTGTAAAACTTCTAACCAATAATAATAGGAACTGTAGGGTAAAGATGCCGAATATGAGATACCATTTACATATTCGGCCATAAAAAATAAATTATTGCACTAATGACTATGAAAATTACTTATATTCGATAAGTATTTAATGAAGTTTATCCTTGAAAGACCGTTTAGTGCTAGGTATAATAGATTTTTTGTTATATCAGATAATATTAGAAAAGTCAGAAATTACGTCTCACAGAAATGGTCTCCTATTAAGAGATACCAAGGGTTTTTAATATGAGATAGTATAGATTTGGAGAAAAAGGAAAGAAATCAATTCAAAAAACTTTTTATTGGCGATATTTATTAATCTACAACATCGTACTACTAAATAAAAAGGTTTTAGTAACAACTTAATAGTATATTATCATATGCTTATGCCAAGTGGTTGATGTTTTTCAGATGTAGATGTAACCCATAAAATCGTTAGTCCAACTTTACAATATTTTTCTATTTTTGCTTCTAAATAGTCAGAAAAAGCTGGAGGTCTTCCCATGAACCTTGACAAATACTTCTGCATTAGCATCTTTTTTGACATAACGTTCTAGAATTACTCTTAGGAACATCGAAAGTTTTGACGCTATTAGGTAACATTGCTTCGCACTGCACTCGCGGCCCGTATTATGGCATCGTGGTCCTAGGACTTCTTTGATCGACGGCATCTAGAAAAAGAGGTTTTTAAATAGTCGTATTTCTATACATCCTAATATGAGATATCTCATTTAAGGAGCCCCCACGTGTCTCATATTAGGAAATCACCCAAACTTAAAAACTAGGCTGCCTATTATTTTTTGACGAAGAAAATACAACTAAACTGCAAATGCATTGTAAAATTAATCATATAACTGATACAATGACTGTAAATTTAAATTATTTTGTGTGACTATAAAGTTGTAACATACCTCGTTAATATTTGGTGTCAAAAATCGGGTTTTGCGGTTTCGTAAAAATCTGCACATACACAACCTGACTTCGCCTCGAACTGGGAAGCACCAACACATGTTTCGGTCTGTTGCCACGCGGCTTCTGGTGAAAGTATCGCCAAATAGCTGCGGCGATTAGTTTCGCCAAAACCTCACTATCTCATATTTGGCAACTATCTCATATTCGGCATCCTTACCCTATACTTCTTTCTCATGGGAAGTGTCTTCAAATTACACACCTAAGACCACGTAGAGTTAATATGAAACAACACCGTACAATGTTACATTTTACTATACAGTGTAAGCGATAACTTTCAATTACTTTCAATTACTTTCTACTGCCTCGTGAAGTTTTCAAACTAGCAAACATCTTGTATTTCAAACAGGAAATGTACGGTTATTGAAAAGTTTTACTTGCACGTGCGGTTTACTTTAAGTTAGGTATAAAATATCTACTTCATTCACTTAAACGTCGCGAATGTTACATGCTACCTACTTACTCTACGTGGTCTTTTTCGTCTGTTATTCCGTAGGTAAGATTTACAGAAATATATCAAGACAAGCGTTTGCCCACATTTTCGCTCACGTTTGTCCGATTTTTCAAACCCCTATTTAATCCCCTTATTAGGAGTGGAATTTTCAAAAATCCTTTCCTAGCGAATGCCTACGTTATAGTAGCTATCTCTATACCAAACAGCCCGATACGTCTAGGGGTTTGTATCAAGCGACTTATGTCTGTTTTCACCACCCATACTTACTCGTAAATTACCGCCTATATGTAGGAGTCATCTTTCATCGTAGGTTATCATCGTAGGTTGCCCCTAAATACAATCTCTTACCCAATGTCATTTCTATTTTTAAGTGTTCCCTGAAGGTTCGTAAAAACTAAATTGACATCACTTAACTTAGCTTAGGTGACGTCAATTAGGAACGTTATGATTCCGCATAGAAACCTAAACCGAGGAGCACCATTACCCCTCGGTTAAACCGAGTATACCGTTTAGGTGGATTACCCCTTTCAGGTTAGGCCGCTTCAATCTTAAAAAGCACATCGTCACTTGCCACTAGGTGAAATACCACTCAAGGGCTACCTACATAAATAAAATAAAATAAAAACTTTACCAGAATATCGGCGGATACATTATAAAGGGGAAATTCATAATGAAATACCTTGGTTTTTGTATGCATCGAATGAGAAGAATTTGCATGTGAAAAATTTCGACACTGGAGATCGTTACGCATCGGTATCAAAGAGCCGTGATTGGCTCGTTAACTGCTGAAAATTTTACACCGAGATGTAGGTTCTTGTACTGGATGAGTTTTTGTAACAGTTTTTTCTCATTATCATCACCTAAGATAAAACTACATTAAAATAGCTGCTCTGTATGGATAAACCTAAGAGTGCATAAAGAATACAACGCTACTTTAAACATTTTTAATAGCAAATTATATGACGAAAGTTTACAGTATAAAAAATATCCTATTATTAAAAGAAAGTGTCCGCATAATATTATTAAATTACATCACATAGAACTTTAAATAAATTGTAGGTATTATTCATAATCCTTATTAGTTTACCAGACATGGATTATTAAAATGAAAATTGTCAATTTCACATGGACTACGTCTGAGTCTATCTCTAGGATAAAAGATAGGTATCTACGTGACTAGAATTTCAAAAAAAGATTCAAGAAAAAGAAAGATTATGTAGAATATTCAGACAATTATTAGAGAAGAGAGAAGAAAGAAAGATAATTATGTCAAAAAGGATACAGACAAAATATAAAGATACATTTATACTATAATCTGGATTTAACAGACAGTTAATAATGGTTGAAAAAACCAGATACACTGAACAAATCCCGATGCGCCAGCTTTAATTTTTTCTCTCCATAATAAGCGTTAAATCTGTACAAATTCCTCCAGGAACATGAAGACAACAAGAATAAAACCTCCAATCGCGGATTAAAGTCTAACCACAGGTGTGGAAAAATAAATCAGTGGTGTATTTCTGCTAATAAACGCCTGTAAGTCCCGTGGGAAATCTGAGGCCTTCGAACGCGACGAGCTAATCTGAAGAAATAACGTACACAGTTCACCTAATGCAATATTTTTGTATCATGAGTACGATAAAGGATTAGAGGATTATACAACCTTACATTGAATACCTACTAGCAACTTGCTCCGGTTTGCCACGAGTGCAATTTACTAATGAAAAAAATGAGAAGTGCCTGTTAAGATCTTCATATAAAAATACCATCCTTTCGCACTTTTCCGGTGGATTTTCAAAAAATTAGCACAATACTATTAAGAAATATAATCTCTAAGGACACGACACTTCCATTAAATGTATATTTTTAGATAAAATCGCCCATTTTTATCCAATGTCAGAAACTCTCAGCGGAAATATCTGAATGGAAAGCACTCTCTGATCAGAATCGTACTAATCCAAACGTTTGCAATTTAATCGATCCACCATTCAACACAATTTGCATTTTGATCACTGAATAAATGAGACAATTTTAGTTGATACTCTTTGTTCGTTATGAATTATAATTTGACCTAGCAATATTAGATATGCTAGTCTCACATCATAGAATAGTTTCACTTGTTAACGCGACGAGTTTAGTACGAACTAAGAACATTTTTGCTACTCTCTTATAGAAAAATAGCTACTTCTGACAAGCTGACAACATTTTGCGATTAAATATTGACCATCTCTTTAACCTAGTGGCTAGATTTTGTCAAATCCAGAGTTCTTAAAAGAGAGCATAAATCATGCTATGATAATAGAATAATAATTCATTACTTCAATTTTCATCATTTAAAACGTCTGATTGAGGTTTAATTGAGGTCAAAGCACTCAAATGATGATCATGATTATTTATCTTCTTTATAGCACTTATTATACTGATAAATATCAGACCACTTTGTTCGGGGGACCCCGTTCCGACACTACTCCGAAGTATTATAAAAGATAATAAAGTTTAGAATATTCCTTACGACAGCTTCACCTAATCGACCCTTGTTTTGCTACGGATTTTTGGGGCTACCTATGCTCACCACTCGCTCCATATCGCCATGCTTATTTTTTTTTATTCGATGACAAGATAGTCCTTGAATGCGATCTCACCTGATGGTAAGAGACGATGCAGTCTAAGATGGTAGCCGGCTAACTTGGAAGAGGTATGGATTAGTCCATACCCCTAAACGTTCCGGAACTAAATCGCTTTACGTCCCGTCTTTGACGGTAGAATGGTTACTAACCACGGCCAGCAGACCAGACCTAGACAATTCAGAAATTATAAGTTACCAAATTGCTCCCGTTGAGAATCGAACCCGAGACCTCCCAGTTATAAGACCACAGCCCTCACCACTGCGCCAGGGAGGTCGTCAAGGCTTTGTATGTATCTCTACCCTTTCCGGGTGGTTTTACAGACGATTAATGTTATGTTAGTATAATTGTTTGTCTGTGACATCATAATTGAGTGAATGTGTTTCTTTTCTTTCCATTCGAGATTTTTAAAAACTCTCTTGAGGTAGAGTAGGGAAGACAAGACTAAATGTTTTTCGAAGATACAGGTTTACATCAATCAAGCCTTATGGAAAGCAACGATGAGGTTAAATTCTTTACAGTAGACTAACCGACTGTTACTGTAGTCATTGCTAAGAAATTTTGGTTTTAACCAAGGCATTCAGTAAAAACTAATTTTTCCTAGGAAAAGTGCATACGAATTTTCAGTGACATCTATTAAACATACTAATTATTTTCGAAATCGCAAAAGAGCCCTAGAAACCTCAGTAACAAACTATTTGTATATTGGATCAAAACACCACGACAAACTTAAGCACGCTCCAAGTACTGTACGCTAAGTATCACTTACCACAGAAGTTTAACAAACTATGCGAAGTAACACTCAAGTTAGCTGGTGTAAAACTTTTCAATATCCGTATGTTTCCTTACTTTATATACAAGCTTAGCTTGAGAAATCTTATACAGTAGCTATTTTAACACGTCGATTCATCACTTATTTTGTTGTTGTACTTGTTAGAAGAACTTTGTTCGGACGGGATCTTCTACATATAACTATCTACTTCAATGCGATGATATTTTTTTTAATAATTTTGAAACAGTTGATACTGAAAATTTGAAAGATAAATTAAAATTTATCTATACACATCACAAACAACTGAGAACCTCGGATATTCATGAAAATAGGTTTTATTTTTACTACAATCTATTTTCATGAATGTCTGAAATATCAGGACAAACACTAAAATAACACACTAACACACACAATAACACTAAAATAATAGTTCAGCTTGACTGATATTCTTTAAAAAAAAACTCGAATTGGATGTAGAAACTTAGTAATCCATTATATGAAAAAACTAAGAAAAAAACAGTGGAAGAAAAGGAATAAAGTTAAATATAAGTATAATCAGTTAAGTTAAATAAATCTTCAAGGAATCAAGTTTTATAAGTGAATACTAACATTTCTATGAATTGGAATGAAAATTTTGCAAAATAGGAAACCGAAGATCTGTTTAATAGAAAAAATTTGACAAAGTAATTCTTGAAGAAACAATTTATATAGTTTCAACAGCATTCATTCTCCAACAACTTGTTAGAGCAAATTTCTCAACTCATGAATTTACTAAAGGACATGGAGCAAAAGATTTACAAAGTTCCGGTTGAACTAATTTTATAAAATTTGTAACTAGGTAAATTTCAAGGTATCTAGTCACTATGAATAACTGTTACTCAGAAACTTGTTCAATAGCAATACGCTTCAGATATCTTAAGTACCAATGTTTTAAGGGGATATACTATCATTTTATGCTTTACTAGCGAACTGCCCCAGCTTCGCACAGATGTGATTTATTAATGAAGAACAAAAATGCTATAGTTCCAACTTTTCCTGTGGAAGTTCCAAAAATTTTCTTTCGACGTTTTTGTTCCTGACAAGCTTATTCTGAGAAACACTGCTCTAAAATATTTATTTTTCAGGTGAAAGCGAAGATGTAAGCGGAGAATTAAGCAGATGGATGGAAGAAAGTGAAAGCAGAAGTAGAGGCGGAAGTGGAGACGAAAGTGGATGCGAAAGCTGAGACTGATGCGGACGTGGAGATGGAATTGGAAGCGAAAGCGAAGAAGGAAGCGGATCTCATTGATGTCTTTATCTCTTAAAATATAATAAGTATTTCCTTCTCACGTTTTTGTGAAATATTAATTTAGTGTAGCTGTAGGGCCCTTAATTTTACTTTACAAGTAGGTAGTTTATCTATCTGTTTGTTTACTGCTCTTCAATTATCAATCCATGATTGATAAGAGATTGCATATAATACCTCACCTTTCATATTTCTTATTCTAGTTCCAAGCACCTACTAACTAGTGCTGTTAGAAATGAGTAGATTACCACTTCTTGTTTTGTGTGCGTTTGCGGTTTCTGTAAATTATGGGGCTGCTAGTGAAAGTAAGTTACATGTAATGCATTGCACAATAAAGCTCTATTACTACCTATTCTTTGTTAAATCAAAAAATTCACAATAATTACTTATCGTTTCCGAGCTAAATAGGTAGGCTATTTATAGATTTTGGAGCAGTGTTTGGAAAAAGTTTTTATCTAGAAAATTATTATCTACTTATTTTTCTATTTCGTAGGGTATTTAGTTCAGAAACCAATTTCAAAATGAAAATTGCTTAATATTTCAACAAATCCCCATAGTTAATAATTTAAAGTTGATTTACGTAGACCGCTTAAAGAAAATCTATAAAGTATCTATGTATTATCTTTTTGGCAGACCCCACTACTAGGCGGACGGACGAGCTGATGCGGCAGCCACTGGATGTAGGCAGCGCAGAATGTGTTATGTGGAGATCATTTCAAGAGATCTTTGTCCAGCAGTGGACATCTATCGGTTGAAATGATGATCAAGATGATAATCTTTTTTATCCTGATTCACAAGTTCAATTCCTACAATTTCAACTATTCACTTAGGTCGTGTTTTCAGAACGGGTCATCTGCTACTACGGTTCATGGGCCACTTACAGGAACAGTCTTGGCAAGTTTGATGTCAGTGACATAAACACATCGCTATGTACCCACATCGTGTATACCTTCGTAGGTATAAATACGAAGGGGGCTGTCGTTTCCTTAGACCCCTACTTGGATTATCCTGACAACTGGGGTAAAGGTAAGATACAGAGAAATGAAGAAATCTGCGCTCTACCAAAACTGGCATACGTTAGATACATTTTCTATTTACTCATGGAACCCTAGTTGATGTCCGCGGCTTCGCTCGAGTGGATTTAGTTTTTAAAAATCCCGTGCGGTCTGTTTTTTTTTTTTTCGGAATAAAAAGCCTATGTTACTCTCCCGGTCCTCAACTATACCCATGCAAAAAATCACGTCGATCCGTCGCTTTGTTGTGGCGTGATTGAAGGACAAACCAACAAACCAATAAACATTCACAACACTTTCGCATTTATAATATTAGTAAGGATTTTATAAAATTCATTCAGTAGTAAAACGTCCGTCTACATTCAAACTACCAAAAATGACCACCCATCGATTTGATGGCTGCGGTCAACGATGTTTAACCAGTTCAATCAACTGTGCCGCAGTTAGCCCTCACTAACCCCAGCAAGTAAAGCTATGTGATTCTTATAAAATTCACCTTTCAGATAACTTACGAAAGTTTATGGCACTAAAGCAACAAAATCCTAACGTGAAAACTTTATTGGCTGTTGGTGGATGGAACGAGGGATCAGCTAAATATTCTCTTGTAAGTTTGTAAGTTCTTGCCATTTGTTGGACATAAATATTTGTCTCATAACTCGAAAGTGAACAGTTCAAACTTCACGTACGCTCTATAAACCTTTGATAAGTTACTACGTAAACTCTCATCAAAGGATGCGATGTTTTATATTCAAAGAGTTTAAACCGATTTTCACGCTGCTGGTCCTCTCCACTGGCCGTGAAGACAGCGGGGGTACGGGCTTCGAGGTTTAACTTGAGGAGCGTGGGGAAGTACACTTTTCCGGTGATGAATTTAAACCACATGGCTAGGGTCCTCTATTTAGGGACCCATGTAGTTGAGGGTCGAATCCGCGGGCTCTGCACTACGGGCAGGTAGTTCGCCGCCACCGCGGATGCTCTTGTTACGCTTTCTACTTGGATTTCCACGCAACAAGACCCGTAGGTTCACCCGTAGGTTCCTTAATTTTTTTAGCTTAGCTTTTGCCCGCGACTTCGCTAACGTTAAGTTCGATTTTTCAAACCCTATTTTACCCCGTAAGGGATTCAATTAAAAAAAATTCTTTCTTAGCGAATGCCAACGTCATAATAACTATCTGTATGCCTTTCAACGCGATCCATTCAGCGCGGCGGTTAGAGCTGTGCGTTGATAGATCAGTCAATCAGACCTTTGCGTTTTATATATTTAAGAAAAAGTTATACTGATAAGGCCGCCCATGCTTTCTAGCACTATTCATTGGTACTATCGTAATGGTTTTGTTTTCCTGTATTTTGGTGCAATAATGTTTTCTACTACTACTACCCATAGATGGCCGGAAATCAGAGTCTTCGCAATAACTTCATCAGCACAGCCCTGGAAATGGTCCATAAATACAACTTCGATGGGTTAGACGTTGACTGGGAGTACCCTAATCGCTACGACACTGTGTACGGGCCAGCCGATGTTGATAACTTTTCCAAGCTCTTGAAGGAACTAAGAGCAGAATTTGATAAGCATGGACTTTTGCTAACTGCTGCCGTTTCTTCTGTTAAGAAAGTTGCTGCTCTGTCTTATGACATACCGGTTATTAGTCAGTAAGTTCTTTATTTATATACCTACGTCCTACGTCTTATAGTCCATAATAGTGTTTACGTATATAAGTTCCTTTTATTACAGATATTTAGATTTTATAAACGTAATGGCATACGATTTGTATGTAGGCTCAGACCCTGAAACAGGACATAATGCTCCTCTACACAAAAGCAAAGAGGATGATGGTATAGCAAAGGAAGATCTAAATACCGTTGATGGAGTTTTGGAATATTGGTTAGGGCAAGGTAAGAAAATATTTTTTTTATAAAAAGAATATTAGCCAAACTGATGTTGACTAATATCCTCCTAAGTATCCCTTCCAAATAAGCGGAAAGCTTGTGCTAGGAGTGGGTACGACAATATTGCAACGGGTGGGGATCCAACCTGCAGTCCGCACCTAGTAGGTAACAACATGATCAAGAGATGAGTACTTTAAAGTGAAATTAAGTATCAAAATCAGCAAGAACTATTTATTCCATATCAATGTCATGTCATGTATTTTTATTCTTTAAGGATGTCCGCCAGAGAAGCTCGTGCTGGGTGTACCGCTATACGGCCATACGTTCCAATTAACAAATGCTAATAACAACGGAGTTAAAGCACCTTCAAGTGGGCCTGGCATTGCAGGGCCTTATACCGTCACAAAGGGATTCATCGGATATAATGAAGTACGTTATGATCTGTAGGAATGCGTTGTCTTTAAATTGAATTTGTGAATTTTATTGAAAAAACATCTCATTCTACTGGGAACGAGTCTCCTTTCAGAATGAAAAGGGTTTTTCCATAAAAATAAATAACTCCAATGTAATTTTTTATCCGCATTTGGGATCCTCATTTTGAACCTGTTATCTCGTGATGTGTAGCTGAATGTAGATAGTTACTAGGGCAACGAAACGGTCAATAGGTACTCAGTTAATTCATCATTCTTAATAATAAGACATTAAATACTTAATAGCTAAAGACTAAATTAAAACAAATTCCTAAATATCATAAATTAGCAGTTAAAACATAAAAAAATGCCATCTAAAACGCTGGAACGAGGAAATGAGCTGAGAACGCTGGCTGCGTTACCGCGATGAATGGCAAAACTTATATGTTAGTCGAGGTAACTTCTAACCCTTCGGTCACCAATGGACTCTATAAGACGGGGTACTAGATCCTTAAAAAAGGATCCATAAAAAAGGATTAGCATCCTCGTCCCAAGACCTGTAATAATCTGTGTTTTAATTTTTTATCATTTGCGCTACTTTGCTGGGCCTGTCAGAATGAAAGGTCAGGGCAGGCCTTACGATCTTTTCTTATTCCTTATTCCTATATTTAATTTCCTAAAAAACTTAGATACCAACATACTTGCTCAGAAAACTTACCAACTTCATATTATTATTGTACCGTTTCAGCTGTGCCAGTTATTCAAGGCTGAGACTTGGAATATTCTTTATGATGACTCTGCAAAAGTACCGTACGCTGTGCGAGATGAAAACTGGGTTTCCTACGATGATACGGATTCTTTAGTAGACAAAGTTCAATATGCCCTTCAAAACAACGTGTCTGGTATTATGGTTTGGAGTATAGATACTGATGATTTCCGAGGCATATGTCAAAATGAAGATTACCCTTTGCTTAGGAGTATTAATAGAGCTTTGGGAAGACCTGTTGATGCACCGAATACAACACCTTTGAATCCACCAATTACAGGTACATACCTTAACTTTTTCATTCCACACTTATATTATAAATGTGATTATAACTGTGTTGGTCTATTTGTTACATTTTCACACCTAAACCTCTGAACCAATTTCGATAAAAAGTGGGAAGGAGATAGCCATCTGTATGCTAAATTTCAGCCTGATCCATCTATTGGTTTGAGCAGTGCGTTAATAGATCAGTCAGTTAGTCACCTTTTGACTAGGGTTTTTAAAAAGTTATTTTTTTGTAAAGAATAAAATTATTCTTAGGATATTTTGTTATTTTCAGCAACAACGGTTTCCACATCCGTTTGCAAAGATGACGGATTCCAAGCAAATCCTGAAGACTGTTCGTCATTTTACTATTGCATGCGTGATTCAAATGGCAACTTAGTGTCCAAACTGCTGCACTGTCCTGGAAACCTTTTGTGGGACCAGAAAAATCAGCTCTGTAACTATCCTGGCCAGGTTGTTTGCTAATTGTATTGAATGATGCAATCCAAATAATGTAAACTAAATGCTGAGTTTTTTTGGTCGATTATATCTAACGTTACCTACATCAAGAATAAAGTTTTTAATCAGTAGAGATATTTTTATTAAACAAGTTATAATTTAAAAAAATTAAAAATACGACTGCCCAGCCAAAAAAGGAATTAAAAAGTTAAATACCACAGTCGTAATGACTTTGGAATGTTATTCACGTTTTTAAATAATATTTTTTTTGTGAATTTCTGGATTTTGAACTATAGTGTTATATATTTTTAGAATCTACTCATTATTTTCTAGATGTTGATTATATGCTTAATCTTATTTTCGAATTATTTTTTCAACTTTAGTCTTTAACGCGGGGCCATTTTTTTTTAATTTTGCCAGCTTATGTCACCCAAAATAAGTTAAGGATTCTAACGTTACCTCCTTAGATTAATTATACATAGATAGTAAGTCTCTAACAAAATTCCGCTCGAAACGTAAGCTTCAAAACAACCACAGCAATGTGTGAGTTCATGTAATTACATTCACCGATACGCACTTGTGTGCGTGAGTCATGCCACAAGCGGAAGGATTGGAAAGAAATTCTCCCTAGATGTAGGGAAAATTCATCTTCCGATTTAGCCTTAAGCGGCAATTTTATAAATATACTACCTGTTGCCCGTCACTTCGTCCGCGTCAATTTTTGTTATTATGATTGCGATTAAGAAGTTTTTAAAAGAATATTTTAAATACGGATAATTTTCCCTGTTTTTGCAACATTTTTGACAACACTTATGCTTCGCTCCTATTAGTCGCAGCGTGATGTTATATAGCCTAAAGCCTTCCTCGATAAATGAACTATCCAACACAATAAGAATTTTTCAATTCGAACCAGTAGTTCCTGAGATTAGCGCGTTCAAACAAACAAACTCTTCAGCTGTATAATATTAGTATAGATAAATAAATAAAATTGATGTTTCTGTTTGTAAGTTTTTAATGAAGTCTAACTCACTAGCTTTTGCCCGCGACTTCACTCACGTTAAGTTCGATTTTTCAAACCCCTTAGGGGTTAAATTTTTAAAAATCCTTTCTTAACAGATGCCCACGTCATAATAGCTATCCACGTCATAATAGTCATAACATTTCCTTTAATATAATATTTAGATATCATTCAAACAGAATAGAATAGAATAATTTTTATTGAAATAAACTTTTACAAAGTGCTTTCGAATAGTCAAATGAATCTACCATTTACAATTTTTTTCTAGAGTAGGTACCACTTGGTCATCCTAATAATTAATATTTGGTCACCCTAGTAATACATAAATGAACTAATGTGAATCGGGATTAAAAACAACAGGTACTTAGAATGAGAAAAAAAAGTTACGGGGTAAAATATTTCTCGTAGAGCTAGCAACATTTTCATTGCAATAGGGTCTGTGATACCTACGATTTATTTTTATGTTGTGAAGAATGTTTTACTCAAAAATGTAAGTTTTTTGGAAGTACTTACTTGTGAAATGTGATGTTTAAATGTTTTTGTTTTTTATGTGATGAATTATTACATCCTTTCACAGCACAGTACGGCATTTTTGAATATTTTTGTGCGAGCTCGTCCTAGTAAGACTCGACCTTGAACACTAACGCGACGATAGGCGTGCGGATATGATTTAATATCCCTAAAAATGGCTTATAATCGCGTCAACTACTGCGCTTCTAGGTATAAATATTCTTAGGTTACCTCATTCATCAAAATCGGTTCAGGCGTATAGAAGTTATGGTGGAATATAAAAACTCACATACATACATGAACCCTGAAAATAATGAACTCCTTTTTTCAGGCAGTCGTATAAAAAGTTGACACCTATCACAGAAGACATATTCTACATAATGTTTTTCCATTATTAGATAAGAATATCGTAAGTAGGTATTTGTAATGAGCCACACTTGAGACGTCCTTCACCAGATTCTGCGAAAAACGATCTACTTATACGTATAAAATTGAGTAGAAGAGTACTTTGTAGGGCAAAAAAGACAAATTCTTTAGATAGGTTAAGTTAGTGAACTTAACAAAATACAAATATCTGGTAAAGACGCGGGAATTCATTAGCTAACCTAATAAGTTTGTAGAATATGTCATGTAAGTAGGTACTTAATATTACTCGTCTACTTAATATTAGGATATCATAATAAATTATTCAAACAAAACTAATATTTCAACTAAGTAGGTACCTACTTAAAATAGCACAACTATAGTTGTTGAAATAAAAGTTTTTTTTTTATGTAGGTACAATGTATTTAATGAATTACAAGACAAAATTAGAAGAAGTAGACAAAGGTGAAGCTTATCTCTAAAAAATGGGCACTAATAGGAAATATTAATTAGTCATGCTAAAAATTGCTAAGTAATTAAATCTTCTTTGTAAAAATAAATTAGCTTCCGACAACTGAAAATTAGAAATTCTTGCCTCAGGCTACAAAGTACGGAATTTGTCTAAGTGTCTTCTTCAGGCATACAAGAACCCCGCATAAAAGATGGCCGGCTCTTTTGTCCGAGGTTAAAAAGTAATTTCCTATGTCGTCAACGTAAATAAAGGAATATAACATAATCATAGCATTCTATTTATACAAAGGGCCGAAAGGATATTGGATATTTAAATAAATCGTAATGAAGGATTTCGGGGCACAAACGAAGACTCCGATGGCAAATAATATTAAAATAATAGGTAGGTATTTGCAAAGGACATAAAGGTCCCTACACACCACGCAACCTAGCGTTCGATGTCGTCGTCAGCCGCGAATTTGGTCACAGAAGCTCACTAATCAGGTACCTACTTCGTGTGGCCATTTTGTAGAATGGCCGTTGCGACCATAAATTTAGCCGGCAGAAAGGAATGCTAACTATATGGTCCGGCCAAGTGTGCGATGCAGGTTGGATCAGGATACTTTATCTGGACGCTGCAACCACTGAGCGTGGTTGTTTCTCATAGTGCGCAAGATTTCCAGCACCTTTTCATACTACTCGTAGTAATATCTATTATTTTATGAAAACAAAATCGTTTTATGAGACTTTAAACGGTGTAGGCATATAATGGCTGGATCATGCGTCATGCTCGTGAACGGGTGCCGCCAACGGGAATGGGTCTGCTTTGTGTCTGCCCATGTTAACATGTCTTTGGTTGCGGTAGACGTACATTTTTGAAACTTCTGTGTGGAAACATTGTGTGCATAGCCTAGTTCTTTTTAACAATTGTAAAAAAAAAAAAAATTTTTTTTGAAAAGAGCAACTGCTGAGTTTCTTGCCGGCTCTTCTCAGCAGAATCTGCATTCCGAACCGGTGGTAGATTTTTGACGTTTCATAAGAGCTACAAGTTGGCCTACATGAAATAAATAAATTTTGATTTTGATTTTTTTTGATTTATTTTGTGATCGAAGGGTCTAGTGTAATAATGGAATTTCATAAAACTCAAATTTTTTGAAAAGTTCCGAAAATTAACCAAACCACCGAGTGAATTTTGATACGTTGCTGTGTCAACCACAGTAACGTATCAAAATTGCCCATTTGCTACGTCGATTAGATTACCGAGTCTATACACATTATTTTCAGCTTTCTCATACTGAAAAACTAAAGTTGTACTAAGTTATACATTAGGATTAGGTACAATTAACTATTATGCACTACAAAAAATGAGTAGCTGAAGCGAATTTAATAAATTCATTCATCATTTTAATAAATTAGTATTATCCATGCTGACCATGACTAATACCTACTCCCCTTTTCCCCTCCAACTAAGATATTGAGAACAATAAATTAATTAATCTTTAGCAATACAATTCCTAACTCGACAAAGTCTGGCAGTCGAATCGAAGTATTTGTACATTTTCCCCACAAGTAATAAATCATGCGCGAAATGATATTTTATGTACAAAACAGTAATAAAGTTTCACTAAAGCCAAAAAAGCGCCAATTTTGTATAGAGGAGCAAATAAATCAATCACGTAACGCCATCATTCTTCTCCAATAGCGGTGTCATGCTGGGAACAACGTCAATAAATTCATGTTATTGAATAACTTCTAAAATAATTTACACTGAAATCAGAGTTATAGTTCAGGTAATGCTTTTGCCCGCAACTTTGTCCGCGTAGAGTCAGGTTTTCAAAAATCCCGCGGGAATCCTTAGTTTTTGCGGGATAAGAAGAGCTTGTTAAGAGGCAGTTATTCGGAAAACTAAGATTTTTTGACTTTCAAAATTAGAATAGAATACCAAATGAAATTGATAGCCCATTAGACATGTTACGACATAAATGTTTATTGAGATCGCGGGTTCGATCCCGGGCTCGCACCTCTGACATTTTGGAATTACGTACGTTGTGTGTTTAAAAAGACAAAGAAAACCATCGTGAGGAATCCCACGCGCTCGAGAGTTCTGTTATGCAGAACCCTTGGGCCAGCATGGTTGATGGGTTGCTATTGATGGTTGAATGATGACGAGACATAATAATGTAATATTGCTATTCTTTTCCAAACAGAACATTTTGAGCAGGATACAAATATTTTTAGACCTATCAATTTAATTTAGTTTTGTAATTAACATGAATGCATCATCACTATTTTGTCAAAATCATAAATATTTTACTAGCAATGCGATCATAACTGGCGCAAAGTTTATCAAGAAACATGGTGGCCAGTATGTCTATAAATAAATACGTATTTTTGCGCCGTTAATTTTTTTTTGCAATTCTCACTGTACGACGTACGTATGTGCCCCACGTATGTACGAAAAGTGACCACTTTCCCCTAAAATGTTTAAGAATACGGATGATAAATCGTCCCATTTTTCATCTCAGGTGTTGAGCGACATTATATTCAGGAAGTAAGTCAGTAGGTAAGTCAGTAAGTGACAAGTTATCCAAAGAGTATAATAACGACTACATTTTAGTGTTATCTGCGCTTTCCGCTCCGTCGGCTGCAAGACGCATGGCGGAAAGCGATTTTCGGGCTCTCCAATTGAAGCATGTTATTTAGAACGACATTTTCACGAAACCGGATACTTTTAAACCATTTTTTCTAAATAGCTATTAGATAAAACTAATATCATTAATCATATTTACATTAGATAGTAAATAACTCGGTAAAAAAAGAAAACAATATAGGTACCTAATACCGACAACATTACAACATTCGGTAGAACTCAAGGGATTATTACCTACTTCAAAAATAAATTATTTCTTAATGAGTTTGGAAAATAAGTTATTTCTATAATCGGTGAACTAGGGGATCCTGGCGGACGACACGTCATCTACGCCCTCTGTTAGCTTTAAGTAGGCTTTAAGTTTGTTATTCATTTTACGTTACATTCTAAGTTTCTTCCACTTTGCACGATCTAAAGCGTTCTCCCTTCGAAGACCGTTGGCACGTGCATTTGCCTGGACGATGTCAACCCACCGTTTTTTCGGCCGGCCTCGGGACCGCTAGCCAAGAACGGGCTATTAAGTTTCTGTATTTCATACAAGCTCCAAAGTTCCACTGTGACTTGTCTTAATGTAGGTAGGTACCTACCCTTAATTTGAGCGCGCCTTTTCAAGAGTAATTTGCTTAGTAGTCATTTGATAAACTACACGTTGCTTACTCCCAAAAATATTTGCATTTGTAAAAAAACTTGCTTAATGATTCTAAAATTTTTTTTTTAAATTCTATTCTATTGTCTACAAGCTTTTAATTAAAACTTTATATTGTAATTACTATAATAATATAATTTATCAGTAGCTACCTACTGGATATAACTAAGTACCTTCTAAGTAGACCAAACAATAAATTATAAGTTCTCGTAAGCCATAGCAAGTGGAGTGTTATCTGCAGTTTCCACACAGTTGGCCGCGAGACGCATGTCGGAAAGTCTTGGCTGCCCCAATCGAAGTAGGATATTTTGTACCGAAAAGCTTAATAAAATATTACTGGCCACATTCTACACCACCTAAAACTTTAACAAGTCCTCAAATAACTACCTATTAATATGTTTACCTATCTACAAGTTTTTAACCTATAAACAATACGGCATAGATCAAAATAATTTTAATAAGTACCTATATAATTAATTAATAAGTGCTTAATTTAGTTAAATACTTACCTAATAAAAAAAATATTTAAATATACCTATCTACCAAAATAAAAAACAGCGATATACTTAATCCGGCTACAACCCAAAGATAATTATTATTATTAGTAGGTATGTCTAATATACTAAAAAAATGCTTCAACCACATCAATGCATTTAAAACAAAAAAATCTCTACATATTCATTAACTAGGTAATTACCCTAAACTATACGACTTATAATAATTCTAATCTAATTAATATACAGCAGAAAATTAATTAAGTAAGTAAGTAGGTAGGCATCTATAGAAAAGTATAGTCCACAGGTACAGTCATATAATAAATCCGTTTTCCGGGTACTATATATTTTGCCTTAGCTACAGAGTTTCAATTTTTTTTTTTTTTTTTTTTTTTTTTTTAAAAAAAGAACATTAGCCAAGCTGAAGTTGACTAATATCCTCCTCTCCCCTCCAAATAAGCGGAAAGCTTGTGCTAGGAGTGGGTACGACAATAGTGCAACGGATGGGGTTCGAACCTGCGACCTGAATTTTAAAAAGCCCACAAACAGAAAAATGTACCTAGGTATTGCCTAGGTATATAAACATTTCAGTACATAATATTTTTCTTCACCGTGTTCTATTTTACGTCAAAAACTTGATTACCATATTTTGTAATCGGATATCATAGACAATTAGTAGAATGATTTTAAAATCTTAATAATCTGTGTAGACCACAATTTGACAGCATAACACTGACAGTGACATCTGTCGTGAAAGTCTTGTCAATGTCGTGTCCATTGTCATTATTTTTTTTCCACAGACAAGAAATAAAATCAATTCAATTCGAATTCACAAAATAATATTTATAGTGTTGCAGAGATTTTTATTTTAAAACTATTATAAGACAAATAATATCGTAATGGCATCCACTTCCAAGGATATTCCAACTAGTGTTAAATCAGAAAATGTTCCTATCGATCTTGAGCCCGGGGCCTGTACCGAAAGCATCCTAAATCCTACAGATTCTTTTGAGGAATTTGCTTCAGAAATGAGCCTTGAGGAAACCAAGACTTTAACAGTAAAATCCAGTACAATAAGTGAAATTCAAAGTGAAATAGGCGAAAGTTCAAAAGGAAACCTGAGAGAAACTAAATCAAGCGATAATTTGCAAAGTAAAGATGTAAGCTTTTGTTTATTCATATTTTTGCGTTGAACTGTTCACTTGGTTTAGAAATTAGATAATTGGGACTAGAAATGAGTCACTATTTACTGGGTAAACATATAAAATATATTTGAATACATTATGGTTTTTGGAATTTGTTTGTATTGGTATGGTGGGTGGATGGAAACCTAATCTGCAATTCTAAATTAGATACGTACTTAATTAAGTTATCCAATGTTTTATTTTTATTTATAACCTCTGTGTCTATTATAGATTCATATGGG
Organism: Hipparchia sbordonii; assembly: GCA_038048805.1. Lineage (NCBI taxonomy): Eukaryota > Metazoa > Arthropoda > Insecta > Lepidoptera > Nymphalidae > Hipparchia > Hipparchia sbordonii. The sequence goes on from CM076103.1 coordinate 12,613,775, forward strand.
TACTTATCCTCTTTACAGGGGTCTATGTCAGCATCTGCAAGCAGTTCCAACATTACTGAAGAGAACGGTGAAGACACTGATGGTGATAGGGATGACTACTTACGTTCACCAGAGCTAATTAATAAAGAGAAACATGTGTTCATATTGAGCACAGCGGGGAAACCTATTTATTCAAGGTACAGATTTAGTATTCAACTATCTTGTTGCGAGGCTTTGTTGCTCTAGTGGCTAACCATTAACTACTGATTATGAAATCTCAGGTTCAAGCCCCCAAGGTCGACATACAAAGTTATTGGATTTCACATCCAAAAATTCCCAGTAGCTGGAGTTAGGAAGTAAGCAGTGACACATGCTGTGCCGCGGAGATCATGTAAAGCTATGAGCTTGATTACCCAATTCTTTTTAACTGGTCTCTGATTTCCATTCAGAGATTACAGATTGCCTGTGTGCACATAAATGAGATCATTTTTTTCTAGATGTTCACCAATCTCAAGTGACACTAACCATGCATATACTATATTCCATAGCATGTGCAAAGTCACAGATGGGCTCTAAAGTTATTATTTCCATTGAAATTCCATAAACGAAAATAATATTTGTAGTACAGCACCACTATAGTGCAATTTGGAACTTTACTTGTCTACTCTCTAATTTGCTCATATATATTTTAATTGTTTCTACACACAGATATGGTAATGAAGACAAACTCGCAGGTCTGTGTGGTGTGATACAAGCTCTGGTGAGTGTGGTTGAGGAACAAAATCAGGATATATTGAGATCCATCAGTACCAAGGATTGCAAGGCCATCTTCCTAGTCAAGGGGCCACTGATACTGGTTGCTGTGTCAAAGTCAAATGAAAGTGAAACGCAACTGGTTCTACAGTTAACGTTAGTAAATATTTTTCATAAGTGTTTGTAATATGGCAATTCCTATATTTTTTTGAGTTTTTAACCCCATAATCAATATTTGTATTTTTTTACGCCTTTTATCGACTTGTTATTTTGAAAAAAATTATGTCTTAGTACATTTTTGAATAACTCTATTTTTACATAATAAAAAAGAATTAATAAACTGGAACTTAAATGATGAATATTTTTTGTAATGTATACCAGCACTGGTAGCATGAACAGGAGATAAAAGTTTTATCCCCCGATTTTATCCACTGACAGGGGATAAAATTATCGTTTCCCTATGCTAAAGCATGGCGACAGAGAAGGCAATGTATATTTCTATAAGTATATCCACTGAGTATTATTTCCACCGCTTTGCCCATGCTCGACGGGTGGATAAAGCTAAGCGAGGGGATAAACGACTTATCCTTTTCCCGGGGATTAAATTTCTCCCGCCCATGCTACCAGTGATGATAGACTTCTAATGAAAGAATATATCTTCTTTTCCAGATATAAAATAAATAAAAATAAAAATAGCCTTTATTCTCTGATCACTTATGTACTAGTTACAACTAACATTATTACTATTCCTATGTCTAATATTAATAATAATTGGTTCATTCTTTAATATATATATAGCTACTCGTGCTGATTCACTGATTCACTCACTCACTCACTCACTGACTCATTGATCACCTCTCCTGTAAAATTTTGTATGGAAAAAAATTTTTTCACGCATGGTTTCGTATAGAGGACAAAAATTCATTCGGAGGAAAAATATGGAGAGAGCTGATGATTGAGGATTTCGGAGACGGCTGAGGAGCACCGGCCAGGGTATCGAAGATAGGTGGGGGGTGTTCAACCAAATGTCACTCGAAACCTCATCCAATTGGCAGAGAGCCGAAAAAAAATTCCAAAATGGCGGATTCAAGATGGCGGCCATACAAATTTCGCCGGTGTCTATCTCGGAGACTATAAGAGATGGAAGAGTGGTTTCTTGGAAAAAGGTGATCAGGACCCGAAAGTCTACTTGATGTATTAAAAAAAAATTCAAGATGGCGGAATTTTTTTTTTTCCATACAAAATATATGCAAGACTTAAATTGATTCTTTTTCAAAATTTCTGATAGTTACGTATGGAGGACAAAAATTTATTCAGAGCAAAAATATGGAGAGAGCTGATGGTTGAGGATTTCGATAACGGCTGAGGAGCACCGGCCAGGGTATCGAAGATAGGTGGGGGGTGTTCAACCAAATGTCACTCGAAACCTCATCCAATTGGCAGAGAGCCGAAAAAAAATTCCAAAATGGCGGATTCAAGATGGCAGCCATACAAATTTTGTCAGTGTCTAACTCAGAGAGTATAAAAGATGGAAGAGTGGTTTCTTGGTAAAAGATGATCAAGGCCCAAAGGTCTACTTGATGAATAGAAAAAAAATTCAAGATGGCGGAATTTATTTTTTTCCATACAAAATATATGCAAGACTATAGTACGGTTCCTTTTCAAAATTTCTGATGGTTGCGTATAGAGGACAAAAATTCATTTGGAGGAAAAATATGGAAAGAGCTGATGTTTGAGGATTTCGGAGACGGGTAAGGAGCACAGCCAGTGTATCGAAGATAGGTGGGGAGTGTTCAAACAAAAGTCACTCGAAACCTCATCCAATTGGCAGGGAGCCGAAAAAAACCTTCAAAATGGCGGATTCAAGATGGCGGCCATACAAATTTCGTCGATGTCTATCTCGGAGACTATGAAAGATCGAAGAGTGGTTTCTTGGTAAAAGATGATCAAGGCCCAAAGGTCTACTTGATGAATAGAAAAAAAATTCAAGATGGCGGAATTTATTTTTTTCCATACAAAATATATGCAAGACTATAAGTACGGTTCCTTTTCAAAATTTCTGATGGTTGCGTATAGAGGACAAAAATTCATTTGGAGGAAAAATATGGAAAGAGCTGATGTTTGAGGATTTCGGAGACGGGTGAGGAGCACAGCCAGTGTATCGAAGATAGGTGGGGAGTGTTCAAACAAAAGTCACTCGAAACCTCATCCAATTGACAGGGAGCCGAAAAAAACCTTCAAAATGGCGGATTCAAGATGGCGGCCATACAAATTTCGTCGATGTCTATCTCGGAGACTATGAAAGATCGAAGAGTGGTTTCTTGGTAAAAGATGATCAAGGCCCAAAGGTCTACTTGATGAATAGAAAAAAAATTCAAGATGGCGGAATTTATTTTTTTCCATACAAAATATATGCAAGACTATAAGTACGGTTCCTTTTCAAAATTTCTGATGGTTGCGTATAGAGGACAAAAATTCATTTGGAGGAAAAATATGGAAAGAGCTGATGTTTGAGGATTTCGGAGACGGGTGAGGAGCACAGCCAGTGTATCGAAGATAGGTGGGGAGTGTTCAAACAAAAGTCACTCGAAACCTCATCCAATTGACAGGGAGCTGAAAAAAAATTCAAAATGGCGGATTTAACATGGCGGCCATACAAATTTCGTCGGTGTCTATCTCGGAGACTATAAAAGATGGAAGAGTAGTTTCTTGGAAAAAGATGATCAGGATCTGATGGTCTACATGATCAATAGAAAAATATTCAAGATGGCGGATTTTTTGTTTCATAAAAAATATATTATGCAAGACTACGATAGGGTTCCTTTTGAAATGGTTTCGTATCGAGGACATAAATTCATTTGGAGGAAAAATATTGAGAGAGCTGATGATTGAGGATTTCGGAGACGGGTGAGGAGCACCGGCCAGGGTATCGAAGATAGGTGGGAGGTGTTCAAACAAATGTCACTCAAAACCACATCCAATTGGCAGAGAGCCGAAAAAAACTTGCAAAATGGCGGATTCAAGATGGCGGCCATACAAATTTCGTCGATGTATATCTCAGAGACTATGAAGATGGAAGAGTAGTTCCTTGGAAAAAGATGATCAAGACCGGAAGGTCTACTTGGTGGACAGAAAAACCGCGGTTCGCTTTAGCGAGCCGCGCACCCACGCGCCCTACTAGTCTTATATATATATCTTAGGAATCGTAACCCCAGCATTACGGATCAGGTTGTCCTTTGACATAGGCCTCCTCTAGAAATTTCCATTTGTCCCTATCGTGTGCTAATCTGCGCCACCCCTGTGGTAGATCATCCTCCCATCTTCTCTGTGGCCGACCTCTTGCTCTGCTCCCATCTCTGGGGTACCAGTAAATGATTTCTTTAGTCCACTTTTCTCTTTTTTTTTCCAGATATGCCTTCAATCAAATAGTATCCGTCTTAACATTAACACAGCTAAACAGGATATTCGAACAACGTAGAAATTACGATTTAAGAAGACTTCTATCGGGAGCAGAACGTCTTATAGACCATTTACTTATATTCATGGAGAAAGATCCTGCTTTTTTACTGGGAGCAGTACGATGTCTACCCTTACCAGAAAAAGCTAGAGAAAACATCACAAATGCTATAACATCTACATGTAATAAAATAAGGGATCTGGTATTCGCTATACTCATAGCTGGAAATCAATTGATAACTTTGGTCCGTATGAAAAAGTATACATTGCATCCGTCTGATATACATTTGTTGTTCAATCTGGTGAGGAGCTCAGAATCTTTTAAGACTGCGGAGAGTTGGACGCCTATATGTTTGCCGAAATTTGATGCCACGTAAGTATTAAAAATAAAAATTATTAAACTCCGAAATAATACTGAAGGAGGTGAATGTGCTCATAAAACTTAACAACTTTCCCCAAGGAACCTAGGTCGAAATATGAAAAAAAAAATTTTACCTCCCATAGTAAATCAATCAGCTGATCGTCAATTTTGTATGGGAGGTCCAAAGTTTTTTTTCACATTTTGACCTATGTTCCTTGGGGAAAGTTGCTCAGTTTTATGAGCACATTCACCTCCTTCAGTATTATTTCAGAGTTTCAATACATGTTCTATAGGATGGAAATAATGTGCAAATGATTTTTTGTCAGATTTTCCATCATTGATTGTCGTCAAGCGCAAGCCTATTTCGTAATTAAAAAAAAAAAATTACATAAGTATAACTTTGTTTTCTTTCCCAGGGGTTTTCTCCACGGCCACGTATCATACATTTCCGAGGACTGCCAAGCTTGCCTCTTACTACTAACCGTTCAAAGAGACGCGTTCTTCCCTCTGTCGCAAGCAAAACACACTATAGCCGAAAAACTAAGAAGGTCTAACTGTTTAGTCGCTATCAACGACGCTTTGAACAGAAACAAGGAACTGCCAACAACAAATCCACTAAAACACATCGGCATACCAGAAATAAGGCACTTTATGTACAAATGTAAATCTACTGCGCAGCTTTTTACATCCGATCCCATAAGTTTGGATAGGTTACAAGATTACAGATTACGACATAAAGAAGGTAGGTATCATACTATTCTATTACGGTTTATTTCATAGAAATCCTTTTCAAATACCAACATTGCTTGGGGTACCCACCACTTTTAACCATTTGGCTTAAGAATCTTATCCTAGAAATATATCAACGATTTGAAATGACAAATCTTTCTGAAAAAATTAGTATAGTCTCTCCATAGCAAGTATTTGACTTGGGTTATTTACAAAATTAATCATGTTTTTTATTAATTTTAAGGTGGAGATATTATGGAGAAGAAAATAGAGAAACTATCAGATATAGACTATGTAAGGAATTATAGGAAATTCTGCAGTCATATACATTGTAGCTCGACGCCAGCTAAATTAATATTTAGGTCGAATTCGCACGATACGGTTTTAGCGTGGGTAAGCAATATTTACATTACATAACTAGTACGATAATTTAATGACAACTTGTAAAGATGTCGAAGTTAAATAAGTCCTGTCACATTCAGATTCACTTGACAAAACATGACAAATTACATTAATTAATGTAAGGGTACAATGTACATGTTTGGTCACATATATACGACATACAAATATTTTCTTAAAATTTAGGCAATTGGGTTTTTAACTGTTGTCAAAATGTGGATATTCATTAATTACAATCGAAAATGTAACATGTGAGAACAACATTTTAAAAACAGATAATAAATTAGTGAAAAAGACTAGTTATCATCTGTTTAATTGCGAGTGTCTTCTTGGTAAACGCGTTACACCTTAGATCACATCATCACTTTCCATCAGGTGTGATAGTGGTCAAGTGTGTGCCTAATGTATGGAATAAATTAAAAGTAATCTTTTTTTTACCAAGTTTTTATTTAAATACGCTAAAAAGAATAAAATAAACTTTTCTTTTAAAATTTTTACTATCAACTTGTAACGTCACTACGCAATTTATATGATAAAAAAGCTTGTCGCGTGTAATTGTATTGTATTGTGTGTGTGAGTGAATGCGTGCGCGTGTGTGTGTGTGTCTTTGAGAAATATTTATCTGTTTTAATTTACAGGTAACAAACGGTTTCGAGTTATATGTAACATTCGACCCGTTAATGGAAAAGGACCATGCTATAAGAGCAGTCGACCGTCTCTTGCACTGGATAAAGAGAGAGGAGGAAAGGATATTCATCATGCACGCGCCGACCTTCTAGCCAAAGCTGACCCTGGGTGGTATTATAAAGAACACTATAATATCTCGCAGTGTTGAGAACAATTGAATTAGTAATTAGATAAAATAATAACAGTGATGCGTATTTTTCAATACATTTTTATCGTAAATCTATTGTTTCAACGTTGCTTAGACTCAGTTGTTTCAAACCGTTTGTTATTGTTACATACATTCGTTAAAATGGTTTTCTTTGATATTTTCTGGGAGGCTTTGGCCGTGGCTAGTTACCACCCTACTGTCAAAGACGTGCCGCCAAGCGATTTAACGTTTCGGCACGGTGGCGTGTAGAAACCGATTAGGGGTATGGGTTGAATTTACACTGCTATACCACTTGCAAGTTAGCCCGCTACCATCTTAGACTGCATCGTCATTTACCATCAGGTGAGATCGCAGTCAACGACTATCTTGTCATCGAATAAATAAATAAATAAATTTTGTTCTGTAACGCAATGTTTAACGGTTATGTGCCTGTTAATAGAAGCAACCGTGCCTAAGTCTTCTTTCTATAATAACTATTTTTTTTTATCGACTTCCAAAAAAGGAGGAGGTTCTTGGTATCTTTTTTTTTTTATTCTGAAACTATTCAAGTTGGAGTTTTGCAGCATATGTAAGTATGTAAATTAAATTGGGAGGCAATTTAATTTACATACTTTTTCAAATGGGGCATCGTTGAATAGGAATAATACCATAATTGAAGTTCCTACTACAGTTTATTGATCGAAAAAAGAAACTACCATACAAATACATTTTTTTTTAGGTTGGCTAAGACGGAATTGTAGTACAAAAGCGTAACTACAAAGGTGTGATAATATTTTTATCACACAAACTGTCTATAAAACCCAAGGAATATTTCCTCTTTTAGCTGGAGTAGTTTTGGGTTGGATTTTACTTACAAATGTATTGAAAAACGTATCCCATTTAAATCCCTGGCCAAAGGCTCAGATTTGAAATTTACGCCTCGACTACCACAGTTAACTCATTCAGTGCTAAATTACATAATTTATTTTAAATAAATCGCGAGCTTATATAACGTAGTTAATTTCAATGAATAGTTATTGAATTATTAAATGAAATACTTATTTATAGTAAGTTCAACTAGAAGAGATACGCGATGTAAACAAAACGACTGCCAGGTACTTCGCTTCGGCAGGGGTTTGTAACCTTTTTTACTTACACTAATTTTTAAAATGTAAAATAAATTTATATTTTGATAATACACATTTAAGAAGTAATTGTGTATTAAATTTTATATAATTACTATATACATATATAGCTACTCGTGCTGATTCACTGACTGACTGACTCATTGATCACTTTTCCTGTAAAATTTTGTATGAAAAAATAACAACCAATACAACAAATAACAACTATAACTATAAAACCAGTAACAGATAACAATAATTAACGAAAATAATAACAAGAGATAACTGAGAACGAACAGAATTTGCGTATCACCCCGAGCGCTTTAAGACACGGAATGAAATCAAACGGCCGTCCAAATGTTTTCAACCCCATCTAAAAACTCGTTTGACCTTACGCATTATCGCCGTGAGCCGTGCGGCAGATAGCAAACAAACAAGATAGAAAGAGATAGACTATATTTTGCTAGTTCCGTCGTCGATGTTTACATCGCGAATCTCTTCTCGTTGAACTTACTATAGATAGTGGAAAAATAATATTTTTATGTCGATTCATTATTATACATAAATCATGTCATATTTTATTTTATTTTACACAAATATTAAACCAATTTTTTTTAATATTACGACTAATGAACTCACGTGTTTATGCGATATTAGTAATACACAACAACATCCTTTATAATATCCTAAACCTAATAAGTAGGTAAGTATATATTTTAGTTTAAAAAATAAAATATAAACTTGTCTTCACATCTATCTACATATTGTATCTAATAACAGCTTTTGTATATTTTAATCAATTTAATTATTTCAAAAGAAATTTAATCAAGCATGACAATTATACCTATTTTTTCAAAATAAATTCGAAAAGTATGAATTTTGATTTAAGTACCTATGTGACTGTACCTTTACCTTAATAAAATTAATTATGTAATTGAATATATTTATTATAATAATTACATGGATAGTATAATAAAAATGAGTCATACATGGCGGAATTACACTTGGTTGTTCGCTCGCATATTTGAACATCTATTACGATAAACTAATCGTTTTCTCTTTGGATTCACAATCACTCGAATTCTTTGGCTGAGAATACGTAATCAGGTGCCTGAATTAGAAAAAAGCTTTTAGTTAGCTTGGCATTAATTCATTCATTACCAACAGCGTCTGCATACTTCAAACCACACCACAAACTTCGCTAGAGCGTGTGAATGGAATATGGTTACAATCCGCCAAAGTCTTGTGTCTGTGTGTACAAAGTTTACCTTGTAAGTATATCCAAATATGCAATGCCAACGGCTAAGTGGAATTCCGCCTTAAATAAATAATTTGCCAATGTATGTTGTGTATACCACTGTTATCATTATTTTAGTGAGATTTTAAATTTTTAACTATAAATTATTTTGTAAATATAGAGAAATAATGAACTATTGCGAAATGTATGAATAATTGAATAGGTATTGGGAATTTTGTATGAGTAATCATTGTTGATGTAAATAATAGCAATAAATATTATAGTTAATATATCATACATGATATTATTATCAGCAGCAATAAATTGTTTTATTTTTTGGTTAGATTGGTTTTCACCAGAGATAATATCTAGTCTCATATTAGAAGGTAGTACCTATATAAAATGTAATGCCAACCAATAGAGTCTAGACTTTTAATTGCCTCGTTGGTATAGTGGTTTCCATGTTTGACTATAGATAACAAGGTCCCAAGTTCCATTACCAGTCGGGTCATAAAATGTAGACATTGGGATTTTTGTCAAGATTTTATCAGTATACTAGCCCAGAGTTAGGAAGTTGGCGGTGAGTCACCGCCAACTTCCATGTTTTGTCACGTTCGGATACGTTGCGTCTGATCTCTGTTCGTGTCGGATTTCCGTTCCATCAGACTATGAGAGTGAGGGAATAGATTGTACCTGTTATCGCACACATTTCGTCACGATTGTAGAACGACGGATCTGCATTTTATCAACTTTATAATACAGCCATTTCAAAAAATTGTTCTCTTTGATTTCGAGGTTGGTCACTGTGACCAAATTCAGTTGGTAAAATGGTTAAATGAATGAGTGCTATCTCGGATTTTATGTGCTAAAAAAAACAAGCCGTACTTAAAAAATGTTTTATTCTTAATCTAATATCTCCCTCTGTCCCTTCGTCTATCCACCTCATGGCGTTCTCTTCTTTCCTTTTCTCTCTCACGTTCACGAATACGCTCTCTGTCCCTCTCCCTCTCACGTTCTCTCTCTCTTTTCCTTTCACGATCTCTGCTCCTGGAGCGTTCTCGTTTGCGATCTTTATCTCGACGGTCACGTTCATGTGATCTAGAATGTAATAAGCAGTTATAAGATAATTTAGTATGGTATGCATGAAAAAATTAAAAGTAGGTTAGTAGGGCCTAGTGACAGTGTGATCAGTTTAACCCACTATTGGCTAAAATGCTCAGTTGCAACAAGAATTCAACCAATTTTATTTATAAAAATATTTTCCACGATAAACATGACTAATTTGTTAAGTAAGAGAAGTGTTGCTTACTTACAAAGTATCAAAGTATATCTCTACAAATATTATAAATGTGAAAGTGTTTGTTTAATGCTTATTCCTCATACAGCAACAGAGTTATCCTGAAAAAAAAAAAACCAAGGGTTCCCACAGGATCATTATTAAATGTAAACTCAGCACACATGAAGTTGCAGGTATAAGCTTGTTAAAAATAAAGTTTTACCTATCTCTCTTCCTATCTCTGTCCCGTCTATCTTTATCTCTTTTATTTTCTTTGGTTTCAGCATCTGCGTTATCATCATCTGAGGGCATATCCTCATCCAAATCATCATCAAGGGCCGATACTTTCGGTTCCAATTCATTGTTTTCTTCAAGAATGTGCCTTTTTTGTATTCTGGGTAAAATTACGTCGCAGAGACGTTCTTCTCGAAGAAGCTCGTCTATAAACTCGTCCATGTGAACTATTTCAAACTGTCCTTCTCGATTTTGTCGTCGCAATTTTCTGTTATCATTGTAAAGAGGTTCCAAATATTTGTAACAATCTAATGACGAACCTGTGAGTCTCATATAGAAAGCTCCCAATGCGCGAACATATTTGAACTCCTCGTTCTTTATAAATTCAACCACAATGTCCTTTTCAGGTTGTATTTGTAGCATTTTAAGCACTAAGCACAAAAATGGTGTGGGGTAAATGAAACCTCCGTGCACACCGCCAACATAGCGTAACTCCATAGCTTTGTCCACTAGTAATTCGGCCGTTAAAGCAAAACATTCTTCTTTCCAATATTTGGAATCGTAAATGCGAGATCTGATTATTTTCTCCACTAAATATTGAGGATTTGTACCGCGAATAGATTTCGCGTCCTTTACAGTTCGATTCGCCATTTTGACTTTGACAAGTTGTCAGTTGACAGTTGATTGATGTCATGGTTGGTACTGTGGGTTGGTAGGTACTATCTAGGGTTGTACCTATACTGGCAGACTATAACTGGTACCAGTGTACCACTGGTAGCCGTACCCATTGGCATGGAATTAGGATGTACCTACTTCTTCCTCACAGCCTTCGTCCCCGGCTTACGCCAGGTACCTACTGTGTATGATTCTGTAAAAGCTACATCAATCATCATTCATTCAATCAATCATTGCATCATAAACTACTTCCATGCATTGCATTCAAACCTTAGAGGGCCCTACACTGTCAAACACGTAAAATTTTTACGTGTTTTTGTTACGATTTTGTTTGAACAAGGTCATCAAACACCTCCGTTTCCGTTTGTCAAACACGTAGGTAGTTAGTTGACAAACACGACCACAGACAATCAAATACCTACCTACTTATATTAATGTCAAAGGCTCAAAGAGTCTAGTACCCAGAGCTGATATATCAATAAAAAAAAGTACCTAATCTTGATTTTTGCTTAACGTCAAAATTGTAAACAACAAAAAAACCGCCTTTTAAATTTTTGGTTTTCTTAAAAGTAACTTTGTGTTGTAAATAATTTATATGATTTGTTTTTTCTATAATTTGTTACAAAATAATAGGTTTATGATCTGAATTTTTCTTTTATAGCTCATTATAAGTGCAGTTGCTACAGTAAAAATGGAAAAAACAAGAAAGAAAAGAAGCGAAGTAGAACCAATGGATGTGGACGAAAGAAATGTCGAACTAAAGGGAGATAACGATGAAATTGACCATATATCCGACGACGAAGAAGGCGGAGTTCGTATAGGCGATATCTACATACCCCCGGCGCCAAAACCAGCGCTTACTTTTGACGCTACGGGCCCAAGGTTGATAATCACTCACATTGTTAATGAAAACTTTAAAAGCTACGCTGGGGTACAAACTTTGGGCCCATTTCATAAGGTAACTGTGTAAAGTTTTTTTGCCTAAGCCATGACTAAGATATTATATTAAACAAAATGTGAAATGTGTTGTGTTGAATTGTACATTTGAACTGTGTAATGGTGTACATTTTATTAATTATCTACTCTGTAAAAAGTCACTTTATGATAATCGTAATCGTTTTATAAATAAAAAAAGAAGGAAGAAAATTAAAAGAAAAGAAAAGTAAGAAATAACAAATTTTTTCTTTACAGAGTTTCACAGCTATTATAGGGCCTAATGGCAGTGGAAAAAGCAATGTGATTGACTCCATGCTGTTTGTGTTTGGTTACCGAGCAACAAAAATCCGTTCGAAGAAGATCTCTGTCCTCATACATTCATCTAGCAAGTTTCCCAACATCACCAATGCCTGTGTTGCTGTTCATTTTTGTCAGATTATTGACGGGGTATGTATTTGAGAGATGTTTTACTGCATTAATCAGTGTGAGGTACTGTGATAATTTTTAGCAAAACTAATAAAATTACTATAGAAGTTTATTTTTCGTTATTTGTTTTGCAAACTTGTATTTTGTAGTGTTTGGTACATTTTTTATTTACTGAAACTTTATTTAAAACTGGTATTTAAATAGAGATGATTGAAGGTTCACAACATTCTTCTAGGAAGGTGGAGAATTTACAGTGGTTCCAAACAGCGAGATTGTGGTGTCAAGAACAGCACACAAAGACAATTCATCGTACTACACACTGAATGGCAAGAGGGTGCAGTTTAAGGCGGTTGCCAAAATGCTGAATTCACATGGAATTGACTTGGATCACAATAGATTCCTTATTTTGCAGGTTATATTTTATTCTATTTAACTTAGTTAATATTCTTTTATGGTTTATGAGGCAAAAGAGTCACAGTAATGCCCACTTGCCACAACCTCAGCCAGTGGTTGTAACGTTAAGTTAAAGTATCGTAAATTCGAACCTGGCCTGCATCAATCAACTGACCATATGACATTTTGTGACTATTTGTGTACTTATAAAGGTCTATGACATGCCCCCCCTGTATGTGGTCTGTCGACAACAGACTAGTGGCAGGTAGCCACTGGATATAGGTGGCACAAGACCGAGATCTGTGGTTCATGTAACAAACTTTTCTATACACTTCATAAAGAACAAGATAATGCTAAAGATTATGGTGATAATTGTTTTTTTTATAAAATTTTAGGGAGAAGTAGAACAAATAGCTATGATGAAGTCAAAGGGTCAAACAGAACATGAATCTGGTATGCTTGAATATTTGGAAGATATCATCGGCACATCAAGATATAAGGTAAATTTAAATATGTATATAAGTAGTAATTAATTAAAAATATTTTTGGTTTACGGTTTGTCACCGTTATACAGGAACTTTCTCTCCCTTGTGAACACAGTTTATTTTATTTTTTAACTGACATTGATTTACTAATATAAAAATCAATTCTGAACAGGAACCAATAGAGAAACTTTCAGTAAGAGTGGAGGAGTATACAGAGATGCGCAAAGACAAGCTCAATAGAGTCCGCTTGGTTGAGCAAGAGAAGCAGAAATTAGAAGAGCCAATGAGAGAAGCTGCCGAGCTAATGAATCTGACCAACATTGCGCTGAGAACTAGGAATATGCTGCTACAAAAGTATATGTTAGTATAGTTCTTTCAGTTCATGAGGGCACGCGGCTCATGGTTGTGTGTGTCGTATCTGTATAGTGTGAGCACTCGCTTGCTTGCGCCTGAATGCTCCCACCTAGGCTCTTGACAGGCATGCACACTTACGCAATGTGCATGTACACGACGTAACCACAATTAAAGTGCTCGTAATTCGTGAGATAAACGTACTATATCATCTTTTAACCAAATAGGTATTTCACAGCCTCAATAGTTTAAGAAGCAAAGGACCGGATCGAACTCTGTTAGGACACTAGTTCAAACTCCACCTGTTATGTCATCCTTATGACGTGTCATAAGAGCTACAAGTTGGCCTACATGAAATCAATAAAGAATTTGAATTTTAATTCCCATTCCTAACATAATACCTATACTTAATTTACCTTATCATAACAAAATTCCGAATTTTTTTTACTTCAGTCACGAAACAAATAAAATAATCGAAGCCAAAACTAAAGAGATGGAAGAACTGAAGGAAGTGTTGGCCAAAATTGACGAGAAATTAAATAAGATCAAAGAAACCTTACACGAGAAAACTACAGAACTGAAGAATGGTACACAGTAAGTATCAGCATCATCAGCAACCCTCCTAATCATCAGCATGTCTCTTCAGAGAAGAAACCCGTAGTCCATTACATTGATTGATTGATTGATTGATTTTTAAGAGTCTTTATTAAACATCACAGAAAATCGTTATACAATAGTAACATTACTTATTGCTAACTAAGTTTAGATGTTATTGTAGGCTAATGCACCTTTATTAACATATAACTTAAAGAAGAAACAATTATTACATCCTAAATTACTTTTTAAACAAATAAAACAAAAGACTTAAACAATGTGCTGGTTGCAATCCAGACACATTTTTTAAAATTCTAAAAAAGAAATTCTTTTTAAAAAAGTCCATTACATTGCTCCAATGCAAATTGGCAGATACCTTTGAAAACATGGAGGACCAGGCGTGTAGGCTTCCTCACAATATTTTCCTTCACCGTCAGATGTGAAGAATCGAACCCGTGACTCCCTGAATAGAAGACCTCAGTTCGAACTATTAGGCTATCACTGCACTTTACTGCAGTGTGACAGAGGCGATGATCTATGATCGAAGATCCCTTTTATAACTTTACTGTATTGTTTTCACAAACCGCACCTTATGACGCCGAAGCCAGCTGACGATCCCTTATTTAAAACCATCTTCTATTCTTATTATAAATCGTACGTTACTTCATTATAGACAGTATGACCAGTTACGCAAACAAAAAGACGATTTGGGAGAAAAGCTACAGCTTTGTAAAAAGAAAATCGTAACGGCGCAAGCTGATTTGACGCAAGCTAATAAGAAGAGAAAGAATTTAGAACAATTATTGGAACAAGAAAAAGGAAAATTGATGGATTTGGAAATGGTGAGTTCTTTATAATGCTTTGAAGAACCTATAGATGTTGGGATTTAAAAGTTCTAGAATCTGTCTGTCGTATTCAATAGTAAGGGTATAAAAATTTTGGCCCACTGTCTGTGACGTTAAATTGTGAATGGATCAAATTTTATATAATACTAGACTATGACTACTTACTATATACTTTTAATTTTATTTTTTAATTTTATTAAATGAAAATAATTCAGGTACCTGAGAAAAATAAACGAGAAATCGAGGACTGTGAAAAATTATTGGAAAAACACAAAGAAAATAAAGTGATAGCTGAGGAAGAACTGCAATCTGTCATGGCCGGTGTAAGGTATATAAAATTTATTTTATTGCATCACTCCTCTTTGTGGATATTAAATAATAATATATTATATAATTAATCAGTTTGTAATTTTTTATTAATAAAAATATATAATTGAGTTTTTATCACACTTTAATACATGTAGTATTATCAAAGTTATGACAGTTTTTTTTACATTTTTTGATTTATTTTTAAGATTCTTGAGTAAAACAAAGAGAAAGGAAGTTTTTGAAAAACTGTTGCATATTTATTGATTTTAAAATACCTTTTCGACAGTGTCCCACTGGATGGATACGTATTTTTTTTAATCACCCTTTCCCTTGATAATAGAGGTACCCTCACAAACATGAAAAGTTAAAGGTTCAGAGGGTACGAAAATAGTGCAATGGGTCGGATTCGAACCTGCGACCTTTCAGTTTTGAGTCTGCACCCTTAACCGTTGGGCTATTGAGGCTTTTTATTATTATAACTAACTTACCTTTTATAATTTATGTATTAATTATTTACCTAAGACTAGATGTATGTACTATGTGCTAAACTATTATTTTTCTGTTAGGTCAAAAACGCAAGGCCTTCAAGAACAAAAGGATAAATTACAATCAAAATTAATGGATCTAAAGAAAATTGTAGACGAAGCGAACAAGAACTATAAACTCGCCGAATCAGAACTCAAGATATATTTGAGCACAGAGGAAAAGGAAGCGGAAAAATACCAACAATTAAAAGAGGCGTATGAAAATGCTACTAGGAATTTGGAAGAAAAAAACGTGTAAGTAATCCAATCACCAATAGTCAAACAACGCTCAGATAATACAAACTGGTGAGGTTAGACATAAAAGTTTAAACGACGATAAAGTTTTTTTTAAATAAAAGAATAAAAGCTAAGCTGAAGTTGACTAATATCTTACTCTCCCCTCCAAATAGGCAGAAAGCTTGTGTTAGGAGTGGGTACGACAATAGTGCAATGGGTGGCATTCAACCTGCAACCTTTCAGTTTTCAGTCCGCACTTTCAACTGGTGGGCTATTGATGCTTCTAGTTGACGTTCCAATCCTCACTTGTTGCGCTATTGTTTCACTATTGTCACTCTTACCTCAAGCTTTAAGTTTATTTGACGGGGAGTAAGGAATATTAGCAGGCTAATTCAATGCGCTAAACTTATATAAATTTAATTTTACCTTGGATGTTATTTGAAAAACAAGGACGAACAAATATGCGAATGGTCATGGTGCTGAATAGATATTTTTCCTCCAACAGACTACGCGGGCGAAAACTACTAAATTTTTTTTTGTTCATGGTTAGTTGTTCAGTGTTAGTTACACTCAAATAAATTCTGAAAATATCATTTCTCATTATAGGTTACGGAAAAATCTATCGACATCGATACCTGCGCAAGAGAAAAGTTTAAATGAAATCACAACAAAACTCCAGGCAATTAAGCGAGAAGAAGGGACAGTGTCGACTGAAGCAAGAAGTTTGAGGTTACCTTGAAATTCCTTCTTTATTCTATGCGATCAAAATAGGAATAGGAATGTCAAACCGCCATTTTATATTTCTATCTCGCTCACACTGTATATTAACTGTGTGTGACAGAAATAGAAAATGGCAGCTTGTCATTTCTATTCATATCTTGATCAAGATGGGAAAGTCAAACCGCCATTTTATATTTCTATCTCGCTCACACTGTATATTAACTGTGTGTGACAGAAATAGAAAATGGCAGCTTGTCATTTCTATTCATATCTTGATCAAGATGGGAAAGTCAAACCGCCATTTTATATTTCTATCTTGCTCACACTGTCTATTAACTGTGTGTGTGACAGAAATAGAAAATGGCGGCTTGTCATTCCTATACATATCTTGATCGCATAGTAATACCATTCATTTGCTTCGTACTACTTATTACTGAGTCAACTTAACTCGTTGAATTTTTTTTAGAGGTCAGTTAGAAGAGTCGAGACAAGCAATGACGGCTAACCGATCCCGCGGAAGGGTGCTCGACTCTTTGATGAAAGAAAAAAAAGCTGGCAATTTGCCTGGCATTTTTGGAAGATTGGTAAGTTTTCATGTATACCACAAGTTTTTTATTTAACTAGATGATGCCCGCGACTTCGTCCGCGTGGATAAAGGTTTTTTGATTCCCGCGGGAACTCTTTAATTTTCCGGGATAAAAAGTAGCCTATGTTTTAATCCTGGGAATGAGCTATCTCCATTCCAAATTTCAGCCAAATCGGTTCGTGCGTTGTGGCGTAAAGGAGTAACAAACATACACACACACACACATACACATACAAACTTTCGCCTTTATAATATTAGTGTGATGATAAGACAGCCCTTGACTGCAATCTCATCAAATCCCTGATGATAAGTGACTATAAGTGATGATGCAGTATAAGATAGTAGCGGCCCAATTTAAATGAGGTATGGAAATATAAATTTTTCCCATACTCCTAATTGGTTTCTAGACATCATTGTTGCTTGGCATGTCTGTGGATAGAGTGGTAAATAGCCACAACCAAAGACAAATTTTAGTGTATATCCAGCTTATTTGTATGAATATAGTCACTACTCCAATGGAGATTTCCATTGATGATAACTATGCTATGAGTCTCATCAGAACACTCTGTGAACTCTCTGTGTGTTTTTTAAAAGGTGATTTAGACAGGTGAAATATGTCAAGATGCGAGTACTGAGTGTGTATGTTCGAGCTAAGCGCTGTATGATCGAATTTCTGGCGTAGTTTGTATTAGATTTGGGTTAGCATTATGAAACATTTTCAGGGTGACCTCGGCGGTATAGACGCAAAATACGACGTAGCGATATCCACTTGCTGCGGAGCGCTCGACAATATCGTAGTGGATACGGTAGACACCGCGCAAGCGTGTGTGGAGTACTTAAAGCGACACGATATAGGCTGGGCTACCTTCGTAGCGCTCGACCAACAGCAGCATTTGATCAGCCGAATGAACAATAAGATTAAATAGTAAGTTTCACTAGCATAACTTTTTTTTTAATATATAGACTAGCGCTTGGCTGCGATCATACCTGATGGTAAGTGAAGATGCAGCCTAAGATGGAACGCGCTTGCCTCGAAAATGCCTATTGACTCTTGATTTAGTACTAGTACTTGGATCCACGTACTATGTGTGATCGCAGCCAAGTGCTAGTCTATATGTTAAAAAAAAACTAGTAACATTATTCAGACTGGTAGTCGTCAAAACCGATGCACAATAAGATCAAATACTAAGTATCACTAGTGTACCGTGAACGTAAATCAATAATATATAGATCCACGTACTACAACATTATTACGACGATAAGGGTTCACATTATATTGGGAAGTATGACAATGACATACAATACAACCAGTGTAAGTTGACCCATGTTTAATACTGTTTATTATTGTGATTTTTTGGGAGGTCAAGGTTTTTTAATGGTATACGAGTATTGAAGTTTTTTGAGTAATGAATGAATGAATTTTTTTTTTTTTTTTTTTTTCAATAATATGAGTACACACTATTAACTAATATATACTCACTAAAATTACAATCTAGCCTATTAAACTGGCTAATGAGTAATTTTATTTTAACCTAAACTTATAAAATATCTTATATACTAAGAAGTAGTCCACTGACGTATCTTAGTCTTTCTTTATCAGTTTAAGACACTTTGTTCTTGTGTTCTTTGAGGCAGCTTTTACACTACACTATCACTATTCACTAATCACTATGCACTAGTCACTAATTCAAAACTAGTTCATGCGGTTTTGTCCTTTTGAGTCTCCTCACTAACTGCGTTACGTCGAGCAGCTGGATTGCCTCAACGTTAACGTGATGATGAAGCCGATGTTCGTGGGCTTCAGCAAATTTGGCAATTACTCTGTCCACATATTCAACTTTGAGGTCCCGGTGAATACATTCATTTCTTATGTACCAGGGTGCGTTAATAATGTTCCTTAATACTTTATTTTGGAACCTTTGGATAATTTTTGTGCTGCTCTTTTTGGTGCAGCCCCAGAGCTGGCATCCATAAGCCCAAATAGGCATTAAAACTTGCTTATAAAGCAGAACTTTATTTTGTATTGATAGCAAGGAATTTCTTCCTAGCAACCAATGCAGATTTCTATAGCGAAGTTCTAGCTCATCTCTTTTCTTTTTAACGTGCGCCTTCCAGCGTAATTTTGCATCCAGCGTCATTCCTAGATACTTTGCAGTGTCAGCATATGGTATTTTTTGATTATTCAATAAAACAGGACAGTACTGTAATTTTTTGTTGGTGAAATCTACATGCGTTGATTTTGTTTCATTGAGTTTTATTTTCCACTTTTTAGTCCAACTGTAAACTTTATTTATTCCATTTTGCAGTCTCTCTACTGCTATCTTATGAGTATCACCCACAGCCATAATAGCAGTGTCATCAGCAAAGGTGGCAATAGTACTGTTGTCTAGCTCTGGTATATCGGATGTATATAGTAGGTATAGGACCGGACCTAGAACACTACCTTGAGGTACACCAGCTTTGATTTCTTTCAGATCAGAATAAGCTTCTTCTTGTCTGACTCTGAACATTCTGTCTGTTATATACGATTCAAGAATATCTACTAGTGCTTTAGGCAATATCAGCCTAAGTTTGTGAATTAGACCAATATGCCAAACTTTATCAAAAGCTTGCGCCACATCTAGAAAAACAGTGGAACAAACTTTTTTCTCCTCAAGCGTTTTCTCAATCACATTGACAATTCTGTGGACTTGATCAATGGTCGAGTGCTTTTCTCTAAAACCAAACTGATGATCTGGAATTAGCTTTTTATCTTCTATAATGGGTTTTAGCCTCTTAAGTAGAAGCTTTTCAAATAATTTGGACATTATGGGTAATAAGGAAATAGGCCTGTATGACGTTGTTTCATTGGGTGGCTTCCCAGGTTTTGCTATCATGATGACTTCTGCCACTTTCCACAAGTCGGGTACATATTTTAACCTAAATGCGGCATTAATAAGTGTGGTAAGTTTTACTAGCGCTTTGCGTGGTAAGTTCATTAAAATTTCTGCTGTAATGAGATCAAATCCTGGTGATTTCTTTTTACTTAGTTCTAGCTTTATTGTTCGCTTCTTTTGGAGTAGTAAGCTTTATTTCAAAATCCTTTTCTAAATCTTCAGTTGTATGTATAGTGTCTGTATGCCCTTCGTTAGGCTGAAATATATTTTCTAAATGCTGAGCAAATCTTTTTGCTTTCTGAATATTGTTTATTGCCCACTTTCCGTTATCTTCCTTTATTGGTGGAATTTGCGTTATGGGTCTTTTTAAGTTTCTGGTGGCTTTCCAAAGAGAATAATTGGATTTTCGATCACCCGTTAATTTTTGGAGATAATCATTCACCAAGTTATCATTGTGGGACCTGATTGCTCTCTTGATTTGTTTAGTTAAATTATTCAGTAACCTTTTGTCCAATGGGGATCTAGTTTGATGCCATTTTTTCCTCTGTTTTCTTTTTTTATCAATAAGGGAAATTATATGTTTTGGGTAAATAGTTCCCTGGCATTGTTTTCTGAAGGTAGGAGTATTTTTCCAAGCAGATTGTTGTATATTTACTATAAATTTCTCTAGTTCCTTATTTAACTGTTCTGGTGTTTTTAGTGGAACTTTTAGGTTTATGACGTCTTCTAAATCTAGTTTAAAACTATTCCAGTCTGTATTTTTGTTCACTAGAGACAAGTTATTTTCTTTGAATTTAATTTTTTCATTTAATGTTAACAGTATGGGTGAATGATCAGAGCTCATGTCATATTTTTGGTCTATACTTATATATTTCAGCGAGATATTTTTACATATAAAGAAATCAATCAAGTCTGGGATTTTTGATGGATCAGTGGGCCAGTAGGTCGGCAAACCAGTACTTACCACGTCACAATTCATTTCTTGAATGGCACCCAAGAGCTCCTTTCCTTTTGTATTTGTTAGTCTTGAGCCCCAGAAGGTATTTTTGGCGTTAAAATCACCTCCAATAATAAACCTATTTCCATATTGTCTTAAAAAGCTAAGATATTGGTATTTCTTCAAGTTATGTCTAGGTGGACAGTATAATGCAACTACTGATACAGAATACCTTTGAGTTGTAATGTTGACAGCTACTGCTTGAATTTCCTGTGTCTCATGCTTACTTTCTTCGAAGTGGCTGACATGCTCTTTTATTAAAATAGCGCTGCCACCTCTTGCAGAATTGTTAGGATGTAGTGCTTGATATACCTTGTATCCTTTAAATTTAATGTGTGATTCATTTGTAAAGTGAGTCTCAGATATCAAACACACGTCAATATTTTCTATATCTAGGACTACTTGAAGCTCTTGCTGATGTTTAAGCAGTCCGTTTGCATTCCACGCCATGATCTTAAGTTGATTAGTCATTGTTTCTTTTTAGGAATGGCTTTACTATTGCCATTTTCTAGTTTATGCAGTCTTTCATCAAACGAAGACATGAGTTGTAGAATTCTATCCAATTTTGATTCAAGGATGCCATCTTGATCGTTGTTTTTAGCTGACATTCTTTGGGATGCTATTTGTGCATAAGTAGCATTCTTAAGAGCAGCTCCTTTTTTTTCTTTTTTTTCTGCCTGTTGCTCATGCTTTTTAATAGGTGGATCTTGAGCTGTTGATATTTTTTTTTTGCGTTTTGTTCTTGATGTTTTGTATTTCTTTAGCTACAATGCATCCTCTGTAGCTCGCTGGATGGGGCTCACCACAATGCACACATTTCGGTTTCTGATCAGCTGGTTTAGTACAGTCTCTGGTTAGATGTTTGCCAGTACACTTAACGCACCTGGGTTCTCTTGAACAGTATTTTTGAGTATGCCCATATGTTTGGCATCTCTTGCATTGGGGGATAAGCTTCGGTGTCTTAAGTGGATGAATTTCCACCTTACATCCCAATACAGAACTTATATCATATATTTTATTTATGTCCTCACCATTTTCGAAGGTGAGCATAAACATATTTAGTGGTTCTTTACTCTTCCACCGTAGTTTATTTGCCGCGTCTAGTATTTTCAGACCCTTGTTTTTTAGGTCTTCCACGATTCTCTCAGGCTTGTACGTATAATGTAGCTTTTTGGCCATGACTCTAATAGGCCGATCTTGTTTATTTTCGTAAGAGTGCCAGAGTAAGTTATTTGCTGTTAATAGCTTTATTATTGCTCCGTATGATTCTTCACACTTTGCGTTAATTTTAACATTTTCCCCATTCATCATTTTAATCCTGAAGGAATCTTCTGTTTGGTTTTGAGACAGCATATCATAAAATGTCTGATAATCTGTTACTCCGCCAACTATTATAGGGGGTGGTGAAAATACCTTTTTAGTCTTAGAATAATTTCTCGCTTCATTGTGCGACGTTTCAGATTCTCTGCTCTGAATGGGCGAGGTGCTCATTTTTCTCTTCTTCCTACTTTTTGCTCGTATCCATTCTGTTTCTCTTGCTAATTCTTCCTCGTCTGTGTGATAATCGACAGATGGACCAGAACTCTCTTTCTTTCCAGTAGATGTATCCATTGGTTTCTCATTAGATAAATATTTTACCTAATTTTCTAACTCCAATATTTTGTCGTTCATAGCTTTTATGGTAAGCTGAAGCTTTTCATTTTCTGCCTCCTTTTTGGCAAGAGCTTTGAAGAGCTTCTCATTTTCCAACTGCGCTTGGCAAAATTTATCATAAAGAAATCGCTCATTTTCTGTTTTGAGTTTAATATTTTGTTGCTCAGCCATAGCTGGAGAATATTAATAGTATTGCTGCTATTCAATATTTTTATTTTAAAATGATGAGTTTAACAATTACAATTCGAATCGCGGTAACTGGGTCATTATGACGCACGCGGGAATGAATGAATAAAAAATTTTATTTTTTCAGTCCAGAAAACGTGCCACGCCTCTTTGATCTAGTGAAAGTGAAAGATGAAAGGGTGTTGCCAGCGTTTTACTACGCGTTAAAAGAAACGTTGGTAGCTGAAGACGTGGACCAAGCTGCCAGGATCGCGTACGGAGCCACGAGATACAGGGTTGTTTCACTCGACGGAAAAATTATTGAAATTGTTGGTGAGTAAATCTATACATATAATAAAATTGTAGAAAAGTGGTGTCTGTACAATGGAAATATTTTATTATCACATTCAGGTTTTTAAGCTATTGCATAGCTTTTATCGCGGGCCTTGAGGGTGGAGACCGAATCCAGAAATTCCGTAACGAAAATAACCTGACACGGGACTCCTCTCACCGCTAGATGGCGTTGATAAAAAATGCTATGTAATACCTTAACCGCGGCAGTCCCCGAGTGCCTCACGTCTTTTTTTATTATAATTTGCTTTTTGTAATATTTCAGGTACAATGTCCGGTGGTGGTAAAAGAGTAATGCGCGGACGTATGTCCAGTTCAGTTCAACAGGACACGAGTGAGAACGACCCCGCTGTCATACAGGCGAATGAACGCAAACTGGCATCCCTGGAGCAGAGGTAAAATCACTGAGCTCCATAATTATTAATCTATGGTTTAACACTGCAGACACTGCCTTCATATTTTTTGTGGATCTACTTGATTGACGCCATTTTGAAATTGATTGGCGCCATTTTATCTCTGTAATCACTAGGCAGATACGAGTGTCTCTCGGAACTAAAATGTAATATTGCAAATGGCGTACCGAGCTCTATTTTTTTTTTTTTTTTTAAAGAATATTAGCCATGCTGAAGTTGACTAATATCCTCCTATCCCCTCCAAATAAGCGGAAAGCTTGTGCTAGGAGTGGGTACGACAATAGTGCAATGGGTGGGATTCGAACCTGCGACCATTCAGCTTTCAGTCCGCACCTTTAACCATTGGGCTATTGAGGCTTCAATCTATCTATGATTATTATATTTATTTATCTATGATTTTGAGTTGTATGATTTCATAGATTAATTAAAGAGGTCGGTCCGCCATTTGTAATATTATTAGTTCCAGAGACACTCGTATGTCGAATGTTCCGCTTCAAATTGAGGAGCGTCGGAACAACAACCGATAAATCACTTCAGAATTTTTGTTTTAGGAAATTCAGAAAATGTGTCTAAGTTTTTAAGTCTGTGCTTTTTAATTTAAAGATGAACAATAGTTATTATTATTGTGTTGGCAGCACTGTTTCGAAACCTAAATGTCCCAGTAGTGAGTTCGGTATCTGTTGAGATAAAAAAAAAAATAAAAAAAAATCAAAATGTGCTTTATCGGTTTTTGTTCCGACGCTCCTCAATTGATCCATAATTAATCTGTCATTTAGAGGGATAGCAAATCCAGAGTCAGAGAACTTCGAGTAAATCATCAATGCACCTTTCCTAGGTTATCAGATCTTCGCAGTGAGCAGGCGAACTTAGAAGAATCTTTGGCAACCACTCAGAGAAGTGTTAGAGAGGGGAAATTGACCCTACACAAGCTGGACATCGAGACCAAGAGTCTGACTGAACAAGTGCCTGCACTGGAGGTTGGTTGAGGTTATGCTAGATATGCGCAATTTTTTTGATAGAAAGTATTACGTTCATAAATATACTTTTTATTTATATAAATCTATATATTGCTCATCCGATAGAAAAAGACGTAATTTCAAAAACTCGAAATCTTTTTTCTTTCGACTTTTTGATGAAGGAAAGAAAAATACAATATTGTAGGTTAGACCTACAATTGTAGGTCTAGCAAAATTATAGGTCTACCAACTATAATTTTGCTTTTTTCCTTGGATAGACATCCACTATTTATACTTATAACATCAAAAAGCCAATTTTGAGTTTTTGCAATTAAGTTTTTGTTCTATTGGATGAGCGATGTATCTCTTCATTAACTATATGCCTTAGTGAGAATCGTTCAAATATTACTTCTATTTTACTGTTTTTAAAAGAATTTCTTGCGTATAAACATTTCTTTGTGCATAAGTTATTTACCACTATAGTTTCACTTATTAAACGCATATATTGAATCCTAATTGAAAAAAATTGATTGTAAAATTTCGGTAGTTAATTTAATTATAAGTTTCAAATTAATTATAGTTTTTCAAATTAGTAATATTGGTTTTGTCCAGAAACAAATAAAGCAGCAAGAAAAAAGGGTTGCGTCGAGTAAAGTGGACGCAAAACAAAAAGCCAAGCTAGAAAAAGCTGTAAAAGCCGCCGAGGAGAAAATGGAGAAGGCGAATCACGATGCAGGAGAAGTATGAAACTTTGCACTATATTTCATACTTAAATAAGTATCCTAAAATAACGATACTAACGAAAAAAGTGTAGAGACATTTTTGTAGAAAATCGGTTGATCTACAATTTGTGTCTGGAATATTTTTTGAAAAAAACGCGAAAACCCCACTTTTGCAAACTTTTACCATCAATAAAATTTTTGGCAAAAGTGGGATCGATGGGGACTTTTCACAATTCATTTATAATCTGTATTCTGAACATTTTTAACAATTTTTAGCTCTATGGGAATTATTGTAACCTTCGATGTCTTATTTGACCGGACTATACATATCGAATTGATAACCTCTTTTTTTTGAAGTTGGTAATTCAAATTCAAATTTTATTTATTTCATGTAGGTTAACTTGTAGCTCTTATGATACGTCATAAATCTACCACCGGTTCGGAATGCAGATTCTGCTGAGAAGAGCCGGCAAGAAACTCAGCAGTTGCTCTTTTCAAAAAAAAATTTTTTTTTACAATAGGTAACAAAACTATGCTATGTATACAGACTATACAGTGCTTCCACAATGAAGCTTCAAAAATGCATACGTAGGTACACACAATCCAACACATGTCAAGACGGGCAGACAAAGCAGACCCATTCCCGTTGGTGGCACCCGTTCACGAGCATGACGCATGATCTAGCCGTTAAATAGCCGATAAATAAACAAAAGTGTTGATAAATAAATAAAAAATCAATTTTCCTCATCTAAATATATAAAAGGCAAAGGTGACTGACTGACTGACTGACTGACTGACTGACTGACTGACTGATCTATCAACGCACAGCTCTAACCACTGGACCGATCGAGCTGAAATTTGGCATACAGGTAGCTATAAGGACGTAGGCATCCGCTAAGAAAGAATTTTTGAAAATTTCAACCCCAAGAGGTTTAAATAGGGGTTTGAAAAATCGAACTTAACGTGGGCGAAGCCGCGGGTAAAAGCTAGTATTATATAAAATTATTATTAGGTAGAAAAAGAGGTGCACGGCGTAGACGCTCAAATAGCGGCGGTGGCCGGCAACAAGGTGAAGGACCTGCAGAAGAATGTGGACGAGCTCACCAAGAAGATTGACAAGATCTCCACGGAAGTCACCAAGTTGAGGGTCGCTATAAACACCAGCGTCAGGTAAAGTCGGGGTTCAAAAGCTACTCGTACAGGTGTAGCATAAAATAAAGGAAAGAATGACTACTGCACACTACTTTTTATTAAAATAGCAATTTAATAATAACAATAATTCCTTTTATTTGTAGTAACTGAGGCTCATTTTGTATTTATAAGTAATGTTAGTAAATAATAATAATCATCCTATCCTATTATAAATGCGAAATTTTGGATGTATGGATGTTTGTTACTCAATCACTCCGCAACGACTGAACCGATTTTGCTGAAATTTGGCACAGAGATAGATTATAGTCTGAAATAAAACATAGGCTACGTTTAACCCGGGAAATAATAGAGTTCCCGCGGGAATAAAAAACCTTAATCCACGCAGACGAAGTCGCGAGCATCATCTTGTTTGTACATTCACTTGACAAATCTAGCAAATCAAGAAATTTGATTTATTTGCTAGATTTGAAAATGATTAAAAAAATTTTTTTCAGGAATTCAAAGAAGTCCAAGGACAAAATCAATCAAATGGAAGCAGACTTAAAGGAAACTGAAAACAATGTGGAGAATTTAAACAGTCTAAAGAAACAACTCAGCCTGGACAGTGCCAAGTACCAGAAGGAATACGATGAGGTAAAATTATAAAGATGCTACTCGACTAAATAGGGACATGTTTTAAACGTAATCACGTATCGTTGCAAATAATATTATAAATGCGAAAGTGTAGCTACTTGTTTGTTTGATTCTCGTTTTTTCCTTCAATCACGCTGCAACGACGCAAGCGATCGAGCCTTATTGACTGAAAAAAAAAAATTAGTATCGAGGATAACACGGTGCAAATACCTTATAAATTCTGCCTGTGAAATTAGCTTCTTTATTAAAAAAATATATAAAAAAAAAATATATTTTTTATTTATTGAAAATAATTTCTCCATAATAATATTGTAGTTGGAAGAACAAATCAATGAGGGCACAAACGAATTCAGCGGCCTTCGACAAGAAATAGCGAAGTTACAGAGCAAGGAAAACAAGATTAAAAGCGAGCGATTCGAAGCCAATAACGCCGTCAGTAAAATGGAGAAGTCCATACAAGACTGTACCACGAAGACGCCCATGTGGGAGAAAGAGGTGAATCGACGTCCTTACCAATATTGCAAATGCGAAAGTGTGTTTGATTATTGTTTTGTTGGTTTATTCTTCAATAATAGATCAAAGGAGCAACGGATTGACGTGATTTTTTGCATGGGTATATTTGAAGACCTGGAGAGTGACACAGGCTACTTTTTAACCCGGAAAATCGAAGAGTTCCTGCGGGATTTAAGTTTTTTTTAAGAGATTTTTAGTTTGTATATACACCATAATGACCTGCGATTTCGGTCGAGGTCTATCATCGAGCATTGAAATACGTAGGGTGTTCAGTAAATCTTGTCGTACCACTTATTTTTAAGGGTAGCAGTAAAACTAATTGTATGTTTTTAAAGTGTTATTTTCAACAAAACATTACCAGTTTGTTTTTTTACTCTACGAAGTATAACTAGGTTGCAGTATTTTTTTAATTAATTTAACTATGGCGTCTTTGATTATCGCGTAGTTCCGTAGTACAATTTCAAACGTGGTTTAAGCAAACAAGAATGTCTAGATGAGATGATTTCCGTATTTGG
Source organism: Hipparchia sbordonii (assembly GCA_038048805.1). Taxonomy (NCBI): domain Eukaryota; kingdom Metazoa; phylum Arthropoda; class Insecta; order Lepidoptera; family Nymphalidae; genus Hipparchia; species Hipparchia sbordonii. The sequence continues at coordinate 12,642,164 of CM076103.1, forward strand.
TCAAGAAGGACCATCCTCAAGGTCTATAGAACACTGGTATCTGCAATTCAAGCGTGGCGAATTTGGATTCGACGGTGACTCTCGTCTAGGCGGACGCTTCGAAGTGACAGTGCCAGAAACGGCAGCTCGTGTGGAAAAAGCAGTATGAAAAAACAGTCATATAACCTACCGGCAATTAGAGCAGCTTTTAAACATTTCTGTAGCTACGTTACACAAAATTGAGACTGAACATTTACATGTAAAAAAGCCTTGTACGCTTTGGGTATCCCTTACGCTAAACGAGCAGCAAGAGCAACGTCACGTCGAATGGTGTAAAATCGTGTTATTTTTTGCCAATGGCAAATGTAAGGACATAGCTTCGATTGTTAATGGCGACGCAACTTAGATATATTATTACGAGGTACCTACTAAAAACACAAAGCAAGATATTGGTAATTGATTGTGAGGAGCAACCAACTCAACCTCTTCGAAAAAAAAAATTATATTTAATTTCTAAATAAAAGTGGGAGGACTGGATTGATGATTGGTTTAAGGATATGATGAAATGTAGTAATAGTCAATGACATTAGTTTGACAAAATATAATTGTACAACACTACACGACAATAATTATTGAACACCCTACGTATATACCTTATCTCCATTGGATAAGTATTCAATTGATAAAAAAACGTTCTACCGTCCCATCCGCCACTGTGCGCAGGCCAACACTTTCTGTTTCATGTATCTAAATAATTGGGTATTTTACTGTCGTCAAAATGTGGATATTCATTAATTACAATCGAAAATGTAACATGAAAGAATAACATTTGTAAAAACAGAAAATATGTCGGTCAAAAAACAAATAAGTTTAAAGCTGTTTTACTGCGGCTGTATCCGTCATCTCTTTCTAAAACGATATCTAGTATGGACAATGTATGGGGCTACTGAATTTGTGACGCCACATGTCAGTATCAGTCAGTCAGAGTCAGAGTATCAGATATCAGAGTGTCAGTGTCTTGAGAGAGTGTCTCTCTGTCTAACTTTGAAGCTCTATATTTTCGAGACGAGAACAAAAATGACATTATGTTTTAATATTAAAAAACTTTTTTTTAAGTGTATAAAAAAATAGCCAATTCCTTGTATCGCAGTTAAAATCCCTGAAACTGGAGGATCCGGGGCTGGACGGCGTGCCGGGCATAGAGCGGCCGGCGCCGCTCGCGCAGCACGCGCCCGACGAGCTGGAGCAGTGCGCCGTGGACGAGCTGCGGAACCGGCTCGCGGCGCAGAAGGCGCGCCTCGGCGACGCCAAGCCCAATGTGCAGGCCATACAGGTGACGTCACCGCCCACCACCGCCCCACCGCCCCCCAGCCGCCGCCCCACCGCTCCCCAGCAGCCGCCCCACCGCCCCCCAGCAGCCGCCGCCCCACCGCCCCCCAGCAGCCGCCGCCCCACCGCCCCCCAGCAGCCGCCGCCCCACCGCCCCCCAGCAGCCACCCCGCCGTCGCCCCACCGCTGGGCACGGCTGTGGGATTGTCTAAATGGACGGTCATACGCAATAACGATTCAATCCACAAACCTCTGTCAAATTAAATACATACTTGATGTTAAAGAATAAAGTTAAGTTTTACATTGATAAATTGTGTGGGTTGACTCCTTATTCGCATATCTGCGTCCAAATATGATTGCTATTTTTTACGCTTAATAGACAATGATACCAACATTATAAAACTACCGTCACGAAACGTTACAAGACTACCGTCAATAAACTTTGTTATTTTTTGCCGACCTACAACTACCCTCCGATAAATATTTATAATAATAAATAAATGAAATTCGTCCTTCCTTACGAATCCGGTCACGGCGGCTAATCTCTACAGAGAACCATCTGAGATATGTAGTGCACAGGTGTGTGCGCAAACACAGTTGCACTCTCTATTTCCTTATCACTTCCAACTACAATGTTAAATAATATTGGCTTTCTTTTATCCTGGAGAAACAGAGTCTTCCTGTGGGATTATTAAAAACCGAACTCCATACGGACGAAGTCGCGAGCAACAGCTAGGAGATATATAACTCAAAAGTTTTTGATTTCTCACAATAAAATTTGTTTTTTAGGACTACCGTACAAAAGAGGAGCTATTCCTTAAACGTGCAGCGGAGTTGGACGAAATTACGACGAAAAGGAATGAAATGAGAGCTCTGTACGACCAGCTTAGGAAGAAGAGGACTACAGATTTTCTTTGCGGTAAGAAATAACAAGAACTGTGTTTCTCTTTTTTTTACTCAATAACAAGATAATTCTTGACTGCGATCTCACCTGATGGTAAGTGAAGATACCCTTAATCGATTTCTACACGCCATCTTATTATTACTACTATAGTACTATTATAGATTATAAGACTTTTATATACAGCTTTTACAACTTTTATTTTTTTAAATAAATATAACTTTCACCAGGTTTCAATACAATAACAGCGAAATTAAAGGAGATGTATCAAATGATAACACTTGGCGGTGACGCGGAATTAGAATTAGTCGACTCCTTGGATCCATTCACTGAAGGAATCACTTTCAGGTATGAATAAGTATTTATTTTTAATTTTTTTTATTAAATTAAATTATTAAATAAAGTGGAAGGTGAAGCTTATTATCTCTGAAAAAGAACTTTCGAAAGTGAGTTAGGTGAAAATGTATAAAGAAAGCTATAACATCATAAAAAAATTTAAAATGTATGGCTAAGCTATAGCTGAAATAAACATAAAGAGTGTTTTTTTTTGCACAAATGTAAATATTCTGTTATTTATACACATGATTTATAAATTTACTTGACACCGTCATAAACTAGTAACACCATACTATCGTTTGCATAAAGTGCAAACGTCCTTTGTTGGTTCGATTATACGCTTTTATAATTCGATTCCGAAAGAAGTGAAGTAGAAGAAGTACTAGAGTAGAAGTTATTACACAGTTAATGAATTCCCTAATGACAAAGAAAGTTGCTTGGAATCATTCTGCTTTGCTTCAGCTGTTGTGGACAGCTGAATTGTGGATAGATAAGCTACATATTGTAACATTTTTTGTTTTGAAAAGAGCAACTGCTGAGTTTCTTGCCGGCTCTTCTCAGCAGAATCAGCATTCCGAACCGGTGGTAGATTCTCGAATTGTCATAAGAGCCAAAAGTTGGCCTACATGAAATAAATAATTTTGAATTTGAATTTTGCAGTGTTCGGCCTCCAAACAAGTCATGGAAGAACATATCAAATCTCTCCGGCGGAGAGAAAACCTTGTCGTCCCTTGCATTGGTCTTCGCCTTACATTATTACAAACCTACGCCTTTGTACGTTATGGACGAAATCGACGCCGCTTTGGACTTTAAGAATGTTTCCATAGTTGCCAACTATATTAAGGTAAAGATGATCAAGTATTTAACCGACTTCCAAAAAAGGTCGCCGAGCGTCGCGTATCGGTTTCATCGTTTATTTTTAAGCCCGCCCGACTTCTGCAAACGTGTACAAACTAAAATTATTTTTATACTCTATACTATACTCGGCTTCGCCTAGTGTGATAAACCCACATTCTTTTTGAATACCCCTTATTATACAACAGTTGCATAAATAACTATTAATTGCTTGTTTTCAAGATAATTTAGCCATACAAAATTTTCAAGTAACCTTTTACTGGTACTGTCTATTCCATTATAATATAATTGTAAAATGTCCTTTTTCAGGAACGTACCAGAAACGCCCAATTTATAATAATATCGCTGCGCTACAATATGTTCGAAGTTTCTAACAGGCTTGTGGGCATTTACAAAACCGAAGACTGCACTAAGTCCGTGACTATAGAGAATAAGCTGCCTGAACAGACTGCGAGGGATATTATGGCTTAACTGTAGGGACATAAAGACTATAACTGCATCGCAACTGTTACTAAGGATAATCCTTACTAATATTATAAATGCGAAAGTGTGTTTGTTTGTTGGTTTGTCCTTCAATCAATAGAGCTACAGATTACGTGATTTTTGCATGGGTATAATTGAAGACCTAGAGAGTGACATAGGCTACTTTTTATTTCGGAAAATTAGAGTTCCCGCGGCATTTAAAAAACTAAATCCACGCTAAGTCGCGGGCATCAGCTAGTAAGTGACTAAACGACGAACGCAGGGGATAGTGCTGATTTTAATTTAAGACATGATTAAAAGCAGTGTGTATTTTTTTATTATTAGTAAGGTCACTAGTGTTGGTATAAATAAAGACTTGCATGCCATATGACGTTTTATTTATTGAACCGAAAATGAATGAAAATGTAATGGAAAAATTTTGAAGTATATTAAACACGTAAATATGTACTTAGATTCTTGACACAGATTGATACAGATTTTTTTTAAAAACAAACACACGCTTGACAACTATCACACCTGATGGAAAGTGATGATCTCTTTCTAAGCCGAATTCTGAAGGTTTATCCAAATAATATTCAACCGTTTAGAATGACAAAAGGAGCTTTAAATAAAACTACACTGGTAACATAATAAAAATTTATTTTGCAATTGCATTAGGAGCAAATCACATATTCGTAATATTATGATAATAACTTTTATACAGTAACATATCTGTCTTTATGGAGGTTAAAAGCAAGTTGTACAATTATTAGAACCCTACAGTCATACACTAAGTTTAAATAAGTTTAGGTGCGACAAGGGATCTTTCAGCACGTGGCCAAAGTCGGAACTAATTCTATGCACATTTGCCATATGAACGCAGATAAGCAATAATGAGTCAACCCGTACAACTTATCAATTGAAAAGTGAACTTTATTCCTTTACGTTATGTATGTATTTAATTTGACAAAGGTTTGTGGGTTGAATCTTTATTGCGTAACTTGTACTACAATGTGACAGTCATCAGTTAAACTTGTTTAAACTTTTTGTAGTAACACTGACCTCTATAAGTAATCTATGATTAACACTGGACTGGCTGCTGTGATTTCTTTTTTGCAACTACTTGATTGAGGCCATTTTCGTCGATATTTGGCTGATCCGAGTGTACCGACTGCAGTACAGGGCCCCAAGTCTGCTATTTTACATGTCATTGTCATTGAACCACAATACAATTACAATTCAATTATCATTGGTCCAAAATTTCGTAGTCTACTAATTTCACAATGGTCGTTCGATTTCTTATAATTGGATTGTAATTCAATGATACCTCGGTATTGCCATTAGCTTAAAAAGCGTTTTCCGAAATGAGTTTCAAAAAAAACTACATATTAAAAACGTTTATTTAAGCTAGATTCAAAGCTAGATGTGTCAGTGGCAAACCATCGGAAAACAATTGTGACGCCATTGAATTAGTAGACTACCAAAATTGCTAAAAGTAGCAATTGGTATGTCATTGATAGGCAATTGAACTACAATTGCAATAGCAGACTTGGGCCCCAGTTCACTTGAACAAAGTGACATATATCTACATCGATGACGTAAAGTAAATCTTCGCCCGTAATTTGAGGTCGTCCCTTTATTGGTTGGGTGGTATGCGATCAAATTTTATTAAAGTGCACGTACAATTGATAATAATAGGAATATGTAGAATAAAATGCTGAAGTAGGAACTGACTTGTGAATACAATAATTTTATTAAAGCCTGACTGACCAGCTTAGAAGGGTCCCCTGTAAGCTCCAGTTTCCATACAAACGTAAGTTTGTTTTAATTTAGAAATTGCGGTTGAAAATGTGGTTTTGCGTATGTAATGGGGTGATACGTAGGTATCTTGGTTTGACATTGCAGGTTTTGGTTTCGAAAAAAAGACTGTACAAACAAAGAAAAATCTCAAACCTTGATATTTCTTCGTCATCTGCATTAATATTTGGAAAGATACTAATAACGTAATTACTAATTAAAAGCATATAACTGCGTACATTTGTATGAAAATTCAGCCCTGGTAGCATGGACGGGAGAAATTTTATCCCCAGGGAAAAGGATAAAACGTTTATCCCCTCGCTTAGCTTTATCCACCCGTCGAACATGGGCACAGCGGTGGAAATAACACTCAGTGGATATACTTATAGAAATATACATCGCCTTCTCCTCTGTCGCCATGCTTTAGCATAGGGAAAACATAATTTTATCCCCTGTCAATGGATAAAATCGGGGGACAAAACTTTTATCTCCTGCCCATGCTACCAGTGCAGGATTATACAAGCTTATAGGAGACTGTTAAATGTTGCAATGAAAAAAAGCATAACAGTATTATAATAAGTAATATAGGTATTATAAGACGTTAAATAAAACGCTGTGGTAAGTATTCGTGTAAAGTTTTGCAATAGTGAAAATACCATTTCCTAAATGTTACTCAACCAGGTATCGAACCAAAGAAATTGCTTGCCACGCTGAGACGTCTTACATCCCTTAAGAATTGAGAGTAATTTTTTGTTACATAGTTCTAGCTTAATTATAAAAAGGGACAATGGAAATACTTTGATAACTTTGTTATCGCAAATAAATTAAATAAATATTGACATAGAATGTAATAATTAATGTACCTAATAGCTATTATTAATATAAAACTACATATTATGCTGCTATTACATCATACTAATTCCTAGATGGATGGACTGCATTCAAACTACACGACTGCAAAATGGCAGTTTGGATCCAATTATATACCTATCGCTGCTTCAGAACTAAAGGTCCACATCTCAAAATTTTCCAAATTCACTTTTATTTCAAAAATAGGGCCATAACGCGAAGACATTCGTCAAAATCGGCTTTTAAACCACAATAATTTACGCGTATGCCCTTTTAGCATTTTCATACATTGTAAGTTGGAGAGCCAAAAAAGCAAAAAAAAATAAAAAAAAAATTTCAATGTACTCTCGTGAAAAAAATTTAATTTTGAGATGTGACTCTTCGAATTACGAATACGATCAATTGAATTAAATCTTATACTAACTCCATTTTTTTTATTCGATGACAAGATAGCCCATCCATCCATCGTCATTTAATTTCAGCACACCGTTTTTTTACTGCAATTTTGCAATCTGTCAGCTAGACACTCACATCTTTAAAATAATAAATTATTAAGGCATCTAATATTCAGATGCTGTTTAAGATATATTGATGTTTAAAGTAGATTTTACACAATGAAAATCAAATTGCTTGTATGTGACTGAAAATTTCTTATCGTGGGTACATAATAAAATAGACTTAAAAGGTCCATTTTAAAATGCTTTCTGTACTACTAATTTTCCCTTGTTGAATCATAATAGAGAAACGGATACTCTATGACGAGTTTTTTTTTTTTGTTGTATAAAATCAACTTACTAAATAAAACGATAAGGCAGTCTTTATAGAAGCATAACATCTATTTCTCTTAACAAAATCACTAAAATAAACATTAAATCTCCTGCACTAGAACCATCACTTCAGGTTTCAAATATACATCTTTATTTGGGCTCTTATTGATTTCATCGATTATGGAACTGTGCCAAGCGAATGTAAGCACTGTGGCCGGTACTAGGCGAAGGTCGATAAGGGTTTTATTTGCGTCCTCTTCTTCCATTAGCTTGTGGCCTGTGGGTGTATTAAGGACGAAAGGTAGGCCGCCGTGTTCTAAGTTCTCTTGGACGAAGTCGTGAATGTCTTGGTAGCGTTCGTAGACCGAAAACGTTCCCTGTAAAATATTATTGTACTAGATGATTCGCAAGAACTCTCTTATTTCCCGGTATAAAAAGTAGCCTATGTGCTATTCCAGAATCTATCTCTGTGCCAAATTTCATCCAAATTGGTTCAGTCGTTGCGGCGTGATTGAGTAACAAACATCCATACATCCAAACTATCGTATTTATACTATTAATAGGATTCGTGAACTTTCTTTTGTTGAACTCTTAACGACTCAAACGAAACCGCAGACATACAATTTAAAGTTGGCCGAGTTGCAGGGAGCCGCTGGATTCAGGCAGCACAAGACCGAGACCTGTGGAAGTCGATGTAAGAGACCTTTGCCCAGCAGCGGACGTTTATCACTTGATAAACAAGAAGATTTTAATTCTATTAAAAAAACTCACTTGCAATAATATTCCATCCGGGAAACGGATCCTGATGATCGCAAACTTGTATTTCCGCATCTCCCTCAACTCGTCCTTTTCTCGCATCGCCTTCGTGCGCAGCATTTGACTCCTTTCGATCGCTTCCGTCCTGGTATATAAATACGTATATTACTAATATTATAAATGCGACGAAGTCGCCGGCATCAGCTAGTATTTTTTAACCGACTTCCAAAGACGAGGAGATTCTCAATTATTGGGTATTTGACTACATTTTTTTATATGCTTAAAAAATTATTGCTTTTAACACAATGCCAGTTTTCTTTTTTTAATTTCTTTACTAGTCTCGAAAATATACAGCTTTTAAGTTTCCTGTTCGAAAAAGAGAGCGCTATTGCAACATGACGTCACGATTCAGTAGCTCTCCATACAAAATTTCATTTTAGAAAGAGACTGATACAGTTGCAGTAAAACAGCTTATAACTTGTTTTTTGTCCGATTTATTTTCTGTTTATACAAATGTCACGTTTTACATGTTACATTTTCGATTGCAATTAATGAATATCCACAGCAGGAGATATTATAGTGCACAGCTTATAGACATACCTAAGTTGTTGCTCCTTCTTGAGCTCTTCAGGCGTGAGAGCATAGAAGGAGGCCGGTAGCTGCATCTTATTAGCGGCTTGCGAGGGCAGCAACACTTGCAGGTTCCGGTCCAACTCCAGCTGGATCGGTTCCGCCGTTCTCAGTGCGTCAATGAGGGTCTTGAATTAACGAAACAAGCGTATTAACGAGACAAACGTTTTAATAGAGCACGGAAAAAAATCTGGCTCTCTCAGTGCGAACAATTGGAAGTGTTTCCAATTTTTTTTTTTTTTTTTTAATAAAGCCAACTTTAGGTTGGCTAATATCTTCCTATCTCCTTAAAATAAGCGGAAAGCTTGTGTTAGGAGTGGGTACGACAAATACGGTAAATGTTTCCAAAATTCATAATGTCTTCGCGACCGAAGCCGACCACAGTGGTCAATCTCCACAGAGATTATCTGCGCGGGATATTATAGTACACAAGTGTATGCAAGCACAGGTGCACTCTCTATTCCTCGCTCTCAGAGCCAGATGGGACCGAAAATCGGACACGACAGGAGATAGATCGGAAAACTGAAAGGTTCGAACCCCACCCATTGCATTATTGCATTGCACTCTGAGCACAAGCTATCCGCTTAGCTGGAGGGGAGAGGAGGATATAAGTCAAGTTAAGGTTGACTAATATTCTTTAAAAATAGTGCGACATACAATTATTGTGATATTTGTTGTCTAGAAAGAGAATAGTGTAAACTTACAGTCAAACTCTCCACAGAAGGTACGTTCTCTTCATTGAAAACCAGGAAGTCTTCCTCCACACCGTCAGCGTTAGGCAGCTTCTGTTGCGTGAACCCCGCGGCCATCAGCAGCTCCATGGCACCTTCTATCGGCTGCACCCGCTCACAGAACGCTCTAGAAAACATCTTGCTAATATTGTAAACTAGTTTTTCAAAATCTTTGAATTTCCAGGGTAAATACTATAAAACTACACTAATATTATAAAGCCGAAAGTTTGTGTGTGTGTGTGTGTGTGTGTGTGTGTGTGCGTGCGTGCGTGCGTGCGTGCGTGCGTGCGTGCGTGCGTGCGTGCGTGCGTGCGTGCGTGCGTGCGTGCGTGTGTGTGTGTGTGTGTGTGCTCATACCCAGGATTAAAACATAGGCTACATTTTATCCCGGAAAATTACAGAATTCCCATGGGAATTGCAAAACCTTAATCCACGCGGACGAAGTCGAGGGCACCGTCTAGTAACATAATATAATATGACGATCTCCCTATTAAGACTATGACAGTGGTAGGGGCTGTGGTCTTATAACTGGAAGGTCCCAGGTTTCATTCCCGGCGGAGAAATTTGGGAATTTATGATTTCTGAATTGTCTCTGGTTTGGTCTAGTGGGAGGCTTTGGCTTCATCATCATTTGTCATCATAATATCATAATTATCAGCAACCAACAACGGTTCAGATCTCATCTCATAGAAGAGGCCTTAGTCCATAGTCCATAGTCCAAAGCCATAGTCCACCACAACAGATCAATCCAAATTGTGAAACTTCACACTCCTTCAAGACGAGACACCATTATGGGAAACTTCAGGCGTAAAGGTTTCTTCACGATTTTTTTACTATTGAAGCAAGTCATAAACATAAAATTGCTTACACGCTCTCGCTCAAGCGCTATAACTCTGAAAAAGCCCGCGAACCTTTTCAGGGAGTCTAATGGGCAATCACCAAATAATCATTTATTGAGGCATATTGTATGTGACAAAGTGTTGTCAATTTGAATGAATAAAAAACCAAGTATACCTGTAGTATTTACCTGTTGGACATTCGAATTTTCTGGTACTTTTCCTCTTCAGGATAAGTGACAATGTTCTCTAAATACTTGCAAAGAGTCTCTACACATGTTTCAACCTGAAATACAATTTTAAATTTTTAATAAATAAAACAGTTTGTCGCACTTGAGGTTACTATCCTTACATTCTCACTAATATTATAAATGTGAAAGTGTGTTTGTTTGTTGGTTTGTCCTTCAATCACGCTGCAACAGAGCCACGGATCCGGACCGGATTTTTTTGACCGGAAGAGTGACATAGGTTACTTTATTTTTTACATTATTTTTATCCCGGAAAATCTAAGAGTTCCTGCGGGATTTATAAAAATTTAATCCACGCGAGCAAAGCAGAAATTTAAAAATACATTTTTTAGTCTATAATTATGTATTCTTTATATAATAATAAATAAAATAGAATTTGAACTGTGGAGACCCTTAGTTTATCTATTTCTTAAGTTTTAAGTGTGTTCTTTCTGTTTTTTATGGCTATTTTATCTTGAATAAAAGACTATTTATTTATTTTTTTATAAAATAAAATAAATCTAATATCTAAAATGTTATAAGCACCTTTTCTCTATTATTATTGCAAGACTGTATGATGAGGCAGGCAGTGAGGCCTCTCTCATCCTCCAACTGTTCATACAGGAATGTTTTAATATTTCTCTTCCACTCATCACGAGGTAGAATGTCGTTGCTTATCAGGGGACATCTGAAAAAAAGGTTTTGTTACCGCGGAAGCTTTTTACAAGCTTTAAAATGCTAGCTCATGTCAGATTTGCAAAAAATCTGACATAATTAAGTTTGATTCCAAAGGATCCTCAGAGCATATTTGTCTCATATTTGCATTCAAATTCAAATTCATTTATTTCATGTAGTACTCCAACTTGTAGCTCTTATGACACGTCATGACTCTACCACCGGTGTGGAATGCAGATTCTGCTGAGAAGAGCCGGCAAGAAACTCAGCAGTTGCTCTTTTTATAACAAAATATTACAATATTAATAGAATAGAATAGAATAGAAATATTTTTTATTCAAATAAACTTTTACAAGCACTTTTGAATCGTCAATGAATCTACCACTGGTTCGGAATGCCTTTCCTGCCGAGAAGAGCCAGCAAGAAACTCGGCGGTTGCTCTTTTCAAAAAAAAAAATAAAAAAAATTTACAATAGTTAATGAAACCATGCTATGTATACAGTGCTTCCACGATGAATTTTCCAAGTACAATACAAGTAAAAATAAATACAATACAAATACAAATAAATACAATCCAATACATGTCAAAACAGGCAGGCAAAAGCAGACCCATTCCCGTTGGTGGCACCCGTTATAATAATATATAGCTACATAATATTACAATGTAAAAATTTATTACACTATCTGGTGGGTAGCTGGATGCCAAGCCATTCCATGCAACTTTGTCATTAAGAAAGTCACAACTTTATAATAATCACAACTTAACAAAATGTGTCTTTACACATTGTGAGCATGATTAGAATTTTTTGTTATTAGGTTTGACTTAAGGACAACTTAAGAAAGCCATAACAAAATTAATTAATTAATTCAATTAGCATTTTAGAACTGCAAGCAGTATTTTGCAAGTATCTTTCTTTACCTTTATATTGTAACACAGTAATTATTGTATCTGAATATTATGATGAAATATTTGTGAATGAAAAAAAAACTTACTTGAAGTATACTCCAGATGCAGCAAAGTTTTTAGGCACCTCACATTCTGTTTCCACTTTTTGTCTAGATTCTCTTGGCTCTGTGGCAGATTTGGAAGAAGTAGCCTTTTCATTTTCTAATTCTTTCTTCACTTGAGCCTTTAATATTATATATACATATAGCACATATATTACATATTAGCCTAGGCATGTTTAAGTGAAATTAGTTCATCTAAATTATGTTTTTTTTTTTAATTTATAGTACTATACTCTCTTCTGACATGCCCGACCTGACCACAATGTGGATTTTGATAAGGTTAGGATTACAGCACTATTATTTCAATATTGTTTTGAGATGTAATTTATTACAACCTTAAAAATGAAATGATTCTACTATAAATGTTGGTAGTATAGGCTCTGTACAAAGCTGGGATGGCTTGCTAGTTGTAGTTCTATTACTAACTCTATGTGATATTGAGGGATGTTGATTAAAAAAAAATATTGTTATTTTTTTTATAATGCTTGTATCAGCTTTTCTCAGACCTCATAACTCCCTTGTGGACACAGACTAGATACTTATTTGCTTAACTACAGTTATTACTCATTCTGTTTACGAATGTGATTTTAGGCTACAACTGCAAATATTAAGTCATAACTGTAAATCACAGCAATGGACAAGATTGTCTATGCACCATCATTGTCTATGCTGCACTCTACACCACACAGAGTATAATATTAAACTGAATGAGTGAATTCTATCATTACCTTTATTGCAGCTAACGATGTATTGAAAGCTGGGTTATCTCTAGTCTGTTGCAGTCTCGCCAACGCAGCCTCTGCAGCTACCTTACTCTCTTCCGTCAGGCCTGACCTGACCACAGTGTGGACATTCTTAGAATGATTTGAGGATTGACTGCTAATTGTCGATTCACTTAGCTTATGCCCCGGCCCTGCTAGCTTGAATTTAGCATCGATTTTCTTCTTTTTAAAGAAGTTTTTTATTTTATCTGCCATTTTTAAGATTAAATCCTTGGTGTGTGCTCTTTAGGAAGTTTAAGTTTGGAGACACTCTCTTTAAGTTGCTCGATTGTTGCTGATGTGGCTGAAACAAAGGAAATATTGTTGTCGAAGATCGTTTCTATTTTGATAATAGAGATCTTATGGTGACATTGAATTAGGGAAAGCAGCAGTTGTAGTTGTAGGCTTGGTTCTTGTCAATATTTTCCATTTAACTATTTTGAACAATACAGAATTTAAAAGAAAGACAAATGAATGAATGAATTAAATGAATGACTTTGCGTGTACAGCCACATCATATATTAGTAAGAATTTTTCTTACAAAAATGTTGTTAAAGCAACCAGATTAAGATTCAATATTATCAACTATTACCATGGTGACAATTCACAATACATCATACTGTATTCACTGTAAATATCAGAGTAACAACAGCTGTTAACTTACATAATTATGATAAACTGCGACTTACCCGGCCTCATAAACCGCTCCGAAATACGTTTTCCATACACTCTCCAAGACACGATAATCAATAACAAAGTAAATAGCAAAATCAAAGAGAACGTCTTAAACAGCAACAACTGAAACTCGTTAAAATAAAATACTTCTGCGATCTCCTCATAAAAGGATAATTCACTGAAATTCACAAAGGTTCTTGGAAGATTTTCGATCGGCAACGATGACACGCACGACTGAAAGAAATCTTTTGCGAAGCCTAAAGTATCCTCAATTTGAAGATACAGAGCTTCATAAAGGGTGGAATTGAAGACCGCGTTGTCAAACAAAGACATTACAAGTACATTACATGTAATTTAGTAATCGTTTGAACATAAATTAAATGAAAAACAAAATTAATTCATTCTACCACGAGAAAATGTCAAAACTTTTTGACTTTGACATTGACAGACAGACAACTTTTTTGTTTTTGACATTAAAGCGGATGACAGAATACAAAAAAAAGAGAATCATAGACAATAAAACTTTTTTTTTAAATAATAATTGTCTTTAGGTCCGTTTCAACTTCGTCTATGGTATGAATTGTTCTTCCGGTCTATTACGATAATAACAGTATGGTATGAAATTCGAAATGGAATAGGATTGGATTCCAATCCTATTCAAAATATGGCTCCAACGTTCCAATGCAATCCAATCATTGGATTGCATACATCGGAGTACCTAAGTAAAACGTAGTGAGTTACACTCAGTGAGAGTAAGTAGCGTAACTATACTCGTAAGTAATATGTGATCAGCACGCATATTTTCAACTTATTGTTATTAGCTACGTCCCGGGTTTTATACCTACGGGGTTATACGGTATATACGGGTATACATCTGATGTCTCGTCAGTCGTGTCGGAATCCCGTCCAATCGGAATATGAGAATGAGAGAATAAAAAGTGCACCTGTGCTTGCGCACACAATTGTGCACTACAATATTTCCCACGGAGATGGCTAATCTCTGTGCAGATGGGCCGGCGCGGCGGGAATCGGTCGAGAGGGGTTTTTGGGAATCAATCGGCTGTAATAAAATATACCTACTTTTAATAAAATATACCTACTTTTAATTTCTAGAAACTAATTATGTACTATGTATTTACCTTGTCTTTACAGCATTTTCCGCTCGTTCAGAATTATTAATGAAAATGACCTTCCTGCTACAAATCAACTTCAATTTAAAAAAATATAAAGCTGCACGAGCTGTCCGGGAACTTTAGACTAACTACACTACCTACCTATTTAAAAATTAAAAAATTATTATCTATTGAACTCATAAACGTACATTTGAACTTCGTTGCGGATTGTTGCGGATAAACTTGATGGCAAAGCTTGATGGATTGAGACACGCAATGCTGCCATTATAATATTATTGTTATCATGAGATTTATTAATTCTTGGTACCTAGGTACCCTACACAAATTCTAATCATTGAACGTATATTCTTGGATGTCATTTTTCGAATGTAGTAGGACGATTCTACTGTCTATGGTTTCAATCACACTGTGGTTTCAATAGTTAAGCGGATTACCACACACCTGGGGCCCAAGTCTGCTATTGCAATGCTATTGCAATTGTAGATCAATTGTCTATCAATGACATCCCAATTGCTACTTTTAGCAATTTGACTTGGGGCCCAGGGGTTCAATTGTCTATCAATGACATGACAATTGCTAAAAATAACAATTGTCATGTCATTGATAGACAATAAAACTACAATTGCAATAGCAGACTTGGGCCCCTGTTATCACCTGACATGGTCTTTGTTATGGTAGGTACCTATATGAATAGAAATCAAGTACCTAGTTAGATATAAATCAGGTACTTTGTAAATAAATGCTGGTTAAGATTTTAATATCAAATAAATACCTACCTACCTATACAGACCTACAGGAACGCACCATTAGTAACGGTCTGTTGCAAATTAATATTCTAGCTTTGGGGGTAGGTCGGGTGCTTTAAAAATTTAAGCTTTGCATAACTGTTATAATGTTCTTCTCAACCTTTCAGAGCTTATTTCCATAATTAAACTGACTTTTAGTGTGGGTATTCTTTTGTCTTTTTATTCGGTAAGTACGAGAAAAAGAATACGTGATACATTTTCTACCCCTGGGTCCCTTGTCACTTGTCACCCTAATTGACTTTACCTAGAGACCTCTTTTTATATAATTATGTACAAAGTATATAGTATGTAGGCAGGTAGGTACAAGTTAGGCAGGTAAGCACTATTACCAATAGCCTAGAAAAGCGACAAAGCACCGGAAAACGACCCTAGCAGTTTATTCAAGGGGATTCAAGCGGCACAAGACGGAGACGTGTGAAATTCGCTATAAGATATAATCCAGCGAATGCTTTGAGTATTGCGAACGTAATATTGATGGATGAAAAAGAAGGATATTTCAAGAATATTTTCTATTTATTCAAGCAAAGCCTCAAGGCAAAATTATGAACTTGGATAAGTGGTGTTAAGATGCCGATTACATGATGTGATAAGATTACATCAAGATTATAATAAGTACATATCGTACCTATTATCATACAAGCCATCATGAGAGTCGACAGCAGGCATTTATCTTAGTTCAGTATCTGGTTCATTTAATAAACTACAGTAGGGGGTAGGTCTGTACTATTGTGAAATAATTTTGTTTATTTGTTTGAATCATTTATTGCACAATTATAATAGTGTACATACAAAGGCGAACTTTATTAAGTCTAGTTATTACTAGAGGTATTTTCTTCTAGTTGACCTTAAAGTTAAGTTGATTTTTACGAAACATCCTGGTTACCTACTTAGATACTTTTTTCCCTTGGTAGTTACAGTTATAAAAAGTTACTTAGTGCAAAGTGTTGAACAGTGTTGAACATTAGTTTTCTATTTGAAAATATATGAAAGTTCGTTGAAAGGAAAGAAGTTGACAGGTATGTATGACGTAGAGACATATTAGTAGGTATACCTACCTACTACATTTTAATCTTAAAAGTAAAACCCTGATAGAGCATTCCTCAGTGTTAGGTATTTTATTTGCTGATTTTTCCGTGTACGTTAAGGTGGGCCGATCTTGTATGTAAATTTTTTTTCTTCGATTTTCTTTACGCAAGAGGTATCAAAAGTTGCGTCTTTATAAACTGTTCAAAGTAGGTAGGTAACACCTACCCCTAACAAATCAAATATTCTACTACTAGCTGTTACCTACGACTTCGTCCGCGTCAATTTCTGTTATTATGATCACGATTAAGAAGTTTTTCAAAGAATATAATATTTTAAAATATGGATAATTTTCCCCGTTTTCGCAACATTTTTCACTGATGCTTCGCTCCTATTGGTCGCAGCGTGATGTTCTAGCCTAAAGCCTTCCTCGATAAATGGACTATCTAACACAAAAAGAATTTTTCAATTCGAACCAGTAGTTCCTGAGATTAGCGCGTTCAAACAAACAAACTCTTCAGCTTTATAATATTAAGTATAGATTTATGTATAGGTAGGTACATATTAATTATAATTAATCTGTAGAACAAATGCAGGATCAAAATGTATCAAAAAATTATAAATTGATTTATGCATTAATTTTTTAAACTCTTATCCTTGTTGCTAAAAACATTTTCGTTGCAACTTCATAAATTATGCACAATCAACTTAATAGGTTATGCTCACACCTATTTCCATGCAGTATGTATTTCCACATGGTCAGTAAATCTAGTTTGTCGTACATTTTGGCGCGTTAATGGTGTTTTAGTAACCTGTGAAATCGCAGTTTACTAACTCACTCCTGAATTTGTTATTCTCTGTGAAAGGAAATGGCCCATAAACTGTAATACGGCCATTAACAGAAACGTCAGAGTTTATAGTGGAAAATATGTATTTAATGTCCTCCCGAACGAATCGCAACGTAAGCGGGGACTAACATACTACACAGGAGATATAATAGTGCATAGGCATACATGTGTGCAAACTCTAAATTCCCTCACTCTTATAGTCCATTCCGATGGTAATCCGACAAGACAGGAGAGAGTTAAGTGCCGAATGGTTTCGTTGCTTTCGCACACAACACTGCTAATTTCACAACTCCGGGTTGCTACTGAAAACTTCTTGATCTTCTCAGTCGTTATACTCTTGACAGAGCGGTCGTTGTCGTTGGCGGGTGTTGTCGGACGCCTCCACTTCTCCTTGACAGCAGCCTTCATTGTGCATTCATCCACGGGACATCCACCGCAGCCCTCACATGGTCCGTCCATCTCATGGACGATCTGCCACGTCCTCTTGTGTCTTCTACTTTACCTTGGATCACAAGGCTTCTTGATAGAACTCAATACTATTTAGGGTTCCGGATGCCAACGAGACCCTATTACTACATAAGTAATCCCGATCTACCTATGGACGTGGCTCATGTGAGTAACAGAGTGGTTCACTGTCTACTAGTCTTCTATATCTAAATATATAAAAGGCAAAGGTGACTGACTGACTGACTGACTGACTGACTAATCTATCAACGCACAGCTCTAACCACTGGACCGATCGAGCTGAAATTCGGCATACAGGTAGCTATGATGACGTAGTCATCCGCTAAGAAAGGATTTTTCAAAATTCAACCCTGAAGGAGGTAAAATAAGAGTTTAAAAAATCGAACCTAACATGAGCGAAGTCCCGGGTTAAAGCTAGTTATAGTAATAAACCTACAACTAAACGTCGCTACTGTATAGTAAACCTGTAAGTACTTACTAAATTACCTATAGTATTTACTTATATCACGAAAGGGTTTAAGATTAGATCTGTCTGCCGACTTCGCTCACTTATTGTTTTATCCATTTTCTTTTGGCGCTGATAAGGAACCTAGTAAGTAACTATTTTGTTGACAGTGACAATGTAGCACTTATAATGTAAATATTTTCTCATACATTTTGTATTGAACGTGTTTTTTGATGGCAAGAAAAGTGATCTTTTACCCCGGAAAAACAGTAACCCGGAAAACCCCGGAAAAAAAAAACATATATTATGGTGGGCGCCTGGACTCGTACAGTATTAAAACAACACTAATTTATTTAGGTACATACCTACTTGCTTAGCTCAACATCTGCTTAGAATTATTATGTTAGTTTCCAACGAAACGGATCAAGATACCTAAACAAAACAAAACCATCTCCGGCTTCCTTTCAGCTTTTTCCTTTTACGTTCGGTACATTACGACTTGGGAGGCAAGTAGTTTATTATACCTATTATTGATAAGGACATGATATAAACAAGGTTTTTATAATATTACTAGCTTTTGCCCGCGACTTCGCTCACGTTAAGTTCGATTATTCCAACCCCTATTTTATCCCTTTAGGGGTTGAACTTTCAAAAATCCTTTCTTAGCGGACACCTACGTTATAATAGCTATCTACATCCAAAATTTCAGCCTGATCCATCCAGTGGTTTCAGCTGTGCGTTGATAGATCAGTCAGTCAGTCACCTTTGCCTTTTATATATTTAGATTATATTCTACATTAGATATTTATTTATTATACATGTCAATCAAATCTTGCGGTTTTACTTAGAAATTCTATGGACTTTGAGTGGGTTAGTAGGTACCTACTCATAATCATACCTATATGATTATGACAATTTACTTTAAATAGATAGTTTCCAGACAGTTTGTAATTGTGTATTATACGTATAATTATGGCGATAAGAGCGCCAGCGAAATTTTAAATTTTATATCGGCGTTTATGTAGGTACTAGAAGCCCGCGCCGACTTCGTCCGGGTTGAAAATTAAATATTTGTTCTTGTGAGCTTCTTATAGGAGACGATTGTCAATAAGATCACCACAGGAACCACACGAATATCCCGCACCGATACCCGCCACCGTGCGCCGCCCCACCCCAGCCGGCACCATTTTATTATTTTGTCGCGTGGGAATATTAATTGTCCGATAACTCCTAAGATATTTATTTAAATTGTATAGTGTAAAGGGCAAATATGTTCTAAATTAAATACTCACGATAATAAACATATTTATTTAGATATACAATAGATTGACATCACATCGGTTAAAGAAGCTTCGAATTATTTTTAATCAAAATTTGAAAGATATAAATGGTTACTGTAAGTTATCCTTAGAATATAGACATATGCTATCGCGGACTTTTTTTTAGAACTCTTTAAGAGGAACAATTCACCCATACATCATTTTCATCCAATAACAGTATATGACCCAGCGCACGCCTTGAAAACGTTTGAGAGTCAAACATTTTTCCGACTTCTTTAACAAATTTGCACATAATATCTAGCCATAATACATTTATTAACATAATTATAGCCTATAACCATCTGGAATAATGTACCTTTGAAATGGTGAAAGAATTTTTGAAATAGGTGCGGTGGTTCCAAAGTTTGCTCCGGACATACATACAAACTCACAAAATTCGCGCTCTCTCTTTATTATAATAGTATAGATTACGAATGTATTCAATTTAATTCTATTTTTTAATAAAGTTATTGTCTTCTGAGATGGGTACCGTGAACCATCTCTACATTTCACGTAAATCAAATAAATGTTGCCAAGAAGATGTTTTCCATTAAATTTTTTTTGCTTTTTATTTTTGGATTTTTGAAAAACCTATTCCTTAGATTTGAAGCTTCTATCTTCAGTGAGAAGCAGGATGATAATATTATTCGAATAAGCTTAAGGTTTACCCGGGTAGATACTTGTAGTTAGATCTACACGAGCTATCTTACGTTGCAATAATATACCTACCTACCTAGATAGATACCTTTATTAGCACATCAGTAGAGATGGGATTCCAATGAACTCTATCAGTAATGTCTAACTCAAATATGGAATGTACCTAGGTAGGTACCTACCTAAAAGTTTCATCGAGACGATCGATTGATACCAATCATAATTGCTAACGCTAATAATACGAGTAAAATAATATATTATGTGAAAACGATAATAACATTTAAGTTCTTCGGAGTAAAATATAAATTCCTGTGAAAATTCTTGTAAGTTAAAAGTAGTAGGTAGTAGGTACGTACCCAAGGATCGGGAATGAGCTGACCGAACAAATTTGTACTATAATGGGTACAGAACAAAGACTAAGATGTGGGCGTACTAAAGTGCACAATAAAATTATTGAGATACGCAACTATAGAAGGTATAAAGGGATATTCAGTGGAGCTGCTATTACCGCCGCAAAAATTTATAACAATAAATAATAATTATTCTGGAATAATTATTTATTTACTACTAAGTGCCAATTACACGATTACAACTAAACCGAGGAATAAATTGGATGTTCTGACAGGTTTTGTATTGAAAATCTGGAAAACCTCTTTATTATACGAACTACGAAAGACGTTGGTTAATTAAGGTGTAGTTTATATTTTGATGAAAATGAAATTGTTTTGTTATTTTCAATTTTCGTAACAAAAACAAATATTACGTCATTATATTTCATAAGTAGATCGTCGATAGTGGTACTCATAATATTATTATTATCTCTTATCATAAATCTTGAGATACAACTTCAGTTAAGCGTGAATCGGCTTCAACAAGATTCGTTTATGTTACTAAGTGCAAAAAATATCACTCAATTTTCTGTTTTAATATCTTGATTTATGTCCATCATATTTATATCAGCAAAGGAGGACCTGATAATGTTCTTTATCAGAAATCTTTGCATTAATCTACGACATTATTCAAATAAAATTCATCAATAATAATTTTTTGATTCGTTTTATCAATAGTTACAGTACCAAAAAATCTTAAGTTATTAATATATCCTGTATGTAACACCATTCGCATTCATCCTTATATGTCGTATTTTGTTAATCTGTTCCAAAATAAAAAAAATATTTCACTTTATTTGGGCTTGTGGGGTAGCGTTCAATGAATTTTTGATTAATTGACAATGTTTGTACATTGACAATTTGGGTGGCTATCAAAGTGGCTGTGTGATTTGATTGATGTGATTAAATTTTGTGGATAGTTAATCATGGGATACGCGTTTTGAGCTAAGGTTTTGGTCTTTTCTCTACGGAAGCCTAAAGAATAGCCGACGTTGTATCAACTGCGTAGAGTTCCCGTCGCGTTTACATTAAGTGACACCGAGATCTGCCGTATATGAAACCTTATATTGTACATACACCGGTCTTAAATTATTAAGGAGAATATTTGACGATGAAAAGGAGCGCATTCAGTGTCGATCCGGGCCGAGAACGCGTGGGCTAGACCTACGCACCACTAATAAAACCCCCAATCATTCAATAGAAGTAAATAATACAGTGCACACAAAATACCAGTATTTCCTTTAGGTAACTGTGACGCGAGCCATTGTCGAGTTTGGTCGTTCTATTTTCGAAATTTGGCGCGTCTAACTAAGCCCGTGAGCAAATGGCTTTTTACACGAAAGAAGGCGCGAGAAAAGAGTTTGTAGTTTGACTATTAGAACTTCTTGGTGGTTAATAAGTTTCACGGTGGATCCTTTTGTAAAGAGGAAAATGAAAATTTTCAAGAAGAAGCTCCGTTTCTCAATAGCTTCGAGCTACATATAGACTTTCATAGTTCATAAGGATTTTGAGTAATTTTCGGTGAACATATTCACATATCAACAGCGACTATCCGGATTCGTCAAAAAAGGTAAGTTTTATGACACCTGCATTTTCTGTTGCCTGCAACTGCATCCGCGTGGATTTAGGTTTTTCCAAATACCTATTTTGAAAAAACCTGCTTACATGTTTGTAATCTACTAAATATAGGTTTCGACGTTCCGAACCTGTGCTATACTTCACTTGGCGATTAAAAGACTTGGTAAAAGTTTTTTTTTATTAGGAGCTTTGTATCTATTCTAATACATAATATTTGCATTTGTCTCGTCGTCATTAAATTACCAATAAATTAAATTAAATTAATTAGTGCTTATTCTTTAGAGCCTAGACTGAAACTGCGATGGTTCCAAATGCGCCCTAGTCTGAGAAGAGCTCACAACAGACTCGGCTACGAAAAAAACGCCTAACCATTTTGTTAATAAAAGATACTACCTAGTGCCCACTAAAGCCGCAAGCTTTATAATATTACCGGCTTTTACCCGCGACTTCGTTCACGTTAAATTCGATTTTTTAAACTCCTATTTTACCCCTTTAGGGATTGATTTTTTATGAAATTCTTTCTAAGCGGATATAATAGCTATCTGTAGCCCAAATTTCAGCCCAATCCGTCCAGTGGTTTGAGCTGTGCTCTGATATATCACTCAGTCAGTCAGTTAGTCAGTCACCTTCTCCTTAAATAAAGAAAATTGTAAAGAGGCCTCCAGCTAAACTTTTTTGCTTTGCTAGTTTCCTGAATAATTCAAATTATTCTCGCTAGCTGCTGTGAAGAAAGCAATATCAGCTAGTAGAGACATTACTATGACGTCATAGACTATTAGCAAATAAGAAACGTAATAAACTTAATCCTTCTTGGTAATTAAAGATAAGATAATAATAATTAAGTACGAGAATAGTCACGATTTCAGTCAGTGTTGTACGTAGGTGCAATAACTTTTGGTATGGTGACATTGTATTAGTAAATCACATTTTTTAGGGTTCCGCACTCACAAGGTGCCAACTGCCAACAGAACCTCCTACTAAGCCTCCGATATCCGTCCGTCAGAAGCAAGGAGAAATCAATTTTTTTTTTGTTTGAGCTTCATGGTCAGAAGGCTGTATCTCATTGACTGTGATAGGTAGATACTTCAAAATTTCGCAGATTATATATTTCTATTGCCACTATAACAACAAAAATCATAAAAAAAAAGTAAAAATTACAGAGGGTCTCCATACAAGAAACGTGTTTTTTTCGGCGTTTTTTGTTTGACCTTACCAATCGCTGTTACGATGGTACGGAACCCCTCGTGTGCGAGTCTGGTTTGCAATACCACCTGATGGTGACGAAGGCAGGCTAACTTGCAAGAGGGTGGTTATGGCAGTTTTTAATGAAACCCCTATTCGGTTTCTACACGCCATCGTGCTATGGTAATGTAATATTTCCATTTTCCTTAAATATCTAATTCATTTAGAATAATAGTACATTATGGTACAAGTGTAAAAGTTGGTGATTACCGCTGAGGCGCTATTGAGACCCGAGCCGTCAGGTGAGGGTCTTAAGGTAGCCGAGGACGGTAATCATCAATATACACGTGTATCATACGACGTTTTTCAACACACTTGTAAAGAAAATAATACTAAAATAGTACATTATGGTACAAAACGGTGAAAACGAGTTGTGAAAATTTTTTCGCAATGGCGGGAAAAATTAATGTTGTTTTTTTGTTCGCCCTCTTGAGATGCTCTTGAGGGCAGGCAAAGATCGACGATCATACAGCCTATTCAGGGGTTTATTTGATTTATCAGTTTTCCGGAATGCGCGCACACCTTTAATGGCCATAGACTAAAAGAATGAGGTTTCTTTTTTTTTGGCTTTTCTCTTATAGCCACGTACAAAATGGGGAATTTCCAGTTTTCTTTAAGTATTACAGAAAAAACAAAAGTTATATTTGAGACACGTACAAGTTGAAATTATCTATTTAAATACGAAGTTGTATGAAATGAGCAAGCAATAGGTATCTTTGCAATAGGTAGGATTTTTTTTGTAATAGAAACTTTTTTAAGAACAAAGCAACTCAACCTATATGTTTGTGAACTCAACCAATAAAATTAAAAAAAATAATTCTTTAACTCACATTGTGAATAATAGTAATCAAAAGTCACAGTTTGAGTTAAAGGTGTCATTGTGTGCCTAATTGCGGTGAACCGGGAGCCATTTTATGAGCAAGTGTGTTGAAAATATCTAACTTTCGCTCGCAGGTTTTTTCTTGTACCAAAATCTAAGTACTAAGTATATTATTACTAGCTGATACGCGCCTTTGTTCGCGTGAATTTAGTTTTTAAAATACCGCGGGAACTCTTTGATTTTCCGGGATGAAAGTATGCCCTATTACACTCTCCAGGGTCCTACCCATTTACCGTCTACATGCAACTTCGATATGAAGATTATACATTTCCTGTGCCTAAAGCCCCCTTTGCACGTGTCATATTCCTAAACAATAATAATATTACACGCGTGATAGCTTTGTAAATATTAATTGACTATCTACCTATGCAGCTAACAGACAAAGATGGCACGGGTGAGGTCGTCTCCGTATAAGATTTATCATAATAAACTGTATGAATGACAAACCTAATCGCTTTTAACAGGCAAACCCAAATACTTGGTGCGTATCATCAATCATGATCGACCATTTCCGGATCATTGACTCCGTATAAAATTGGGAGTACGTTATTTAACTTGACTTCTCTGATAGTCTAGGGTTACTTAACTATCACCACAGTAACGTCTAACCGAGGAGTGAAGGCAGATTTTACACAACTACCCAAGTTAAAAAGTAATCTTCAGGGTTCATGTAGGTATGTTATGTGAGTGTATGATGGAAATAATTCTACCATAAATGCCTGAACAGATTTGGATGTACGATTTGGATTCCTTACATCATCCCAAGTGATACTGGCTGTACATTTTCAATTGATATGCTATAAAACATTCGGGGGTTTTTTATTCAATTTTAATAATTTGCTTCTCTAACATTATTTTACCTTACGACCCTATAAATACCCGTAACAAAAGCCTTAATACACGACAATTTAGTCCATAAATGCTACACGTGCAACTACAATAAGATCTATTTTCGCTTCTATTTGAAAATTGTAACCTTTGACGTACATCAAGGTAGCCCATACAATAGCTCAATTGGTATAGATTGATATACAATGCCAGCCTTACGTCTAACCACATAGGGAATTAAGCTCTTAAGATTTTAGTGTCCATAGTAACATTGGCTAGTATCGGATAAACGTTTAGCCACTAAAGAACCAGTATAAGCTTATCCACACAAGCTTTAAAATACTGACACACTTTCATTCGGACACTCAAGTCGCCTCTGAGCGTCTCGATGGCAACCTAAGCTATGCGAAGGTCAACTGGCACCAAACCTATTGCTGGCCCATTGCTTGATATTGGCATAGGGTCTCCTCTCGAACGACAGTTTAAGCCATACGATGGCCAAGTGCGGATTGGTTGACTTCGCATACCTTTGAGAATTAACTTTCAGGTATGCAGATTTCTTCACAATGTTTCCTTCACCGTTAAATTAAGCGTGAAGGAGTAAGAAACATCCGCCCATCCTCACAAACTTTCGCATTTATTACTACATCGCACAAAATTACAACATGGGGTTATTCAAGGGGCGGACCAACAAATTCCTGAAAAGACAGCAACGCATTGGTGGTGCCTCAGGTGCTACAAATGTTCATGGGCGGCGGTAATCACTTAACATCAGGTGACCCGCCTGCTCGTTTGCTCGCTAAAATATTTAAAAAATAATAATTATGAAATGACTGTAGCTAAAGCTGAATTTCAGGCAACATATTTTGAAATTTTAACTGTTTGAGTATATTTTCGCGATTTTCTTTTATTAGCACTCAGGTACCTAATAAACCTAAAAAGGTACTTCTAACATAGGAAACTAGTTCACCCACGCTGAATCACGTTCGTGGGAATAAAGAAGAATGTGTGCATGATTGGTCAATTTGTACAATTGCTTATGTATCTCGGTTGACATAGCCTACCGGTCGTAACGAGACACGAGATTTACTGGGACTCATTAGGTACTAGGTATTACCCATATAGATATCCATACTAATGTTCTATTAATAAATAAGTAGGTACTCTTAGTAAAAAGTTTCCATTTAGTGCGTGCTACCAGTTATTACAGACATCAACATCTCTACCTATCGCAGGTCCAGTAGGGCACAGGTCTCCTTTCAGAGAACCAAACCCGCTCACTGGAAAGCTTGGAACATCGCAGAGACGTAAGCTCTCTTTGCGTCCTCTATCGGCTATATAACGGGGAGTGTTCTGAAGAGCTGTTTGATCTTATTCCGCCCTCTAACTTCTACAACCGCACCGCACGTCACCGAACGCAATTTCACCCTCACCACCTGGGTGCCTGGAGCACTTCGACCATCCGTTGCTCCAGATCTTTTTTCCACGTACCACCAAATTGTGGAATCTTCTCCCTTCGACAGTGTTCCCACTTAATTACAATATGGGATTATTCAAGGGGCGCACCAATAAGTTCCTGAAATGCCGGCAACGTATCGGTGGTGCCTCTGGTACTACAAGTGTTCATGGGCGGTGGTTATCACTTTACATCAGGTGACGCGCCAGCTCGTTTGCCCGCTATTAATATAAAAAAAAAGAGTTCTAGGTCCATTTTCTGAAACTTTCAAGTCATTACGGTTCATGAGCTTCAGCCCGCTAACAGACGGACGGACGTTCAGGGGTTCCGTTGGCATCCTTACGGAACCGTTAAAAGTAGGCCTATACGTACAACTGTAAGTCACTACATAGTATAAAACAAAGTCGCTTTCTCTGTCCCCATATCCCTATGTACGCTTGAATCTTTAAAACTACGCAACGGATTTTGATGCGGTTTTTTTAAATAGATAGAGTGATTGAAGAGGAAGGTTTATAAGTATAATAACATCCATTAACAGTGAATGACATAGGCCATATATTTTATACCCGTGCGAAGCCGGAGCGGGCCGCTAGTTGATATTATAAACGAGAGTCTGTCTGTCTGGTAACCTTGTCCGGGCTCGATCGTTGAACTGATTTTGACGGCACAGAATGCGGGCAATAATTAAGCAAATCTTAGACTTTCTTGGCACTATGGTTAGCACTATGGTCTTATACCCAAGTGGGAAGTACCTACTTAGGTCTCAGGCATTTTATTCAGCTTGGGAATTAATTATTTCTAAATAGTCTCGGTTCTAATTCTGGTACAATAAGATGTCACTAATATTGATATAGCGTTCAGATTAGAGGTATGGATAAAAACTGCCTCACATCTTCCCAAGTAGCCCACTTCCATGTTAGACAGCATCGTCACTTAACTCCAGATGAAAGTGCAATCAACTTGTCAACGAATAGGTATAAAAAATCGTCTGTTAAAAGTCTTTTGACCTCTAGTCTGATATAATATATTATCCGTCATTGTAGTTATCAACTTAATTTAGCGTAATAGTTTAAATTTTTAGTTTGCGTTAACTGTGCGTAAATCTATGGTTTTCTATAATCAAGAAAGGTAAGGAAAATTTTTCCATCCCTTTTCCTTCCATATTTGACAGAATTACGCACAGTTTCGCTCATAAAAATGTACTAGCCCTTGTACCTTGGGCCTCTCCATTTGAAACTGACAATTTCGTAAGAGTTTTCGTATACTCAAAGGAGTTTTCCAATTGTAATGAAGATATTAGTTTAGAGAAGTTATGTTTTTCAATTTTACGTGACGGCTAAAGCATTTAGATTAACTAGTTAGTTATAACAATAAAGATATTGCTAATGAGCTGGTTTGCATGCTTTTAGTCAACAAACGTGCTAGTTTACACTCATTATGCTAATCGCTTTATTTCTTCACGTTTTTATGGGTTTCACATAAATTAAGAGTTATTACTTTATTTTCAGCGATAAAGAATTCCTCAGGTGCATAATATGGAACTTGGCTATGTTAAATAATGAATACTACTAATTAGGAGCCAGAATCATTATTTATTTAAAAATAAGTATATGTCTGGCTAGCACTTCTTTTGCCTCTTCTTTATCGACTGGACAGAGTTCTATGCATGGATTATCAGAGGTCCTCACTGGTCTTCCAATACAGCGCTTTCAGGTGCAAGGTCGCGACTCCAGCACCTTGGGACTCGAATATTGGGCCACATAGTTCGAAGAACTACATCACCTCCACTTTAGCTTCGCGACTCGCTGAGCTATGTCGGTAACTTTGGTCTACGGATTTCCTCATTTCTGAATTCCTCCGCTGTGATACTTGGAGCACAGTTCTCTGCATCGCCCGTTGAGTTACCCTGAGCCTTCATAATGAATAACTATCTTATGGATAGGTACTTACAGCTTACTACTAAGTACGTAAAAACATTCGCATTAAATTAATATAATTTCATGATAACAAACTTGCTTGTGATACCTACTTACCTATTTGTAAATGGGGCTTGTTTTAAAAGGCAAATTAGATGCTAGATTATACTCTATCCTTCTGTTTTCATTCCGTAATATAACCTTAAAGATAAAATGGCTGAATGGCAGCTGCAGAGTAAAATGTTTAATAATTTAAGAGTAGTTGGAATTTCTTGGGTTAGCATGCTATAGCATAGTAAGTAGGTAGTCGTAACTCGTGATTCGCAAAGACTTCTTTCTCTATCTCAATAATAGTTAAAGCTTCTGTCTGACTGACCGATGACGTAGAAGTAACAGTAGATTTTCTATTAGGAAATCTGTTTGGAATTTGGAAAAATTCGTACCTAATAGAATTTCGTAAATCTAGCTTTAATTTTTAATTTCAGAGACAGTTTATTTAAAATCTTTGAACGTTAGTATGTGTCTGCAACTAGTCTCTAACGAAAGGGAAAAATTAAGGGTTAGAATCTTCGATCACAGAAGACAACATTTTTCTGTGATCGAAGGTTAGAATTGACTTGCAGCAGTTTGACATTTGGGATACTGAAGGTGTAATTCACCATCACGAAGGAGTAAGCCAACGAATGAATTTTGACAGATTTTCAATACAAAAATTGTCAATATTGTTCAAAGTATAAACGTAAACAGTAAATCGGTGATATGGTAAAATAAACGGCTAATTGCGTGTCAGGCCACGCGCAGTGCAGGGTTCCGTAGTTGCCTGGCACAATAATATTATGCGTACTTAGTAGGGTAAAGGTACATATGCAATTTTTCATTAAGTATATTTTTTTTTTACATTTTAAAGTATCATCACAAAATAATAATGCGCCTAGTTATAAATTAAAAGCAAACACTCAACGTAAAACTGTTTCTAATTTCTATTCAATATTAATGATATCTAAGTCACTTACTACGAAATTCTTACTTTAAAAAGTTAGTCTCGGATTACTCATTAACTTGTAAAGCCTACTTAGTGCTTACTCGTAATAGTTTTCCATTTCCTTTTATAGGTAAGTAGGTACATATATATGCTTTTTATTATTTTACTCAGTTTGATATGGTTGTAAAAATTATGCTACCATTTGTTATATATACATGTGGTAACTTTGTAATTAAAAAACATAAAAGGAACATAGGATGGGCACAAGATTGAGAAATCTAACGTACCTAGAAACCTATTCACAGTCTGTGTGTATTTCCTTTGACGTGAAACTAATAATTTTCTTGCCAGATGTTTATATTGACTTTAACGCAGTTGCAATTAATGTCAATTACTAATGAAGAACCTGAGAACTATAAGTAACTAGGCACTTATATAGATTCTAGATGGTAACTGTATGTGTTACTCCGTTTCCCTTAGGTACCTAGGTATCTAATTAAATAAGTGCAAATTATAAATTATTTTTTTTTCAAAATCAAGTTTTTATTAGTTGTCTACATCTAGTACTTAATTAATACAATCAGGATCGTATTGCGGGATCGAAGCCGCGGGTAAAAGCTAGTAAAGTCGGATTTTGATTAATTATTACTTGCAGCGTATTCGATAGAAATATTCGTACTTTTTAACCGACTTCCAAAAAGTTAAATGACACCAAAGTACACCATTCGTCTTTTATATTGTCAAATTTAAAATACCATATTCCGGTCAAACTACACGTGTCGCTCCATACATTTAATTTTGTCTCATAATATTATCTCGCTTGGAATATAAGTGACAAACTACATAGACAATCTTACTTCCATGCTTTAGTCCTACTTCCATGATTAGATTATTCACTAAGAAAATAGTTAAGAATGCAGTAGATACCTAAACTCTAAACGACCAATTAATTTATACCACCTGTGCTCCCTGTGCTGTAGATAAAAACAAAAATGATGGTACACCAAAGCACGTGAACATTTCTGCATATCTAAATATATAAAAGGCAAAGGTGACTGACTGACTGACTGACTGACTGACTGACTGACTGACTGATCTATCAACGCACAGCTCTAACCACTGGACCGATCGAGCTGAAATTTGGTATACAGTTAGCTGTTAGGACGTAGACATCCGCTAAGAAAGGATTTTGGAAAATTTCAACCCCAAGAGGGTTAAATAGGGGGTTAAAAAATCGAACCTAACGTGAGCGAAGCTGCGGGTTAAAGCTAGTTAATTATAATAATGTTATTCTCATCATTTTATTTGATACTAGGGGATGCCCGCGATTTCGTCCGCGTGGATTAAGGTTTTTCAATTCCCGCGGGAACTTTTAATTTTCCGGGATAAAATGTAGCTTATGTGTTAATCCAGGCTATAATCTACCTTGATTCCAAATTTCAGCCAAATCTGTCCAGTAGTTTTTGCCTGAAAGAGTAACAAACATACACACACACATACAAATATTTACCTTTATAAAATTAGTGTGATAGTGTGATGTGATAGTGTGATAGTGTGAAGTGTGATACGGCACGTGATTGTGATGTCATCAACATACACCCAAACAGGGTTTCAAGCGATTTAAGAAACGTATAAATCATCAATCCAATATGGTTTTGCTGTCTTATTTGGTTCAATTAAATTGCGATCTCTCTTCGACCTACCGATATTTACTTGTAAACTTGCTACATAATTTTGAATCTTAATACAATTTATAAAAGTTGGTATTCGACGCGTACATACATTTTGAGATATACTCTGTGATTTATGAGTATTGTATTTTTTATTTATTTAAAAAAATGTGGTTTTTATGATGAAATAAACCCTTCTTGTCCCGAGTGACCTGTTGGGTATATAAGAATATAATAATAATGATGATTTACATTGACAGCGTACTAATGACATTGTCAGTGCTTTTTAGAGTTCCGTACCCAAAGGGTGCCAATGGGACCATATCACTAAGCCTCCGCTGAAAGATCCGTCCATCAGCGGACTATTAGGTCATGAATCTTTATTCTTTTAATTTTCACAGAATGTATATTTCTATTACCGCTATTACAAGAAATAATAAAATTAAAAATTAAAGAGAGTCTCTATACAATAAGTAAACTTTTATTTTTGCTCAATCTTTTAATACCTAATAGCTGGTGTTAAATCTTATACGATGGCTCGAAACCCTTAGTGTGCGGGTTCTACTCGCACTTGACCGGTTTTTATGAATACATAATATATACATATGTATAGACTAGTATTTTAGTAGGTTATAATATTATACTAATTACTCACCTTGTTTTAAAAGTAATTCCCCGCAGCTTATAAGTAATTATTTTCCCAAATTAAAATACAACTCGGATACCTAGGTACCTATTCATTCAAGATTAATTACTTAACAAATTAGCCAAAGCGTCCATTGGTTTTTTTCTGCGCATATTGTGATGATTAACTACGAACTTGTGGTTAAGAGGGATTTCCTTGTGATTCCTTCAGATTAAATGATTTTACCTAATGGATGTAAAGAACCTTATTTGAATCATCTAGGTATTGAAAATCGTCTAGGTGCTGATATGGACTTTATTTATTTGTATTGCACAGAAACACAACACAAGTAAATAAAATTCTTCATTCATTTATTCTTCAGGCAGAGGCGGCTCTAGCCCATGTAGCGCCCGTGTATAATCAATATCTTGGCGCCCTCTAGTAGACACGCGGCCAAAATTGAATACTTACAATACAAGAATACCGTTTGACTTACAGTTATATTTTCAGCAGTGAAAGGAAATTCAGGTGCAAAAAATGATGCAATTTTAAATGATGTCGGGAAACAAGCAAGCGCGGCTCGGCGCGGCGCCCCCTACAACCCTGCGCCTGTGTGCGTTGCACACCCTGCACCATAGGTAAAGCCGACACTGTCTTCAGGAAAACATTGTGATTAAACCTGCACGCCTGAGACTTCTCCGATAAGTTCTCAAAGGTGTGTGAAGTCTACATTGGGCCAGCGTGGTCGACTACAGCCTATAACCCTTCTTTGAGAGGAGATCTGCGCTCAACAGTGAGATGAGACGTTCATGTGTTTCACAGATCATGATGACCATTTTTTTTTATAAAAAGAACATTAGCCAAGCTGATACTGACTAATATCCTCCTATCCACTCCAAATAAGCGGAAAGCTTGTGCTAGGAGTGGGTACGACAATAGAGCAACGGGTGGGATTCGAACCTGCGACCTTTCAATATTCAGTCCGCACTTTTAACCGTTGGGCTATTGAGGCTTTATTTTCTCGAACCATCCCTGGCCCACTTCTGTAGGACCAAGATACGCGCTACGAGAAAATCTTGGCTACATTTCACTCGTGAATCTCTATAGAGATTGACATAGAGATTACAAGTAAACAAGTAGAGTGTAGACAAAATTTTCTTGTGGCGCATATTTTAGCCCTACTGAGCAGATATCTCTGCAAACAACTTTGAGAAGTGAGAATATTATGGAGAACTTTCAGGCGTGCAGGTTTCCTGAAGAATTCATAGTCATATGAATGAAGGACAGCATGTAGACAAAATATAAGTGAAACAGTTAGGTATATTGTGAAATTACATAATGTACCTTTTAATATGTTTCATAATAATTTAATCTCTTTTTTAAGAAACTTAAGTCGTAACTTCAAGTTTGGCTTTTAGTTAAAGGCACAAGGCATAGTCTACACATCAAAAATTTTTTGAATAAATTCACTTGTGACATTTTTCTTACATTTAATGTGTAATCAGGATTTATGAGATTGACCCGTCGAACCTACTGCAATTATCCTGTGCAGTTAATCATTATAAAATATGTAACAAAAACCCTGTGAGCTATGAAATGTGCTTATGAAACTGAACAACTTTCCCCAAGAAACATAGGTTGAAATTTGAAAAAAAAAAAAAATGTGGACCTCCCATACAAAATTGACGATCCGCTGATTGATGTACTATTTTTCAAAAATCAAACTCAAAAATTGCATAACTTCTTAAAAAGATACGATTCTTCGTAAAATCTTACACGTTCTAAAATGATTTAGTTCTTTCAACTCACGAGGGCGTGTGGCTCATGGTTGTGTGGAGATCGTATCTGTATAAATGTGATAGCTTGCTCGCGCCTGACCCCTCCCACCTAGGCTCCTGACAGGCACGCACACTTACGCCATGTGCATGTGCACGAAGTAACCACAAGCAAAACGCCCGTAACTTCGTGAGATAAACGTACTATACAAAGATGTATGCCCAGCGTTACATTAGCGTATCCTGTCACACGAACTGTCGGCGCCAATATTGCGACAGAACGACGATTTTCAAGTAAATCTTACACAGTATTATAATTACTTACCACACTCTTACTGTGTACTCGTATTTACGCTTAATCCCGTGAGAAATTTGTGGTTTTGTGGAGCAAATAGCTGGTTTGTACCTTTTATGTCTACTATAAGCATATTATAATGAAAACTCGTTCTGATTACACCTAAATGACAGAGTAGGGCAGCATAGTGGTGGGATCATACGTGGTCATACACCTATCCACTGTCAGGGGGTTAACCCTATGGGTTACTATAAGGGGTGAGCCCACATTTCAGGGGTAACTTAAAATTTTTAATTTACATTTTTATAATCAGTTTGAATATTCTAGTTTCATGTTGGTCATCTTGACTTTTCTGACAGGTTAAGACGCTATCGCCGATTTTGAAAGCAGATTTTGCTGTGAAGAGCCAGCTCAAACTTAACAATTTTTTTTTAAATAAAAAGTTACATTATGTAACTTTATCAGTATAACATTATAAGTATAACATTCATCACTACACTATCAACTGAATACAAAGCTGATTGCTTCCGTGCATCCTTGTCATTTAGGAGCTCATTAATTGTGTAATAGCCTCGAATTTTAAATTTTTTGTATAAAGGCAAATCTACAAATTCTTTCGGAATCATCAATCATAGGCACCTACCTATCATGTGCATATAAATATGTGTAAGTTATGTATTATTAATGTATTAATATTATGACAATGACACGCGTTTATATTGAAAAACAGTTAAGATCTTTACAACATCAGTGTAACGATCGCAATGACCACTGATTGGCTGAATTTATGGCGTTCTTGCTGCATCAATGCATTTTAACCAATAGCGGAAGAGTACCAGCTAATCAGAGGTCATTGCGATCGTTACACTGATGCGATCAATTAAAGAGAATACCGTAGTAGTAGAGTTACGAGAACGCCGTATCACTTGGCAAAATGGTACTTAGCACTTCGAGAAATCGTGAGCGATGGCACCCCTACGTGGTTGAAATTCAACCTACTCGTACGAAACGCTTCAGTTCAACGCTTCTGCAACGAACGGTTAGGGTATGGAACGCACTTCCAGCTTCTGTTTTTCTGCCCCCGTATATTCTGAGTACCTTCAAGACAAGAGTGAATAGGCATTTTTTAGACAAACGCGCTCCAACCTAGACCTCATGAATACTTTCCATCATTGATTGTCGTCAAGCGCAAGCCTATCTCGTAATAAAAAAAAACATGGATTAATATGCTAGAGTGTGTGTTTAGATCCGGCTTATCTTTTTACAATGGCTTACTAATTATATTGTCTCAGTACCTTTGTGCGTAGTGGGGACTGACGAGCCTGCCTAAACGTTATCCGTGAGTCGGAGGTCCGTCAAATTAATAGCTGGTTAACGTCATCGATGAACACCTGATTCGAGGCCACTTCAACCTTCCTTGTCGTTAAGTACTAATGTCTAATAGATACCTAAATCGAATTGAGAAGAAGATGAAGAAATTAAAAACTTATGACGCCTGTCATTAAATGCAATACAAAAACTCAAATGGCGACAAATGGGGACTCCATACTCTACATACATTAAAAAATATAAAAATTAAAATTATACAAAAAATGAGCTACATTATGTTATCACACTAATAGTATAAAAGGGAAGTTTGTATATGTGCGTGTGTGTGTGTGTGTGTGTGTGTGTGTGTGTGTGTGTGTGTGTGTGTGTGTGTGTGTGTGTGTGTGTGTGTGTTTAGAATGGAGACAGCTCATACCCAGGATTAACACAACATAGGATACATTTTATCTCGGAAAATTAAAGAGTTCCTGCGAGAAACAAAAACCCCTTAATCCACGCGGCGAAATAATATTTTGTGAAACCCAGATTTTACATAGTTATTAGTTTTAAGCCTTGAGCCCAATGGTTAAAGGTGCGGACTGAAAACTGAAAGGTCGCAAGTTCGAACCCCACCCGTTGCGCTATTGCCGTACCCACTACTAGCACAACCTTTACGCTTATTTGGACGGCAAGAATATTAGTCAACTTCAGCTTGGCTAATATTCTTTAAAAAAAATAGTTACATCTATCTGAGTTTATTTTTATCACGGCATTTTTGATATCATCATCATCAGACCTTACACACAAATTCTCACACACAGATAGCGTGCATTATTAGACATTGAATTAAAATTAAGGCGAGAACCCTCAAATAAAATAAACAACCTTGTCTTTATCGTCGAGAATTTTAATTATTGTAATTATATTGATGTAATAATTATCAAATTGAAACGTTTCCTGATGTGACGACTCCTGCTACTTATATACTTCCGCAAAAAAAAAAATACAAAATGTACCTACTCTTCATTTTTTCAAACCATTATTTATGTTTTTTCATCGATGCTTTTTTGTGATTTACTACGACGTCATTTGCTATAAGTAGGTTCGCTAATTTAACGTTAACTTGGAAAGATAAACTTTTAGTAATTGCTTCTTAAAGTAAGAAAAGTAATGTACAATATTTTTTTAATTAAACCTATTTGACAAAAAATATCGGTGGCGTTTATCATCGTAATTATACTTGGGTACATATAGTTAATTTTGCAAAAAGCTATATTTATTTTAATGTGAAAATATATACGTGCAAAAACATAATATTTATATAATTTCATATATCTCAATATATGACCCAAGTTCTGCGTGAGGACGAATAAATTATTTTTAAAATAACGTATTTTATTTCACGTTTCAAAGAGTTTATCTCATTTTCGACCGTAAAGTGTTTTGTGTTTACGACGTGTTTAAAGACGTAGAGAAATAAAACGAACAATAAAGATAAAATAAAGACAATGTTTCAAAGGTTTCAAGACATCCTACTGCTATTTTGTTTTCGTTAATAATTATTCAAGAGTGCTCCGAGCCTACAATATAACCTGATTGTGTTGAAGATAATGCTATTTTATTTAAGAATCAATTTCTACGGCTGCGAAATACTCAATAGGTATGTACCGATGTTTTCGATACGCAAATCGACGTTTAGTATTATGTTTTTCTTCTCCTTCTTTAGCAGCCGATAGACGTCCACTTTCAAACAAAGTTCTGTTGCATGTACTTCCACAGGCCTCGGTCTCGCGCCGCATGCATCCAGCGGCTCCTTGCGACTCCTTTGATGCCGCCGGGCCACCTAGTGGGGGTCTGTCAACACTGCGCTTTTCGGTGCGGTGTCGCCACTCCCCCATCTTGGGAACCCAACTCTTCAAACTATACTAGTGGTTCGCCCCGAACTGAGACCTCGCGATATCCAAAAGTTTTAATTATATATTGTAATAATTAACTTTTAACATTAGACGCAATAAAAAAAATAATAGTTGACATAAAACTGTTTTACTGACACAGCGCCATCTATTAGCATTATAGTGAAGCTATTAACTTCACAATAATGCTAATAGATGGCGCATTAAAATTAAAAAATTTCGTTTCTTTATAACATTTATCTAATTTTAGTATTTGTTGTTCAAGTACAGGATATAACTGAATTTTCAACCAAGTTTCACGTTCTAATATTCAGTAATTCAGAAGTTATAGGGCTCTGACAGACATTTAGACGGACACACTTCTCTGTCTAGTAGGCAAGCGCCCTAGTTGACTCAGAGAACTCGCTTCGCTCGTTCAATTACTACCCTCGTAATTGAAAACACAGTAAGTTAAATAGAAGTTACCTTTAAGGGCTTTAAGTTACTGTGTTTTCAATTACAAGGGCAGATTATGTGTCCCACCCATTTTCTCTTCAGTTTCGAGACTCGCTGAGGTAGGTATTAGGTGCGTTATTCTTTCCAAAACTATAATAAGGGAAAATAAGAGAGTTCCCGCGTGAATGAAAAAACCTTAATCCACGCGGACGAAGTCGCGGGCATCGTCTAGTATAGGTACTTAATAAAATTAATTTTGATAATAGATGAGTGACTAATACGGAAGATCACAGAAAAAATACATAAAGTTCCCCAATATTTTCCTTATTTAAGGCTGATACACATTCTAAGTGTAGCCAAATGGTGCCGATTCGATTGTACTTACGCAATTCATCTTATTCTAATACTAGCTGTGCCCGCGTCTTCGTTCGCGTGGAATAGTAACTTTTCGGGGCGCGGCTCTCAGCGCGCTTTATATAGCCACGGACGCTCAGGCGCGAGGCGTGTAGTACGTACTCTGTACGTTAAAAATGTTCGCCGTGATTCTTTAAATTGACATAACTTTTTTATTTATGAACCGATTGACATGAAATAAACACTAAATGTTAAGTGAAGCTTACTACAATATATTAGTGAAAACCGTATCTAAATCGAATAAGCCGTTTCTGATATTAGCGTGCACAAACACACAGACAAACAGACAAACAGACAAAAAAAAAATTAATTACAATTTCGGGTTCGGCATCGATATAATAACAACCCCTGCTACTTTTTTTTATATATTTCCATTGTACAGACACCACTTTTCTACAATTTTATTATATGTATAGATGTATTACCTATCCTGTCATATGCGGTTACAACAAAAATACAATTCATATTTTTTTGTCAACTGTACGGTATGAGTATGACGTCATTTTGTAACGATCGACGACTGCTAACTTGACGTTGACGGGTAGTACGTCGACCACAGCATATTTTTTTTAATTAAAATGAACATGCCTGGTACTTTTGGGAAAACAAAAATTTCATAATGTTTTCCTTAAGTCAATTCATCCTTAATGATCGTGAATATAACTTATCGTTTACTAGATGATACCCGCGACTTCGTTCGCGTGGATTAAAGTTTTTTATTCCCGCGGAAACTCTCTTATTTCCCGGGATAAAAGTAGCCTATGTCCTATTCCAGACTATAATCTATCTCTGTGCTTTTCAGCCAAATCGGTTCAGTCGTTCCGACGTGATTGAGTAACAAACATCCATTCACATTTATAATATTATTAGGATTATTATTAGGAATTAGGAATAGGAATATTACGATTAGGATGTATCCGATTCCGATAACAAATAATATTTCAGTAGGGTTAGTCTAAGTTTAATTCGATTGATCGTATAAGAATTCGATGACATTAGCTTCAAAGCAAAATGAATCTTAATGGTATTGATTTAATAATATAATTTGTCCTTAATATTAATAGCTTTTACCTAAATATGTCCAGTAGGCCTAACATGCGCGCCACGAAAAAATTTTGTCTACACATTTACTCGTAATCTCTATGTGAATCACTATGGATATTCACGATTAAAGTGTAGATAAAATTTTCTCGTGACGCGCATGTTAGCTCTACTGGAAAAAGTAGGCAGAGTAGGTCATGTAAAAGTAAAAGATATGCATGTAAAACTATCGTGAAAATAGGTTCAGACTTTTGAAATGATTCGCCCGGACAAACGGAAAAACCGAAAAATATTTAAAAACGTGTGGGTTATGCTATATTTCCAATTTTATTTAACCTATATTAGGAAAAATTAGTCATAATATGGGTTTTTTAAGAGGTAATTATAATTTAGGAATTCCACTATAGACTCTAAATTTAAATTTATGTGGCTACGTAGATAACGTTTTTTTACTAAATTCGATGAGGAAAGTAGGTATTTAACATACTATCGCGACTTTACATAAACAATTTAGAAGATAAGGTTAAAACTATGAGTAACAAAAGATTAGGCTAAAACCGTGGATTTACCCATCTTTTCCGTGTGAAATGTGGCAATTTTGAAGATTTTTTGAAGAAGGTTCTGAAGTCGCCGCGTATATACCCAATACCATGCGACCACGCGTAACTTTTTACAGAGTCGACCGATTTTGATGATTATATTTTTATTGGATAGGATCTACTCGAAGTTGGTCCCATTTAAATTTGAAAAATAAACTCCACCTCTAAGTGTTCACACATGGTTTTCCTGTTAACCAATTCTATAACTTTGTACTGGGTTATCCGAATCTTCTATCCCGAAGTTGGTTTCATTTTAAGAAAAATAAATTCTACATAATATTCTAAGGGTAGTCGCATATGATTTACCTGTTAACCGATTCTATCACGCATAACTTTGTACTGGGTCATGGTCAATGGTCATCCGTTTCATATTATGATTCTATTTTTATTGAATAATATTATGCCTCAAAGTAAAATTAGCGACAAAAATTAAAAAAATTACCGACAAGTAAAAAAGGAAAAAATAAAAAATTTTTTTTTACTAAAACACTAAAAACTTTTAGTTTTAATAACTTAGCTCTTAGACTAAGGTAAGTAACTAATTTTAAGTCCGCGACAAACTTTTTTTAAAAGAAATTTCGCTGCCATAGCATCATTTTATGTAATTAATTTCCTTTTAAAAAAGATTGTTGCTGACTCAAAGTTAGTTACATTAGTTTATGAGCTTAGTTAGTAAGACTTGCGTATCGCCGGTTCAATTTTTTGAAAAAAAAAAAAAATATATGTAAGACAAACAAAAATGAAAATCTCATTGGTGCTGGATTTCACAATTTTATTAACTTTGTAATAGGTATCTTGTTGAATGAAAAACAGATAGG
The DNA here is from genome assembly GCA_038048805.1 of Hipparchia sbordonii. NCBI lineage: Eukaryota > Metazoa > Arthropoda > Insecta > Lepidoptera > Nymphalidae > Hipparchia > Hipparchia sbordonii. Next base: position 12,682,595 of record CM076103.1, read on the forward strand.
TACATTAAAATTAATAAAAATATTGTGTGTAATAAGTTTGCTAAAAGTCTAATATTTTATTTACAATGAAATGGTTCTTTACGTGTGATTAACGATTCCTTGTACCTAGATCTACCAAGCATGACGCGCGTAAATCACGCAAAGCAAATATAAAACTTATTGTTAATCTAGTAGAGTACATTTTGCCGCGTAGGGGTTTTCCGTTATTTTTTTGTTTGGCTACGGTACGCCAAGATGCGTTCAGGTGATACAGACTCTATGGTCATTTACCGTCCACCAACCATATGTAACGTTCGCGGGCCATTTCGAATGCCGGCGTTCGAATTTCATATTTTGAATTAAAATTTAATTATTTTTTAAATTACTTAGTTCAGACTTTAAGCTGTGATTATTTTAATTTAATTTATCTGTGATTCAGTGAAAAGATGCTAAGTGGGTTTACGTGAAGGATTTTGTATTGCCAACTTTTAACGTGAGTTTTTTTTTATTTTCTTAATATAATTTTTTTTTAATTTAATTTATATTTAAATCGATATTACTGTAAAGAGAACACGAAGCGTGTAAATTATATATTTTTTTTCTATAGAAAATGATAAAGAAAAAATACAAAATTACAATAAATTTTCAAACCAAAAACAAAACTAAAATATGTCACAATAATTTCACTAACATTGTTTTTTAATTAAATTTCTAAGTTTGTATTATGTCTCGTCCACTCTCACTTTTGATTTATTATATTCGTTAGCATAATATTTAAAATTTAAAGCTGTATGAAAAGAGGGTACTTTCTTATCTTCTTTTTAATCGCACTTTACTATCGCCGTATCGTCGATAGGTCGTTATAAAGTTACAAATGAAAATAGATCGTTTATGAGAATCCTCTTGTAGGCTTTAAGGGTTGTTTTTTTTTTTAATTTTGATTAATTTATGACTATGAACTCTTCTTTTTGGGCTTTCTCTAGTATAACGATTTATCACCTTTTATACCTTTTATACAGATAGTAATAATGATACTTTGGGAGCGGTTGGTTAAACTAATAGAGGGTTTTAAAGGACTTTGGTTCGTGGCTTCAATACAAATGGGAAATTCTGAAAACTAGTTTTTCCTGTTTATTTTAGATGCTTACCTTTCTTTTCATCATTAATTTCATACATGCTAATATTATAAATGCGAAAGTGTGTTTGTCTATTCGTTTGTCGCTTTACCCTTCAATCACGCAGCAAGGAAACCACAGATCGTGAACCACATAGTTGGGAACCTGGAAAGTGGTTTAGGCTACTTTTTATCTCTAAAAAACAAAGTGTTCCTAAAGGATTAAAAACGCGGACGAAGCTGCGGGCAAAAGTTAGCGAGATAAGTAAAGAGTAAAGACATGTATGCCTACATAAACATAATAAGTACCTACTTCTGGACCCCAAAGCTGTTCGTATAACATGTGCATCGAAATAATTAGCATTCACTACAACACGCAACAACGTTGGGAGCTTGTTGGATGTTGTCTGGACAGGGTCGGTTCCTTTAAAGATTCCTTCAAAGAAAATACGTATCAAAACTCGCAATCATCCTCACGTTCGGTCTTTTGACTTTCAACTAGTTGGTGCCCGCGACTTTATTCGCGTGGATTGAGGTTTTTTAATTGCCGCGGGAACTCTCTTATTTTCCGAGGAAATCGAATCGAAAGTCAGGAATTGAACCCCTTACCTATACATGACAACCGCATTATCACTACGTCAGTGAGGTTATCAAAACAGGTTCAGCCGTCCTATATTTAATGGTGCGCGTTAACCCACCACCTTCTTTGTAATTTTTCCTTTTGTTTAACCGACTTTATAAAAAGCAGGAGGTTCTCAGTTTGCAGCGTATTTTTCAGGAACATTGAATTCTGTTATAAGAAGTCTATTTAAACCTTCATAATCAGGCATCCTTACAATTTAAGCTCTACCCTACCTAATATGTAATGAACTAATATCAAAAGTGCTAAGCAAAATTATGAAAGGTATTATATGTCTTATATAAAGGCATATTAGTAAGGTATAAATAATCTGTAATTTCACGTGATAAAGCTTGGATCTTAAGCTTACGCAGGTACATAAGTCCAACGCGTAGAGGCTACATGAGAGAGTTTAAATTAGGCGATAAATACGTCAACCGGATTTTATCCTTCAATACATCAATAAGTTGCACTAAACGATAATCCCCGGTGGGTGCAGAACTATTTAAGAAATAGACACTAAACTACCTAATTGGGCTATTGGATTGGGTGCTATGGACATGATATCTAAGCATGGGCTGAGGTATTAGGCAATATTATTATTACAACTAACTACGGGGCGTGAAGCCGGGGTGACAAAAATTTGACGATTAATATGTTATACAAATAATAACGAGGAAAAGATAAAAGGTTAGATAAACTTATAAGTGGATGGTGTAGAACTTATGAAATCCTGTTCAAATGTCGTTCAACATCCTTGATGTAGGTACCTAATACACATATTATAGCCGTCGTTTAGTACGTGAAATGAGTTCTTATAAGATGACATGAGTACGTTGGTACTTACCGGATCTGTGGGATTTTCCGAAAACTTTTGAAGTATCCGCGTCAGGGTTTTTAAAAGCTGCTGATTGCTATTAACAGTGATGTTTAGGGTTCCGTATCCAAAGGGTGCAAAGTAATTTCCCATTACTAAGCCTATCAGTATTATTATAGGTACCTCAGTGCGACTGTGATAGGGATCTATAGATTCAGCCGTAATACACTCTAGGTTGTAGACATTTTCACAGAATATAGGTACGTTATTATGGCTTTTATCATGGTAAATAACAAACTTAATGGGCGTCTTAAGTACGGAAATTTGATAAAAACTCACCTACCATTTTTCAAAGTGCTCTACCTTATGACCTAGGTAGGTACTTAAAGTTTTGGTTAGATTGTAGTATACATATATCCTCAGTAAAATCTCTCTCTTCTTAAATTTTTATCGGGTTATGGCACGGAACCGTTTAGGCGAAGTCCGCTTCATACTTGCTAGAATTTATTTTAGCAGTTTTGAAGACCCAATTAGCACGACAAAATTGGCAAAGCGCTGCGATATCTCATATAGCATAGCATAGGAAGGTCACAATTTTTACTCGTACCTAGAGCGACCGATTACGTCTGTTGGAGAAATCAACACAGAGGCTTCTGTACTGTACTGTAGGGCTTCGTGTTTTCATAGAAGATAGATCGATTTCGTATAAAAAATATCGCGTAAATTGAGCGCTGTTGCTTGAATTTTCCAGTTTTTCCTAACGAGTTTTCACAGGGCGTCGCTTTTCACCGGCTCCGTTGCCCTTCAACAGAAAAACAAAAGGATATCAATCCACGATTCATAAATTTTTGGTCCAAAAGTAAAAGGTTAATAGTCCTAATAAAGTTTAGGCGGACCAGTTCTAACGAAATGCAGTAAATTTTTTTTGGCCGGCACTTTCAGATTTGGACGAAAATGGATGAAATCTTTATTAAATTCGCCGTTCCACGAATCCATCTATTATTAATATTATAAATGCGAAAGTTTGGATGGATGGCTGGATGTTTGTTACTCAATCACGTCGCAACGACTGAACTGATTTGGCTGAAAGGCTGAAATTTAGCACAGATATAGGTAAATTACAGCCTAGAATAACACATCTGCTACTTTTTATCCCGGAAGATAAGATTTCGCGCGTGAATTAAATAACCTCAATCCACGCGTTTGAAGTCGCGGTCATCAGCTAGTAGGTATAATAGTATAACTAGTAGGGCGCGTGGGTGCGCGGCCCGCTGCAGCGGACCGCGGTTTTTCTGCTCTTAGACTTTCAGGGCCTGATCATTTTCTACCACAAAACCACTATTCCATCTTGTACACTCTTTAAAATAGACATCGATGAAATTTGTGTGGCCGCCATCTTGAATCCACCATTTTGGTGTTTTTTTTTTCAGCTCATTGCCAATTGGATAAGGTTTCGAGTAATTTTTGTTTGGGCATCCTCAACCTATCTTCAATACCCTGACCGTGCTCCTCACTCATCTCCGAAATCCTCAATCATCAGCTCTTTCCATATTTTTCCTCCAAATGAATTTATGTCCTCTATACAAAACCATCAGAAAATTTGAAAAGGAACCCTATCAAAGTCTTGCATATATTTTGTATGAAAAAATAAAAATCCGCCATCATTAATTTTTTTCTATTCATCAAGTAGATCTTTGGGTCTTGATCATCTTTTTCCAAGAAACCATTTTTCCGTCTTTTGTAGACTCCGAGATAGACACCATAGAAATTTGTATGGCCGCCATCTTGAATCCGCCATTTTGTAGTTTTTTTCAGCTTTCTGCCAATTGGGTGAGGTTTCGAGTGACATTTGGTTGAACACTTCCCACCTATCTTCGATACCCTGGCCGTGGCTCTCACCCGTCTCCGAAATCCTCAATCATCAGCGCTCTCCATATTTTTTCTCCGTATGAATTCTTGTCCTCTATATGAAACCATCAGAAATTTTGAAAAGGAGCCGCATAAAATCTTGCATATATTTTGTATGGAAAAAATTAAATTCCGCCATCTTGAATTTTTTTTCTATTCATCAAGTAGACCTTCGGGTCCTGATCATTTTTTTCCAAGAAACCACTCTTCCATCTCTTATAGTCTCCGAGATAGACACCGACGAAATTTGTATGGCCGCCATCTTGAATCCGCCATTTTGGAGTTTTTTTTCGGCTCCTTGCCAATTGGATGAGGTTTCGAGTGACATTTGGTTGAACACCCCCCACCTATCTTCGATACCCTGGCCGGTGCTCATCACCCATCTCCGAAACCCTCAATCATCAGCTCTCTCCATATTTTTGTACCGAATGAATTTTTGTCCTTTATACGAAACTGTGAGTGAAAAAATTTTTTTCCATACAAAATTTTACAGGAGAGGTGATCAATGAGTCAGTCAGTGAGTCAGTGAATCAGCACGAGTAGCTATATATATAGTAACTAGTAGGGCGCGTGGGTGCGCGGCTCGCTAAAGCGAACCGCGTGTTTTCTATTCTCCAAGTAGATCTACGGGTCTTGATCCTCTTTTTAAAAATTTGTATTACCGCCATCTTGAATCCGCCATTTTGAATTTTTTTTCAGCTCACTGCCAATTGAATGAGGTTTCGAGTAATTTTTGTTTGAGCACCCTCTACCTATCTTCAATTCCCTGGCCGTGCTCCTCACCTTTCTCCGAAATCCTCAATCATCAGCTCTCTCCATATTTTTCCTCCGAAGTAATTTTTATTCTCTATACAAAACTATCAGGAAAAGGGACCGTAATAAATTCGCCACATAATTTGTATATGAAAAAAAAAATCCGCCATCTTGAATTTTTTTCTATTCATCACGTAGACTAATGGGAACTGATCATCTTTATCAAAGAAACCAGTCCTCCATCTTTTATAGTCTCCGAGATAGACAATAACGAAATTTGTATGGCCGCCATCTTGAATCCGCCATTTTGGTTTTTTTTTGGCTCTCTGCCAATTGCATGAAATTTTGAGTGACTTTTGTTTGAACACCCTCCACCTATCTTCAATAGCCTGGCCGTGCTCCTCACCCGTCTCCGAAATCCTCAACCATCAGCTCTCTCCATATTTTTTCTCCAAATGAATTTCTGTCCTCTATACGAAACCATTAGAAATTTTGAACAGGAACCTATTAAAGTCTTGCATAGATTTTGTATGGAAAAAAATAAATTCCGCCATCTTGAATTTTTTTTCTATTCATCAAGTAGACCTTCGAGTCCTGATCATCCTTTTCCAAGAAATCACTCTTCCATCTCTTATAGTCTCCGAGATAGACACCGGTGAAATTTGTATGGCCGCCATCTTGAATCCGCCATTTTGGAATTTTTTTCCGGCTCTCTGCCAATTGGATGAGGTTTCGAGTGACATTTGGTTGAACACCCCCCACCTATCTTCGATACCCTGGCCGGTGCTCCTCACCCGTCTCCGAAATCCTTAATCATCAGCTCTCTCCATATTTTTGTTCCGAATGAATTTTTCTCCTCTATACGAAACCGTGAGTGAAAAAAAAAATTTCCATACAAAATTTTACAGGAGAGGTGATCAATGAGTCAGTGAGTCAGTCAGTCAATCAGTGAATCAGCACGAGTAGCTATATATATAGTAATAGGCAATACATACCTACTAGTTAACTATATTGATATCTAAAGATGCAGTTCACATAAAATATAATTTTCAAGATATAAAGCAAAAATTTCAAGGTTTTTTTTTTATTCTAATTTTTTAAGAAGGGACTTTTGAAGGTGACCTTCATGTCAGCCCCATCGGTACTCACAAAATATTACAATTATAATAATACAATTAATATATACAAAATGAACTACCTATATAACTATATCAATTTGAGAGAATCACGAACAAACCTATATACTACTTTAACAGCCGAAATTTCAAGGTTAATTTTAATCTTAAATACCTATCTTTAATGAACCATTTCAGAACGCGTATACAACTTTTTTTTTTACAACTGAAAACAAAGTGGCGAGTTACTTATCTTTTTACCTGTAAAACATTCTTCAAGAAAATGTGAAGAGACCGTACAGGGTAAAGAGTTCATAGGCATTTAAATAATTGCAGATACCTATACTGCAAGCTGCAGCAATGCTAATTATTGTACGTACTAAAACGGGTTTCCTTTCTAATCACGTGTTTTGCACGCTTTTAGAATAATTCTAAAACTAGCTTTTACACGCGGCTTTGTACGAGTGACTTATATTTGCTCGTTAGCTTCTTTTTTTTCAGACCAAAACTCAAAATCACATTAAAACCACATAAAAATATACAAACTATTTACTAATGCTGTGTATATTTTCCTTATATTTTCATGTTTTTACGGTACAAAATTATTATTCTTGAATTAAATAAAAACAAATTTTAACAGTTATTCACGAGTACTTTGAGTGGACTTAAATTGTTTAAGTCGCTATTACATAACAAGTTATTATAATATAATATTATGTAACTTTAATTAATTTGGTGATTTAATGGTGGCTTGCTTATTTGAGATAATATATTATTCAGTGTTAAAATACGTATAAAATGAATGAAAAATTTAACTAACAGACTCTTGCATCTTATCATTTTCTATGTAGGTATGTTTTAGTTACGCAATCTTTGAATATTTCATTAAGTTAACTTTATTTTTGAGTAGTCATGGCCGATGGCCTCATTACGAATGTGACTTACTAACATGGCTGTGTTATTTTACAAGAGATCACTATTTAGATGTCAAGATTAAAAATATGATCGCGCATTTCATTTGCAGCGACCGGCGACCTCGTGCCACTTGTATCCAACGGACGATCCGATCCGAACGGAAATCTATGTTCAGCAATGGACATCCAATGGTTGAGGTTTATTGAATACTAGCTTTTGCCCACGGCTTCGTTTACTTTTCAAACCCCTATTTTACCCCCTTAGGGAGTGAACTTTCAATTATTATCCTTTCTTAGATGCTTACCTACGTCATAAAAACTATCTGTATGCCAAACAGCCCGATTTCTGTGATCGAAGCCCGATCCTTCCAGTGATTTAGGCTGTGCGTTGATAAATCAGTCAATCATCTTTTCTTTTTATATATTTAGATTATGCTGATACATATTATTACCTACTAGTGGTATGCCTCTAATAGCTTGGGTCTGAGAAGTTTGTAGATATACTAATTTATCTCGATATTTTTTTTCCTCCGAGCTCGATATGGATACGTACATTTTTGGAAATAAAGAGAAATTTTAGCAAAAAGAAAGTCTATTAATTTTATTTTTGTTTGATAGTTGACCGATATATTTTATGAAGGGTGCTCATACTTTTGACTGATACGATCAGGCGCAGGACCGACGGCTTATCGTGCTCTTCGAGGAACGGGGGAACTCACCGTCAACTTCCTAACTCCCGGAGTTAAGAATTTGGCGGTGAGTCAACGCCTAGTACTGAGAATTTCTTGAAAATCGAACCCAGGACTTCGTCATCCGCAGTCAAACTTGTTAACCACTAGATCAACGAGGCAGTCAAAACACGAGTGTACCAGGCTAACAGCCAGTAGAAAGAAGTGTCGAATGCTCGTGAGGCGAATCATCTGTTGCTAAAGACGACACTTCGTAATGACCAGCACCACCCTACCAAGAGTGTTAGAAGAACAAAGAAAAAGAAGATAGATTCATTATTAGAAAACTTTTCCCGCGGTAGGTAACCAAAGGAATACAAGTTGGACCACCAAAAGGGTCAAAAGTTTTGGGGTGGTTTATTGAATCTTTGGCGTGAGTTAATTAAATTACTATTTGGCTTAACTTAATCAAAATGTTATAAAAACAATTTATCGTTTACAGACTCGTAACCACACTGAACTTTAATACTGCCTGCGGGTATTCGCGTAGCTTTTAAACTAGTCCGAACTAAGTTAGTGTTGTTAATATTAATCACTTATGTATAACTTGCTCAACTTACTCCCTGTTTGTTGAAGTCACTTGTTAGAGAAAGTATTATAAGAAACAACAAGCTTACTTTGATATTTCCTCCGAGGATAAGGGCCAGCTCTAGTAATTACGATGAGAAGTAGTTAAACATCCGTATTAATTTTATAAATGCGAAAGTGTTTGTTTGTTGATTTGTCCTCCAATCAAGCAGCAACGGAGCAACGGATAATGTGATGTTTTGCAAGTGTTTAATAAATAATTGAGGGCTTGAAGAGTGACATAGCGTCCGTCAGTGAAATTCTAGCAGTGCGTTAGTAATTTTGCCGGGTTATAAAATTTTAGTAGTAACTATTCAAATTGTCAAATGGCACCAAATTAAACCATTCGTGTTTTATACTGTCTTTAAAATATCATAAACTCACGTCAAACTACACGTCAGTAAGCTGAAATTATATTTTATTTAATTTATAAATATTTTGGCTTTTTTTGTGAGTAGGTATATATAACTCATCTCTAGTAGAAATCTTTAGCCCTGTAGGGATTCCCACACTCCATAACTTAGTGCCACTTGTCCAATGCCTCCCTGCCTGCGACTTTTTTGTTCTTAGTTATAGTCAACATCGTACTCTGTTCTATTATATTTTTGACAGACTAGCTTTTGCCCGTAGCTTCACTCACGTTATGTTAAATTTTTCAATTATTTTTTTCTAAATTTTCAAAAATTTTTATTTACTCCTTTAGAGATTGAGTTTTCAAAAATTCTTTCTTAGCGGATGCCTATACGTCTTAATAGTTATCTTTATGCAAAATATCATCTCGATCAGCCCAGTAGTTTGAGCTGTGAGCTGATAGATCAGTCAGTCAGTCACCTTTTCCTTTTATATATTTAGATAGATGTTCGGTCGCAAAGAACGTGCTAGGACTTAGGAGTGTTTTAGGTGTTTTAGAGGATCGGTGTCGCATTGCGTAGCGGTATTTGCTTTGCTTGCATGTCACTGAGTGAACACTGATCGTGCAAGTAAGTAGTGAGTACCTACGTTAAACTGTTAAATATTATGTAATAGTAAACAATTCCATGTTGGCCAATATTTAGTGTGACCGTTATTCCAGTTTCAAAATCACAAAGTGATCTTGCGTTATGTACTGGATTTTTGAATTTTAACAGTCTTAAGTTATAAGTAAGCATATCAAGTAAGGTCTTAAAAGCGGTGATAACCTAGTGGTTAAGACTTCGACCTTTAGGGTGTCCGGGGTTCGAACCCGCATGCCGATCCCGTAAAAATGATTGCATCAGTGTAAACATCGTAATGGCCTCTGATTAGGTGGTATTCTCCCGTTATTGGTTAAAACGCATTGACGCAGCAAGAACGCCATAAATTCAGCCAATCAGAGGCCATTGCGATCGTTAAACTGATGCAATCATTTTTATGGAATCGACATGCCGCGTACGAAGCTCTGACTTTATCTGCGTTTAAGTTTCATAGCCTCAATAGCCCAACGGTTAAAGGTGCGGACTGAAAACTGTAAGGTCGCAGGTTCGAATCCCACCCGTTGCACTATTGTCGTACCCACTCCTAACACAGCTTTCCGCTTATTTGGAGGGGATAGGAGGATATTAGTCAACTTCAGGTTGCCAAATATTCTTCTTAAAAAAAAGCTATGAAAACATCGTGAGGAAACCTGCATGCTTGAGAGGTGTCTATAATGTTCTTAAAAAATGTGTGAAGTTTGTCAATTCGCACTTGGCCAGCGTGCTGCGTCTCTAGCCATATTACATACGTGTTGTCTCTTTTAACGATCTCTAACGCTAAAGACGGGGCTCCCAAAGCTTTTTTATCGCACGTCCTATCCTTTCAGAAGGGACGCGTGTTAAAAAATTTTAGGAAACCCACTACTATTACTACAGAGTAGTAATAGTAGTGTCACAAAGGTACTAGTATTTAAATTGACCTTTACTATGCTGGACTGCCTTCTCCTCGTTTGGTATTTGCTAAACGTGCATTAGCACGTTCATTGGAACCTTGAGAATTATTTCCAAATAAATAGGTACTCTTCACATTATTTTAGAGCCACACTGTCTTACCGATTGTTGATGGCGGTAAGCGGTTATTAAAGTTTAGATAGGCTTATTATAGCATTTCTATATTTTAGACAATATATCCTTACTTCCTTCCTAATATTATAAATGTGAAAGTACGTTTCCTGGATGATATCCCTAAAATAGCCTATGTGGCCTGGAGAGTCACATAGGCTATTTTAGGGATATCATATCATAGGGATTTTAAAAAACTAAATCCACGCAAACGTGAAAATCATAAAAGCGTGGATTTATTTCGTAAATTTAATTAACGCTTTCATACTAAATTAAGCATTGCCAAGTGCAGATCAGGTTAAGAATTCCCTCCTTCATATTTTGTAAGTTAATAATGCAAATGAAGTGTGACCCTTGGGTTAGGAATTAGCATCCGACCTAAGCATCCCTGCTTTACATAGGTAGCGCAACATAGATATAGTACATTGTTACCTTAGGGATGAAAGTAACTTATTTAGTCCCGAGACGGGGTTTGGCGCCCGAGCGTAGCGAGGGGGCCTATAGTTCGAGGGACTAAATAAGTCTTTATCCCGAGGTAAACACTGTGCTTTTCATTACGAATATAAGGAAAGTCAAAATAAAAATAGAAATTAGCTAATTTAGCTTTTTAATAGTCAAGTATTGTCTATGATTGTCTATGAATGTCTATGAATCAGTTGTCTTTACTTTATGAATAAAGTCTATCTTTCTTCTTGTCTATGGATGCACTCGGGTATGTCGTGTTTCATTTGAATTCCAATAAAAATGTGACAACTAGTTTTTTTTAATTATTTGACAGCTGTCAGTTGAAAACGATTTTCCCTAGGGCTGAAAAGTATTACTTTCAACCCGCTTCTCAGGCAACTTCAGACCTACTTTCCGTGTATGAGTAATGAAATAGTACATTGTTACCTTAGGGATGAAAGTAACTTATTTAGTCCCGAGACGGGGTTTGGCGCCCGAGCGTAGCGAGGGGGCCTATAGTTCGAGGGACTAAATAAGTCTTTATCCCGAGGTAAACACTGTGCTTTTCATTACGAATATAAGGAAAGTCAAAATAAAAATAGAAATTAGCTAAAGAAAATTGAGTGAACTTTATTTTACATAAATACTTTATGAATAAAGTCTATCTTTCTTCTTGTCTATGGATGCACTCGGGTATGTCGTGTTTCATTTGAATTCCAATAAAAATGTGACAACTAGTTTTTTTTAATTATTTGACAGCTGTCAGTTGAAAACGATTCTCCCTAGGGCTGAAAAGTATTACTTTCAACCCGCTTCTCAGGCAACTTCAGACCTACTTTCCGTGTATGAGTAATGAAAAATTAATTTATTTCATACTCTATGGTAAAAGCAGGGGCGAGGTTTTGGCGGTCTAATTTAATTTCATCAGCTGTTACCTGATAATATAAACTGGATAAAATATACTTATTCAATACTTTATCGAATGAAATGTGATGAAATACAATAATACTCGTATTATACCTACGATTACAAAGTAACTGCATCGTTGGTCTAGTGGTTAGCAAGATCGACTGCGGATGAGGTCCCAAGTTCGATTCCTGGGTCGGACCAAAAAAAAATTATTGGGCTTTTCTGTCAAGAAATTCTGAATGCTAGCCCGGAGGAGGAATTAGGCGGTGTGTCACGCCTTGGAGAGCACGTAAAGCAGTTCGTCCGTCCTTCACCTGATCTCTCCGGTCTTGTCGGATTTCCATCGCATCGGACTTTGAGAATGAGGGAATATAGAGTGCACTCGTTTTTGCGCACGCACTTGTTCATGAACACAATCAGCGGCCGTGACCGGATTCGGTTGAGAGGACTTACATAGTAATATTATGATAGACGTAGGGATCCCAAGTTGCTCGAATGGAGAACTTGTTATAGACCAGGAATTACCCATGAAGAACATCACCTAAGCGATTTGGCGATTTTTGTAATTAAACTATGTTATGTAAGTAGCTACAAGTCCAACAGTGGAGTTACCTATGCAAAATCCTGGCTGAATTAAGGAACTTCTTTTTATTTTTGAAGTCGACTTAAAGTCCAATATAATTTATAATAATAATTAATCGTTTGACCTAAACTTCAAAAAATATCAGATTTAAGTTAAACAAAAAAGTGCATTTCATTTAGGAAGAAATTAATGAACTTTTCTATACACAAAAATTAATTGCCCAATAATTTATAATAACCATTGTTGCGGATAAATTCGAGGACCTTTCTGCTCATAATAATGCGACGGATGTCTTAATTATACAAATGAAGGAAGGGCCCTTGAGACGGTCCCTTTTCAAGTACTGCGTGCTTCATGGTTTGGTACATCCCATGTTTTATGAATAAATTGAAAGACCTTTAATATTTTCGTCCTCACGATTTTGATGAAATATTCGTGAGTACTTTTGTGGCTAGGGACAAAATCAGTGACCTAGCCTCATTTTATCCTATTAATATTATAAATGCGAAAGTTTGTTTGTATGTATGTATGTATGGATGGATGGATGGATGGATGGATGGATGGATGGATGGATGGATGGATGGTCAATCACACCGCAACGACTGAACCGATTTGGCTGAAATTTAGCACAGAGATAGATAGATAGATCCCGGAAAATAAGAGAGTTCCCACGGGAAACTAAAAAACCTCAATCCACGCGAACGAAGTCGTGGACATCATCTAGTTTTGAACTATTTGTACTTTGCCAGTGAGGTGAACTATTGCCTAAAGCTTAGGCCCCTAATCCCTTTTCATTCTAAAAGGAACCCGTGCCCAGTAGAGAATAAGCGATGAATTGATGACAATGATGTCTAAATAAATATTTATCTAAGTACATATTTCCTCCACATTACGTCATTTTCTCATTACTGAGAACCTATTGGCTATTGGCTCTAATATAATTATAACCCACTCGTTAATGGTTTTCTAGCTCTTTATTTTATAGTGATAAAAATCATGATAAAAATCAGTGCTTATTTATCAGTAGGTACCACTAAGTACAAATTAGATGAAATATTTTGACAAGACTCTATTTTCGTAGATTTTTGTTTATTCTTCTACCATTCGATATTCGTAAAGCAATACTTATTACTCTTGTTATTTATTCTAATAATACACTTTAAAATGGTTGATTTGTTTTTATAAGTACAGTCATAAAACATTCCCTTTCGAAGTAAAAACCCGCCTACTATTTTTATATCAAACCAATAACGTCAATTGACGGGGAAAGGTAGGTAATAGTTGGGTGATAATAATTACTTTATATACCTATTAATTTATTATAGGTAGGTACTTACAACGAAAAATTTTAATAGTTGTTTTACCGCAGGGAAATAATTATTTTAACTTGGTAGTACGAGTATAATCTGAATATATAAAAGAAAAAGGTGCATTACTATGCTATACATTCTGTAACTATGAGATGCTTACAATATCATTTGCGTAGATTAGGAAGATCGCAGTCAAGGGTTGTCTTGTAATCAAAAAAAAAGTTAAACATAGCCAATTCGTATAAGAAGTGATAGTTAATAAAGATTGTGTTATTTATTACCAACAACAATGTCAAAAGAATTTATTGTAGAACAATTAAGTGCAGTGAGTACGTATCTTTGTAATAATCTTTATTTCCCAACTAAGGAATTCCTATTAAATTACAAAGACAATGAGTCAGTTCATACAATTCTTCCGCGGTACGTCAAAAAGGCCGTGGAATAAAGAGCCTTCGTGAAACTGGACCTTGATGGAAATTAAGGAAAGCGGTGACGCGTGACTTGTAATAAGCTATTCGTGATTAGGATTGGTTTTTTGGGAATGCCGTAGGTAGTCAAGGATATTTTTTACAAAATGGATGGTTATGTTTTGGCGAGATCGTAGATGACTGCAAGACTTGCAGGAGGCAAGACCGCCGACATTTACCCAGACGAAAACTGATATGTAAATTATATTATTAAAAAGAAAACCTTTTTTGGGCTCTTTATCGTTCTTACACTTTTACTGTGTAACAAACACAGTAAAAGTGTAGTAACTATATCAGTTCTTGTTTGTCCTTCAATCACACTGCAAGAGAGCTACGGATTGAGATGAGTTTTGCATGGGTATAGTTGAAAATCTGGAGAGTGATATAATAGAATAGAATAGAATAGAATAGAAATATTTTTTATTCAAATAAACTTTTACAAGCACTTTTGAATCGTCAATGAATTTACCACTGGTTCGGAATGCCTTTCCTGCCGAGAAGAGCCAGCAAAAAACTCGGCGGTTGCTCTTTTCAAAAAAATATAGGCTTTTTATCCCGGAAAATCAGAGAGAGTAGAAAAACTAAATCCACGCGGACGAAGGGCATTAGCTAGTCGATAATAAAACTTCCTCCAATCAAAAATTTTCACAATATTACCTACTTCTGTAATTCGTTCAATTACAATTTTAATTTAAGTATACATTTTACATAAGCATGTAGAATGCTTACGATACTAGGTAGCTTTTGCACGCGACTTTGTTCGTTAGGTTTTAAAAATCTTCTGCTATTCCGTGAAATAAGGTAGCCTTTGTTACTCTCAAAGTCTTCAATTAAGAGTAAAAAATCTAGTTGGTACGTCGCTCTGTTTGATTGAAGGACAAATCAACACCATTTCGTATTTGTGGTAAAAAAACAGTAAAGATTTTCACTACAAAAATCATCTTTTCACCTCATTTTAGGACACAATAATTATGAAGTTATTCGGTAGGTACTTACCTATTTAAAGAGGCATATGCCGTTGGTTCAATTACATAAATTGCTACCACTTATTAGGAAGATAAAAACTTTTTAAGTGTTCAAGTTCCTGAAAGCCGTAAAGTGAAATCAGAGTTAAAAAGTTTTATATGACGAAAACATTTTACGAGTTGACGGAATCGTTTGAGATTTCATGATACATGATATCTACCTCTGGAGAGAGTATTATGGAGATTTTGTTTGAGGATTTATGGATTTTGCGATAAAAGTATGACTTTGTTTCTATTTTTCCTACATTGTATTTACCTACAAAGGTTGAATCGAATGAGGTTTAGGCAAACGCGCATCATCTTAGGCTGCATCTTCACTTACCATCAGGTGAGATCGCAGTCAAACGCTAGTCTGTATATTATTAAAAAAAAAGGTTTGTTTTATCATTTTGGTATGGACCCTTAAAGCTCAAAAACTATAACAACGTTGCAAACACAATAATAACTTTGGTGCTAGAGGTATTCCCAGTGAGACCCCGTTTAAGCGTGAATGTCATCAATAAAAAAAAAGTTTAAAATGCAGTTTTTCTTCATTCAATTGGTATGCACGGTTAATTGACCGTAGATAATAAATTACAATGTGTAGGTTATGAGTCGATAACTGTATATCAAAGTCAGTGGGTCCGTGCATAAATAATTTCGCAAAAAGCATATAAATTCGTTATAAACTTCTCACTCTACTGACGCCTAACGGTTTACAGCTAATGTAGTTTAACACGTTTTATTACTTGACGCCCTCTACGACGGTCTGATGCGAATCCATATTCTACACTAATCCAATTGTAAAATGTGAAAGTAACGTTTTTCTCTCTTTATCGTTAATTTTTCATTCCTAAATTGCTAAATGACAGAATTTGACATCCTAACTAAGGGATTAGATAAAGACTACATTATGAGGCGACTTCAGTAACGATCGGATGAAATCTCAAGTTAAGCTTGTTATCGGAAAAAAATGCGTCTATATCGTAGCAGTTTATTGCATATTTTATTCTATACTAACTGATGCCCGCGACTTTGCCCGCGTAGATTTAGTTTTTAAAATCCCGCGGGAACTCCTTAATTTTCTGGGATAAAAAGTAGCCTATCTCGTTCTCCAGGTCCCCAACTATACCCATGCAAAAAATCACGTCAATCTGTCGCTCTATTGCAGCGTGATTAAATGACAAACCAACAAACCAAAAAACAAACACTTTCGCATTTATAATATTAGTAAGGATTTTCAACCGGTTTCCAAAAAGGAGGAAGTTCTCAATTTGTCGAAATCTTTTTTCATTTATTCTTACGAAAAGTTGTCACGACACTTTTTGCTATAGTAAGCTATTGTAAGCTGTGCGGCGTCGCATGTTTCTCTGTCTGTCTCTCTCTCTTATAGAAAGCAAGCCAGATATCTTCATTTCTATTTCGCATTGAACTTCGTTCCATCCGGGTGTCCCTTGACACCTCTCAAGTTTTTTTTTTTTATTTTTTTACCTGGACCGGTTTGGGAAATTCTTTTTTGTTTGAAAAGCTATACTTCCCAGGTCGTCTCATTATCATTAGGTCAGGATTTGATAATGGGATCTTGGAGAAATCGAGGGAAATCTTCAAATTTTATAGGCACAATAGTGGCGTTTGAAGTCGGTTTTGTACAAATAATTTTTATGTTTATAATATTTTTTTTTCTAACAAAATGTTTATTGTTTGTATGCCCTTTGCAGGCTGTTTAGTCATTTCCGCTTTGAAATGAAGGGTCAATAAGGTTCATTCGACTTCCGGTATATTCAATTTAAGATACGATATTTGGTTACCACATCACTTGGAAGCCTTTGATCTATTCATCTCATCTCAATAGATCATTATTCCAAGATGTCACATGTGAGGTGTCTATCAAGAGTCACTTGTTTATGAGGACCTGTCGGATGATGTAACTACGAGTACTGGTATATTAAGCGTGTGGTACACGTACAGATAGTAGGATGATAGTTAGCCAAAATAAATCCAAATCATGAAAAACCTTAAACATTTTTTCCATCAGATCTTTCACTTGTATGTTCCTAATTCTGTTCCTGTTCCTAAATATTTTTTAATCAAATGAAATGAAAGGAGATCCTCCGCGGTTCATACATTTTTGGGCTAAATCTGAAAGTGCCGGCCAAAAAAAAATTTTGCTGTATTTCGTTAGAACTTGTCCACCTAAACATTTTTTATTATGACACCGAAGCTGTAGAACCATTAACCTTGGTTTTATTTAAGTTTAAAAATCTGTATTTTCTCGAGTATATGAAGTGTTTCTAAGCCAATTTTTTTGCTTTTTTTGGAGTTTTGTTAAGTGCTACCTATTCTATCCTAACCACACACCCAAAAAATACCACACAAGCAATATCTATTGCATAATAATTGTGAAATAGACTGCATCTTGGCTGGTACCCCAGCCGTCTCAGATGGTGATCGAGGCTGAAACCATCCCGGTCGTGCAAATTCCAGTCAGAATTTGCACGATCGGGTTGGTTTCAGAGGAACATGCCACATGCCAGAAACCTCGTGAGCCAGATCTAGATACTTCCGTTTTTCTCTGTCTCCACTCTCACGAGGTTTTCGTCATGTTCGATGGTGATATCCACTAAAACACCCTCGATTGTGCTCGATCCATCAGCACGATATCAGGCTTATTTGCTAGAATCGTACTACGGCACTCTCTCATTCAGGAGACCGTACTTCAGAGCAGGCTCTCGGTGAAGGATTTTGGCCGCTTGGTTGTACCTGTGGAGATACTCAGTGTTAGCAAAAAGCGTCCGTGCAACTTCCTCTCCTTCCGCATGGAGAGCGCATGCTCTCCCAGTCAGAGGTGCTTAGTACCACTGATATCTGCCATTCGGTTTCAGCCAAAGATAAGGGAGTAAGTCCTTTACCACATTCTATGACGTCTCTATGCATTGGGCTCTCTCTCTTCGTCTCAAAGTAGGTACTGAGGTTGTACATCTCCCAATTATGCATGGTTTTGACGCTTAATACGCCTTGACCTTTTCAGGGTCGAACAGACGATTTCTTTGCAGCCTGGATTGACAGCCCGTCTCATAACAGATGATTTCGGATGGTGCATGCGTATATAGAGAGTCATAGTCATGTGGATTTCTCTGTCCAGGACACCTAATTCAGTCTGAGTCCATCCGAGTACGCCAAAGGTGTACATGAGAACAGGCATGACCCAACAGTTATAAGCCCGGACCTAATTGACACCTGACAAATAACTTTTACAGACTTTTACCAGGCGTCCAACAAAGACGTTGCAAACTGATTGTTTCATGTCCGTCTTCTTTACCCCTACGGACTATGACATACCCAGATACCGGTATGACTCAGCTTCAGAGAGGGTTCTGATGCTTGTCAGCTTGAGATTGATCTCGGCCCAATGAGTAACCTGTCCCCTCTCCACATGTAGGACCGCACACTTATCTAGTCCAAGTTCCATCTTGATGGAATTACTGAAGTCGGTGGTGATGTTCAGCAACTCCCTCAGGCGGGTGTAATTAGGTGCTAGCAGCTTGAGGTCATCCATGTGAGGCACTTTTGCCCCTACTCTCCGAAACTGTAAGCCCGTCCCTAATCTCTTCAGCAATGAGCTGAGCGGGTTCAGAGACACAAAACCATAGTGGACTCAGACAATCGCCCTGGAAGATACCCCGCCTTATCCTTATCCGATCATCGGAAGCTGCCAACCGCTCATCATGAAGACCAAGGATCGTGTTCCATTGCCCCATACATTCTCCGAGAAAGCCTCGAACTGTCCTATCGACTTTGTACAGCTAAAGGACCCTCAAGAGCCATGAATGGGGCACCGAGTCGAATGCCTTCTTATTGTCAATCCAGACTGTGGAAAAATTCCGGCGACTTAGTTTAACCAGTTCGCCCAGGCTCATCGGATGTCAATGTCTTATAGATGGTAGTAAGATATGTGATGGGGCGGTACTTAGTCGGGTCAGCGGCATCGGTGGACTTTGGAGCTAAATGAGTGAAAGACAAAAGACTCGGAGTGCCCTTTACTCGAGAGCTTCTTGGACTTATTGGGCCAGATAGCATAGCAGAACGAAAAACCCTTCAGCCAGTAATGATGCAATCCATCGGATACCGGAATTTTCCAGTTCGCGGCCCGGCGCACCGCACCAGGTGCATCCTCCGGAGAGATGGCGACTGGGTTCATTAGCTCTATTGAGGCACATGCTTTCTCTACCGCCGCAATTCAAGAGCCCTCCTCAACCATCCAGCCATCCATCTCTCTTGACCACACACTTCGCCAAAAGGCGATGAGGTCAGCCGGGCTCGGCTGCTGAGATGTAGAACAGACTGCTGGGCACTCCAGTTTTTTATTATTATTATTAGAAACACTTCATATACTCGAGAAAATACAGATTTTTAAACTTAAATAAAACCAAGGTTAATGGTTCTACAGCTTCGGTGTCATAATAAAAAATGTTTAGGTGGACAAGTTCTAACGAAATACAGCAAAATTTTTTTTTGGCCGGCACTTTCAGATTTAGCCCAAAATGGATGATGTCCTTTTAGTGTCTACATTTTTAGTGGTTTTTGTAGTGAATTTTTTACGTTTTCTTCGCTGACTCCAAATAAACCGTAATATACATATTATATGTATATGTATAACGTTTGTCTAAATTTTTTTTTATGTGGAAAATTTAAATGTAATTTATGCAACTAATGGAATTAAGTGCAGTTCGAGACTATTAGGTATTATAAAATTATAGCTATAAAAATTCCTCAATAGCCAAACAGTTAAAGGTACAGACTAAAAACTAAAATGTTGACGGTTCAATTCCCCAACCTATTGCACTATTTTCGTACACGAGCTTTTTTGGAAGCAAGGGCTAATATTAGTCATATTATTCAATATTCTTAAAAAATACTATGCATTATCACTATCAATACAAACAAGCAACAAAATACAAATCAGCTGATCGCTTAACCGCGTGTTCAAAACCGTAATGCCGTCATTGACCTACATAGCAAGTTGATGTAATCATACGCGCCGGCCCTATTCTGGTAACGTTTTGCGATTTAAAAGCGATGCTGCCACTGTCGAAGAATTTTTATAGAGCACATATACCGTCTCTACTTTTAATAGAAACTGCAACAATTCTGTAAGATACAGAAGGTAAAAGAGTCACAGTGTAAACTCTACAGTAATATTATAAAGGCGAAAGTTTATGTGTGTGTGTGTGTGTGTGTTTGTTACTGAAATTCGAAATGGAGATAGATTATAACCTGGATTAACAAATAATATGCTTTTTAACTCGAAAAATCAAAGAATTCCCGCGGGAATTTAAAAACCTTAATCCACACGGCCGAAGTCGCGGGCATCGTATAGTTAACCAAGTGACTGTGCGCTGTGTAACTCACGCACGCAACTGCTAGGGTCCGTAGAGGAAGAAAGGTTTTAGTGGGTGCAAGCCCCAAATAACCCCTCCGTTTTCCCTGACGGAGGGGTTACGTTAGGCATTTCCTGTCTATAAAAAACTGTGAGCTCAGTATCTCATACCCCACAAATTGCATGTAAAAGTCACGTCAGCCCCAAATCCTGTTGCTTAGGTAGGTACTTAACAATGATGCTTAGGTTTCATTGTTGAAAAATAGATTTCATGCCCCTTCTACCTGTGTGGTGTTTTGTGTCATGATATCTCTTTTATAACTTTGTCAATAAAGTTTAGTGGGGAATGTTGGAAGCCATATTCCTTAGCTAGTTTAGATTTAGCTTTCTGGTACGGTTGCGTGTAGAAACCGATTAGGGGTATGGGTTTAGCTTACACGGCCATATCCCTTCCAGATATCATCCTACTATCATCTTGAGCATCGTCAATTATCACTTTCCATCAGGGTTTTTTCCATTAGATTGCAGGGATATGTTGTCATCAAATAAAAAATCTAGTACTATAAAATAATGCATTTTTAAATTGATTCGGATTCGGATAAACTGAAGAGGAAGGTCACGCCTAGATTCTTGTACAACCATAATAATAAATAACTTAATAACTGTTATTAACAGCTATGTAACGTTCCGGTACGTTGCTATATATTGTGGATATTATGTTGTGTAAATGATCGCTTTTTTGGCTGATCAAAGATCATTAATCTTTTATAATTAAAGATTGTAATCTTACTGTCAACAGTAAAAAGTAGTAAAATCATAGTAAAATCTTTACAGAATAGAAGCTTATTAATACTTTTAAACATTTTATCATAGTACGTAATCGTGCTTTTACATTTAAGAGTTTTACTACTGTTATTTATTTAATTGTTTAATTTATTGATTTCGTGCCAGTAAAATAATTTACTTTTTAATAATTCATTATACTTAATGCAAGATTAAAACTTCCAAGATACTGAATACACGATTTTAAAATTAAAAGGCACATTTTAATAATGGTGTTTAGTTTTCAATATAAAGAATAATTTTATGGTTATTAGATATAATATCCTAGTTATTGTCTAAGCAATCAATAAATACTTATTGATATAGTTTTAAATGATTGCATTGTAATTTAAAATAGGTAGGTGCCTATATCCGGGATTATTTCCATTTGTGTTGACACAGTAATTTATTGCTTCTTTAGAAATACGGCAAGCGTGACTAGATCGAATAAAATTAAATGTCCTTATTCCTAATACAACTAATATTTTTATTTCGTACTGGTTATCTCATCCGAGTGATGTCCGCCGCTGGGAATTATGTCCACACCTCGGTCTTATATACGCCGGACCGTCGCCGCCGGCTTCGGGTGACTCTAGTATGTTCGTACACTAAATCATCGGCACAAGGGCCATCTTAGGAACTCTCAGTTATTCAACGGTATTTTATTTACTTTATCATAATTTTTTTTTTAAATCTCAAGGAAGACCAATTTTGTTGGTTCTAATTCTAAGAATGCCTATACAGATTGCTATACTTATTAATTATTAACTAGTGGTTCGCCCCGAACTGAGACCTCGCGATATCCCATAATTCCCAAAAGTTTTAATTATATATTGTAATAATTAACTTTTAACATTAGACGCAATAAAAAAAAATAATAGTTGACACAAAACTGTTTTATTGACACAGCGCCATCTAGTAGCATTATTTTGAAGCTATTAGCATTTAAAATTAAATAATT
The DNA here is from genome assembly GCA_038048805.1 of Hipparchia sbordonii. Lineage (NCBI taxonomy): Eukaryota > Metazoa > Arthropoda > Insecta > Lepidoptera > Nymphalidae > Hipparchia > Hipparchia sbordonii. The sequence continues at coordinate 12,705,040 of CM076103.1, forward strand.
TCGTTTCTTTATAACATTTATCTAATTTTAGTATTTGTTGTTCAAGTACAGGATATAACTGAATTTTCAACCAAGTTTCACGTTCTAATATTCAGTAATTCTTGACATATGGCTCAAATTAAAATCTCCACTTTGGAAGCCCCCCATTTCGTCAATTTTAAGGGAAAAATTAAAAAAAAATATTATTTTACTCTGATCAAAGTCGTCTTTAAAAAGATATATTGCAAGTCTATGTAACGCAACAAACAAGATTTTACTTCAAACACGCTTCTATGAGAGCCCCCCTGAAATAAAGCTTTTTATATTTTTTTATACAATGTTCGGCTGAAGACCATCAGTTCACATATTATATTTAAATTTGAAGTAATTACGTTCAGTAATTCAGAAGTTATAGGGCTCTGACAGACATTTGGACGTACACACTTCTCTGTCCAGTACAGACAAGCGCCCTAGTTGACTCAGAGAACTCGCTTCGCTCGTTCAATAATAAATCTGGATAATGAATCTTAATAGATTTAAGTAATAATAATTGCAACAGCATTTAAAAGTTTTCAACAAGAACTTGATGAATAAACTTCAGATTCAGAATAAGCCTGAATAAGAGGTCATTCAACGGAACACAATCAAATGCATCTCTTACTTTAGTAAAGTAATACCCACGGAGACAATTGCTTTATTTTTTTATTACAACATCGCAGAAATATTGTTTGCGAGTTTAGCTTTAAAAAGATTGACAAGATAGATTATTCTATGATCAAACGAACTTACCAAGTGAAGTTCGATCTTGATTGTATATCCTTAGCGGAGACTTTGAGAATTACTGATAGATGTCTTCCGATGCGTCTATCCATTCGCACATAGTTCAGCTATAGAAGAAAAGGATAGCATATCCTCCTCTCCACGTAGGTAGTCGTCGCGCTCCGAGCTTCATTTAGTTCAGAGAATAGCAATAAGGTCTCCAACATTGACGTTCGGGTACCTATGTATGTATGTAGGGGATGGGAGGGACCTCAAAGTCTCCGCTAAGGATATACAATCAAGATCGAACTTCACTTGGTAAGTTCGTTTGATCATAGAATTGTATATACTTAGCTTCGACTTTGAGAATTACTGATAGGATGTTCAGAGAAAATGGAAATGTTGGAGAACAAATAAAAGCTGAAATGAATTCAATAAAATCAATAAATTAATAAAATAAGCCTTAATATGCAATATTAAGAAACATAACCTTGCCTATGTAGGCAAATCATTAAACAGCTTATTAAAAATAATAATAATAATAGTCTGTAATGAAAATCAGATAGCCAGCAGTCTTTCTATTAGTAGTTATATTATGACTGCTTTAATTAGTACGGTCGCCGAACAGAAAGAATTTCGTACAATGACCTCTTTGCCTACTGACAGTGGTCACAAACATTTTTCTATTAAGTGCGGTTTATATAAAATATTTGAAGGAGAAAAAAAATTAGTAGCTTATTAAATAAATTATTTATTTTTAAACAGTTATTATAATCGAGTTATATTAACTTATTACATAGAAATAAAAAAATGAAAATTCAAAAATCAAAGTCCGATTTCTCTGTATCGGAGTAACTACTTTCCGACGACGTCTCGCCTGTCACAGTTATAACGAAATAATGTACAGTTTTGTCTACATTATGATCTAGACACCCTAAATTCAATTCACAAGCAAACAAAAACAAACCTTAGGTTTGCAAGTAAAAGGTTTACAATCCCCGAGGACGGCGGTCATTGCATTTGTGCGAGCGTGACGCATTATTTTAAAGCGGGAGTGACAGAGACAGGTAGTAACAGGTTAATGTACGAAATTCTTTCTGTTCGGCGACCGCACTATAGATGATCTAATGTCTGGTTTCACCAACCACACTTAAACTATCCCCTAAGTAAGAGGCTCGTTATGTAGGCAGCTCTTAAGTACAATGCCCCTACCCAAAATCATTTCCACTTTTAGATATTCTATAAAAGTTCGTGAAAACGAATTTAACAGAAAGCATCACCTAACTTGACTTAGGTAGCCTATAAGGGAATATTGGTAAAACAATCGTGGCTGGATCCAACGTATGAGATCAATCTCATCTAAGATATCAGCTGATCCCTTGGAAATAAAATGTATAGGAACTATATTCTTTTTTTTTTTTTTTTTTAATATTTTTAGCGAGAAAACGAGCAGGCGGGTCACCTGATGTTAAGTGATTACCGCCGCTCATGAACATTTGTAGCACCAGAGCACCACCAATGCGTTGCCAGCTTTTTAGGAATTTGTTATTAACTAAGAAAGGTCTAGCCTCAGTTAACATAATGATATCGGCAATAGATGTCAAGTTCATTTATCTCTTACTTAATATTTGGAATCGTAATCAATGATACTACCTTTCTACCATTTTTTCCAGTGGGCAAGGCCATTAAAATGATCATTTTTTTTTTTGTGAGTTCTAAAAACAAAGTACATACTCTTATTTAGATATCAGAGTTTTGTGACTTCTAAAAACAAAGTACATACTCTTATTTAGATATCAGAATACCTATTTGCAAATTAATGAAGCACTACATTTGAATTCCAATTTCCTCGTATTGTACCACTTGCGAAAGATAGGTTTATTTTTGAAAACACTTATATTTTTGAAAGCCCTTATCGTTTATTATTTTTGCCTATTTCAAATTATAGATAAAACTGAACGGCGATTATTATGAGGAACCTTCGTTTAAGTAATCGATTTACTAGAATGCTTAGCATTTAAAAAACCAAAATAGATATCATACGGATGTATATATTTAGTATACAACTAAAGTTTTAAAAGGTTTAGTATACATATTTTTAATTTATATGTAGTTTGGTATCGCAGTATACTAGTTCCTATAGTTTAAAGATTGAAATTTACCGACTGGGACTTTATACTATTCGGCAAAGGATGCAAGATATTGCAATATTTGCTGAAAGATGTACTCGCTACCAGGTGAAACCTTGTTGGATAATACACTCGCCATCGGGCCAAGACGTTGATAAAAATATTCCTTAAAATTAGAGGAAAGCTTCCGTGAGGGATACATACATATTATAATAAACATTATAATACAATGCTCATAAGCTGGATGGCCTACTTTATAGGTGCCAAAATGGTGCTACCTATCAACACAAAGGGGGAATTAATGTTTTTAAGAAGGAATAGTTTTTTAAGGTGGTTTACAATTAGATACTATCACGGCAAGTTATAAATAAACTAACACATTTTTGATTTGTTTTTCAAATTGAATTCAATGTTGTAAACAGAAAAAAGAAAAAACACGGTTACCAACTTGGGAACTTACACATGGAATACAGCTTGATTTAATTACTTAACACTGACTTTAATGTAAAGGAAAAAATATCTTATTTTATTGTAAAAAACACCCGCGTTATGAGAGGATTTCTTTTCAAAGAAATGTAGGGAGGTATCAATTGCATTTTTCTTTACTCACGAAGCAATTTTCGGCTTTGCGTACCCTTACAACAATAAATCTATGAGGATATGTAACGGAGTGTAATTCCCAGCGAATATCAATATTATTGCAATTAAAGTCAGTAAATTAAATACATATTTCACTTTTTCTCACTAAACCTAAATTTTTCGAGAAATATTTTATTTAAGGTGTGGGTATGGTAGGTACCCCACCAATTTTTGCTTCTGTAGACAACAGCCATACATAGTGTCCTAAGCAAAAAATAAATAAAATAGATGGCAATGATCACACTTGCCAGCAAAAAACTAAGTCTGAAAAATGAACACTACAAGTATTTTAATAATACAATTGATGAGTGAGTGAACAAAAGGTCACAATCCCATTTTTGACTTTAGTCCTTTTTTTTTTTTTTACACTTGCAATACTAAATTGCACCAAATAAACTCGTGTAAAAATCTTGTAAATTGCCAGACCAATCTCCTTAGTGCAACAATAATGTGCAGTAAGTACAAAAGTTTTTGGCTGACATTCGAGACTAAATGTTTCACATTTAATAAGAACAATAATTATAGTTTATTTTTAAACCTCTGTAAATTATTGTTTTCCTGCATGAGAAAAAGTTACATTTCCAAACTAATGCCAACAAAAGGTTACAATTCCAGAAACTTCCAACAAAACGTTACTTTGCCAAATCCTACTAATATTATAAATGTGAAAGTGTGGATGTTTGGATGTTTGGATGTTTGGATGTTTGTTACTCAATCACGCAAAAACGGCTAAACGGATTTGGATGAAATTTGGCATGCATGTAGCCTTTGACATGGAAAAGAACATAGGCTACCTTTTATCCCGATTCCTTAAGTAGTTCCCGAGGGAAAATTGAAAATTGTTTACGAGCTAAGCCGCAGGTAGACAGCTTTGAAATTTGGTATGCATGTAGCCTTTGACATGAAAAAGAACATAGGCTACTTTTTATCCCGATTCCTTAAGTAGTTCCCGAGGGAAAATTGAAAATTGTTTACGAGCTAAGCCGCAGGCAGACAGCTTTGAAATTTGGTATGCATGTAGCCTTTGACATGGAAAAGAACATAGGCTACCTTTTATCCCGATTCCTTAAGTAGTTCCCGAGGGAGAATTGAAAATTGTTTACGAGCTAAGCCGCAGGCAGACAGCTTTGAAATTTGGTATGCATGTCACCTATGCTATGGAAGAGGACATGTACTTTCTATACCGATCTCAAATAGTTCCCGTGGTAAGATATAAAAATTGTTAATGAGCGAAGCTTTAGACCCAATTCTGAAGTCCACGCAGACAAAGTCGCGGACAGAAGCTACTACTACTACTAATTTTAATCCCGATCTCTCAAATTTTTTCCGTGGGAAAAGCATAAATAATTTCTGCACACCAATAATTTGTTAATAATCCTACTAATCCTACTAATCCTACTAATCCTACTAATCCTACTAATCCTACTAATCCTACTAATCCTACTAATCCTACTAATCCTACTAATCCTACTAATCCTACTAATCCTACTAATCCTACTAATATATTATAAATGTGAAAGTGTGGATGTTTGGATGTTTGGATGTTTGTTACTCAATCACGCAAAAACGGCTGAACGGATTTGGATGAAATTTGGCATGCATGTAGCCTTTGACATGGAAAAGAACATAGGCTACCTTTTATCCCGATTCCTTAAGTAGTTCCCGAGGGAAAATTGAAAATTGTTTACGAGCTAAGCCGCAGGTAGACAGCTTTGAAATTTGATATGCATGTAGCCTTTGACATGAAAAAGAACATAGGCTACTTTTTATCCCGATTCCTTAAGTAGTTCCCGAGGGAAAATTGAAAATTGTTTACGAGCTAAGCCGCAGGCAGACAGCTTTGAAATTTGGTATGCATGTAGCCTTTGACATGGAAAAGAACATAGGCTACCTTTTATCCCGATTCCTTAAGTAGTTCCCGAGGGAGAATTGAAAATTGTTTACGAGCTAAGCCGCAGGCAGACAGCTTTGAAATTTGGTATGCATGTCACCTATGCTATGGAAGAGGACATGTACTTTCTATACCGATCTCAAATAGTTCCCGTGGTAAGATATAAAAATTGTTAATGAGCGAAGCTTTAGACCCAATTCTGAAGTCCACGCAGACAAAGTCGCGGACAGAAGCTACTACTACTACTAATTTTAATCCCGATCTCTCAAATTTTTTCCGTGGGAAAAGCATAAATAATTTCTGCACACCAATAATTTGTTAATAATCCTACTAATATTATAAATGTGAAAGTGTGGATGTTTGGATGTTTGGATGTTTGGATGTTTGGATGTTTGGATGTTTGTTACTCAATCACGCAAAAACGGCTGAACGGATTTGGATGAAATTTGGCATGCATGTAGCCTTTGACATGGAAAAGAACATAGGCTACCTTTTATCCCGATTCCTTAAGTAGTTCCCGAGGGAAAATTGAAAATTATTTACGAGCTAAGCCGCAGGCAGACAGCTTTGAAACTTGGTATGCATGTAGCCTTTGACATGGAAAAGAACATAGGCTACCTTTTATCCCGATTCTTTAAGTAGTTCCCGAGGGAAAATTGAAAATTTTTTAAGAGCTAAGCCGCGGGCAGACAGCTTTGAAATTTGCTATGCATGTCACCTATGCTTTGAAAAGGACATGTACTTTCTGTACCGATCTCAAATAGTTCCCGTGATAAGATTAAAAATTGTTAACGAGCTAAGCTTTAGACCCAATTCTGAAGTCCGCGCAGACAAAGTCGCGGACAGAAGCTACTACTACTACTAATTTTAATCCCGATCTCTCAAATTTTTTCCGTGGGAAAAGCATAAATAATTGCTGCACACCAATAAGTTGTTAATAATATTATAATAATATTATAAACGTGAAAATTTGTATGTTTGTTACTCAGTCACGTCGCAACGACTGAACCGATTTGGCTTAAATTTGGCACAGAGATAGATTATGGTCTGGAATAGGACATAGGCTACTTTTTATCTCGGGAAATAAGAGTGTTCCCGCGGGAATAAAAAACCTTAATCCACGCGGACGAAGTCGCGGGTATCAGCTAGTAATATTATAAACGCGAAAATTTGTATGTTTGTTACTCAGTCACGTCGCAACGACTGAGCCGATTTGGCTTAAATTTGGCACAGAGATAGATTATAGTCTGGAATATGACATAGGCTAATTTTTATCCTGGGAAATAAGAGTGTTCCCGCGGGAATAAAAAACCTTAATCCACGCGGACGAAGTCGCGGGTATCAGCTAGTTTTGAATATAAATAACTTAATAAATAATACACATAAAAATAGAACAAATTCAGCAATCGATAACCTGAGGTATATTGCATACATTTTTGAAGAAAAAATATTGAAAATTGTCCATATTTTAATATGTTTATATTTGTTTTTGTTGATTTTTCAGAAGTTTTTTTTTTTTTTTTAAATGGAAAAGTCTCGGCTTTTTCGCTCACTCCTCAATTTATATGATAATTAATTGATTACGTGCATCATGATTTCAAGAACAACCGATTATCTCTCCTAGCAGGAGGAAGAAGCATAGAAATCAGTTTAGATGTGATTTTTTTTTTTTTTTTATATATATGTGATAATTTCCGTCACGTGTCTTAGATTAGATGAAATATTCATTATTATTTGAATAAAACCAATTACGAGCAACAAAAGCCAAAAATATCTGTTGTTTAAACCAATTAGCAACAGTAAGGGAGGCTGCAATGAGTACATATACCTCGCTCGTGGTGCTGTTGACGCTCGCTGCCGCAAGCGGACGGCGGCGGTGGCTTGTATCGGATGACAGCCGCCGCAGCACTTCGGCGCTGGCACACTCGCCTGACTCTGCAGTCTGGCTGACGCGCGCTGCGTGAGCTCAGCAGTGCTGATGACGTGGCGGTGAGGACTTGGAAGTTTGGCAGTCTAAAAGTTGTGGGGACTTGATAAAGCCGCCCAATTTTTCACATCAATTGACATCACAAAAATTGAAAGCTTGTGGTTTCGATCTCGAACGTAGCTTCTTCATAATCGCTTTACGTAGTGTTCCCAGGCGGTCACCCATCCAACTACAGACCGCGCCCGATGTTGCTTAACTTCGGTGATCTGACGAGAACCGGTGTATTCAACATGGTATGGACGTTGGCTCTTAATTCGGGGTAAACTAATGACAGAGCTTGCGCTTAATTTTCTGCTTCAGAACGGGAACATAAAAAAAAGGTAAATTTCCAGGAAATGAGCTTTTGGATTAATCCTTCTTTTAAATATCCATCTTCAAAAATGGGTTCAATTCAGCCAGTCTTCGGAGCCAGTTGTTCTAGCCGCCAACAACGGTGATGGCGCGGGCGTCACGACGCTGCATGCTCCGGTTTCCACAGATGAAAGTTAGCGATTCACGGTGTTGACCAGACACACCGGAGACCACGAAAAGGAATCATTCATCATGCATTTACTGTTCAACTTGATCGAAAGAGAAAAAATAACGGTTAATATCTCGTATTAACTCATGTCATATCTTGCTATTGGTCAATATCGCGTACTGACTCGAAGCTTTAAAAAACATTTACAGCCTAATATCCCGTATTAGATCATGTCATATTTTGCTGTTGGTCAATATCCCGTATTGACTCGAGGCTTTATAAAAAAATTATATTATCACTGTCCGTGTTAGGTGGGTAATGAAGGAAAAACTTTTAGAAGGTAGTTAAACACAAAACAAACCTTCACTAAACAATTCACAGTAATGGTGTTTTATAATCTTTAAAAAGAAATTTGCTGTCCAATATCGCGTATTGGATCACTACAATAATTACTACCCGCGTCTTGCGGGTACGGATAAAAAACATTTTTAAGGTACTCGTATGAACGCAAACAGTACCTATATAAATCACTTTGTTTACACTACACCATTTATAATAATGACGTTTTCTTCATATTTCTGTAATTTTCAAGCCACTTATACTCTCTATAGAGTATTTAATTGTCACTGCACTTGAAGAAATATTATTTTAAAAATTAAAAAATGTTACTATGTGCGGGGACGTGCGCGCACGAAAAACGAATGAAGCTCGGAGCGCGACGACTACCTACGTGGAGAGGAGGATATGCTATCCTTTTCTTCTATAGCTGAACTATGTGCGAATGGATAGACGCATCGGAAGACATCTATCAGTAATTCTCAAAGTCGAAGCTAAGTATATACAATTACATTATGAATGATACAAGCGAACTAATTAAATTTTTCGTTGATTTAGGTAAATTTCTCGTATCTACATGAGATTTTTTGGCGAATTTTCTTTTGTTTGAAACTTTACAATTGTAAGCAAATTCGATCTACATCATAATAATATTGTGATCTCTATCTTTTCTACTCTACCAACTGTTTTCATAAAACTTTTTAACTCAAATAACTTCACTTAACGTCTTCAGTAACTTTAGCACTTGAAAAGTTTTTACGTCCCTCGTAACAATTTGATGTAATTCATCCATCGGCATATGTACCTACTTATGTCTAACAAAGTTACGGCGAAGAATCATAAAAGATGATTGCTTAATTAATTAGACCTCGGGTTGAGTTTGTACGGACTTATTAAAAACTTAAAGCTTGCGATTAACTTAACTGCTGAACTATGGCTTTTGTGGTTCATTTCTGAGTTTTTTTTTATTCGATAACAAGATAGCTCTTGACTGCGATCTCACCTGATAGTAAGTGACGATGCTGTCTAAGATGGTAGCGGGCTTACTTGGAAGGGGTATAGCAGTGTGAATTCAACCTATACCCCTAATCGGTTTCTACACGCCATCGTGCCGGAACGCTAAATCGCTTGGCGGCGCGTCTTTGACGGTAGGGTGGTAACTAGCCACGGCCAAAGCCTCCCACCAGAGAAAACAAACGAACGAACCAGAGAGTGAGAGATTTTGAACTCTTAAGTGCTCATTATGAGGATTTGATAAAATACATAGGAATTAAGAAGGTATGGGCAAAGCAACAAGGATAAAAGTGAAACTTTAAATACTCGACCACGGAAAATTGGATCTTAAACATTCGTCATATTTTAGATCCGTTAGATTTTATATTCATATAAAATGCAGCTTATGTCACACAGATTATCATAATGAATAGATTAACATCTCATTCATAGTTTATTCGCCACGCTGCAATATAAGTCAATTATAGTCTCATACCTACATACATAGGTAGGTACATAGACTGCTAAAATCATAACCCTTCCTTTTGGCGTTGATGTAGTTGGATGAGGTTATTGACCATAGATTAGCTAAGTTTCTAATGTACCTTTTCGCTACCATGAAGAAGTCGACTAAAAAAAATTGCGAGATGTCTTTTTTTGGATCTATCTATATAAGGGTCTTTGAAAAATTATTGCCGCACCTACTTATCTCTTTTAGGTTTAAGTCAGGTAAGTAAGTTTAGTTTTTAGTTAGATTTTTAACTCGTACGATTACATTGATATGTAATTTAATGTATTTAGAAATAGTTATGTATTTATATTCAGTTAGTTTAGTATATTAGTTTAGTTTTATATTATATTAAGTTTGTTTTTAATGGAGAGAGAATAAAAATGGAAATACGAAAAAAAAAATACATAGCTTCCCAAATAAAATTAACTCAATAAGTAGTATGACAACATCAACGTTATTTGGAAGATTTAGGCAGTCAATATAGCTATTTAAAGTGCGAAAGTAACTTTTTCTGTCTATTACGTTTTCACGACTGAATCGATTTTGATTAAATTCGGCAAGAAGTTAAGTTGCATCCTGAAGTAGGACATAGGATACTTTAACCCGGGATATCGACGGGATCCAACGGAAATCCACGCGGACGAAGTCACGAGCATCTACTTGGTTAAAAAAAATTCTGTTTCAAATCAGAAAGTATAAGTAAGGTAGAGAGAGACCCAAAGGTCAAACAAAGGTCTCATGAAATTAAAAAGAGATGAGGTACAATATCAATAAATCAAAGTCCATATAATCGAACTTTCAGTTATGAGTATTCTCAAAGGAGGATCTTTGTTCTACATTTTCAACTGTCATCGTAAATATTGAATTTCACTTTTGCAGAGTAGAAATAATATTTTTTTCTCTTTGCAGTGGTGGAATTTTTTAGTATTCTGTATTATACAGACAAGTTACAGACTCTGTATTCCTATGATTTCTACTTTGACTAAAGAAATAAAAAATTAATAAAGAATTTCTATTCTATTTTGTTCTGTTTTGTAGTTACTTTATGTTTGTTAGGTTACTAATAATGGCCCCTTGATCGAATCCGGCCATGGCACAAAATACATAATTATAAGTATTAACCATGGTTCTATAGAAATAAGTCATTTGTGCTGCTGAGTGTTGGTTTTATAGTGCACAAGAGTATGTGCAAACTCAGCTGAACTCTCTATTCCCTCGTTCTCATGAACCAGACTATTGGTGAAAAACGAATATCGCCATCAAATAAAAAATACGCATCTTTAATTCCTCCTCTTTAAATTCGATTCGGTTTGAACATTTGGATATCCCCTTCTTTACGGTATTTTTATAGTGATTGATAAGATGTTTCTATTTGTTTCAGATATCACTACAATGTACAAGAGGACGTGTAGAGTCATTTGCTTATTGGCTTTAGCAGTATCAGTCTGTACGTATACTTACCTTTTTAATATTAATTATAATGTGCTAAACTAGTACGTAGCACGATAAATGTTTTAACTGTTGTATTTCGATCCATTTGCATCCGAATATTATAATAAGTTAAGCCGCGAAGTAAATCTACAGTCTTTACTTTCTTAATATTTTATAGTAAATTTCTATTTTTACGCCAATAAAATTGACCAAACTGGACTCTCGGCCTATGGAGTTAGGGCAGCTTCACACATAAAACGCTGTGCGGTGCGGTGCGGTGAACGCTCGCTATATGCAAAAGCGGAGAGACGATTTTGTGTAAAATCACGCTCATCGAAGATAGACCTGCGCGCGCGCTAATAATAATAGATTTAGTGTGCTGGCTGTTTAAGTAGAAAATTAGTTTATTCCACTTCTTGTGTTAGTATTACATTTTTTGTATAAAATGTAAAAGGATTTAAAAAAATATTGCGATCGATTTTGATATTTACCTGAAGAAAGTACTTTCAGTTTTCTCATTATCAAAAAGTAACCTATTATCTAACTAAAAGATAAGTTATTATCAGTAAGTAAGTGTAGTAGTAAGTTATATGGATGCATACAAAATTCGGTAACCGCAGTCACCGTGCCGCACCGCACCGCAATGGAAATGTGAAACTCCTTATCCGGTAGAGTCACGTTTACATGCAAATTGGTTGTGATTCTTATTACATTTACCTACTAAATAACTCTTATTTTTCGTGGGGATTCCGGTAAACTGGTTATGAGGGCATTGAATTGGCACGAGGATATACACGTGCACACAAGCTTGGCTGCACGTGCTGGCCACGTTTTTTTACCTTAACATCACAATGTCATCACAACATATTGTGGTTCCAGGACAAAAAGTTTCTATACCCCCATTTGTCTGTAAAATACAAAACCACTTGGTTACACCAAGTCACCATATTGGTAATATGATTTGGTGCACAGTTGCCATGGCAGCCGATCTCAAAGGCTAGCCAACAATGCAGGAGATATTGCACACACAAGTGTGTGCAATGTGCACAAAGAATAGTTCTCTCTATACTTTAGCTCTCGTGTTGACAATCCGACACGATTGACAACTTGGTTGTAATTTTGAATTTTGACACAAAAATAACATATAAAGTACAACTTCCCCTTTTTTTGTAGTAGGTATATTCTTAATTTCTTCCATCCTTTTTTTTGTATTTTATAAAGGTTTTATACAACACTGCAAACTAGGTACTACTGGTCCAAACAAAACAATAAATGTATTAATTGAGGTCCTAGTGTAATTTTTTAAGTTTATATGAACCTGTCAATTTTATGGACGAAAAAGAAATACCTAGTAAAAAAAAATATATACTCTGCGTTTTTTTTCCACACTAGACACCCTCTGGTCTTTTATTAAAAAAGGTTACGAACCAGTTCTCTATTACTTCGTAGTTTACGAGAAAAACGCATTAATGTCGGGAGCAGGCACTCTGATTTCAACCGCAGGTGGTACCGGAGAGGGACAAGCACCGGTAAAAATAAAGAAAAACAGGACGTGGCGAGAGATAAAAATATTATATTAGCAAGCTCTTAGTGGCATCCTAATAAATGTAGATTTTTTGATGTTCTCAACAACATATCAATATCCTGCCGACCGAAACCAGTCGCGGCGGTCAACCTCAGAGATTAGCCATCTATGCAGGAGACATTACAGTGCACAAGTGTGTGCGCGGACACAGATGCACTCTACCCTCACTCATAGTCGGAAATCCAACACGCCGACAGAGATCAATCGCAGGACCGACGGCTTTACATGCTCTGCGTGGCACGGAGGGTGACTCACCGAAAACTTCCTAACTCCGGGCTAGTACTGAGAGTTTCTTTAACAGAAAAACCTAATACATTTTTTTTTTGGCCGGGACCTCATCGTCCATAGTCAAACACGCCACTTATCAACGTGGCAGTTAAACAACTATATTACTCAGTTACCTATTCAAGTATTTTTGCTCGCGGGACTCCCACAAAACTGGTTGAGTACCTATGACAGGTAATCCCAAACGACAATTTCTCACAAACCGGCTTACTAGGCCTTATCATCTTCAGATTCAAAAGTTTTTACGTCGGGAAATACCCTTGAGTGGGGAAATTTTAGGATTATAATTATAAAAACTTTTACCCAGTTTGCGACATAAATATAATTAAAACAGTTAGTAGATAAGTTGTTTGAATGGTCTGAATTTTGTATGTGTCTAAGCGCAGATAAAGATAAATCTATAAGGTTAGGATTACATTTTCTACCGAGAAGAACCGGCTAACGTTATAAGTTAAGATTAGCCGAAAATTCGATATTCAGGCATCAAAATCAGAGGGGAAAAAAACGATACATAAATTTCGCCGACATTGTTAACGAATATTATGCAAGCTATTAACATATTAATTGGTTAGGATTACATAATTATTCTACCGAGAAGAACCAGCTATTGTTGTAAGTTCTTAGAAGTTTAAATACAAAGCGGATTAGCCGAAAATTCGATATTCAGGCATCAAAATCAGAGCAAACCCAAATGGATACATAAATTTCGCCGACCTTAACGAATATTATGCAAGCTATTAACATATTAATTTAGGTTTACACCTCAGTCGTGTTGTGTCTCGTTGAATAGATAATCGTGGGACATTCAATATTCAAGTAACTCGGTTTGAGGTTACCAAGGCGTTTTACAAAGGATAAGCTAAGCTATGATATAATATACATAATCCTTAGTAATATTATATACCTAATATACTTAATGCGAAAATATGTTTGTTTATTGGTTTGTCCTTCAATCACGCTGCAACAGAGCTACAAATCGACGTAATTTTTTGCATGGGTATAGTTGGAAATCTGGAGAGTGACATAGGCTACTTTTTTTATCCCGGAAAATAAAAGAGTTCCCGCGGGATTTTAAATACTAAATTCACGCGGACGAAGACGCGGGCGTCAGCTAGTATTATACTTATATGTGCAATTATTGAACAGTATGTATGTATAACATATCAAAAAATCAAAATCAATTATTATTATTTATCTCTCAGAAAACAGATTCTGCAAAGAAGAGTCGGCAAGTAACTCAGCAGTTACTCTTTCAAAACATTTTATAATATTTTTTCTATTAAACAATTTAATAAGTTCTTACACTATCTAGTGTAGAAACTATCAACAACATATTCACAATGTTTATCTTTAATTTAACATGAAACTTAAAATATTAAGAAGGAGCTTAATTGTTACCTAGCTATTATGATCAAAATGCATATAATGCAGATAAACATCAGAGCAATTAAATTATACATACGGTTTCGTTTATTTTTACCCATTATAAGTTTTTATCGTTCTTAGGTGGCGTCATTAGCATAATAAAAATTGAAAATAATCGCACGTTTAATAAACCGAAGATATATCAGTGATATCACTGAGACTCAATATTTTGATATAGCGTAGTTATTTCTTTGGATGATTAACTTTATTCTCGTAAAGGACTGCTAGCTATAGCTAGGATCCGCAGGGAGATGTATGTCATTGACTGTCTCCACGTTACTTACCCGCACTTAAAGTGATTGCTTTAATAATAACTTCGTAATCTATTCTGGAACTTAACACTTACAAAATTACTAAGAGGGTATCTGGAAGAAATCCACATTTTGTAGAGATAGGATGTCCTTGTACATGTCCTTTCTATATATAAGTTTAATTTTTAAGTTTATGATGTACAGAATAAATAAATAAATCTTATTTACCAGGATCTGAAGTCTCAACGCTCGAGTTTCAAGCAAATGCAGTTATGCTCTATTTTAGAAACTAATTTTCGTGTTTGCATCAAATTAAATAGATGCATCGAGGATTTGAACTGGTTTTTGTGGTGAAAAATATAAAAAAAAGCGCGAGCTAAAAGTTAAGGATATATAAATTTTAAAACTAGTTTCATTTTATTTCTGTTTTATTTTTTCGTAACAGAAACCTATAACCTATACCTACGAGGTAATGTTTGAAATTATATTTAAAAGGTTAAATATGTCGGTGTAACTTTGCAAATGGATACGCCGATATAAATTCGACATGTAGCTTCTAAATTAAAGAAAAACTACGTTTGTGTGGAAACTCGAGCTTTTGTGAAGTTTAATAGTTCTACGGAATGAGCATGTTCCAAAATACGTTACGTGGAAACTCGAGCTTTTGTGAAGAAATTTAATGGTCCTACGGAATGAGCAGGTTCCAAAAGAAAATATAACTTGTCGGAATTTAGTGTATCTATATCAATTACTAGATCAAGCTTTACGCCAAAGAAGTTACCCAACTTCCGTTAATAATTAATATTCATGTAAATTAGTCTAACGTCTCTTCTCTTCAAGGCAGGAGTTAATAAGCATATTCCAGGCAGTCGCACTCCAACGTTATCAGTGCTCTCCATCATTGATTTTCAAGCGCAAGTCTGCCTCGCAATAAAAAAAACACTGATCGAACCCCATCGATTTTTTTTATTCGCTATACTGCGATCTGCGATCTCACCTGATATGGTATAAGTGACGATGCAGTCTAAGATGATAGCGGGCTAACTTGGAAGAGGTATGGCAGTTACACTCAAGTTATACTCCTAATCGGTTTCTATTCGTGCATAGCTTGGCTTCACGTGTTTGACGGTAGGATGGTAACTAGCCACGGCCAAAGCCTCCCACCAGACCAGAGACAATTCCGAAATTATAAATTCCCAAATTGCCCCCGCCGGGAATCAAGTCCTCCCAGTTATAAGACCACAGCGTTCACCACTACGCCAGAAAGGTCGTCAAATGGTTATCGTGGACTTCTCAACATTCCTGTGATTATCCCATTACCATATTAGCTTATTTAGGTACCTATACCCTTTGTGATAATATCGGTTACTTTTAGCAATTTTTCTTGTAGGTTAGTCGTTACAAACTTTGAATTTAAAAATAAGATAATTTCTTACTCTAAAATTCTTACATGATTACAAAGCTATGCCTGGAACCTTTCGGGAACGCTGAGTGGCATAAGCTGACGCATTGCAAACTCGTTCCTAAAGGCTGGTCAAACACCTTGGCGGCCCATTTGCCAAGTGGAATATGCAAACTTACATGTTTGCTTTGGCACGGCAATGCAGTGTATCTAAGATATTTAATTTTTACCCGGCAGTGAGGAACTATGCACGCTAAAATAGAACCGCTTTAACCTGAAGGATGTATATTATAGAATGATTAATAAAACCTTGTAGAAGTAGCTATGAATGAAAAAAATACACTTTATTGTAGGTATGCCACAGAAATATCAGAGAAATAAAAAAAAACGTGTGGCACCCGGGGACTGCCGCGGTAAAGCTATTGCATAGCATTTGTTATCAACGCCATCTAGCGGTGAGAGGAGTCCCGTGTCAGGTTATTTTCGTTACGGAATTTCTGGATTCGGTCTCCACGCTCAAGGCCCGCGATAGAAGCTATGCAAAAGGTTAAAAATTGTAAAAGTAAGCGACCTCCACCGGGCAACCTCTTAGATCAGAGGATGATAAATTATTATGATTGTCAGTGAGAAAGCGTTACGGTGTATGCAAAACTTGAAACATTCAAGAAGTAGTTACACGAAACAATTATTAGGTACTATTTAATAAAAGATACGCTAATGTTTATATCTCTGGGTATGTTAGCCTAGCGCACAGTTTTTTATTTTAGAGATTTATCATTAGACTTGTTCGTCATTATAGCGATGAAAGAAAGAAATACCCAGAAAAATCTACTGACTGAAACCAAAAGGACAAAGGTTCATTCTTCGACCACTGCACTTTCTTCGTATCTATTCCTGACACAAGCTTTACGCTTCTTCTGAGGGCAGAGGTGACTATTAGTCTCGTTTAGCATGGCAAATATTCCACGTATTAAAGAATAGGAATTGAAGCTAGAACTTCCTGTGCAGGGTGTGGAAGGATACCAGTTGGAAGGGAACATAAAAATTAAAAGTGAATAAAATATTAATTTTCGCACGGAGATTGAACTTCGGCTTAGTGGGATAGGTAATTCTGGCGATAAAACCTTTATTCTGCAGACATTGATTTATGAGTTTCATTTTCGTTATCCAGTGCACCGTTGTCCTAAACAAAGCGGTTTATTTTGAAATTTAATAAAAGTTAAATAAAAATTAATACGAAATACGAAATACGAAAGTTAATACGAATATATCCGACCTTTTCCTTCAAGCCACCATCCTTCAACTCTATATAACCACTTTTATATCATTAATCTGTGTATATAACTATCAATTAATAAAAAAGATGACGATGCCCGCAACTTCGTTCGTGTGGATTGATTGAGGTTTTATAATTCCCGCGGGAACTCTTTTTTTTTTCGGGATTGAGTAACACCCAAACATCCATCTGATCCATCCATCCATATATACATCCAAACATTCGTATTTACGAGTATAATATTAGTAAGATATAAATACCATACCAAATGCCAAAGCAGTGTGTTATATAAAAATGTTTTCAAAACTGATTGCCTTCTATACTTATTATAGAAAAAGTTAATTATACTAATTTCCTCAAATGGATTTTAGAGCTTTACGTAGGCGAAAAAGATAGAGGCATCATATTAATTATGCAAACATCGGCTAGCGGATTTCGATTAGGTTAGGTTAGGTTTTCTAAAATTCACATAGAAACTATTTAATTTCCGAGTTGAAATGTATTTTACGTCTCCAGGAAGCAAATTTCTTTTGGCCTACATTTCATTAAGATCGGTTCAGCGGTTGAGTATTTAAAAGGTAAGATGGACAGACAGCTAAGTATGAACAAGGCTGAAATAAATATTTCAGAAGGCCACTGACCTGCCTGTTGAGAAGACACTATGTACTGAAATATTAATTGGTAAAGTGAGAATTCTATTTTTGGTTTCTTCCATCTACTGGCTGAAAGGTAGAATTAATTAAACGTCAGAGGAGCCTAGTTGCACAGAAATGCACATAAATCTGCAACAATAACAGTCGATCCCAATATCACGATACACGGTCGCTCACGAATTTGAGAGTCCGTCTATGAATTGTCGATCGTGTTGTGCGATCGTGACGTCTTCATAGTTGCACTTTTTTATTAAATGAATTGAGTGCAAAGAAAAATTAATTGCATCTATTGACGGTATTAGTAGGTTGGTAGAATCTTGAGGTCTCGTATGAGCCCACAGGTTGACCGACATGAAATAAATAATTTTGATTATTTTTGAATATTGTAGATCAGCACTTCTTAACATTGTCTGTTTTTGTTGCAGTTGTATAGTCACGTGACGTGGATATTAATGATTAATTGAAGTTAACTGTGAACGATTTTTTACTCATATAAATGTATCCTAGAATATATTATTATTTGAAAATATACTTCTTGTATGAAATTAATAATAGTAACGGAATATAAAAATTGGGTAGTAGGTAAGTAGTTGAAACGTAGTATATTAAATTCATTGAAAATTGAATGCAATTTTAAATGTAAAAATCTAAGTCACATATCACGTTGCTTATGAACTTATGTTCAACAGCTTTAAAATCAGGATACATCTCGAACTTTAAATACTTCGCCGACCGCGAGCGTAGCCCGGAATGAAATTTATTTAAGTTGGGGGAAGTTAAAGGCACGATAAAGTTTCTTGGACCAATTTCAACTAACTACTCGGTACCACACCATCTTACTTAACAAACTGAATTAATTGACGAAACATGAAAATATTAACATGGTTGCACCTTTATTGCATTTAAATATTTAAGGGTTGAAATGCATGCGTTTCAAGATAAGATTTTGTGTTCAATATTGATGTTTCAATATTGAAATGTTATGAACTTCTTAAAACAATATTTTTAAAATTAATATTGTGTTACAACTTTGAATAAGTCAAAAATCCACTCAGATGCAACTTAAGCCTCCCTCTATACTGGTTGAGACACTTTGGCTCTTGCATTGTAACTTATCATACATTAACCATTATAGGGACGTTTAAATATTTAAGATATTTAATAATTAAATTGTTTTATTTTTTTATAATTTATTACAATTCATATAAGGTTTATAGCACATTTTAAGCTGAAGTTAAGCGCCCATATTCAAGTTCATATGCTTCATTTTGACATCTTTTACAGCTTGTTTTCCAGTTTAATAGAATTAATATAGGTAAGATCACAGTTTAAAGTGTCAACGAATAAAAATCCGTTGTTTTAGTAAGGTCATTTAACCACAATCACTTACTTTTGTATGCAAGTATCAAAACTCGCGCAACGTAGTGTGTGAGTGCAAGATGAATGGAGCGATTAGATTGAGCAACTCGGTTCAGCCTTGATTGGTGGTGCCGTGATTGTGGCCTGACAATCAAACGGTGGCATTTAGCTCACAATACTCGTATACAGGCTTAAGTAATACATTGTTTGAAAGTCTATGAAGATAACGTGCAGTGCCTTGATTGGCGGTGCCGTGATTGTGGCCTGACAATCAAACGGTGGCATTTAGTTCACAATACTCGCATACAGGCTTAAGTAATACATTGTTTGAAAGTCTATGAAGATAACGTGCAGTGCCTTGATTGGCGGTGCCGTGATTGTGGCCTGACAATCAAACGGTGGCATTTAGTTCACAATACTCGCATACAGGCTTAAGTAATACATTGTTTGAAAGTCTATGAAGATAACGTGCAGTGCCTTGATTGGCGGTGCCGTGATTGTGGCCTGACAATCAAACGGTGGCATTTAGTTCACAATACTCGCATACAGGCTTAAGTAATACATTGTTTGAAGTCTATGAAGATAACGTGCAGTGCCTTGATTGGCGGTGCCGTGATTGTGGCCTGACAATCAAACGGTGGCATTTACTTCACAATACTCGCATACAGGCTTAAGTAATACATTGTGTGAAAGTCAATGAAGATAACGTGCAGTGCATGCGCGTACGTAACATGTAAACGATATGCATGCAGTACAATAATCATCCTAGTCTCTTTGGAAATATTTGAGCAGATATAATAAATAATCATCTGGATTTTATCGGAATATATGTGAATAGTATTTGACAAGACAGTGCACATGATTGTATGAAAAGAATAACGAGTTTAGAAAGGCGCATTATTTTTTTGCACTAAAATGTTACAGTAAAAGTCATATACTTCATCCATACGAACAAAAAAAAAGAATACTTAGGTAATTAAAATTAGTTATCTTATGACGGCATCTAATATAATTTCGTCAAAAACGCATCGATTTGATCCTCTTTCATTATTTTGTTCATTATTAATATTTAGCATAAGGATTTCATAATTTTGAAATAACACACCGTAACTTGCACACAATATTCTCCATGCAGTTCGTTCATTTTTGTCAATTTTAGAGTTATTCTAACGTAGCATCCTGACTGAAGAGTATCGACAGCTCCAAAGGGAAACGTTCACGGAACGAGATTCGTAGATTTTGCGCAGCTCCCAATTAGAGCGAAATTGTACGTGTCGAATAAAATCGGCCACGGGACGGTTTTGTATTGTTGAACATTTGGACGACAGCTGGAGTTTCAAATATTTAGACAGAACGAAAAACATTTATTTTGCGTATTCTGTCGCAGCCTTATGAGCAGTTGGGGCTATGGATGTATGGATAAGGACACGGCAGGGTATCTTCCAGGGCGATTACGAACGCTTTTTCTTTTGGAAAAGTACCATACCAATGCCAGTTATAGTAATCAGCTCAACAAGTTACGTAGCCAAGTTACTATTATTTATTTTTATTCCATGACACGATAGTCATTGACTGAGATCAGCTTACGTGATGACAAGTAACGATGCAGTCCAAGATGGTAGGGTGCTAACTTGGAAGGGGTATGGCAGTATTCAGTTCAACCCATACCCCTAACCAATTGCAGTTTGTATAATCGATTGACATTAAAAAGAGCAGTGTAATATGGACTATATTGAAATATAATAAATATAAAAAATAATATTTTCAATCTCAGAATCCTTGAATCTTTAGCTAAACATAAAATACCCACTTAACATCCCAGATACAGTTCTTTCACTTACGATGGCGCGTGAGTTTTATTTGTGGTTACGTCGTGTAAATGCACATTGCGTAAGTATGCGTGCCTGTCCGGAGCCTATGTGGGAGCGGTCAGGCGCAAGCAAGCTCTCGCTCCCACTTACATAGATACGATACACACACAACTATGACCCCACGCGCCCTCGTGAATTGCAAGAACTGTACCAAAGTAAAATGATAGCAATTCAAACTGAAATCGTTACGTTAGACCAAAACTAAAAGGAAGAATTTTTCTTAGCGCAAAGATGATTACCATTTCCAAACTATTAATTTACCACTACAAACCATTTACATGCAGAGGCTGTATCATTTAGCATTACAGCACTGGAATCCAGAACTGATTTATACTTATAAATAATGTTCACAACATTTCCGCCCTTTCTCCACAGCAATAGAAGTCGGAGATCATAAATTTCAAAGCAGTGCTTTATGCAATATGTTTTCTAGACATTAATGTCATCCAGAGTTTATTTACACTGCTTCTGGTTTACGGAGCTCTATACAATTAAAAGTTACTAGAGACTGATAGTATTCATCATCGCAATGGGTAGTGTCTCCTCTTGGAATGAGAGGAGTTTAGGGAAAAGTTCACCACGTTGCTCAAGTATGGGCTGACAGACTCTTTGGGATCGTTATGGAGTACTCTCAGGTTTGCTGGCTTCCTCACGATGTTTTCCTTCGCCAATAAATTCAAATTCAAATTCAAAATTTATTTATTTCATGTAGGCTAACTTGTAGCTCTTATGACACGTCATAAATCTACCGTCATAATCTAATAACGATGGTTGAGCGATGAACGGCTGGATCATGCGTCATGCTCGTGAACGGGTGCCACCAACGGGAATGGGTCTGCTTTGTCTGCCCGTTGTGACATGCATTGGATTGTGTGTACCTACGTATGCATTTTTGAAGCTTCATTGTGGAAGCACTGTATGTATACATAGCATAGTTTTGTTACTTAGGTATTGTAAATTTTTTTTTTTTAAAGAGCAACTGAGTTTTTTACCGGCTCTTCTCAGCAGAATCTGCATTCCGAACCGGTGGTAGATTTATGACGTGTCATAAGAGCTACAAGTTGGCCTACATGAAATAAATGGATTTTGAATTTGAATTTGAATTTAACGCAAGGTGATTTTTGATTGCTTAAAACGTTTAACGTAACTTCTTATGCTGAGATCTATAGAGCGTACTCTGACTCAGCTCAGACTCAAGATAGAAGTTAAAACGAGACAAATATGCTCTGACATAAATCTGTCTCGTTTTAACTTTGTCTTAAGTCTGAGCTGAGTGAGAGTCTATAGATCTCAGCATAAAATCAATCAATTTAAATCTATGATAGTAAATTATATGTACTCGTATATTTAAGTCAGTTATAAGAAACTGATAAATTATTTATCAATTAATTTGATAATAATTGAAGTTATATACAATTCCGAGAAGGTGAAAGATCAATGTTGTTTGTACATCTAATGCAAGGCTTTACAATATTTACCGTTCAACTTCAAACCAGTTGATATTGCAAACATCAGCCAATATTTGCGAAAGGAGCTGTTTGCAGGAATAATATTATTTTTCAATAAATATTCTAGTCTTGTGAGTAAAGCCCACCCAGGAATATTAGATAGTAATAATATATCAAAGCCTTCTAGAAAAGAAAAATCTTTTTATACATAGTTACTAGATGCGCACGGCTTCGCTCATGTGGAATTAGTTTTTAAAATCCCGCGGGTACTCTTTAATTTTCCGGGTTGAAAAGTAGCCTATGTCACTCTCCCGGTCCTCATACCCATGCAAAAAATCTGTTGTTTTGTTGTGGCATGATTGAAGGACAAACCAACAAACAAACACACTTTCGCATTTATAATATCAGTAAGGATTTACTAGCTTTTGCCCACGACTTTGTCCGAATGGAGTTAGGTTTTTCAAACATTATTTTCCAAGAGATAACAAGTAGCCATGTTATTTTTCACTCAAGAAAAAGAGTACCCTCTAGAACAGCAATTCTTGAATAACACTCATTTAGATACTACCTAGTTGATCAGAAGACAAAACATTGCAGATACAATTATTATTTCTCTCGCAATATTTTGTTACAAAAAACTAATTGGTACGAGTATGTATACATTTTCCTCAAGCATTTTAAAATCATTTTATTATTGACTTCAAATTAACTAGAGGAGGTAAGGAGGAGGTTCGGTAACCTTAGTTACTGCTAAGCCATAGTAATAAAAAACTTGTAAATTGGCTTCCAAATTAGGAAAATTTGCTGCAGGTGTTCAGCATCCCATTTTTATAAAAATGCAATTAATTAATAATAATTATTGTATCTTAGTTATAATGTAAATAAAACTGGTGGACAGTCATTGCCTGCCTCGTTGATCTAATCAAATCATTGCATGTTGCTCTGTGGAAGACAAGTTCGGGTCGGGTCAAAAATGGTTTTAACACCAAAAAATTCTTAGTGCCAGCCCGGAGTTAAAAAGTCACACACGTCTCAGAGGTTACATCGGATTCGCGTACCATTCAACTATGAGAGTGAGGGAATTGAGAGTGCACCCGTGTGCACACATTTATTGCATTATAACATTATCTGCGGCCGGATTTGGTCGATAGAATAAAACTGCTGGAACTATTCATCCAATTCGTTGAGCAGAGACTTAGAATTCTATTGGATAAATTAGTAACAAATTATATTTTTACGCTCATTTACATCTTGAGGTTTATTTATAAAGTTCAAGAATCATCAGTTTTGAGAGGTCAAGAATCTACTAATTTTCATAGTAATTATAGATGTAATAAAAACGTACCATCAAGGCTTGCATACCGCTTGAAGCATAATACCTACCTAGGGCTGCCATCCGTCCGGGTTTCCCCGGATTTGTCCTAGTTTGGAAGACGTCCGGAGAGCGTCCGGGCGGGGTTTCAATTGTAGTCCGGGTTTGCGATCAGATCCCGTTAAAAAATAAAGCACAATTACTCACTTGTCGTCACAAAAACGATTAAACACACTATTTCATGCAACAAAAGAGGCTTAAAATTAAAGTTCACTTCTATCAAGTACGGAGTAAAATATATTTTAATCAAGATGTAAGTGAATGAAAAAAGTATTGAAATGTCCGGGGTAAAGGCTCCAAAATCCGGGGAACTTACGCTTCCGGTCCTGGGGGGCAGGTTTTAGAGATGGCAGCCCTATACCTACCTATTCTTCGAAATTTCGCGTGAACAACAATATTACCACGTGACTCGGCTTCATTAAATTAACAATTCTAATATCTGGCTCATGACACTGGAATTTGATTTTCGTTTTTTGACTGACTAACAAACCGATTATTATGTTATAGGATTCTTTATGATTATTATGATTAGAATTCTTGGGTCAATTAGGAATGATTATATTACTAAAACAAAAAAATATTGGCAATCTTTCTGTTTTGACTTTGGTACAATGCCAACTGGTGGAGTGGAGTTTTTTTCGATAATAACTCAAACCGATTTTTATACACATAATTGCTATTTGCATAATCAAAGCAAAATAGAACTTCTTCTAGTAGCCGCCGTTAAAGCTGAGTTTGTGTTGTTATCAAAGAAATATGCTGCACCTCGCTTCGCTCACCTTGCTGATAAAGCTGACAATATTTCTATAACAGAGTGCTTGGTTAAAATGAAAATACTAGTGGTTCGCCCCGAACTGAGACCTCGCGATATCCCATAATTCCCAAAAGTTTTAATTATATATTGTAATAATTAACTTTTAACATTAGACGCAATAAAAAAAATAATAGTTGACATAAAACTGTTTTACTGACACAGCGCCATCTATTAGCATTATTGTGAAGCTATTAGCATTTAAAATTAAATAATTTCGTTTCTTTATAACATTTATCTAATTTTAGTATTTGTTGTTCAAGTACAGGATATAACTGAATTTTCAACCAAGTTTCAAGTAATTACGTTCAGTAATTCAGAAGTTATAGGGCTCTGACAGACATTTGGACGTACACACTTCTCTGTCCAGTACAGACAAGCGCCCTAGTTGACTCAGAGAACTCGCTTCGCTCGTTCAATAACATTGGCCTTGTTTGATTAAAAAATTTTAAAACAATATTTTTGTTTCAGGTGCAAAAGAAATTAACGTCCCAACATTTATAGAAACTACGACAGAATACAAAACAGTCATAGAAGATAAAAGGACAGCAGACTTGACAAATCATGATCATGTCAAACCTTTTAGAGACGATGTAAAAACCTTAGATGATGTTACAATAGATTCAAGTAATGAAAAAATTAGTGAATCAACTCATGAAAAAGTCATAGACAGTAGTGAGCTAGTAAAAATTCCCGAAAGCGCTTCTAAAGTATTACTACCATTAGTATCTAATTTATCCTTTAATGATTTTAAGTATCAAACTAAGCTAAGAAACAATACAAGAACTGCAGTCGTTGTAGACAGTGTAGATGTGAAAAAAGCTATTAAAAGAATTGAAAAGAAGAATGACTTAAGAGCTCATGTACAGTACGATGAAGTAACAGGAGAACTGATTGGTGGCGAACACCCTTGTCATCGAGAATGTAAAGAAGGAGAAGCACCGATGATTTGCTATTATCATTTCAACTTGGAGTGGTACCAGACCATGAGTAAGGCGTGTTACGATTGTCCTTACAATGCAGAAGACTGTAAGAGGTTGGACTGTATTCCGGCAGATGGAATAAGTCGAGCACTGAACGTTGTCAATAGAAAGATGCCTGGACCAGCTTTAGAGGTTTGTTTTATTATAATTAAATCGTTGAGAGTTATTTTTCATTCATTAATTGTTATTTTCTAAAAAGTTTTCATCATCCGAATCCAATTCCAAATCCAATTCATTCCGAATTCATTAATTTCAATCCAATCCGTTGTCGCTTCCAAATTCCACACGTCGCAATCTTGGGCCATTTGTATCCAACTCCCTGCGTTTGATATCGAAAGCTATTCTAGCACACCTGCCCGCCACAGTTTAAGCTATTTTAGTATCTCTGGTACGTTTCTCACTATTTCTGAGTAGATCACAAAGAAAAACACACAGAAAAATAAACATAGTTTTGAATTTTTTTATTTTTACTTTTTTTTCGAATACTGCTTGGGTCCAGATAAGAGTAATAACAATTTTATTATAATTTAAATAAAAATTTCTGAAGAATTTCTCAGAAGAGTTTTTAAATAAAATATCGTACGAATAAGATCAGAGGTCATAGAAGATATGTTAAAAAAGTCGTGTTCATCTCTTAGTTACAAGTTAAATACCTGCTTGCTACGTAAGTTTTTGCTTATAACGAATGCTACATGAAAATTATAATAAAAACTTTTAAATTATTATTAGAGAAGCTTTTTTACTTAAGAAGCACAGTGACTAAGCTCATCGTAAACCACAATTTTGAAGATTCAATAACAATAATTTGCTATATTAATTAAATATATGGGGAAAACCAAAAATGCCAACTTTTTATAGGGTTAATATTCTAATCTAATGGTTTGTCTTTAAATCACGCCACAACACTGATACGATTAACTTGATTTTTTGCATGGATATAATGAGAAGTTGTTCAGTGAAATGTATTATATAGACATACATTTTATCTCGGAAAAACACAAACAGGTTGGGTTTTTACAAAATCTTCGGGGTTTGTAAAAACCTAACTGCACGTGGAGGAAGTCGCAGACAAAAGCTAGTAACATACTTATATGCCGTCTAAACTTAGATTTAAAATACCTACAACAACAAGGGACTTATATTACCTCGTCCATAATATCGGGCGCCATTTTGACATAGGTATCAATAGCGATGAAAATATTTTCGCGCCTATCAAATTTTAATCAGTGCAGTTACATCCTTGTAACTTATAAAACAGCTTATAAAAGGAGTCGATTTTTATGCTTAAAGATTTTTTGCTTCATTAAGTTGTTAGTACACTGGCTGTAGCTACGTAACCACTTGTGGATCATGAAATAAATTCAAGTGCATCCCAGGCAGACGTATCTGAAGTACTGCATAATTAAAGAGATACTCCATGCTTATAAGAGGGTGTTTCATCACCCTTAATTACACTTTATCATACTGTACCAGGAAAATCCTGTTTGGAGGATTTGAAAAACACGTCTCCTTACTTGGAATGCGAAATTTTGTCCTCAATTTCATGATCCGTGCAGTTTGGGTTTCTAACTTGAATTCAAATTACTTGAAATGGAACTTACGGGTACCTTTGATGAACAGCAAAATACTCAGTTTGATACAAACGGTCACCAATTCAAAGCTTGTGCCAAAGGCTTCAATGAAATTTCCAGTCTTAGTTCTTACCAATTGGGAAGCACCTATTTAGATGGCTTATAGTTTAAAGGTTTTATTTATCCATCAAAAATGCTTGTAAATCTGTGTGTGTGTACAATATATTAAACTTAACTTAAAAAACAACTTTTCAAATTTAAAGGATTTTGCTATAAATAAATTCGCAGGCACACAATATTGTGTAAGAATTAATAGACTCGTCTGGTGTTCCGCGGTTCTCGAACGATGACGATCTCATCTCAAGATCATATCTCAAGCAAGTCGCTGGCAGTTACTGGATATAAGCGGAACTCGATCACGTTCTGTGGCGAATGGTGATCGTACAGTAAAAGACTTACGTTTAGCACTTGATGTATAGATATCGGTATCTATCCGATATCTATAACGATGACCACGAAATCGAATCAGATATTGAATCAGATATTGAATCAATAAATATTGCTAACCCTGAACCCCATTCTTAAAATAAGTAACCTTGCAAGTCCGAAAATTACTTTGAGCATTTAAAAAGGCAGTTTATGCTGTCCTAAATCAAAGTTAGGCTTGCAAAAGTTTAGTCAAATTAATTAAACGAGTAGGTACCTACCTACACAGCAAAGCTGTACTCTAACTCGTTACTCGTAACTCAAAAACGAATCGTAGCTTTTGAACAATAACAATTAGTTGATAATAGGAACCGGGCATAAGGGCTCTTTAATCGAGGCGCGGTGCGTCGTGCGATTCTCCGTTCGTGTAAAGGCATAAGACCGAGGCGTGTGGAAGTCCTTACATGATAGGTACCTTATGTCCTCCCGTGGACGTGTATTAGTTACAAAGTAGAAGAATCAAAGGTATCTTCTTTCAGGTTTGCCAGCACGATAGAGTAATAGTAGACGTAGAAAATGACCTGATGACAGAGGGGACGACAGTACACTGGCATGGCCAACACCAAAGAGGAACTCCGTATATGGATGGGACGCCTTACGTCACGCAGTGCCCCATTCTACCGGAATCTACATTCAGGTGCCTATACTCACACTTTACCCTTTAGACCTAAAAATGTTTTTCTACAGAAAAGGATTCGCCTTTTTCCCTGTAACGAATTCTGGCAGACATTAATGATCATCGATCGTGAATTTGCGTATTGATTGTTTATGTATTGATGCAAATGCAATCTCTATTCCCTCACTCTCGTAAACCTTTGGGATGGAAAATCCATCCCAACTGGAAAAAGCTCAGGAGCAGGACTGACAGCTTTAGGTGGTTCCTACTTGAGGCCCGGGGGTGACGTACCGCCAATTGCCTAACTCCGGAATGGTAGAAGTTATTCACAGAAAAATCCAATAGCTATTTTCGGACCAAATTGGTAATCGAACCCAGGACTTCGTCATCAATCAAACATGCTCAACACTAAACGACAGAAGCAGTCAAGAAACAGTTATGTTTAATAAGACCTAGGTATACCTACGCTAAGCAGCATTGCATGATGCTCAACGTACTGTGAGAAGGTTCTTCATCTTCATTGGTACATTATGTGATTTGAAAATAGTGATCTAAATCTAGGCCTTCTGTACAGATACCAGTTCAACGCCACCCATTCAGGAACACACTTCTGGCACTCTCACTCAGGAATGCAACGCGCGGACGGCGCAGCGGGCGCATTCATCATACGGAAACCAAAGTCTCAAGACCCCTTTGGAGACATGTACGACTATGATAGGTGAGAACTTTTAAATTGTTGTTATAGTTCCTTCATTTCACGAGGTTTCGTGGCTCATGGTTGTACATGTGTGGTATCTGTATAAGTATGAGCGAGAGCTTGCTCACGCCTGACCGTTCCCATCTAGGCTCCTAACAGACACGCACACTTACGCAATGTGTATGTACACGACGTAACCACAACTAAAGCGCCCGTAATTTTGTGAGATAAACGTACTTATCTACAGTCCTCATCAACGTTATTGAGTACTCAAAAGACGCCGCGTTTCGATGTACAGAATGAAAAGAAGAGGAATTTAGCTGTTAGGCCTAACTTATAGGTACATTCTAGGTACATTACTTTAATTTTACCACTTACAGTTCAACATCAATTTACCCAGAACTTTAGCAGGAATCTCTAGTATAACTCATAGACAGTGACACTGTATGTCTATTTCACTAACCTGCATTAGAACAGAATAATGGATCTAAGTTTTATACTCTTATCTCTTCTTATCAAGATAATAGTTTTTTAGCTATTCATTGATAAGCTCTTAATTTAAAAATGTAGTTCCCAAATTTCGGAAAGCAGGAATAATACGCCTCCACCCATAATAACATAATTTACGAACACATATCAACGCTTACAACAGGAAATTGTTCAAGACAATTTATGATTGCTTTACTTGTCTACTCGGTTAATATAATGCATATGCAAATTGCCGTATTAGATCACTGGTATAAATTAGGTGACATCTATCCAGAAATTACACGTTATTTTGGTAGGACGCTTTATTAGTTGGACCATATCGGTAAAAGCTATGTGATCCAAAAATAAAATAAAATGCTCAAATCAGTGTTAATAATCAAATCACAACAGTTTAACAGACTAAATACCCATTCAAAACAAATGTGGTGGTTCCAGCAGTGATGGAAATTGTAGATTATTATTTTCAACTGAATAACCAGACTTGATTTGTAGGACATTTTGAATAGAAGCAGGCGTTACGCTGCGGAATTCCACGATAGTACTAATAAGAAAGAGTAATATTTTTCTGTAATTCGCCAACAAAATCTGATGATGTTCATCTATTGGATGCAACATTTGTTGGAGCGAAACGTTCGTCGAGGAGTTTATGTGTGGCGGTACGTGTTGACTGCAGTTGGTGTTGTGTTGTTCCTGTGTTTCTTCTTTTCCGGAGAAGCGACGGTGCACGGCGCGGGCGGTGCGTGTTGTTTTTCTGGTTTGGCAAAATATTACTTTTTCATTTGTACATGTTATAGGATTTTTTTGTAGAGGGTGATTTATTTGCTTTGCTTTCCGTTTGTAGATCAGAACATGTGATGATAGTGACAGATTGGATCCACGAGCTGACAGTGGGGATGTTCACGGACCACCATCACTCCTCCGGTGATAACAAGCCGCCGACCCTCCTCATCAACGGTTTAGGACGCTTCAAGATCTTCAACGAAACTGCCAAACTGACATCAAATAAGACCACGTACATGCAAGCGGCTAGGTTTAATGTTGAACAGGTGAGAATAGAATACCTACTTATGTCCGTTTTCACTAAGCACACCTTAATCATCCCCTAAATAAGAGTCTCTTTACGTAGCCCCTTACTACAATATCTTACTCGATGTCATTTCCCTACAGTACTTATACTGTATAGTCGACATTATTGTGTGTTTTGGTAATAATATGGCGATTCGCACACATACAACTTACGCTCGATTTTCAAATAATAAAATCAAAAAGTTAGCAATTGGAGTCCAATAATAAAAATAAGTAAGTTTAAATCTATTTAGTTGCATTTCTATTTCCTTACATCCAAAAACTACGTTCAAGCTTATCGTTACCTTAATAAGATCACATCTTTCTATGGAACATAACTCTCTAAATATCACCTCTATTCCTAGGGCTATACGTACCGGTTTCGCGTGATCAACGCCGAGTTCCTCAACTGCCCTATAGAGATGTCTGTGGATGGACATAACATCACCGTGATCGCCTCGGATGGATATGAGCTGGTACCTATTACTGGTAAGTCCATTGCTTTTGCTATTAATATATATATAGCTACTCGTGCTGATTCACTGATTCACTCACTCACTCACTCACTGACTCATTGATCACCTCTCCTGTAAAATTTTGTATGGAAAAATTTTTTTTCACTCACGGTTTCGTATAGAGGACAAAAATTCATTCGGAACAAAAATATGGAGAGAGCTGATGATTGAGGATTTCGGAGACGGGTGAGGAGCACCGGCCAGGGTATCGAAGATAGGTGGGGGGTGTTCAACCAAATGTCACTCGAAACCTCATCCAATTGGCAGAGAGCCGAAAAAAAACTCCAAAATGGCGGATTCAAGATGGCGGCCATACAAATTTTGTTTGTGTCTATCTCGGAGAGTATAAGAGATGGAAGAGTGGTTTCTTGGCAAAAGATGATCAGGAGCCGAAGGTCCACTTGGTGAACAGAAAAAAAATTCAAGATGGCGGAATTTATTTTTTTCCATACAAAATATATGCAAGACTTTAATACGGTTCCTTTTCAAAATTTCTGATGGTTTCGTAGAGAGGACAAAAATTCATTTGGAGGAAAAATATGGAGAGAGCTGATGGTTGAGGATTTCGGAGACGGGTGAGGAGTACGGCCAGGGTATCGAAGATAAGTGGGGAGTGTTCAAACAAAAGTCACTCGAAACCTCATCCAATTGGCAGGTAGCTGAAAAAAATCTCCAAAATGGCGGATTCAAGATGGCGGCCATACAAATTTCGTCGGTGTCTATCTCGGAGACTATAAAAGATGGAAGAGTGATTTCTTGGAAAAAGGTGATCAAGACCCGGTAGTTAACGTGATGAATAGAAAAAAATTCAAGATGGCGAATTTTTTTTTTTCATATAAAATGTATGCAAGACTTTGATACGTTCCTTTCCGCTGATGGTTTCGAATAGAGGACAAAAATTCATTTGGATGAAAAATATGGAGGGAGCTGATGATTGAGGATTTCGGAGACGGGTGAGGAGCACGGCCAGGATATCGAAGATAAGTGGAGGGTATTTGAACAAAAGTCACTCAAAACCTAATCCAATTGGCAGAGAGTCGAAAAAAAATCCAAAATGGCGGATTCAAGATGGCGGCCATACAAATTTCGTCGATGTCTATCTCGGAGACTATGAATGATGGAAGAGTGGTTTCTCGGAAAAAGATAATCAGAACCCGATGGTCTACGTGATGAATAGAGAAAAATTCAAGATGGCGGATTTTTTTTTCATATAAAATGTGTGCAAGACTTTGATATGTTCCTTTCCGCTGATGGTTTCGTATAGAGGACAAAAATTCATTTGGATGAAAAATATGGAAGGAGCCGATGATTGAGGATTTCGGAGACGGGTGAGGAGCACGGTCAGTGTATTCAAGATAGGTTGAGGGTGCCCAAACAAAATCACTCGAAACCTCATCCAATTGGCAGGGAGCTGAAAAAAATTCAAAATGGCCGATTCAAGATGGCGGCCATACAAATTTCGACGGTGTCTATCTCAGAGAGTATAAAAGATAGAAGAGTGGTTTTTTAGAAAAAGATAATCAAGACCCGAAGGTCTACTTGGTGGCCAGAAAAACCGCGGTTCGCTTTAGCGAGCCGCGCACCCACGCGCCCTACTAGTTAATATATATATAGCTACTCGTGCTGATTCACTGATTCACTCACTCACTCACTCACTGACTCATTGATCACCTCTCCTGTAAAATTTTGTATGGAAAAAAATTTTTTCACGCATGGTTTCGTATAGAGGACAAAAATTCATTCGGAGGAAAAATATGGAGAGAGCTGATGATTGAGGATTTCGGAGACGGCTGAGGAGCACCGGCCAGGGTATCGAAGATAGGTGGGGGGTGTTCAACCAAATGTCACTCGAAACCTCATCCAATTGGCAGAGAGCCGAAAAAAAATTCCAAAATGGCGGATTCAAGATGGCGGCCATACAAATTTCGCCGGTGTCTATCTCGGAAACTATAAAAGATGGAATAGTGGTTTCTTGGAAAAGGATGATCAGGACCCGAAGGTCTACTTGATGAATAGAAAAAAAATTCAAGATGGCGGAATTTATTTTTTTCCATACAAAATCTATGCAAGACTTTAATAGGTTCCTGTTCAAAATTTCTAATGGTTTCGTAGAGAGGACGAAAATTCATTCAGAAGAAAAATATGGAGAGAGCTGATGATTGAGGATTTCGGAGACAGGTGAGGAGCACCGGCCAGGGTATCGAAGATAGGTGGGGGGTGTTCAAACAAAAGTCACTAGAAACCTCATTCAATTGGCAGAGAGCCGAAAAAACCTCCAAAATGGCGGATTCAAGATGGCGGCCATACAAATTTCGTCGGTGTCTATCTCGGAGACTATGAAAGATGGAAGAGTGGTTTCTTGGAAAGAGATGGTCAGGTTCCGATGGTCTACGTGATGAATAGAAAAAAATTCAAGATGGTGGATTTTCTTTTTCATATAAAATGTATGCAAGACTTCGATACGTTCCTTTCCGCTGATGGTTTCGTATAGAGGACAAAAATTCATTTGGATGCAAATTTGGAGCGAGCTGATGATTGAGGATTTCGGAGACGGGTGAGGAGCACGGTCAGGGTATTGAAAATAGGTTGAGGGTGCCCAAACAAAAATCACTCGAAACCTCATCCAATTGGCAATGAGCTGAAAAAAAAATACCGAAATAGCGGATTCAAGGTGGCGGTCATACAAATTTCGTCGATTTATATCTCAGAGACTATGAAAGACGGAAGAGTAGTTCCTTGGAAAAAGATGATCAATACCCGAAGGTCTACTTGGTGGACAGAAAAACCGCGGTTCGCTTTAGCGAGCCGCGCACCCACGCGCCCTACTAGTTGGATTTTATAAGGATACTCCTTTTAACTGAATAAAATGATAAAAATAGTGTTTCCTATAATATCGGAAAAGGAAGGTACTTTCAGATATTTTAGCCTGTATCCTGTATGTATGTGGTCGATGCATGCAGTCTAAAAGTCGACGCGGTGATAAGCAATTTTTACTAGAGTCTGTTCAAAAAGAGAACCATCAAGGGAAATAACGCGCTATTGGACCTATTGCCCGCTAAACAAAAACGGTAATTAAGTGTAGCTGCACCCTCAAATCCCACGACAGTTCTCATTTTGAACAGACTAAGCTTTTAAAGGCCGAGTACGCAGTATTGCTGCGGTACACGACGAGCTCACAGAAAATTATTAAAAAAGCACAGCACGGTACGTGCTATAATGACGTACCGTGGTGTGAAATGGTATTCATTACAATAAGGAACCATCAAATAACGTAATTATCAGTACCAGTACAGAAAATAATCACATGACACTCACACATTCATTGATTGTTTTGAGCCTACGTTTGGAGCGAAACTTTGTTAGAAATTTCTATTCTAAGCATTATAGCTCGATGTTTATAACTCGTAGACCTCATCATTGCTTGTCGTCAAACGCTAGCCTATTCAGCAATAAAAAAAGTTACCCAGAGATTCGGTATCATCTCAATCAGTGGTATAGGTATACTGAACAGTAGTTATTGTTACAGCCACATCCCTAGTGACGTACGCGGGCGAGCGCTACGACTTCCTGCTGACGGCGAACAGTGAGATCGACAACTATTGGATCCGGTTCAGAGGACTTATGGACTGCGATGAAAGGTAATAATAAAGTTCATCTAACTTTTCAGTCATAGGGGTCAATCTCAATGCAAGTGGAGACTATATCGCACCTTGGGTGCAACAAAGTCACAAATAACCAAAACTGCAAAATTGAGTTTTAAGTATTTATTGGGGGTCAATGAATTTAATTTATTAGTGGTCAGTTAGGTTATAGGTAAATCCTACTAATATTATAAATGAAAAAGTTTGTGAGGAAACTTGGAATTACTTCACGTGAAATAGAAGGTCATTGACGTGGAATGAAGATAGCTTATATCCACGACTACATAACACATCTACAATTTATTAAAATTAAAGAGTTCTTGCGGGATTTAAAAACCTTAACCCACGTCGCGGGCGTTGTCCAGTAAATATTTTAGTCCAGTAAATAGCAATGGAAATAAGGACGAAGTATAAGAGTTATTGTTTACTTATATTTTCCGCTAATTACAGATTCACGAAGGCAAAACAAGTAGCGGTGTTGCACTACGAAGGGGCCATGGAGACCGAGCCGGCTGGAGACCCCTCGTGGGAGGAACTGCACAATGAGGGACTGGTGAGTTAATTCTCCCTGCGACTTTTTCAATAATAATTATTTATCAACGGATTGTCCAATTATTTAGGATTTTTTTCGACAAAGAATTGAAGCTTTGACATTATTGTATGTAGGTACTTCATATATTTCCATGGTAATATCGGGAAATATCATCGAAACAATTTGGCATAACAGGAGAATCGCGGAATTTATAAAAAACTAAAACTAAAAAAATAAGCTTATATAAACATGGTTAATAATTTAAAATGCTTATTATCACAATATAATACTAAAGAACTCAATGAAACCAAACTTGACGAGCTTACTATTAAATATATCGAAGAGAAAGGAAACACATAAGATTCAACAAAAAAAGATTTTAAGTTCTATGAGAAAAAAATTAAGAAAAATATTTCGTTTCAGCAATTAAACGCATTAAACAAAGGAGAAGAAGAAGATGAAACGATAAGTGTAGCTGAGATGCAATCTCTGGTAGGATACGACGAGAGCCTGAAGGAACACGCGGACTACCAATTCTATGTTGCGTATGACTTTTACGCTAAGAACAACTCGCATTTTCATCGTTCGCCATACTACGGGTATTACCAAGGTAAGAATAGATGAATCAAATAATCTAGAAAATTGACTGGTTGTATCCTTGCTATTCTTCATCAAGAGTAGAGTAGGGTAGAGTAACAGATTTTATTTTATTTGCCGCATCTGATATTTCTATAAAAATATAAACTCTTTCTTTTAATAAAGGTTAAAAAAAAAATCTCGCAATTCCAAAATCTCTTTTTTTTAGATCTTTCTCTATTTCTGAACTTTAGTTTGTATCTCATTGACCATTCTGAAAATAACTTCCTGCGAGGGTATATTAAATGACTTAAGTTCGAAACTTAAGATAATGTATAGGCATCTTCTAGGCAAGTGCGCACCATCCTAGGCTGCATCTTCACTTACAGGTGACATCGCAGTCAAGCGTTAGTCTATATATTTTAAAAAAAATGTTGAGTTCAAAAATTTGCTTCAATTTAAAATTTAACTAATATATTATAACTGAAATAATCAAAATTTATTTGTTTCAGTCCCAGAAGCCAACGATCGTCTCTACACACCACAGTTAAACCACATCAGTATGAAAATGCCGTCAAGTCCACTTCTCCTCAACCGTCCATCACCAGAAGGCTTCTGCAACTCATCAAGTATTGCCAAAGACTGCAAAGAAGGCTATTGTGAATGTTCCCACGTATTATCAGTAAGAAAAAACGCTGTAGTAGAAGTAATTATTGTAGATGAAGGTGTAACATTTGATGCTAATCATCCTTTCCATTTACACGGACACAATTTTAGAGTAGTTGGGATGAGAAGGTTAGCTAATATGACAACTATAGAAGAAGTCAAAGCGTTTGACGACGCAGGTCTCTTAAAGAGGAACCTAAAGAATGCTCCACTAAAAGACACAGTTACAGTACCAGATGGAGGTTACACTGTCATACGATTTAAAGCAGATAATCCTGGTTATTGGTTGTTCCATTGTCATATAGAGTTTCACGTCGAAGTTGGTATGGCTTTAGTCTTTAAAGTTGGTGAACATAGTGATATGCCTCCTATACCTCACGATTTCCCAACTTGTGGGAACTATATGCCCGATAACATGTTAGAACATGCGACGACACCAAAACCTGATCCAAGTGATAACCAGTATATTTCGATAACACATTGGTGGCCGGTAGTTTATGTGAATAATACCACATCGTCAGCTGTAGTTTTACAATCACCGGCTTTTGTCGTTTTATGTTTAGTTTGTTTAGTGGATTTAGTGATTGGAACTTAACTGTCAATTTTTATTTTTACATCTCTGTGACTAGGCCACAAATAAATTATTGTAAACCTTAAGGGACTCTATGGAAAAGATGATTCAGTGTATGTGATTCATAATAAAATATTTTTTTTTACGCAAATGTAGGCGTTAAAAGCAAGGTATCTACTGTTACTGTTCCTATTGTTAATTTTAGATGACTAGCTTGTCTTAATTACGTGCGAACATTAATTTTAAATTTGGCTACGATATTTTTTATGGTCTATTCTACACGCTATTTTTTTAAATTGTAAACTTCTATCAATTCATGCATACGAGATTACTATTTTATTATTCATTTAATTCATCTATTTTGTACAGTCTCTTAATGCATACATTGTAAAGTATACTTTTAGAACTGTAAAACTAACTACCAAAAGTTTCGGTAGTAAGAACTACAAAATACGAATTTGTACTTATTATTTCAAATTTATTTAATTTATTTGTAAGAATGTACGTATACGAAAGTGTATATGTTATTACACTCATTTATTTAATTTATTTATTGGATAGTACTTATATAACAATTGTCTATTTATATTATTTGTAGAGAACTTCTGAATTTTTAAAGTTGGATAGTAAAATTTCCATAAGGTGCGTCTACATGTTATAAATTGTTATAAAATCATAAACCTTGACGTTATTAAACCATATTATTATTCCATCTACGCGCACGAAGCGCTTTAAGTCTTCATTCCTGATTCGTCTGGAACGCTCTTCCAAGATCTATATTTCCTAACACGTACAATTAGGGTATCTTTAAAACAAGAGTGAATAGGCATCTTATAGGCCAACGTGTTACACCTTAGACCACATCATCACTTCCATCAGATGTGATAGGTAGTGGTCAAGTGGTGTTTATAATATATAAAAAAAATATGTTATGTATAATACTTATGGACGCACTGTAAAATATTTATAATTTGAAAACAAATTAGACAAAATACAAATAAACAATTGAAGATGTCGAATTAAAAAAGAATGAGATATTGAAAGTCAATTGGCGTGAATCAAGCTTGAAACCGTTCAATAACTTTAAGACGTCTTTACTCGTATTACATTATTTACTGTTAACAATTCCATACAGCCAATTCAAGTTAAATTGAAAGCTACCACTATTATAATTCGTTTATTTATCTTTTCAATTAAAATATGTAATAATTAGGATTATCCATTATTATGGATAATCCTAATTATTAACCGACTTCCAAAAAGGAGGAGGTTACTTGATTTATTCTAAATAGCTTTTCGAAAACCGTAAGCTTTTTTTAATTTCTCGGCGCAAAATACTTTTGTACGAAAATTGTGGGAGTTTCATTTTTTCCAAATAACTTCTTCATCAAACTTGAATAATTCTTTATCAACTTCTGAAAAAAGGTCTTGCACCACCTGTATCCAGCGTCTCCTTGCGACTCGTTATTGCAAAATAAGTTTGCTGTCGCTTGTATATAATGAATTTCTGCAAACTAACATCTTCTATTGAATGTCAATCTTTTGGCTGTGGCTTTTAAAATTCTTTTATGATACAATCTCAGGCTCCGCACAGACGAACGTTTTAGCAGATGAAACTAATAATATTCATGAAACAAATAGATGTAGTAGGTACGTATTTTGTTACGGATTGAATTGTTGCTTAGCCTAGCCTTGCCAAAACCGAGGATATTTTCAAAAAACGTTGTCTTTACTACTATGAGTGTAAAGAAGGGCGCACATTGCTTGCTATCGTTGAACCGACTAGACTTTTTAGCAGTGCTAGCGTCTCAAATAGAAGCTTAAGCTGTGACAGCTATGAGCATCTTATAGATTGTCCAATTCTTTATTTTCTTTTTGGCAGATCAAGAAATTTTGACTTTAGTGACGCCTTCACACGTTACCGATTCGATTTGAAGTAATAATCGATTTTATTTAAGAAGAACTTTCAATCGATTTAATGAAATATTTTTTAATTTTGATTTAACGTACTTATATTTTATTATATATTTTTAATCACTTAGATAAATTAATTTGACATATTATGTTTGCGGTAACAGACAAACAGAAAAAAATAATAAGTTGATTTGGGTTCTTTATCGATAATAATAATAATTAAGGTTTTCTTTCAAAACATGTTTAACTAGCGACCTGCCCCGACTTCGTCTGGGTTGAAATATTAAATATTTGTTTTTACGGGGCTGCGATCGCACAGAGCTTCTTATAGGAAACGATTGTTAATAAGATCACCACAGGAACCACAGGAATCTTCCGCGCCGATACCTGCCACCGTGCCCCGCCGCACCGGCTGGCACCATTTTATTATTTTATCACGCGGAAATATTCATTTTCTGATAACTCCGATATTAATTTAAATTGTATAGTTATAAATCAGATCAAGTTATTTATACCTTTGCCTTAATCCTTACCTAAATAAATGATTTCTCAAGCAAGGCAGTTTAAATACCTGTAAATTACTTTTTAGTTTATTAAAATCGGACATTCCATTCGAAACATATTACGAGTTTAATAAAATTGCTCAGTGAAATGTTTTTATAAATTACGCGTTGATGTCACTTGCCCTGCATTTACTGTACGTTTATGCCAAAATGTTTAAAAAACAAATGTCCAGCCGTGCGAAGCCAGGACGAGCCGCTAGTCCTACTAATATTATAAATGTGAAAGTGTGGATGTTTGGATGTTTGGATGTTTGGATGTTTGGATGTTTGTTACTCAATCACGCAAAAACGGCTAAACGGATTTGGATAAAATTTGGCATGCATATAGCCTTTGACATGGAAAAGAACATAGGCTACCTTTTATCCCGATTCCTTAAGTAGTTCCCGAGGGAAAATTGAAAATTGTTTACGAGCTAAGCCGCAGGCAGACAGCTTTGAAATTTGGTATGCATGTAGCCTTTGACATGGAAAAGAACATAAGCTACCTTTTATCCCGATTCCTCAAGTAGTTCCCGAGGGAAAATTGAAAATTGTTTAAGAGCTAAGCCGCGGGCAGACAGCTTTGAAATTTTGTATGCATGTCACCTATGCTATGAAAAAGGACATGTACTTTCTATACCGATCTCAAATAGTTCCCATGGTAAGATTAAAAATTGTTAACGAGCGAAGCTTTAGACCCAATTCTGAAGTCCACGCAGACAAAGTCGCGGACAGAAGCTACTACTACTACTAATTTTAATCCCGATCTCTCAAATTTTTTCCATGGGAAAAGCATAAATAATTGCTGCACACCAATAATTTGTTAATAATATATAATAATATTATAAATGCGAAAAATATGTTTGTTACTCAGTCACGTTGCAACGACTGAACCGATTTGGCTTAAATTTGGCACGAAGATAGATTATGGTCTAGAATAGGACATAGCATAGGCTACTTTTTATCCCGGGAAATAAGAGTGTTCCCGCGGGAATAAAAAACCTTAATCCACGCGGACGAAGTCGCGGGTATCAGCTAGTCAGCTAGTAATATTATAAATGTGAAAGTGTGGATGTTTGGATGTTTGTTACTCAATCACGTCGCAACGACTGAACCGATTTGGCTGAAATTTGGCACAGAGATAGATTATAGTCTGGAATAGAACATAGGCTACTTTTTATCCCGGAAAATTAAACAGTTCCCGCGGGAATAAAAAACCCTCAATCCACGCGAACGAAGTCGCGGGCATCAGCTAGTATTTAATAATTTTACTTGTTTCATTTGTATACCCAATTACGTAGCTAGTTTGTTAAATAAATAAGTAGGTAGGTATGTGATTTTCCAAGTATATTTGCTCATAACTCTTGATTTAAACTTGGTTTAGACGTTATTAACCACGCGTTTTGAAGTTAACTCACTTCACTAACGCGTGCATAGTTACATTTTAAGACAGCCGTCAAAAAAAAAATGAAAAGAAAAATTTCTTTACCCTTGGTTAGAACTTAAATTCCAAGATTTCAACTTAATTCCTTGCAAATATTCAATATTGGAGTCATAGTTACTATTTTTATTTCCTTTTTTTTATTAAATTTACAGAAACAATACTTACACGAAGTCAAATTATTTTTATCATAATTGTGAATGATTAATC
Source organism: Hipparchia sbordonii (assembly GCA_038048805.1). Classification (NCBI taxonomy): domain Eukaryota; kingdom Metazoa; phylum Arthropoda; class Insecta; order Lepidoptera; family Nymphalidae; genus Hipparchia; species Hipparchia sbordonii. Next base: position 12,746,408 of record CM076103.1, read on the forward strand.
GTCTTTCAAGAACTGTGTTTTAGTCTGTGGTTGTTTGTTATGCACAGGGCACTTCACTAAACGTCAATAAAGTACCACATTATTTTAGTACATTATTCCGAAAACAAAAAAACGGTAATTTATAGGCGTGATCTGCCAAAAAGAAAATAAAGGCTTGGACAAAGCATAATTGGATGTCTGAGTTCGTTTACATAAAACGGCTCGGAGAGCAAAGTATATTTTGATTGCATTTAAAAGAGGGTTTTAAGACATTGAAATTAGGACTAATTTTACATTTCAAACTTCTGACTAGGAGGATTGTCTCGAGCATGCGCTCAGTGTGGAGTATTGTTGCTTTAAGCATATTATGCTCTTTTGCACTTAGACACTTTTTGGATGGTTCGGTCGGCTCTGACGGTTGTAATCCGTCACGAACACTTTCGGTCTTTATGAAAACAAAAACGCGCGCCGGTAAACTCTCTAAGTCGGGCTGTCTGATCGGACCCTAAGTTGACTTAAAATCAGATGCTCCACTGCTAAAAAAGCTAGCGATTACTTTGAGTAAGTTTAATGGACGTCGCTGGTGATATGTGATATTACTTAGTTAAGTTAGCTCTAAGATACATTCGTACTAAAGTTACTATTGTAAGATAAGTCAATAAAATAATATTTTAATGCAAAAGAAATAATAAATCATATGATTAAAACATAACACACGTCTTTTTTTTCTTCGATCAATAATGTACTAGATAATATGATGTCAGTTATGAAAAAAAATCCATGATGAATATCGGCTAGAGATATGGGCCTAATAATTAAAACTTATTCCCTTCCAATTTAATCTGCTACCATCTGAGACTGCATCGTCACTTACCATCAGACGTGATTGCGATCAAGGCATTTTCGAATAAAAAATACCGCACCCACAATAAGATCTAACTCGAAATAAGGTAATGAACAATTTTTGAGCGCCGCTTAATTAAATTTCGTTATAATAAATTGGAAATGTACCCTCAGTAGACGGGTTCCACTTGAATTTCAAATCCACTGCCGTCCGATAAGTAAAAGACTGTAAAGTGACAATTAGTCAAATTTGAGTTATATAGTACTAGCTTTTGCCCACGACTTCGTCCATGTGACTTGGATTACTGTTTTTCTCGGGTAAAAGGTCACACTCCTTGCCATACAAAAGCCCGTTCAATACAAAATGTATGAGAAGATGAAATTTTTTCATAATTTTTTTTTTCATGATTTTTTCCAATATTTGAATAGTTATTCTGCTATCCGGGACGGAGACAAATACAGCAAATCAGAAACCATGAAAATCAGTCCAGCCGTTCTAGAGTTATAAGTGTTCGAACAAACCCTATGTTGAAGATGTGAAACGTGATCTTTTCCTCTATCGATCATTTATTTTATTATTTATAGTTACTTACCTACCTACCGAAATACAGAGACTAGTAACACGATTAGCCAAATTAGTTTTTAATTTTCTAATACTCAAATCAGATCAATAAAGTTACTATCAAAAATACTAAAATTCGATTAAAAGCCCATAACTTTTTCCATTTTTATCTATTTTTTGCATTTTATAAACAAAACGTTGCGTAAATCTATCAGGCTATTGAACCATAGATATCCTGTCCTTACTAATGTTCCTCATTATCCTTACTATCCTTACTAATATTATAAATGCGAAAGTGTGTTTGTTTGTTGGTTTGCCCTTCAATCACGCTGCCACGGATCGATGTGATTTTTTGCATGGGTGTAGTTGGGGACCTGAAGAGTGACCATAGGCTTTTTATCTTCGGGACTTTAAAAACTAAATCCACGCGGACGAAGTCGCGGGCATCAGCTAGTCAGGTTTATAACTCAAAATTAGGCTTTTTCACTTTAAGGCCTTTTAGCTTTTTAGTAATCGGAATGGCGGTGACTCTTGCCCTCCTTTTATCCTTTTGGCTTCATTATGTTTACATTTTTTTGTTATAATTCATTTGCAAAGGGAGGTTTTATTCCACGAATTTGCTCTCGTCCGTCTGACGTAGATATAACATTTTTCGAAATTAAAGCTGAGAATCCACTTAAAAATGTAAATGATTTTACAACGAGTTTTAACGTAAAAAGCTTCAGTGGGTACTGAAATAGCTTTTTTAAATACAAAAAGAAGGAAGATAATAATGACCTGTATATTTTTAATCTTCAACATAAATGTTCCTCAAAAAAATGAAGTTGAAGAAGAATCCTCAACTACAATTTTAAAGGACAATGTGGCGAATATTGCTATAGAAGTTAGTTAATTACATGCCTATAATAATTACATAACGGAAGAAAATTGTTGGTCACTTGGTCACTTGCCATAGAGAGTTAGTCACACTTTTCATCCAGGAAAGTGGAAATGAACAGTTTTTTAAAGCGTCCCTAAATGAAATTCGAGATGAAGCCTACGTGAGTCGTGAACTCAGCGGTACGAGTATACGCTTGAATTTAAATCTAGCCCTCGTTTGGCAGCGCTTCGTTTTGTTTACGTTTTCTCGTTGTAATTCCTGTACCTGAGAGAAAAGCGAGCTCTTTCCCAACGAATTGGCTGATCGTCTGAAGTACCTAAAATTTTCCGCATCGACAGTAACGTTTTAAACGAAAGTTTCGCTAACGGAAGTCAACCTCGACAGTGCACTCCATATAAACGAAGTTTGATTCTAATTTGAATATAACCCTATGATATAGTATATGTATAAAAAGAAGTGGATATGTTACAAGCGTGCGGTAAATAAAGCGCGTCATTTAACAATGAAGTATTCTATCATACTCTTCGTCGTTCGGAACAATTTATTCGCTTGTTTTGTAAGATTATAACTCATCTCTAGTAGAATATCATAAATATAACCCATCAAAGTTAGTGTAATTTTATATTTAGCTTTTACCCACGGCTTCGTTCCCGCTATCTATTAAAAGTAATTTAAATTGGTGATAGCTTCCAAAATTACTCGTACAAAATATCGTTTCATTTTGCCGCTAAGTAGTAGATTTTCCTGTGTTTTAATTAGGTTGGTAATACCTACTGAAGAATTCGCTATTATTTTTCACCCACGTCTTTAACAAACAGCTTTTAATTTAGCTTTCGAAAAAGCCACTGAATATGACAGCGATGGCAAAAACGGGTGGAGTTAATTGAATCTCCTGTTGTTTCGTTATAAAATGCAAAACAGATTTATTTTCCTCATCCACATGGCAAACATCGTCACGTAAGAGCTTGTTCACAGTTACTACGTTTTAGGCGCGATTTGAAGAGTCGCGAAATGGTCCGATTTTTTTTGAAGCCTAGCCCAATGGTTAAAGGTGCGGACTCAAAATTTAAAGGTTGCGGGTTCGAATCCCACCCGTTGTACTTTTGATGTGCCCAATCCTAGCCCAAGCTTTCCGCTTATTTGGAGAGGATAGGAGGATATTAGTCAACTTGAGCTTGGCTAATATGCTAAAAAATAAAAAAAGATTGCCCACTGTCTAGTCGTCGCGTCGTTATCACTTTCACGTTTTATTTTTTTCGTGGACTATTAGGACTTTTCAACCGCGAAACCGGACAGTAGCAGCAGTAGCAGTGGAATGCAACGGTATAAAACTTAGTATTAATATTTTTAAAATTAATGACAACACATATTTGATAAAATGTTAGATATTGGTAGACATTGCCCAAGTTGGTGGTTTGGCATGGTTTGCACACTGAGTCGTACTACAAGTATAAATTAAAAATTTAAAACACCCCACATTTGAGTCTATGGCCGGATTATGTACGATATATCTGTATCCCAATATGCAGTTACCCAGTTTTCTGATTCATCATCCAACCCTCCTTCTTGATCCTTCATCATCATCGTTCTCACACCCACTCATTAAAACCATTCTAATGCAGTACATCTGCTGGAAGTTGCTGGGAACTTAGATACAGCGCAGATTATTTGATGCTGCAGCGTTAGCGTAAGATAGCGCATATCTTGGAAATAATCTGCAGTAAGAGTACACAAATCAATTGCACTAGTGAAAGTTTGTAAGACCCTTTAACATTTTAAGAAGCGAAAGCACTATTTCCGAGGCAACTGAAAGAAGTAAGTAGGTTATTCCATTATTATATAACTGCTTAACGATGATATAAGAGTCTGTTGAAAGAAATCTGTCATTTATCAACAAAGTTAAATTATATATAAGTAAAGAAAAAATAATAAGTTAAAATTAACTTATTATATTTTATATTATATTATAGTGGCTATAAAAACTCAGTCTGAATGTGCCCTTACCATAGCATCGCATGAAATTTTGATGATATTCACAACTACGAAATTTATTTTGTGTATTTTGTACGTGCAGTGTGCTTTGTTATTTATGATCATAAGAAAACAATTCATGCAATACTAACGGTAATTTTCAACTAGATTTTAAGCATTCTATACTTCAAAGCCGACCTTTGAACTAATCTACGAAAGCAGTGATGTCATTTTGTGCTGCGGCTTTAGAAAGGGTCTAACTCTGCTCTTTAATTATAAACAGTAGCGTGATGTAGCCTGCAAAAACACAGTCTAAACTGGTGGAAAACACCATGTTTTTCACTATTTTATAAAATTACTAGCTTTTGCACGCGGCTTCGTTCACGTTAAGTTCGACTTTTTAAACCCTTATTTTACGTTTTGTGATATAGTCTATCTGCATTTCCAATTTCAGCCAAATCCGTCTCGTAGAGTTTGACGAGATATTAATTTTGAGCTTATTTGTGCATCTTAATGTAACAAATAAATTAAAAAAAAAAAAAAGATTTTGCGTGAAAGAGAAACAAACATACAAACAAACATACACAAACACACACACACACACACATACAAAATTTCGCCGTTGTAATACTAGTGTGAAAATTGCTGAGTGACTTTTACCAATCGTTTTAAACTAACAGGGGAGCTTTATGAAAATTGTCCGCAGCCGGCATTCATAAGAGTTAACGTTAATTCCATATCGAATGTGGGAAAATGATTTTCATAAAATATGAAAATGCAGCCAAGCCTTTTTATGGATTGGCTGTTTTAAATAAACTAGCCTGAGTATTTATAATGTTGCGAAGCTTGAGCCTGGTATTTATAGTTGTACAAAAAATTTGGAGCTATTTTACTTAGGTAAGCAATTTATTTCTGAATTCTACTGAAGCTAGGATTTCTAATGATAGATATAAATTTTTGCTATAATAGAATTATAAATGTGACTATATTTTTTTAAATTTTTATGTAGTTCCTACTTTTCAACTATACTTAAAAAAAGAATTGTAGGGAAAAGACGGTATCTCTTCAATAATAATTTTTTTTAAATTGTATCACGCTTCAAAGACCTCTCATACTATGGGGTCACGACAATGACTGCTCTTCGTCCTTCATCGTGGAAGCAACCTTGGTCGCATCAGCACTATACGCTCAAGCAGATGTTCATAGTAAACGTGGTATATAGCTTGACAAACTTATCTGTGCCTGTGCCTGTGGAGGAGGCGGCACTGTCTATTAAAAAGTCAATATTTTATGGTCAACTCAGAGTTGATTCTGGTAGTTCCGAATTCGGCCACACGCAGAAATAAGCTAAACCAGCTGTGGAATTGTCTAAAAAGGATGTTTTTTGAATTTTTTTATTTCGTTGTTAATTAATTTATTAATAACCTATATCATAGAGTATGATCACTCATGACTCTCTGACTACAAAACAGATTGAATTAGTGTTTCGATCGCAGTCGCCTCTGATTTTGTGATACTCTCTCGCTGATGGTTAAAATGCACTGATGCAGCTAGAATGCCATAAATTCAGCATAAATTGCGGTGGTTGGTTGAATTTATCGCGTTCTTTCTGCAACAGTGCATTTTAGCCAATAGCGGGTGAGCGTCGGTCAGAGGCGGTCCAATCATCTCGCTCCTTGCTCCCAATTCCACTCCTGGACGCTGCTTAAACTGGGTACGTACGTCCTCATAGTAGGTAGGTACGCGAGTACCTTTTGATTTAAAAATAATAATTATAACTTCACAAAATGACGTATTTCATTATAATAAAATTTTAGTAGCTATTAAATTATTTATAAGCGGATTTATTTTGCGAACGTCACGATTAATCCCGGCGGGTCAAAAGTTGTAAGCAGATTGTCGCTGTGTTCTGACATCATTAATTAAGCCGCGACATAATGGGGTTAGGTACATTAGCCTTTTATACGTAATCATTCGAAAATGTCCCGAAATCTAAAAGGGGTTATTGAATGTTTTGAAAGGCTTAATTTCATGAATTACACAACTCCATTGCGAAAAGTGCTGTTCTAAAAGTTGAGTCCTTTTAATTATTTGTTTTGAGTTCAGAAATTGCGATTCTAATTTGGACGGTCCCCATTTAAATTATTCAAACACTGGGTCGAAGTTTCTGTGAAACGTCGGTTAGCTGAGACAACGTAACTACTCAAAAATAAAACACAGACTATTTTAGACTTTTAACTAACGAATAATATGAGGTACTTAGGTACTCTTATTTACTTACTAGTTGATGCCCATGACTTTGTAGCTTGCTATTTAAAAACCTACCACAACATAATGTTATAAGTCAGTGAAAGGACTCCTCAATAAAAACCTTTAATTTCTTTTTTGGACTCCCTCATTTACTTTTTGCCTATGCTTAAACAGTCTACTACTATTAAGGTAAGTAACTGAGCTCTTACAGTAACTATACAACTGTAATTTCTTGACAGAAATCCTATTATCCTATTAATATTATAAAGTTTGGATGTATGGATGGATGAATATTTTGTTACTCAATCACGCCGCAACGACTGAACCGATTTGACTGTTTGGCACAGAGATATATTATAGTTTGGAATAATACATAGGGTACTTTTTATCCCGGAAAATAAGAGTTCCCCCGTAAAAATGCATTGATTAATACAGTACCTACCTACCCACTTGAGAAATGCAAACATTTCTAGGTGCGAATAAACATTTCTGCATATTGCCAGTTTCATACAGAACTACCGTTTCAGCAAACGTCGGCTCGGAGCATCTCTTTGATCCTGAATTTGAATATGTTAATGTGAACCGGAGATTTGTTGGTTTCACTATTAGATGCTGGGTTGGATTTCATTTCGCCTTAATGATAGATATAGCTATATCGGGAGGTAAAGGGAAGCAAGTGGTCGATTACGGATTGCGTCAATCGTTAACAGAACTAATTTTTTGGTGACTAGCTGAACTTTTTTTTTATATATGAATAGCGCGTATCTCACGAACTGGTTAATGACCTGGTAACCTCACTCGAACGGTCCTTCGCGGCCCTTTCATTCCCTCATATAGGTACCTATGAACTACAAAGTAAAGGATTGATACTTGAGAGGTCAATTTCCTTACCCCGTCCTTTGGCAAGACGTGCTGCTGAGAATACTTGTTCCCTGGGAAATAACAATCAATATTTGTATTGAAGATCACACATTATACGTAGGATGTAGGCACACATTTTTCTTTGAAAAAATTTGGTAAACCGTAATATAAGGCAATTTTCTTTTACTTGTGAGTTCGAGAAAAAACCTGTGGGATCCGTTTGTTGCCTATGTTACGTTGTGGTCTATGTTACTCTCCAGGTCCTCAACTACCCTGTATCCATGGAAATAGTCACGTCCGTCCATTGCTGCGTCATTGAAGGACAAACTGACAAGCAAACACACTTTCGCATTTATAATATTAGAAGCTTCTTAGAAGGGAAGTGTGGATATTATGACATTTCGTGAATATAATAATTACATGTAGTTTTTTATAATTTTTTACGGTTCTGTGGTGAAAGAGTGCCAACGGAACCCTATTATTAAGCATTCACTGTCCGTCTGTACGTCCGCCCGTCCGTCGGTCAGCGGGCTTGTAGCCTGTATCCCATGAACTGTAATACGTACGGAACCCTTTGTGTGTGGCTCCGTCTCGCACTTAGCCGGTTTTCTTTCGAATATCGTGTATTATCGCTCGACTAAGTTCGATATCAATTTTTATTTGTGAGAAGTATGGAAATCTTATCGAAGTTTTTTAATTCCGCATAATCCATAATATTTTCTGGGCATACATAACTCGAACTTGGCTGGATGCCAAACCAACGTTATGAACAGGGACACGAAAAGAAGTGTATGCAATATTTAGATATCAGTTTTATGTAATAGTTTTAGACTTGAAAGCTATATTTTAAACCAGTTGAAAACTTTGCTTAGGTAGGTAGGTATTTATCTCCCGAATACAAGTATAAGGGCTGAAATACATCTGTCGAAATTAACATCGCCGATCTTCAGCCCTAAAACCAAACAATAATATTTCTTAACGCTTGGTTAGAATTATTCCTCAAAGATTAAATGAACGTTAAAAAGGGACGCCGAAAAACGAATTTAACGAATTAAGATAACAGGTAGGAGGTTCTAAATCAGACTCAGAAAGGGAGTAGGTAATAAATATCTTCGGAAGATGGACGGTGCTTTGGGGTAAATGGGGGAAAAATAGGCATTGTTGCTTTATCCTTAATCTGGCGTTTATTACGGGCCGGAAAGAGTCCATTGTGAGGAAATTGGGGAAATTTGAGTGACTGTTATAAATGATTCTAGCTGCTGTCCACGACTTGGTCACTGTTGTTTTTAAAAAAATGATTCTTCATACAAAAACCTATTAGCCCTTTGTGGGGTATAAATAGCTCTTGCCCAAAACTACGCCGTGTGGAGCTTTTAAAAAAGTACTACGGTATTTTTTTCTTTGATAAATATTGGTAAATAAAAAATAAAATATAAAATGGATAATGATAATGATAATATTAAAAATATTATGTAAATTCCATTTTTATCCCTCATTTGCTTTTGTCCGTGACTTCTTCCTTGTGAAGTTTTTAAAAACCCAGTGAAAATCTTACATTTTTCCGCCATAAAATGTAAAATCTTCAACTAAGCCCAGGCAAAAAATTACATTGAGATCAACAGCACTGAGGTCTGTTGCGGTGTGATTGAAGGAAATTTTTTTTTTTTTTTTTTAATAACTTATAAAATATCTTATATACTAAGAAGTAGTCCACTCACGTATGTTAGTCTTTCTTTATCAGTTTAAGACACTTTGTTCTTGTGTTCTTTGAGGCAGCTTTTACACTACACTATCACTATTCACTAATCACTATGCACTAGTCACTAATTCAAAACTAGTTCATGCGGTTTTGTCCTTTTGAGTCTCCTCACTAACTGCGTTACGTCGAGCAGCTGGATTGCCTCAATGTTAACGTGATGATGAAGCCGATGTTCGTGGGCTTCAGCAAATTTGGCAATTACTCTGTCCACGTATTCAACTTTGAGGTCCCGGTGAATACATGCATTGCATGCATTAATAATAAAAGTAGTTTTTATGAAAGAGTGAAAGTAAACAATTTTTCCACTCCAAAAGTAGTAACGTAGACTCGTAAACAAGGAAATGAAAATTAATTTCTTCAATGATTTTTCCGTTCAAAGCGCATGAAACTTGTTTTGAATTTCAACTTAAACCAATTTTAGCTTGACACGGTTTATTTACTCAGGGAAACTGCTCTTTTATATTTTAAGGCGATAATAAAGAAAATATCGAAAATATATAACGAAGATTTTAAAACATAATCGGGTTTTCAACAGATTAGGGGATAATCTCTTCCAGGATTAATATTACAGAGCGAAACTGACGTTATTCCAAAGATTTTATAGATAAATGGATTGGTTAAATTATTTCGTGTACATTTTTAACTGCTTCGTTGCTTCTGTGACCGATTCGATTGCAGATTATGAAGTAGTAGCATCGAGCCTAAAAAAATTGAGGTTTTTTAACCGACTTCCAAAAAGGAGGAGGTTATCAATTCGGCCGGTATCTTTTTTTTCTGTCAAATAATTTGTTAGACTCCCTCATGCCTCCGAGAGTAAGAAAAAGTGTTGGTCCTACGTCTATGCTCTATATGCTGCTCTATGGTCCTGTGGTTTGCCAGTTTTTTTTTTAATAAAGAATATTAACCATGTTAAACTTGACTTAGTCCGACATGGGAACAACTCGACGACTTTTCAGTTTTCAGTCTGGACCTTTAACCGTAATAGTCCGAAGCCCCAATAGCCCATACCGAGGCTTCGGACGTCAAGTTAGGTTTTTAAAAATGTAGAGGGAATCTTTTATTCTTCCGATGCTGTGTGATTGAAGAAAAAATAATCACACTTTCTCATTTATAAAGTTCATTCCTATTACTATTATCCCTTCTAATATTATCCCTAGCTTATAAAAAAGATATAGCTAATAACTTTGCTAAATCCTTTGAAAATAGTGTCAAAAATGCTATGCCCTCATGTATAGAACCACTCCTAGATAAAAACGAATATAAAAAGTCAGCAAACGTGTCCTGTAGATATAAAAAGGCACATGCTAAAGACATTGCCAAATTAATTAAAACTCTCAACAATAAAAAATCGCCAGGATCAGATAATATTCGCGCAATAGACATTAAGAGACTGTCTGGAAAGATGATACCCATTATTGCGAAACTTATTAATAGCTCAGTCACTACTGCTGTATATCCTAAAGGCCTTAAATCTGGAATAGTAAGACCGATATTTAAAAAAGGCAGCAGCGGTGACTATGAAAATTACCGACCTATTACAATACTACCTATCATTGATAAAATTATAGAAAAGCACCTTTCCCAACAAATATACACATTCTATAGAGATAATAACATACTGTCCGATAAACAATTTGGCTTTCAGCCCAAAAAGAGTACAACACAAGTACTTTCAATGTTTACAGATACTGTTAACGAGCACTTAAATAACAAAAAACATGTTCTGTTAGTTTTTGTGGACTACAGCAAAGCTTTTGATATGCTCCGTCACAATATCCTACTCGAAAAGCTAGAAGACAGTGGAATTAGAGGTCCACTGTTGCAATGGTGTAAAAACTACATGACAGATAGGTCCTATAAAGTCAAAATTGCGGAAAATCTTAGTGATGAAGTGTGTGTTTCACAAGGAACAGCACAAGGATCCGTCCTAGGACCCCTGCACTTTATAACATACGTAAATGACCTAGAAAACACAATCAAAACCTGCAGTATTTTCCAATTTGCGGATGATACCTGCCTTCTTGCCGCACACCACAACATTCACGAAGCATTGGAACAACTCCAAAGTGACTTTGACTCTCTAATTAAATGGTCTCATGACGTCGGACTTGTTATAAATGTTGATAAAACTAAAACAATGTACATTAGTTCGAGCCACAACAGGTACAATGGTGATATTAAGATAATGGCGCATAGCCATCACTGCCTACATAGGAAGGGACAGCACAATACAAAACAAACAACATTATGTAATACCGGTAGCTGCACGCCTGTGGAAGTTGTTACAAGTCAACGCTACTTAGGCCTAATCATCGACGACCGCCTCCAATGGAAGGACCACATAAGCTATGTATGTGATAAATTACGCGCCCTTCTGGCTAAACTAGTACTAGTTAAAAATAAAACACCATTTTCAACACTACTATTAATGTACAGAGCACTAGGTGATTCAATAATATCTTATGGACTGAGTAGCTATGGTCTCACATATAAAACACATATTAATCAAATATACCAACTGCAATTACGGCTTTTAAAAACCATTGTACCTAAAAAAATTAAAGAGAAATACAAAAACGATTACCATTTATTATTTAAGTATTGTAAACTGATGCCAATAGATATAAAAACAAAATATGTAATTCTAACGGAACAATACCTGAATTCAAGTCTACAAATCAAAGTTAAATATTGCGAAAAACTAAGAAGTCCTAAAAATCCCAGACTGCAAACTCCTAAATATACCAATAATTACGGTAAACGAAGACTTAAATATATCGTTCCTACATTACTGAATAACCTTCCAAAAAAACTTAAGGAGGAAATGAACGGAAGTAATTACAAACATAAACTTAAAAAATACTTTTTGGATCAACCTGTATAGTACCCAGTAGTAGTACCTTCTATGATATTCGCTGCGGATCACTGGAACCGGTTTCGCTGGCAGCTTTGTCACAATGTTCACGCGCTGAGCGCAGTTGTTACTATTTGCCTGCTTTTATTTACTATGTACCTACCTACTTATTTTATATAATTAATTATGTATGTCAACAGTGCACAGTAAAACCGACTGTGGTTTTTGTTGCACTGAATGTAACACTCATGTACGTATGAAGTATAAGATTAATAATAATAAAATAAAAAAAAATATTAATTTATTACTACGTATCTAGGTATACTAGTATAGGAATAATATTAGTAGAGATTATTGTACTTATAATTTTATCACACAGCTCTTGCAAGGATCGTTACAGAACACGATCTCAGGCTAGTCGCTTAGAATTGACATTTTCTTTTTCTTAAGTGCCTCTCCATTACTAGAGGTCAGCAGACAGCAGTTTTTTGAACTATTTGACGGAAATTACACTGGTCAACATGACGTTTTGCCATTACTCCAATTATCTGTTTTCGATATCTCTTAGATTGTATACGTTTAATTTAATTAATTAAAAAAAAAATGAAAAAATCTATTAACATCCAAGTATCTAAATATTCATAATCTTCATTTCTTTATAACGAAACTAAAGGGTATTCTTATAAAATAAGAGAAAAAAATTATAAACTGATGTAGAATCAGTAGTAGGTATATTATGTAGAGTTATTAATTATAAGATAACCGATGGTAATTTTCATTAGAATCTAAAATCATTAGCTAATTCCGTATAACAGTGGAGTTGCAAATCCGGCGGTCAGGTTTAAAACAAAATTTAATTCGGAACTACCGGAAGCTACAGTATAGTTTCACCCTAACTCGGCCGCTTCAGATTTACATATTCAAATGCAGGATCAAAGAGTTGCTCCGGAGCAGACGTTTGTTCAAACGCTAACTGAATGAAACTCGCAATAATATGCTGAAATATTCGTTTCAGCTTCGAAGATTGATGTTTAAATTTTGAAATTGGAATTTTTTTTTGCCCGGGTGGGTAAATTTTTTACCATATTAGTTTCTTTGCTTACTTCTTTTTATTTTTTAAGCACTCGCGTCTAGAATTAGGTTCTAAGCTTTATCGGTCCCAATATAAAGCTAGCTAAAAATATTCAATGTGATAAATAAATTAATTTATTACGAGTCAAATGAAAAAGCTCCGGATGTCAGCACAGAAAAACAGACAGAGATGGTTATTACACTTTTCTACAGAACGAGCAACGAAAGGTTGACTGACTTCGTACCATTCCAAAGATCGATAACTCACTGCGTAAGTTCAAGGTCAAAGTTTCTTTAGCCTAAAGCCACAGTTTATTAATGTTTGCATTGCATTAAACTGGTAAAAAATATAGCTTTTACAAAAACTTAAATAGAAAATTTCTAAAATGTAAAAAAATTAGGTAAGTAGTTACTTAAATGAAGAACAGACAATAATTTTAGTAAGATCTAAATAAATAATAAATGATTAATTAGATATAGGTACTTACTTATTTAGATACAATGTTTATAGCATTTTCTAACAGCATTTGTAACCTTTTCGTTTTGGCTGGCACCCTGTTATAATTCCTTATGCTAAGCTAATCCGAAAGCAGTTTTTGGCTGACCGCCAAGCCATTGTTAGGGAAGTTAACATGCTTTTAGAGCATAAGCAAGCGTCAGCGGGAGCGATAGAGGGGATTGTCTGAACCAATTCTTTAAAATATTTCAATTGAATGCCTAAGAGCGATACCACAGGGCTATTTCTATTATTATGTAATTAATATTATGTTTGAAATTACCACCACTGGCATAACACTACAGTAAAATTTTATTCAAGAAAGTAATTGTTAAGTGTCTCTATATGTCGACATTGAAAGTTATAGTGATTTACTCGCGAGTTGCGCTTTTAATCCTAGGTTAGGCTATGCTAACTTATTCTCGAGTAAGACTATTTCATGTTGGTGAAATTAGGCGTTAATATAATTTAAGAGATCGTAGATCTATAATCTACGTAGAAGAATTGATTATTAAAATATATTGAAAAATTTGATTTGTTTAGTTAAAGAATGCAAAATACCGCTACCGCTTATAAACGGTAGTATCCTTTGCTATTATTTGCTTGAAGAGATAATTGCATTGCAGCATGAAAATCTATTCAAGAGGCCTGTGAAAGGAAATTAAAGCAACACACAGAGCAAAACAGTTTGCTTGTTTCCTTACGGCTTTATTGGCTCATGAATCTCAATGAGTAGGCATTGCGTTTTAGTTTCTATTGTATGGATTAAATGATACTTAGGTCTAGATTAGAATAAGAAGTACTTTGGTGCAAATGTTCGACAGACGTTGTGGGTTTTATTTGGGTAGAGTTAACGTTTCAACAATCTATTTTCAGCGTTCGCATTAATAAAAACTAACGTTGTACAAATTATGGTTATAATATGAAAATCTGTGAATAATTTGCATAAGGACATTCAAGGTAGTTTATGATTTATGCAAATAATGTTGGTGGCTTAATATATGATAATTTTGTTATTAGTTTAGGGTGCTCCTTATGAGATAGGTACACTTGGACTGCTTGTAAGTAAATCAGAATGGTTTGTTGAATTATGGGGTTTTTATGCTACCTTCATGAGGACAGCCTCTATCTTCGGTCGTCCTTGATCGTCCTACACTGTGGTAACTGGTCTGTACTCCAGAAGATACGACTAGCTGTCCACTGCCACTTCAGCTCGCTTATTTTTTGAGCTAAGTCGGTCACTTTTAAAAGACTGTAATTTGTCCTACGTTTTTGACTGTCGTACGATTTTGCTCACTCCAGATTGTATCCCTGAGAGGTACCTACTAATATAGTTTGTTCCAGAGTACGCTAAGCGATTTTAAATTGAGGAAAGGTATTGAAATCGTTATATTGACTTGTATATATTGAATGAACCGATTAGGAGATAGCTCATACCCAAGATTAACACATAGGCTACATTTAATCCTGGAAAAAATAGTTCTCGCGGGAATTAAAAATTCTTTATGCACGCGGACGGTCACTGGCATCATCTATCATCTAGTATCTAATAAAAAAGCTTTTGTTTTTAGCTTTTTCGGCTGCAACATTTCAAAACCTAGTAAGTGTGATTGACAAAATTTTACAGGCGCCAAAAAAACATGTTTTGTAGATGGCTTAGCGAAGTAATAAACATATCCAATAAAAGTTTATTTACGAAACATTAATTTACCAACAGATATTGAAGAGTTCAGAAGGGCTACCACAAATATGTAACACAAATATGTTTTTTGGTCTCCTTTAAAATTTTGTCAATCACACTTACTAGGTTTTGAAACGGGGCAGCTGTTTTATTCTTTTATTAAATTTTTTTTTGTTTGGCAATCTGTCAAAACGTCAAATAAACATCCACGTCGTTTAAACTTTTCCTGGAGAGAGTGAAGTAGACATTTGCATAAATCGCAGGCATCATCAGGCATCATCCAATGATTAGTATTTCAACTGCCCTGCTTGTATAAAACTTTGTTGATCACTTTATCGTCGCGTCGTCTCTCTACATCTCGGAGGAGATTATGGTTGTCTATTCAGCCGGAGTTAGATTCGATTAAACTCGACTAAATTGCTTAATCGGGCCAGACTTGTATTCTTGATGAGTTCCTGGATTTCCTTTTGCTATTCAGTTTAAAGTTTATAGCATATGTAGCTTTTGCCGGCGACTTCCTCCGCGTTGAGTAAGATTTTTATATATGATGTGTGTGTGATGTGTTCAATCGTTGGTTATATCGGGGTTCAATCAAAATAGTGTTTCAGTGGTAAAGTTTAATGATGAGAAGGCCCAGGGCCACACAGCGGGTGATAGAGAGAGCTATACCTAATCGGAGTATTTTTTCAAATTTTTGTCGTTTTTGTTAAGTTTTAATCAGTTATTTATTTTTGGTTTGTTAGTATTGTTCGCGTGTCATTTTCTCTGATGAGTTTAAAAGGAAAAATTTTGCATAGCGTAGAGTATTTATTACCAAGTGATTTTTAATTTTTTACTAAATACTCTTTGTATTTAGTAAAAAAAAAATCACGCTCTGCGACATTCAAGACTTCATTGCCATGAAAAGCATTGCCAGAAAAGAAAACTGGCGTCACAGACGTGGTTATAGTAAAAAATACAATTATTATTTTATTGTCCACAGTATCAGTATGACGTCATTTTATAACGATCGACGATGGCTAACTTGGAGTGAACTGATAGTAATAACTTAACCAACATAGCAACGTTCACACAATCTAAATATTCAACGCCAAACTGGGGCACACTCCTCTCATAATTCACATTATTTTAGTCTGAATTTTAAGCTGGCTTAAATCAAACTGCCGAGCCGTAACAAAGCTGCAGTTTGAAATTTTATGAAAACTGTGTCTCCGCATATTTTGCTGCGAAGCCCCCGAACTTTTGCAATAGTTAATAGAAAGTAGGCGGAAAATAGCGCAAAGGGTAGGTTCCCTCATAAAATACTAGTCTCCATAACAAAAGTTAGTTTTTTCATTTCCACACAATCAGAAGGATGCCAGATCCTTTTTTAAGGATCTGTGATCCCGTCTCATAGAGTCCACTGGTGACCGGAGGGCTGGAAGTTACCTCGGCCAACATAATATTATAAGTTTGGCCATTCAGAGGGATAACGCAGCCAGCGTTCTGGGCACATTAGCTCGTTCCAATGGTTGAAGATTATAATATTTAAATATTTAGCTTTTCTAAGATATTGTTTTAATCAAAAGGACTTCTTAACACTAGGTTATCACCACTTGGCCCTAAAAATTAAATATTCGCCTGCAATTTTTGGGACCAATGTATTTTTTGTAATTTCGGAATACTAAGATTATTGGAACATTAAAATAAAACAAATTCTTAAAAAGCATAAAATTTTATATTTCTTTAAAATTCAGATTCCCGTTGTCCTAATTATTCGTACAGATATTTCAGCTGCTTCGTTGACAATTAATTAGTGCTGTTATTTATTACAAGCCGTGCAGGCGGGCGCGCTTTTATTAAAAATTTATTTCATAAGGACCTTCTCTCTTCTCTTCGAGCGACAAATTGTGAAATTATTTGCGTCAATTATTCCGCTTTATTAAATCTAGGCACTTGCTTGCTGTGCAGTAGTTCTGTTTTTCTTTCCAATAACAATGTAATTATACAATCTTAAAGTTGAAAATGTAAGTACCTATTTGTTAAATTATATAATACAATAAATATATCTTTTAAACCATCGATATAAATGTACGTACGTATGTACTACGTATTAGATTCCGAACATTCAGCTTGTTCAACTGACACGCACAGTCGACCGTGTATCATATCGACAGTTTTGTGGCATGGGCAATGGGCATTGGCGGCGAACTGGACGCTATTTACGCGATAAAACATTTTAAGCACTTAGGTGCTTAAAAAAGAGCCAACAATACATATATTCAAGTAATAATTAACAAAAAAGTATACTTAGTTGATATAGTCATAGTGGATAACTAGCTGACGCCCGCGACTACGTCCGCGTGGATTTAGTGTTTAAAACCCCGCGGGAACTCTTTGATTTTCCGGTATAAAAATTATGCCACTCTCCAGGAGCTTAAGTATACTCATGCAAAAAATCACGTTGAACCGAAGCTCTGTTGCAGCTGGATTGAAAGGCAAACCAACAAACCATTGTTATGTTTTTCCAGGATCTACTTTAATAATAATTGTAATTATTGTAATTAAGATCCATAATATTATTCTAAACTGTATTCTTGGAAACTCACGTATAATTAAAGTTACAAAATTCAGAATTTTCAGTGAAATAAAATAGTATTTCTAGGAACCTCTGCCACATTAGTAACACATCCGCGAAGTGTCTACTGCGTAGTTCCAAGATCTGTTGTTTTCATACTTTAAAAACCATCGTACAAAGCAAACTGAATAATGTAAGAGCTAACAGTACAAAAAGTATATCGAACAATAAACTCTTAGTGGGAATTTCATGTACAAATAGAAGACGTAAATAAATAATACGAAATCTTCTAAGGAAGTTTGATTTAATACCTACGTAACAGCTGTGAACCGGGCGGAATAATGAGATTTTTTCGCAAGGCAAATACAATATGCCTGCAATTGCTTTTTGTTTTTTTTTTTGAATAACTAAATGGAAATGCTTTCAAAGTGATGCCGATGTTAGATTACGATTCGATAATACGCATTTCTGTTGTAACTCGTGGAAAGAAAAACGAGGAAACACGTGAATTCGAGGAAATGATTTATTTTTGCTGCTGGGTTAATCGAAGAAAAAGGTTTTGCAGCAATGGCTTGCTAATAAAGGCATACTGGCGCAGAGTCGAAGTGCAGTTTTGTATTTTATTGTAGCTTTTGCACGCGACTTCCTTTGGAGTTAGATTTATAAAAATCCAACTAGAACCCTTTGTTTTTCCTAGATAAAAAGTATTCTATCTCACTCTCCAAGTACTTAACTATACCCATAAAAAATCAGATCGATTCAGTGCTCCGCTACTGCGCGACTAATGACAAACCAACAGTCAAATACATTTTATTTTTATTTTTTAGCGAGCAAACGAGCAGGCGGGTCACCTGATGTTAAGTGATTACCGCCGCCCACAGTGATTTTCGCATTTATT
The DNA here is from genome assembly GCA_038048805.1 of Hipparchia sbordonii. NCBI lineage: Eukaryota > Metazoa > Arthropoda > Insecta > Lepidoptera > Nymphalidae > Hipparchia > Hipparchia sbordonii. The sequence goes on from CM076103.1 coordinate 12,765,070, forward strand.
GATTGATTATTTGTTATGTTATTAATATTTGTGTATACACGTATTTGTTGAATAAAATAAATACGAGTACGTTAATTACCTATTGTTTGGGCAAAGGGAAAGAATTTTGTATCTTTTCATTAGTTGAAAATTCTTTCAAGCAGCAATTTAGTTGAAGAACAAGGAAAAAGAACCACCTGAAGTTCATTTTGAATAAGGTAGCTGCTTAGTAAGAGATGTTTTATAAAAAGAGTGTTCAAGTAATTTAGGAGAATCAGACGGGCTCTCAGGGAGCTGGATGAAGCTGGTTCGTGCAAACTAAGGATCAGAACGAGTACAGAGTACACGAGAGTTAGCGGATAGGTATTTATTACTGTCTTGATAATTCGTATTTATTTTCAATAAATAAAAAAAACTATCGAATTAAGTTTAGTTTTATATTTTTATTAAAGTATTTTCTTTTTAATCACTTACTTAATACCTCGACAGCGAACTAACCTTATGCAACCTAAAAAGGTTTACACATTATGTTATTACTAGCTGTTGCTCGCGACGCACGCTTTGATCTTCCGGATTAATATATAGCCTTCGGTTCGGTTCTTGTTCAGTTCTCGTTGGGTGACCGCCGTCGACCACCGACTTACCGCATCGCATTGTTCGCCCGCTCTATTTTTTCTTTTTGCTCGGTTTCTAAGAGTTGTACCGAGATATTGAATAACCTATAACCTTCCTCAAGAATTGAGCTATCAGATACAAAAAGAATATTTCAAATCCGACTGATAGTTACAGAGATTAGCGCGTTCAAAAAAACAAACTCTTCCGCTTTATTATATTAAGTATATAGATTATTCGTACTTAGTAAAATGACAATGCAATCTAGGACGAAAGTGGGCTAACTTGAAAAAGGTATGGCGGCTTTTATCTAAAGCCAAATCAGTCAGTCAGCCTAATAATCAGTTTCTACGCAGCATCCTACCGGAACGCTAATCTTGCTTGATGGCACATCTTTATCTGTAGCAACTAACCAAACTGTAAACTATTACAATAAAGAAAAAAAAAAAAAAAAAGATACCGGCCGAATTGATAACCTCCTCCTTTTTGGAAGTCGGTTAAAATAGAATAGAGGAGAAAATATTATCGGAACGCTAAGTTAATTGCTTGGTGTCACGTTTATAACAATAGTAACTAACCAAAGCTGGAGCCTATCAACCGACAGTTAATTAGAATAGAGGAGAAAATGAGAAATTTTAAGAACAGCTTCGAAACTAGTCTGGCTTTTAAACCAATTAAAAAAATTCTCGGCGACGCAGTAGCGATCTACAGAAGCTTGTGCAGTATACGCAATCCGAATTTCCGAAAATCCGAAAGGATTTTTTGTCCGCTTGCGCGTATATACTGTGACTAATAAAGTTAATTTTAACTTATTTTCACCTTCTAATATACTGTTTGAAGATCTCTTGGAGTAAATGAAGCATTTTTATTTTAGGGTCAGATTATAAAATTATCTTTATTTTTTCTATAGGGACCAACCTTAATGGGCTTTCAAGTAGATATTCTCGAGTGGAGGGGCAGGTCCAAAGGTCACGAGGAGTTAAGTGATTTTTATTATCGCCATAATTTGGTATATTCAATCTAAAATATTATTTCTTTAAGGGAGTTGATAAAGCGCATTTTATACTTTTTAATTTTATTACTACTTTAGCCACATGAGAGGTGATTTAACGCATATGCTGAAACTAAATCTTTTCGTATTCCCACTAAACATCAACATGGGGTTATTCAAGGGCCGGCTAACAAATTCCGGATATTTATAAAAAAAATGTGGACGGTCTTTATGTGGACATAAACGAGAAAATTTGGATTCAAGCCTTGTGCAAATCTAGCTTGGTCTTTGAAATTTTTTATGAATGTAATTTAGAGATACAAGATCGACACTTTCAAAAAAGTTGTCATGTACAAAAGAACTTGTTTTTCCAATCCCTAATCCCCCACGAGTGTTGTTAACGTTTAATTTAGGCGAAATAAACATAATAATAACTAGGTTATCTGTGCCAAGGATTTAATAGGGAACAGTTCAGTTAACGAACTTAAAACAAACACACACGAGTTGAATGTAAAACAAATAGAGAGCAAGAGCGCTAAGGGATACCCGCATACCCCTTTTCGTACCCAGTGACCCTTAATTTATTAGGTCTCTCATTTTAGAAAAGCTACGAGTTTAAATGTCCTCTTAGTTCCTGTACCTGATGATGATAATGATAATGATGATGATGAAGATGGTAAAGGTGTTCTTAAGAACACCGGGGACGCTGCAGTTCGTTGTCGGAATTTTTTAACATTATGCCGAAAGCAATAATGTATTCGGAATATTATAGTGAGAGCTTTAATTGTACAGTAGCTAGTCGGTGAGGGTGAGAAATGGTAATAAAATTACTTAGGGTTGTTTAAGCAATTATAATTATATAGTTTCTTATAGTTTGCATTTAATCACGCTCGAGTCTTTTTGTTTTGACCTTTTTTATCATTGTTCTTGACGACTGTGATGACGTATTAATTTGGCAAAAATATTAGAGATGTAGATGACCAAACAATCATTAATGTCTTATATTCTAGAGGCCGAATTAGGAAAACTCGGTTGAGAAAGTTCCTCAGGTTTCGCATTTTCATATTTCGTTTATTTATCGTTTTCTCAAACAGTTTCTTTATCAATGGCAGGTGTTATATACATTTTATACTACACCTGCTCGGAAAGTACGTTCTGATTTGTGTCAAATCACAAAAGAGCGAGAAAGAAAATACGTCATTACGTGGAAACAAATCAGCGGGCTGTCAAAATGTATGAAATTTCATTACTTACTTGCTTCAGCGGGCTGAAAACTGTATGAAAATCCATTACTAACGTGCTTTTTTTTTTTTTAATTTTTCGTCAAGTCAGTTCAGTAATAACTTGAAAAACAATGAAATCTATTTCGACCTTTTTCGACAAATAGACTTATTATTTTCAAAGTAGTAGGTAATAAATAACGAACGAATAAGGTAAATCTAATAAATAACGAACTAAAAATATATAAATAGTAATAGTAACTAATTAATAACTAAATAACTAAGTAAATATAATAATTTCGTTTCTTTGTTTAGGTCTACTTATCTATGGTCTAAGGTTATTTACACATTCAAATTGTTGTTAAAAAAACAAATTGTTGCTGGCCGTTTGCATTTTCTTTAGTGAGTACATTATTTGAAAAATTAAAAAAAAATCGCACGATTCGCTTTCTTTTGTTTTATCTAAATTTTCAATTTATAAAATTTAGCGACAGTGAAGATATTTTGATGACGCCGCCAGACTGCCGCCAGAATTAAAGACTATTAATTTGCCGAAAACAATATCACCCTAAGTTTTAATAATTGTATGAATTTCAATATAAATTTCAGTTAAATAATGTGTCTATTATTTTCCTCGTATGTGTAGTATAAAGCACTATGTATCACTCGGGAGAAAATGCGATTCCTAACTCGGGTGTATCGCGGCCCTCGGCTTCGCCTCGTGCCTCAAATGACACCCTCGTATGTAATCGGTCACTTTCACCCCTTGTAGAACAATGTACTATTGTTCAACCAATATACTCGTATGCAATGTGTAAAATGATTAAATTGTTTCTTTAAAAAAAGCTCATTTTGAGAATGGAATATAGTAATTTATTATTCAAACAAACTTTTGAAAAAGTGCTTTTGAATCGTCAAATGAATGTACCACTGATTTGGAATGCCATTTTAAAAAACCGTTGGGCGTTTCAATGCCCATTGATTGCCCACCAAGACTCGTTTGATGCCGTTTATCGAACTGTTGGGTCTATCTGAATACTGAGCTTTTCGATTAAGAATCATCATTTCAGATACTTCGGAACCAAAATGGATAACTAAAAATTCCTTACTAATAAATGGAGTAGTAGTTAGGTCTCGCCAAACATAAAAAGTTGAACATTCAAAAATTTGAAATGAAAAGAAGTTTGTTTTTGTACGTGATTACAACATGGCCTCAAACTCTCAGGGAGGAGGGCATGGAGTCGAACCTTCTAATGGGGCGCGAAAACTTTTTAATTAGAATTTACAGAACTGTCCCGTTCGGTCCATTGAACATTGGCTTTTCAAAATTTTGTACTTTTCTCTACTAGCATATTTTTCCGTTGCCGAATAGAATACGTGAACGTCGAGGTCTCTCGCCCCATGCACTATTTTGACTTCACTTTTCTTTTAGTTTAGTGTATTTTATATCCCTATGTTAGTGGGGATACTTAGTATGGAATAATTATATTAATAGGATTCAAATACTTTTCTATAGCATAGAAATCGTTGCTTTTAAGAGCCAATTGTCAGTTCAAGCCCCTAAGGCAGAAAACGTGGAGTTGTCGAGATAACCCCTTTATCGCACGTTCTGGTAAAAAGGTGTGCAAAAAAAAGTTCCAAGGGCATTTTATTGCTTAATATTCTGTCTATTTTCAAATAAAAAGCTTACAGCGATAAAAATAATATTATTTTTTAAGATTATCTTGAAAATATTCACATATGATAATCTATTCTTCTTCTTTATCCAGCTTCTCCCTGCTACTCGTTTGATATCGTCGGTCCACCTAGTGGGGGTCTGCCAACATCTATCTCATTTTGAACTTTTTAATTTACTTTGAGTACGAAACAAAATAAACCCGAATAATTGTAATTAATATTCAAATACTTAAATCATCAGTACAAATAAATAAGTTTTGTTTTCCTTGAAAGAAAATTTTACTCGTGGCTCTGAAAAAGCCGTCCAACTTTCCTAAATCTATTTAAGTTGTAACTTCAACATTTTATAACTTCTCACAGGGGTTTATAACAACTTGTACAAATACTTATTACGAATTACCCCAAGCTCCACAACGTGCCACCAGTTTTAATGACTTGAGGAAACTTCATAAAAATATCAATTAAAAAAGTTATAAACTAAGCGGGTAACTCCGTCGGGTTCGTAGTTATTGTTTTAGATGATTTATTTTATCTTTTTATGAACATTTTGTAGGGGGCGAAACGCGAAAATCCTTTGAGACGTTGATGGACTTCTTTCCAGTAAATGATGAAATATGACCTCAGACTTGTTTACCTACGTATCTTTTTTTTGTTTTGTTTTTTATTTAAAGAATATTAGCCAAGCTGAAGTTGACTAATATCCTCCTATCCCCTCCGAATACGCGGAAAACTTGTGCTAGGAGTGGGTACAACAATAGTTTTTGTCTCGTATTTATCTAATTTATTAAACACTGGGTAACTACAGTTGATCATATAGTATGTATATTAAAAAAGAAAGAGAGACTATCGGTAGAAAAGAGTTTGCTGAATATCGAGTCTACCGGAGATCCAAGAGCTGACTGGTGGTTTGGTCATCCGATGGGGCAATACTTCCACTGTAAATATTGGGTACTATACCGTGCTGAGGTGCCATTTTCTTCTGTGATCGAAAGGTGCCATCGATGAGGTAATTTAATATGAATTTTTAGATATTTATAACCGTTGAATTATCCTAATATTATAAATGCGAAAGTGAATTTGTTTGTGGGTTTGAGGTTTGGCCTTCAATCGCGCTGCATCACAGCTACGAATCAACGTGATTTTTTGCAAGGATATTATAGTTTGGGACCTGGAGAGTGACATAAGCTGCTTTTTATCCCAGAAAATTAAAGAGTCCCCGCGGGATTTTAAAAACTCAATCCACGCGGACGAAGTCGCGGGCATAAGCTAGTTGTGAAATGAACAATAAAGTGTATTTTATTGCATATTAACTTAATAATTTTGATACTGCTTTCTTCCTTTTAAACATTGACAGCGGATAAAACGTATCAATGTTGATTGTGTAATATAATGGGAAACGAAATCCCCAATCTTTTAAAGCAAAGTTTCCGACTTCCGTCACGGTAAATCCCGATTTCGTCGCATTGCGGGATTCGCCCATCTTTTACACAATTTGGACGTATTAACGGCCATTCCTGTTTTAGGGGATAAGTATCGGGCATTTGTTTTGTTTGTGGATACCCTGATTGATGAGTTTGTTGCGTAAACATGCCGCTTAATAAAATTTACTTCGGGAGCTATTTTTAGTTGGATTATAGCAAGACTGACGAAATAAGTGACTTTCGTTCTGCGGGATTCCGAAGGGAATTAAAAAATGAACTGTTAACGAAGCTGCTGTGGAATTCTCTGAGTGCATTAGTGTGCCGATCGCAATTATTACTTCTGATTGGCTAAATTTTTGGCGTTCTTCCTGCATCAATGTATTTCAACCAATAACGAGAGAGTACTAGCTAAAGGTATCTTTCTACTTGACTGCTTTCGTTTTCATTAACATTAGGTATCATATACAAATTAAGAAACCATTCAAAATGATTCTGCATAGTAATATAAATACTAGTGAATTTCCTAACATGTTCAATAATAATTATGCCGGTTATGTGATTTCAAGCTAAAAGAAGCTGAAAATCATCGATGTTTGATAAATAAATAAATATAGATTATAAAATATTTTGGAAATATAGTAAAAAACCGGCCAAGAGCGAGTTAAGCTCGCACTGAAGGGTTCCGAGAAAAGCAACCGCCGAGTTTCTTGCTGGTTCTTCTCAGTTGGAATGGCATTCCGACTTTCATTCCAAACCAGTGCCAGTGGTAGATCATTTGACGATTCGAAAGCACTTTGTAAAAGTTTATTTGAATAAAAAAAATATTTTGTTCTAGTCTATTCATTTCTATTCTAGTCTATTCTATTCTATTCTTACCCTAAAAATTAATTTAACTTTCTGGTAAAATAACCTGCCGGAGGACGTTGCGTCGCGTCGGTTCAATACTTCAATCAGCGAAATAATGTTTCGAAAAAGGTAAACCTAATCGATGCCTTCTATGCCAAATGGAAAAAAATGTTAGAAAATCACGGTAATGTGCCGCTTTGAAAAGAATTCCTTGGAAAATATCGAAATAACCAGCAAAGTCCTTTTGAATGTGAGCCGACTTATCTTTTTGGGAAAACGAGTCAGGGAAAGGTTAATCTTTCGACAATGCTTTTCAGACTAAGATACTTTTGAATAATATTCTCTTTATGACTGTTTTTTAAGATGAGGAAAGATAAAAGTGTCAATAGAATTTTAAAGATTCTTTATTTATCTTTGAGCATTTAATTATTATCTATACAAAAACTGACTTTTTTTAGGTTTGTTGTTCAGGAGAAACAAAAAAGGGCAAAATATCATTGGCAAAATACCTACTGTACCTACAGTACCGGAAAGTATTAATGTTAAACATAAAGCCCAAAATTATTCCTACTGGGTATTAAAAGTTGTGTTGCTTTGTATGAGTCGTATCTAATAGAGACTGTCTCTGTTAGTCTAGTGGTTAGCAAATGGGAAGGTCCCGGGTTCGATTCAATGTTTGCTAAATCGGGAGTGAATAATTTATTTTGTGGGATAAAAAGTGGCCTAGTGTTATACCTATAAGTAATTATACTCCAGACTATAATCTATTTCTGTGCCAAACAGCCAAATCGTTTAAATCGTTGCGGCGTGAAGAAGTAACAAACGTCCATCCATATATTCAAACTTTCGCGTTTATAATATTAGGAGAGAAAGATAATAAGGAGAAAGTCGAAATACTAACACTTGAATGGTAGTTTTTCAAAACAAGCAATAAGCAAGCACTTTGTATTGTTTTTAAATAACTGCAGTACGGTTTTGTGCAGTGTATATACTCTGCAGTAAAAGTTAGCTACAAAATATTTAAACGCAAAAAATCTGGTAAGTAGAAGAATTTTTACCGTCTAGTTCTAGTAGGTAAAGCGCGCCAAACCAAGTTACGATACTGCATTCTTTAGTGTGATGCTCAGGATTTTCTCACATACTTGTAGGGTACGAAGGTATGAAGGAATGTTGTGTATGTTGGCTTCTCTATTCTACTTTTCAAGTAGGTACGTAAGTATACTTATTCTTAACTTTCTCTCCTTGAGTATGTGAGTTTTTATTTTTTTATTTGGTTTGTCCTTTAATCATGCAGTAGGCCTAGTTGAGGTCCAGGAAAGTGGCATAGGCTACTGTTTTTTCCCGAAAAAACAAAGGGTTTATTTATTTTTGGCTTTTAAAGCCAGCACAGTAGGTATACAAAGCACTTAATTAAAAAAGATATAAAAAACCATAAAAGTAATTTTATTTTAGTAACTTTATTAAATTGACTAACATTTAAGTTTCTTAAAGCTACAAACAACAACATTAATTTAACAACAACTATCTAAGTACATAACATTGTTTCCGCTGTATTGTTGTTGTTAAAAAGTCTTCACACTGACAAACTATTGGGCAAAAAGCACTTTAAAGACCGATTTCACTGATGTTTAACTGTTGGGCATTCTGACAGTTTTTGTAATGAAAATTCTACCAAAATATCAAACTTAGGCTCGGATAAGACTTAGGTATTTTACGTTGGTGAAATCGGCTCTTAGTAAGAAAAAGCATGTCTATTTATTCCATTTCAAGATAAAATTTATCAGGGCTTCTAAAATCTTTCGTGAGGTTCTAGTTTTCCATTTGTACGAGTCGGCCCCAATACAGCACTTAATACCACAAATTATGTTCACAAGGGCGTCTGGCAACAGACCAACAGTCTTAAAAACTTGGCCAAACTACTGGCCGACAGCCACTTGTGAACTTTGCTGCGGTATGAAGTAACTTAGGCTTAGAATAATAATACGTACCTACTCCCATATAATTTTTAGATCTTTTTGGGGTGGAGACTTTTTGAAAACCTATAAAAAGGATTAGGGGTTCTAAGCAGTATCCAAGATGTGGTGGCTATGTTGGGGAAAGTGTTAGTTTGGCCATCCAAAGAGGCATCTTGATCAGTTTTCAGTCCGCACCTGTAACCCTTGGACTATTGAGTACCTAAAACAAATTAAAGCTTTTATTAGCTTTAGTATTAACCGGTATACTAATTACTATTCTGCCAATAACATGTCAGTTATAATATTAATGTTTGTTTAAGATTACTTGCGTATATTCTTACTGATAATTCCAAGAGCTGCAGTATAATGTTACTCACGACGCGGAGTTTCCTGCCGTATCTTTTCGCTAGAACGTGGGGTGGAAAAGGGTTAATCTGCCGGAAACGTGACGTGCCAGCGCCGGCGATAGTTGTTCCGGTGACTTCTGAATGGCACATAATATATTAACAAGAGGGTATTTTACAAATGAACAAATAGTTTTTTTATTTCCGTTTCAGTGTTTTAGTTGCTCTACCTGAGCTATCTTACTCTTCTAGAAAAAAAAAAACTTTCAGAAATCGACCTCCCTGGTGAAGTGTTGAGCGCTGTGGTATTATTACTGGGAGGCCTCGGTTTCGATTCCTGGCGGAGACAATTTGGGAATCTATAATTTCTGAATTGTCTCTGGTCTGGTCTGGAGACATTTTCAGTGGCTAGTTACGACCCCAACATCAAAGACGTACCGCCAAGCTTCCGACACGATGGCGAGTAGAAACCGATTAGGGGTATAGGTTGAATTTACACTACCATACCCTTCCAACCCGCTACCATCTCAGACTGTCACTTACCATCAGGTGAGATCGCAGTCAAGGACTATCTTATCATCTAATAAAAAAAACACAAGAATGGAATAATAATTTTTATATTGTTTTATTTTAAAACTAAAATAGACCTCCCAAGTGAACGAGGAAGAGTGCATGTGCATCCGAACCTTGTATCTCACACGTGGATTCTTTAATTAATCAGCTAATGTCTTCAGAATGCCATTGGAGCTATAGCTATAGCTATAGCATATTGCTATTTTCCTCACGATAGCATTAAAATTATCCGTATAAACTTTTGATATAACTTAAAAGTTTGTTCGGTATTCTTTAACATTAATGTTTGTGGTGGGATTTTTATTACTGTATGAATGTTTCAGGGCTGCTGCATGGCTGAAATAAACTACACGTAATGCACAGTAAAAGCGCATAGAGTGTCTGCTGTGATAGGTATATGCCATCTCGGCGTGACGTGTGCGGAGCGACCGACCGCAAGTGCCGGCTAACTCGCAGCCAACAAGTGAAACTTATGTTTCATGCACAGGCGACTCACTTTGAGGACGTTAGTTCTAGTTAACTATCTATTAAAATATGGCTCACATCCTTGAGTCCTATATATATTCTTATGTATCTATCTATCTAATGGTTGCCTGGTAGAGATTGCTCTGTAGCAATAAGGCCGCCTTTGCATGCGTAGTTTTAAGTTGTATTAAATTTTGTTTTTTTCTTGTGTGCAATAAAGTTTTTATCTATCTATCTATCTATATCTTTGAGAACATTATGCAGTACAGTAAAATCTCCTTATTCGCGCTTCCTTCATTCGCGTTTTCACTATTCGCGGATTAAAAAAATGCGACCCAATTCCTATATTCGCGGCAAGATTTCTCTATTCGCGGATCTAAATTCTAATCGGTACATACATAAGAAGGATTCCAATAGGTATGAAGCCCAATATCCTTTGTAAACGTGTCGTCAAATGGACTAATATTTGAAAAATCTCAGTGAAGGTTTAAGAATGGCAAATGAGCTTTGTGATTTTTTTATGAAAACTGATCCGTCTATAGAACAAAGTCTTATTTTTAAGAGGTCAATTGCTAATGCCACTGCTGAATATCAGTCTGAATTGAAGGAGCCTTTAAAAAGCGTCAAGCAAGAAAAAATTACAAAATTCTTTAAACAATTGCCTAAACCTGAAAATAATAATTAATCAAATATGGTCAAAAACTTAAATTAAATTGTTTTTTTTTTTTTAAATATATATTTGTTTTTATTTTGTCACCTAGGAACGTATCCCCTATAATCCCATATAAATGATCATTCCATATTCACGGTTTCTGTATTCGCGGCATATTTACGGAACGTATCCCCCGCGAATAAAGAGCTTTTACTGTACTCTCAGGAGTGCAGGTTTCCTTACGATATTTTCCTTCTATATTAATTTGATATTTGATTTCTTCAACGCACATAACGCTGAAAGATCAGAGGTGTTTATACTTCCTCTTCTCTTCTCTATCAACCGACAAACATAATGTTATACTGCTGAAGTCTCTCTTTTATGGACTTCCATTTACCTCGTTGACATGACTTCCATATTATATCTGTTGTTGCCGTGATGATTTGAATGCCGTAGCCGAAATCAAACAGGAGAATATTATTAATATTGGACACAAACTCTTACGTCAGTGTATTAATGAAAGTGTCTCTAGCATAGCTAAATTACATTCAAAAACTTTACAGCGCAAGGCTGCAGTTTTCCACCGGATTCAAGGTCTCGCTTACAATTTCATTACAGTTAGAGACTTTTTCAACACACTTGCTCATAAAATGGCTCCCGGTTCACCGCAATTAGGCACACAATGACACCTTTAACTCAAACTGTGACTTTTGATTACTATTATTCACAATGTGAGTTATAGAATTATTTTTTTTAATTTTATTGGTTGAGTTGCTTTGTTCTTAAAAAAGTTTCTATTACAAAAAAGATCCTACCTATTGCCAAGGTACCTATTGCTTGCTCATTTCATACAACTTCGTATTTAAATAGATAATTTCAACTTGTACGTGTTTAATAAATAAAACTGTCACTCAAATATAACTTTTGTTTTTTCTGTAATAAAGAAAACTGGAAATTCCCCATTTTGTACGTGGCTATAAGAGAAAAGCCAAAAAAAAGGTACCTCATTCTTTTAATCTATGGCCATTAAAGGTGCGCGCGCATTCCGGTAAACTGATTAAATCAAATAAACACCTGAATAGGCTGTATGGTCGTTGATCTTTGCCTGCCCTCAAGAGCATCTCAAGAGGGCGAACAAAAGAACAACATTAATTTTTGCCGCCATTGCGAAAAAATTTTCACAACTCGTTTTCACTGTTTTGTACCATAATGTACTATTTTAGTATTATTTTCTTCACAAGTGTGTTGAAAAACGTCGTATGATACACGTGTATATTGATGATTACCGTCCTCGGCTACCTTAAGACCCTCACCTAACGGCTCGGGTCTCAATAGCGCCTCAGCGGTAATCACCAACTTTGACACTTGTACCATAATGTACTATTACCGGAGCGCTGAGAATACTTTGAGGTTACTAATTTATTTAGAAGTGAAGACATAATATATTATAATAATAATTGTGGTAGTAATACTATAATACCACAATTATTATTGAATACTTGAATACTTGATGAGTTATATTATGATTCATCAAGTTAGGTCAGCACATAACGATAACACAGTAATATTACAGAGTAAGGACAGTAATTTATACTGTGATGATAAAATATATGGTACAAATATCATACAATTTTTATGGCTTTATAAATAACCTAACTGTTAAAGGTGCGGATCGAAAACTGGAAGGTCCACCACCATACATCCATCCTCATAAACTTTTTTAATATTAGTATGATATTATTATATTAAGATTAGGATTAGGACAGGATAGAATAATTGGGAGTGGTAGGATTTTTCAGTTTCTAGTGAAGATCATTCGTGCAAAAAGAAGCATTAGAAGAAAGTTCAGCATTGTAATAAAAACTTATCACCTAAACAATTATATTTTCAAGTTAAACTCGCAACCATAGGTACTTGAAAATTCACTTACCACAAGATATCGTAACCATCGCAGCTTTTAAATAACATAGCAAAGTTTCAGAGCGAGAGGTAGCGCAGTTTTGAATATATTTTTAAGTAGTTTCCAACGGAATTCGGCCCGTTCGCCATTTCATTACAGTTGCCGACTTGTACGGGCAACGCGACGTGAAAACTGAATTTTGATAGCTTTTATTTGCAAGTTAACTCGTCGTAAGCTTGTCTTTATTGTTGTTGGGAACACGTTCTAATTTTTAATAGCTTAGCTTTCTCTTTTTAACTGTATTCAACAATTCCAAAAGGAAGGATTGTGATTTTAGCAGTCTATATATGTATGTTTTACCGTAACACCTAAACTACTGAGCCGATTTTGATGAGCAAAGTGTCAATGGATTCAATTCTTTATTATGGTCTGGCTGACGTAGAATACATTATGTACGAACAAAATCAATATACACAATATATTACATCTAATTTTCCGTTGTCGGTTTACAGTTTTTAAATTTTTTTAAAGGTGACGGACTAACTGAATGACTGACTGACTGATCTATTAAGGCATAGCTCGAACCACTAGACGGATTGGGCTGTAATTTGGCATACATATAGCTATTTCAGCGTAGGCATCAGCTAAGAAAGAATTTTTGAAAATTCAATCCCTAATAGAGGTAAAATAGGCTATTGAAAAATCCGAATTTAACGTGAGCGAAGTGCTTATCGGGCAAAAGCTAGTCCTCTTATAGGTAATTGTCTCTGTACCTATATCTTGTTTTATATATATTTTCTTTTTATTTTCAATCGTGTGTATCTAATTTCTGACTGAAGAGTGCTCAAGAGTATTTATTTAATTACAAAGATTTTTCTTGACAATTCGGCCCTAATCTAAGTTCTGGGTGACTGGAAATGTCGGCGAAGGTCGTGGGTCACATTACATTTACTTAATGAAGTCGATCGAGCCCTTGACGTGAGCGACTACGACAAGAGGTCTAAGTAATTTATTTTTGTTTAGAGTTCAGCATCGAATTTTAAACATTTGTTTTATTTGCTTTGGATGAACGTTATTACCTATCACTATTACTCTTCTATCGCTATATGAAAAACTAGATGATACCCGCGACTTCGTCCGCGTGGATTGAGGTTTATTCCCGCGGGAAGTCTCTTTTTTCCCGGGATAAAAAGTAGCCTATGTGCTATGTATGTATTTCCAGTCTATCTCTGTACCAAATTTCAGCCAAATGGGTTCAGCCATTGCGGTGTGATTGAGTAACAAACATACATCCAAACTTTTGCATTTATAATATTAGTAGGATAGTAGTATAAGGTCGTAACACATGTACCTACAATTGATACCATATTGGGCCGTTCAAAGGTAAATCCAAAGCAAAAAATATTTTCAGTTAACGAATAAAACTTTTTACCAACGCACATGATATGCAATCCCTATAAAATCCACTAAAAAAGTGTTCGTAAAAAATAAGCTCTCACCTACGAGAAACATGCAAAAATACATTTCCTTTATAAACTTAATTAAAAAGTGTATAGAACACGTGACTATATTTCTATAAGTACGTGGCCACACTCGCTTTCTCGCTGTAAATATGTTCACAAACATGGATGATGGATGAGAACTTATTTTTTACGGACACTCTTTGACGATCGATAGCGTAATATTTAGTACTTTTTTGATTGAGGACTAAAACATCAATTTTCTGTTCAATCTCACTTTGGTATTATCTAATTATAATATCTATTTGGATGATGGATATATTGTCCAACGAAATTCAAAATTCCCACTACTTTTTCCTTAGCTTTATTCATTAACTAGCTGATTCCCGCGACTTCATCTGCGTGGAAAAAGTTTAGAGTGACAAGCTACTATCCGCGAGAAGTTATGTCTTCTATCTCCAATAATATTTAGTAGATCTTCACCAAAATTAGACAAAATATTTCTTATAGTACACAATTTATAATAAAAAAAAAAGACGTGTGGCACTCGGGGACTGCCGCGGTAAAGCTATTGCATAGCATTTTTTATCAACGCCATCTAGCAGCTCACCGTAGAGGAGTCCCGTGTCAGGTTATTTTCGTTACGGAATTTCTGGATTCGGTTTCCACGCTGGCCCGCGATAGAAGCTATGCAATAGCTTAAAAATAATTATCAAATTCAATTTAGATTTGACGAAGTTATGAAGCAAAATCAATAAAAACTTTCATCCCCTATCCCGAATAAACCTCATTGTTTATCAGGATAAAAATAATTCTATATATTGATCCGGAGTATCAGCTACTACTATACCAACTATCATTCAAATCTGTTCAGTAGTTTCTGCGTGATGCGCGAAGAGACAGACAGATAGACAAACTAAAAATTAAAAAAAAACTGTTTTGGGTTTAAGTTTAAGCATCCTCCGATTAATATTTTCAAAATATATTTAATATACATAATAGTACTTATAGATTGTATACTCTGCAGAACCTTTTCTGTGTGATTGAATTTTGTAATTGACATTTTGTAATCGGAGTTCTTACATAATGTTAGTCCTAGTATATAATTTTCCACGTTTATGCCCCTGAATCACGTAGCTTTTTTGGGCAAGTAACTACAGAGTATTAGATGTTATAACTCGTAATAAGCCTAATATATTACTAACTACTACCTATTAAAATGATTACATCGAAGTAGATGGCAGCTCTTAGTTTTTGAATTTGAGTAGGGTAGAGGAATTAAATTAGATAAAAATAATACAAAAATATAAATTCTATGAAAAATCCACGTGAAAAATTCTAATTTAGGTCAATGAGTATTTTAAAAATAAACACTGAAGAAATCCAACACACTCTTTGATTTCCTACTAATAATTACTAACATTATATTAATGTGAAAGTGTATTCGTTTGTTTGAGGGTTCCCGCGGGATTTTTACAAATCTAACTCTAGGCGAACAAAAGCAAGTTTTTAGAATATTAGTTGAACTTGACTTATATTCTGCTCTCCTCTCCAAATAAGCGAAAAGCTTGCGCTAGGGGTGGGTACGACAATAGTGCAATGGGTGGAGCTCGAACCTGCGACCTTTAAGTTTTCAGTCCGCACCTGTTGGGCTATTGAGGCACAGTATGGTATAATATAGTAAAAGTTTAAAAATACTCAAGGGTCGTGTATTCGTTGCGTTTAATCGCTCACCGCATTACTCACTGTCCGCGCCCGTCAGAATTAAACGATACGTATTCCACCCACATGTATGGACCACTCGCGGTTCATCATCATTAACTGCAATACATTATATTCATCTGAACGTGAGTTATGAACGCTTCCATGGCGCAGTGGTGAGCGCTGTGGTCTTATAACTGCGAGGTCTCGGGTTCGATTCCCGGCGGGGGCAATTTGGGAAATTATTATTATATATTATTACCGTCAAAGACATGCCGCCAAGCGATTTAGCGCTGCGGCACGATGGCGTGTAGAAACCGATTAGGGGTATGAGTACACTGCCATACCCCTTTCAAGTTAGCCCATTACCATCTTAGACTGCATCTTCAGTTACCATCAGATGAGATTGCAGTCAAGGACTATCTTGTCATCGAATAAAAAAAAGTATTGAGCGTAACGTCTTTAAAGTTAGAAGTTCGATTCCCGGCGGGAACAATTTGGGAATTTACAGGCACCCAATTATTCTTTAAAATCTTGTCCTCAATGAGAATAAAACCGGCCAAGTACAAGCCGGATCCACGCAAGAAGGGTTCCGTATCATTGTACAAGATTTATTCTGCTGTCGCATATTAACAAAAATTGTTTTGTGTATTGAAAGTGTACAAACGAATTGAACACCAGCTATTATTAAAACAAGCTTTGTACCAAAATGGTTGGGCAAAATTATTCTGCGAAGAATTTATGTGACGGTCAAATTTTTTTGACATCCCAAACTCGGTAACGCTTTTGAGAGGTGCCTACCTAAAGCTACCTAATATAATATTTAAGCATTAGCCATGAATAATTTAGGTCACACTCACACGTACCTACATATCTAACGAGCTCTAAAGCACGTGTTTTTTTGCTATAGTTGAGAGCCAGAAGAGTGACCATCCTACTTTGTCTGTCTGTCTGTCTGTGTGTTACGCTTTCGCGCGTAAACCGCCGAACTAATTTGAATGAATTGGAGAAACACTCCTGGACTTTAATTATTATTATCAATTAAAAGTCACTTGTTTCAACGTTGAAGGAAAACAACGTGAGGAAACCTGCACACCTGAGAGTCTTCCATTATTTAAAAGTTTAAGAAGTCTGATAAGTTCATTGGGCCAAAGATTGGGCCAGTGTAGTGGACTTTGGCCTGCAACCCATCTCTGAGAGAGAAGATCTGCGCTCATCGTCTGTCATACGTCGATGGGTTGTTGACCGATTTTGATTTTGGTTTTTTTGTTTGCAAGGTGATTTAGTCGGGAGTGTTCTTAGCTATGTATGATGAAAATCGGTCCAAGATGGCCACTGCCACAAAATGGCGGATTACATATTTTTTAACAGCTCCCTCAATATGGAACTCAAATAAAAGGGCTTGACTAGTAGAATACTAAACACTATGATAAATCTCAAATCCAAGATGGCTGCTACCACAAAATGGCAAATTACATTTTTTTTTTATTTCACATGTCAGGGGTGTTTTAAATTTTCAATTTACACTTGTAGACGGTGGTTACTAGGGAATGCAAATATCGCGAGATTGGGGCTCAAGCGAGATCTCGCGAGATTGTAAATAACAATACTGCGAGATCTCGCCAATTTCGAGATCTCGCGAGATTTGCAGTTTTGTGTGTTTTTTTGCAAATAATCACAATATTTGAATAATTAGGAAAAAATAATAAAAATTATAAGTATTATAAGATAACATTTATTTTCACGAATTTTTTCAATAGACTTTTATGCATCAAATTGTCTATAATTTTTTAAGTAGTAAGCTTTGACGTACGTATCTATCAAATCACTGTGGAAGCACTGTATACATAGCATAGTTTGGTTGCCTATTGTAAAAAAAAAAAAAAAAAATATTTTTTGAAAAGCAACTGCTGAGTTTCTTGCCGGTTCTTCTCAGCAGAATCTGCATTCCGAACCGGTGCTGGGTAGATTTATGACGTTATAAGAGCACAAGTTGGCCTACGTGCTTCGAATAAGACTTTTTATGCTCGAGTGCAATCTCGTTAATCTCGCGAGATCTCGCCCTTTTTTCTTCCGAGATCAATCTCGCTAAAAAAGGCCGAGATCTCGCGAGATCGAGATTGCATTCCCTAGTGGTTACGTACGTAACAACTCACTTTATTAACCCATGCCGTAAGTTGTAGAAGAACTTTCTCCGTAAACTCCCAAAGATATGTCATCTCATCATAAGTCGTAAACTCATAACTTATACCAATTAATACTTCCCGACCGATATCGTATTGCAATGATAAGTTTCTTGGACAGTTGTTTGGCGTTGTGGTAAACTTTGGTTGACTTTAACTGTTGTTGGTAGGAAACAATTATTATAATGATAGGTGCCTATTTCCTATTATGGTGATAAGAAATCTCTTCATCGTATCCACTGATCTTTTAGGTAAATGATCTATAAGATCACAAGCGAGAAGCAACTTGAATATCACCTTTTTGACGCTGAAAGCTAACAATTAGCTATTGTATTAGGACGCGTTGGATACAGGCGGCGCAAGACCGAGGCATCTGTGTGTCCAGTATTAGATTGAGATGATGATACTAAGGCTTAAGTCTATAGACCGCAGTCTCACTCAGCTCAGACTCAAGACAAGCAAGAGTTAAAACGAGACAGATTTATGTCAGAGTAAAAGTCGTTGCGACGTCTGAAATCGTGAATCGTAAGATTCAGAAGATTTCAGAAAAGTTAATAACTAAGTAATGTCAACTTATTAATGTTTATCTATCACAGGTTAATATATTCGGAGCGTCTGCACCGATTTTGACGGGATAATCTAGACTTTATTTTCGGAAATATTTGGGGTTCCCTTGTAAAAAAAACTGCTGATATTTGTAACTATAGGGCCCAACGGTTAAACTGATTTTGATAGAATTTGGCACTGATTAAACACATACAATTTTGTTTACAACTCCCTAAAAGAAATAAGAAAGTGCATCAATAATAATCTGGAAGTATTAGGTAACAAAAGTTTCCAAACGTATCTCATACCGGAGAGTTTTCTATGCAGCCTTTGAATGGAGTAGGTACATTTATCTCAATCCATTGAGTTGCGAACGTCTCTGAAGCCTGATCGATCGAAATGAGGGAGCGATTTATAATAAAACGGAGCAAGCATTTGGTGATCGCGACACACGGCCAACCAACATGAAAAAGCACACAATATCTTTGTTTGGTGGGAGGCTTTAGCCGTGGCTAGTAACCCCCCTACCGTCAAAGACGTGCCGCCAAGCGAAGAAAAAGTGATATATGTAAGTGCTCAAAACGCACAGAATTCCGAAAAACGTGTTAAAAACAAAGTGACCGATTTATATCATTTTAGTGCTTGTGTAGACTACGGTCATAATAACATTACGACGAACTAAAATAAAAGACGTGTGGCACTCGGGGACTGCCGCGGTAAAGCTATTGCATAGCATTTTTATCAACGCCATCTAGCGGTGAGAGGAGTCCCGTGTCAGGTTATTTTTGTTACGGAATTTCTGGATTCGGTCTCCACGCTCAAGGCCCGCGATAAAGCAATAGCTTAAAAAAATTCATTTATTTATTCTTTATTGCACCACTAACAAAAAAAATAAATTTACAGAATATATTATTTCAGTACAAAAAAGCGGTTTTAGTCATTGGTAGTGAATAGTTAGATAGATAGATAGATAAAAACTTTATTGCACACAAAAAAGAAACAAAATTGAATACTTCTTAAAACTACGCACGCAAAGGCGGCCTTTTAGCTAACAAAGCAATCTCTACCAGGCAACCATTGGTGACAGGAGTGAAATTAGGTGTGAGGGTAGTATGGTGCAACATAAAGTTAAGTAGTTGTTAACTTTTAGCAGCAATGTGTATAACGTGAAAGAATTTGAAGAAATATGAGGGTGGCAGGGGGCGTTGATGCAAACGATATTTTTCACGGCAATAATTTTATATAAAAGATTGATTATGCCTTTCTGAAATATTCATGTGCCTTTCTAAGTCGACTCCCTGCACGAAATACTTAATTAGGTTGCTGGTTTTCCAATCTCATTGTGACTAATATGGATGTTGCTAACTAATCGAATTAGTAATTCTTTAACGTGAAAACAAGCACATAGTATGGTAGAAATGAACTGTGACGTCATAAATATTTGACAAACTTGTTTATAGTTTAATTCGGTACTTCGAGCATTTAACAACTCCTAGCACAGGCTTTCCGCTTATTTAAAGGGGATAGGAAGATAATATTAGTCAACTACAGCTTGGATGATATTCTTAAAAAAAAAATTCAAATTTAAAACTAACAGCAGACGTCGTGTATTGTCTGTATAGCAACATACGGGAAGTATTATTATTGCTTACTAGCTGATGCCGCGACTTCGTCCGCGTGGATAAAGGTTTTTTAGTTTCCGCGGGAACTCTTTAATTTAGCCTATGTATTAGTCCTGGGAATGAGCTATCTTCATTTCAAATGATTGTTTAACACAAAATTACATGAAAAGTAAAAACAAATAAAAATTTCACCACGTAGGTAGGTGTAGCCTGTAAAATTATTGAATCGGTTTTCATACCTTTATCGTATAAGTTCCGTGTGTGATATCTTCAGATACCTACCATAAGTTTTTATGCGCAGATACTCGCAGATAAAATATCGTAATGTTATCTGCGCCGTGTGTGACAAGCTTTACAGGCAGCCACATATAAAGTACCTAATTAAACATTAAACAATCCGCAGTGAATGCGCAATTTAAAAGTTAATTGACTTTCCTTATCCACAGTCGCTTATAAAACGATTATAGAGAGCCTTTGTTTGAGATACGCAATTATCAAGTTAGTTCAGCCGCCTACTGGACGGATTGAAGATTTTGGAGATGGCACTTTGGTTATCTTTATTTATCTGTGCGTATTCTATTTAATATTGAAGATGAGTTTCACGCTCGATTTGTATAGAGCTGAAGTTTGATTCTTAATTGAATTTAACCAATCTAACTCAGTGAATTTGAGTACACACTGTCTACAAAGTGTCTTAGGTTTATCAGATGTCTAGAGAAGTACTAACTCTGGTGGTAGAGTCTCGACGTGTTATAAAAGCCTGAAATTGGCTTATATGAAATAATTTTTTTTTTTTTTTAATTTTGATATAGTTTCAAAGTTTTAGGGGATGAAAACATTACCTACATAGAAATCATTAAGCCCATGTAACTTTGAAACTACATAATAACAATATTATGTTTCCGAAAATCTGATACTTTAGAGCCAATAAAAGAGGGTGCCACCAACCAGCGATAAATAATGATCGGGTTGTGAGAACCCCATTTATAGTTACAACATAGACTTCATCACGTAACTGCGATAAACGCCACATTTTAAAAATAGAATTCATTTCCCTCTAGGTGTCACTCTACATTTCTATGATTCAACAAGTTATCCGGCTCGAAATCCAGATGTTGCTCCATTCATGATGAACAAAAGCAATGAATACGATGAAGGAGAAGAGTAAAGTATTTATTTGAACCTGTTTAAAAGTATTAATAGTAGATAATAGATGAACGTCAATACTTCTCTCCTAATCTCGTGGTTTGCTACAATATGTTAAATTTTCTAATCAACCCTAGGATAAACAAGTCAAAAGTCCAGAAAGTGATTTGGATTAATATTGCTGAATCAGTGTAGTCGAATGATATTATTATATTCTACTGCTAGTCCTAATACCATCCTATTAATATTATAAAAGCGAAAGTTTGGATGTATAGATGGATGGATATTTGTTACTAAATCAGGCCGCAACGACTACATCGATTTGGCTGAAAGGCCCAAAGATAGATTACAGTCTGGAATAACACGTACCCCGGAAAATTTCCGAGAAAATTCCCGCCAGAATTAAAAAATTAATCCACGCAAAGTCGCGGGCATGTTTTTGATACTTCTTTACTATTACTACTACTTTGAACTGAAAACATTGTGAGGAAACCTGCATGTCTGAGAGACTCTCCATGCGTTAGCTCAGCGCGCCAGAATTAATTTTAATGGATATATTTAATATTAATTCCTTCATAGGTACCTATGTGACATGTGCTAGGCCGTTTCACGCTAATTGGTACTGTACCTACTTCTGAGGGTAACTTTTACATTCTCCACCAGACCAGAAACAACAACACACTCCGATAAGAAGAACAATTGCATCTGTTCGAAGATATACGATCCAGTTTGCGGGTCAGACAACAGGTCATACTACAATCTGTGCCAGCTGCAGTGTCAGAACCAGACGGAAATAGTGACCGTCGTACACCAGGGAAACTGCATACCTTTTAGATATTAAATGTAAATGTATGGTACTACTAAATGAGGCTTTGAATTTTACAATGTAAGGAAGAAAATAAGCATTAACTGCAACAAGATCATCATCAACGGCTCACTGCTGAGCGCAAGTCTTCTCTCAGAGAAGGAATATCTAGCCACAGTCCGCCGCAAATTGCCAACACCATTATGTAAAGACCTGTCTTAGGCGTGCACATATTTTGTCCGGTGGTAGGCTTTGGCCGTGGCTAGTTACCAACCTACCGTCAAAGATGTTCCGGCACGATGGCGTGTAGAAACCGAGTAGGGCTATGGGTTAAATGTAAACTGCCATACCCCTTCCAAGGTAGCCCGCTACCACCTTAGACTGCATTGCCACTTACCATCACGTGAGGTGGCACTCTATGACTATTTTGTGGTCGAATAAAATAAATGTTTCTCCAATAAGAACAATAATTGATTCAGAATTCATGATCCATTGTGCGGATCGGTCAACAAGTATATTTTACATTACGCGAAGGCAGGGCAAAATAACAAAATAGTGATTATCGGCTTATTGCAAGAACTCACTAAGTGCAAATAATCATCAAGTACAGTTAAGAACAGCTTTAAACTCCTCTTGACGAGTTCTATATAATGCAAAAACACACTTACTTCTAGCTATTCAAATTTAGACGTTATGACTAAGCATAAATTCGATAATTACAATTTTGGAACTTTTAGGTTCCATAAAAAATCATGAATTTACATTAATTTAAATATCACTTTAGAATGAAATTCGGTTAAATTCATTATCTGCGCTTAATTACTTTTATAAATCAATGATGTATGAAAAAAACACATTTAAGTAATTTTAATGAATTCTATCAATTGGCTATTGTCTTTAAGTGATTCTTTGCTTAAGAGAATAAAATAATTTATTACATTTTTAAATTGATTAAAAGCATATTTTAGTAAGTTATAGACAGAATTTGAAACATAAAACTGCATAAAACAATTGAACAGATGAAATATGAGAGTAATTCTGATATACCTAAGTACTAAAGTAGTAGGTAATAATGAAAGTGTTAACCGCCGGCAATTAACATGCGAAAAAAATTTAAGACAGTTGTCTTCTCTAGTTAGATGACAAAAAAGAAGACACTTAGGATAGAAATACACAGGAAAAATATCGGTCACAATGTTTGCCCTATAAAAACTACAGCAAACAAATACCTCCACCTAAAACAACTAATCTAGGAGACTGAGTGTAAATTAATGCTCATTAAATTCACTGACGAAGATCGTAACCAAAGTGAATCTTACTGGGCTTTATCTGATTATATAGACATCAGAAAAATTTTATAGAGATGAATATAGTAAATAATCCCCAGAGATGTTTAGTAAATGAAACTAGGAAAAGGACCTCATTTCGTTCATATTATTTTAAGAAAGGCGAATGAAAGATCACGGTTTCTGTAATTATCAAAAATCAAAATCAAAAAAATCAAAATCCATTTATTTGTTGAAATAGGTAGTATATTGCTGTGTATCACTATTTCATGCCGTGAGGCGTACAAATTTTTAGCTTAAAACTAGAAAATATACATTAAAATAATTAACTAGATACATACATTAAATTTTTTTTCATCAATGTATTCTGTAATACAATAAATATAATCATTTGATAATTCTAACTTCTTTGTTAATAGGACCATTTGGTCCTATTAACAAAGAAGTTCAGCATCTTTTGAAGGGCAAGTAAGACGAGGCCAGCTTGAGGCACATAATAAAACAAAGCAGGAAGATGCAGACTTCGTCAAAGAAAACATCGAGGCATTTCCGATGGAGTCACCCTAGTTATCGTAGAAAAACTTCATCCATAAAGTATTTAGAGAGGACTCTATTTATCTCTAAAATGTATAAACTGTACGAAAAAATATGTATTTGTGCATCCAATTATCCGGTATCCATAAACGTGTATCGAAATATTTTAAATTTCCTCTATTACCTGTGGTCTGAAATATATTATGGAAAAAAGAAGTTATGAAGTGGGAATCGCATTGTATCTTTGGATAAAACATCTACCATCTGCAGTAACAGAGATATCTATATTTTTGATACCTATGGAGGACAAAGTAGTAACCAAATAGAGATTTGGTCCAAACAATTTACCTTGAGGTTATTAAACACCAATACCTAGAGGTCTCGAGAAAGTACCTTCATATGAGTGAGTCCAGACTCGAACTCGATAACATTGAAAATCAGATGCGTCTTATGCCAATTTTCCTCATGATAGATCTGTGAAATATTTAAGATAACTGAGACAGTATCTCAAACGATAAATCTGCGGGGCCAAAAAAACACCGTACAAACTGACAATGAATTTAATTAAAATATTTTCATTCTAAAAAAAGCTTATATAACCATGTGCGCCGAAAAAATAATATCTTCAGAACTACATGATTGGTACCAAAATTTACCAGAAAAAGAAGATTAAGACTTTTTTCCTGATGAAAAGTGCTCGAATGCGGAAGATTTGCAGTACAAATATTTTAATTTTTTTTTTTTTTACTATTTAGCTGCTATTTTTTATTGCTTTATGACGCATAATTGTTAGTAATCAAAGTGTAATGCGATTTTTTTTAAAAGGACTGTTTTTCTTTTTTTACGAATATATTTTTTGTTTTTCAAATGACAAAAAATATTTTATTAACTTTTGAGACTAATTCAAACATGTAAGACTGATTAAAAAATGTTTTTCCATTAAAAAACTTTGTTATTAGACCTATTTTAAGAAATACCTAAATCAAACATTGAAAACCATTACAATAGCAAAAAGTCATTAACGTGTCATTGACTTAGTTTTTTGTTTTTTAAAAAAATACTATTAATAAATGTTTAAAATACTGAGTTGATTTTAATAATATAGATATTCAACAACAAAATGTGTTTAATTTTTCTTTAATATAATCATAATTTTAGATGCTATAAGCAATCAAAATTACTAAAACTTCAAAGCTTGTTTTCTCAAACTTTTGAATATGTCGCTTAATGAGTTCTTGCAATAAGCCGACGAATTTATTAATTGAGATGACTGATTTAAACATTTGGTATCATTATAGTAGGTGTCAAAAGACAACATACAGGCAGACAGTAACTTTCGCATATTCATTATTATCAGTATGGATACCAATGTATTAGTACTACTAATACTACATATTAAATAATTTTCAGTAAAACATTTCAGAATCATCCAGAACAATGAACGCCTGCCTGAGCAAACTGCAATAACTAAATTAAACTGCAGTTTACTACACATAAGAAAATAAAGCCTCTACACTAAAACCTCACGCAGACTTCATACTTTTGACCAGCTCATAGTTACTCATACCAAATAATGCCGAAAGCAATTAGTCTACATTCCAGGTGGGAGCGGGTGTGGTTAGCAGCTGTCCAGCTGCCTGTAAACTGTTGAGTAAACAAACAGTTAAGTTTTGAAGAGTTGTAAAGAAGGCGCGGGCGTGCATTGTTATATGAAACCTGTATATAAGAAAACTATATAATCTGAGCCCCTCTGCTTTTATCTCTTTTCAGCATCAGTGTACGGATATCAAATGGAAGCGCTATAATATATGCACTAAACTTTTAAATATTTTCTGTAGTAAATCCGCCAAATTTTTCAGTCCTGCACCGCTCACATTCAACATTTATTTCTACACTGATAGGCAAATTATGTCATTACAACGAAAAAAATAATAAAAAATCACAAAATTTTTAATAAATTGATGATCACTTATTTTTATTAATGTAAGGCAGAATTTGCTGTGTGGTCCAATGCTAGTCCCAGTCTATAGAATAAAATGTTGGTCGTCTACACAAATTAATATTTTACACCTATTGAAATCTCGATCTTGAACAAATAAGTCAAGATTTTTGTGATTAGGTACTTCCGTCATACTCGGTCTTCCGTTTATTTCGATATCGGAAAATGGTATTAAAATACGTGGTCTGCGGTAGACCTAATACTAAAGTCATTTTAAAGCGGTCTTTAGAAGTTCTCGGCGTATATAAAAACTGGGTCGCCAGGTATTAAAGTATTCTCTGTTTTCAGAATAATGAAGTTTTTTATTTGTTCATACCAAGTTATTTTTAATTGTACCGACTATATGTATATTATTATATTATATTTCTGTACCTTTCTCTGTTAAGAAATAATACTAATATTATAATGCGAAAGTTTGTGAGAATAGATGGATGTTTCTTACTCCTTCACGTCACTACGGACGGTAGCTGTGGAACGGAAATAGGTCATGCCCAGGATTAAAAAATTAGCTTAATTTAATCTTGGACAACTAAACAGTTCCCGCGGAAATAAAAAAACCTTAAACCTGCGAGATCACAGTCAAGGACTAACTTATCATTGAATAAAAAAAACACGCGCGACGCGTACCAAGTAATTTTTGTCAAGCTGAGTACTACATTCTCAGATTCAAGTGTGGGTTAAGTTTAAGAAGTTTCTACGAAAGTCCGTAGACCTAGGGGGGTCTTCTAAGCTATTTTCTGTGAAAAAATAAACATTGTTGGTATTAGAGACAATAATAATATAAATAGGGTAAAATAATTATATTCACAGCATTACCGCCGAACCGAACTTGATGAAATTTTGCACAGATAAAGCTTGCATCTGGTAAACAGATTTTATTTCAGGTTAAAGAGTTTTAGAAATCTTAATCTACGCGGATCAAGTCGCAGGCATAGTTAGTTTTAAAATAAAAATCTTACTAGAGTAAAATGCGGTTGAAGTACTCTAAAGCTTAGTGCAGACTGCAGTTTAATCTTGCATATTATTCCAGTTTTATGTGGCTAAGACATTTATCGCGGCAAGCTGCATACTTTTCTGAAGTTCACGGTTTGCTTCGGAATGTTTGCAAGAAACTTCTGGAAAGCTCTAGCATAGTTTGCGCATTATACGAGATTCTTAAGCAAATTGGACCTTTTTCTTTAATTATTTTACAGAACTCTTTAATTGGGTGTTCAACTAAATTTTTTATATATTCTTAAAATAAAGGTTTTTAATATTATAATGCACATTTTTGACCGATTTATTTTCTGTTTTTACAAATATTATTATTACATGTTACAGTAGCAATTGTAATTAATCAAAAAATCATTTTGACCCATAATTATGACCGGGTAATAAGGTATTTCAACATTTTGTGAATTCAACTTTTTAAGGAGACGACGTAAAAGTTTTAAATAAACTTAACTTTTTATTGTAATCGGAATAAATCCTGATGTCTCCGACATTCAAATGTCCAATCCTTTTATGTAAATGTACGGAAGGAGCGGAAGCGAATCGGAACTTGCTCGTTAAACTGAGACGGTTTTTTAAAAGAATAAAAGAATATCTTCTAAGGGTTTCCTTTATACCTTCTCGTGAATGTTTTTGACATCAAACCCGTTTCTAAAGGTCACAAGAAACAGTGCTGACGCCCGCTTTGTCCTCGTGGATTAAGATTTTATTTCATTCAGTGGAAACTCCACATAATTCACATGTTGCATGGACCGTGGTCACGACGGGACTGCGGCGTTGCGAGACGTCAGGTTTAAGCTGTCATGGGTAGAAGCGAACTACCCGCCTTCTTAATCTTTATGCAAGAATCTTATTGTTCAGCAAAATACACTAACAACATTGCTTTTCGTGATGTGTACTCGTCAAAGGTGGTGCTGCAATTCCTAAGCGTTGTGGTCTTAAAACTGGTTTCGGGTTTGATTTCCGGCGGGAGCATTTTGGGAATTTATAATTTCTGAATTCTCTCTGGTCTGGTCTGGTGGGAGGGTTTTGAAGGTAGGGTGGCTAGTTACCACCCTACCTTCAAAGACGTGCCGCCAAACGATTTAGCGTTCCGGCACGATAGCGTGTCGAAACCGATTAGGGGTATGGGTTGAATGTACACTGCCATATTCGTTCCAAATTAGCCCGCTACGATCTTAGACTGCATCGTCGCTTACCTTCGGTGAGGTTGCAGTCAAGGACTAGCTTGTCATCGAATAAAAAAAAGATTTGAACCCAGGAATTAACTAGTTATGTCAGCACTTGGCAGTTTATAAATAGTAAGTAGGTAAAGCGAAAGTTTATTTGCAAATCGTAGTAGTTTAATTTAATCTCGGATAATTATCCTTTTTAATACGGCTAAGCCATTTATCTCAAGGCGCTGCATGCTCCTCAAGTTTACGGTCCGGTCCACTCAGAAATGTTTGCTCACCAGAGATATTTTAAACTTAAATAACTATAGATAAGATAAAGCGAACTGTTATCTCGCCTTATGGAAAGGGGTTCAACCTGAAGATTGAAAAGCGAAGTTGCAAGATATCTTATTATTTTATTCAACCTCTGTTAAATTCTTCTTCGTCTCCTTTATCAGCCGACATAGTTTCAATGCTGGACAAAGGTCTCGTGCATAGAATTTTAATTCAGAAATTGTAAATTCGTAAATTTTCTCTGCTAGGAATCCAACACCTTCCACTGATATACCAAAACTCTCAAATTTGTCAGGACAGAAACTGACTAGGTATTTATTTTTTATTCTCGAATTTTTTTATTTTTATTTTTTTATTTATTTATTTTTTATTTATCGTAAATTTATTCATTTATTCAGACAATTAAAATATGTAATAATAATACTTAATATAATATTAAAACTAAATACTAAATTAAAACTAAAACGTAAATATCAAAAATAAAAGTTAAATATAAAAAATATCATCTAAACCACTGGAACGAGGAAAAGTGCCCAGAACGCTGGCTGCGTTACCCCGTTTTTTTATTTATTTATTTTATATTTATTTTTTAGTTTGAGCAAAGTCAAAGTGTGGTCAATCGCAGCCTTTACTTTATCTACCTACAAAGTTATGTTCAGTAAAGTGTTTTCATTCTTTCCTTACTAATATTATAAATGCGAAAGTGTATGTTGTTTTATCCTTCAATCACGCAGCAACGGAGCAACGAATCGACGTGATTTTTCCTTGCAGAGTGACATAGAGTGATTTTTGATTATCTCATTCCACGCGAATGAAGTCGCGGGCAAAAACTAGATGATTGTACGAACTAATTAACCAAATTCGAATGAATGATTTTAAAATTTATTTCAACTTAAAAATAAAAAATCAACTTACGTCGACGCTGTTTAAATTTTAACAAAATGGCACTTTTCCAGTCAGAAAACAATGCCCCGTCGAACAATACACCCAATTTGTTTAAATTCATTGTTGGTTAATTTAAACCTGTTCGTTACAGTTTGGTTTGCCAGTAGTCTAGTAATTTTGGGATTGTCCTGAAAACTTCAAGTTTTACTCTTATCCATATACATTTTTGATGCCTAAAGGTAATTTTTTTCACAATCCGAATAGTGCTTTATATATATAAAATTCAAAGTCCTGACTGACTGAACTACTGAAGTTAGAAACTTGAAATTTTTACAGTTGGTTCCATTTATGATGTAGGCGCACACTAAGGAAGGATTTTTGAAAATTCAACCCCTAAGGGGATAAAATAGGGGTTTGAAAAATCGAACTTAACATGAGCAAAGCCGCGAGCAAAAGCTAGTGGCGTATAAAGTTTTAACAGTTTTCATATCAGACATAATATTTGACAAAATGTCAAATTCGTTAATCGACTTCTATTATATTTTACACTACACTGGAAGTGCACTGCAGGGATTTTTGAAATTCCAGCCGTAAAGAGTTGAAAAGAGCAAAAAATTGAAAAAATAAATAAATATTTTTTTTGAATCTTTAATCCAGCGAATTAAGCCGTGGCCATCAACTATGACTTCACTGCATCTTTAATTGCTGATTTAGTTATTATTATTATCTAATGTTAATATGAAAAATGATTTTCCGATACGCGTTCCTACAATTTGTAATATACCTAGGTACTTACATATGAAAATGCTACATTATACTATTCCTAATTATAAATTATATATGTAACTATAATTAGGAATAGTATGAAAATAAAAGTAGTAGAAGTAGTGTGTAAATAAAAGAGGAGACATTATGGAGGTGGAGGAGGGAGTATTTATATTCAACAAAAACAATAATTATTTCAAATAACACGGACTTAGTACTTAATCCTTAGCAAAACAATATAATTATGATTTTCACAACAGTGAGTTCAACAATTGCTCCAGATCTTTTTTTCTACGTACTACCAAATTGTGGAATCATCCCCCTTCGACAGTGTTCCCACTTAAATTACAATTTGGGGTTATTCAAGGGGCGAACCAATAAGTTCCTTAAAAGCCGGCGATGCATTCATGGTGCCTCTGGTACTACAAGTGTTCATAGGCGTCGGTAACCACTTTACATCAAGTGAACCGCCAGCTCGTTTGCCCGCTATTCATATAAAAAATAAAAAAAATATCCCTAATTAACAAAGCGTCATTGAAAACATTTGTAAAGATGGGAAATACATTCCAGAAGAATGTTTTCATATCTGGCAAACATTCAGAGAGCCCTTATGTTCATTTAATGACAATACTGAATACTAATGACGTATCTTGGCAACAAAGTTCAATCATTATACGTCTACATACAAGTGTAAATTTTATTAATATAAACGTAAAAAACCGAATTTCTTTTTACAAAACCGACTTCAAACGCCATTACAAAGTATATCAATTGTGCCCATAAAATTTGAAAAGTTCCCTCGATTTCTCCAGGGTCCCATCATCATCTGATGATGGGACCCTGATCTGATGACAATGGGACCCTTTCAAACAAAAAAGAATTTTCCAAATCGGTCCAGTCGTCTTCGAGTAATCGGGGAACATAATATGTACATAAAAAAAGAAAAAGTTTCCGACGAATTGAGAACCTCCTCCTTATTTGGAAGTCGGTTAAAAATGTAAAACAGTGTAAAACCACGATTGACAATTCAATTGACGATTCGAAAGCACTTTGTAAAATTTAAAATAATCCTTTTCAATTCTATTCTAAATATACAAATACCTACACATGTTAAACTTATAACACTCCTATTTTTACGACAGAGGTTAAAAATCGTGATAAACAAAATATAGATTTTTAAATGATAATTTTCAACTTAGCTTGAATATCTATATATATAAAATTCAAAGTCCTGACTGACTGACTGAGATATCAACGCACAGCCTAAACTACTGAAGTTAGAAACTTGAAATTTTTACAGTTGGTTCCTTTTATGACGTAGGCGCACACTAAGAAAGGATTATTGGAAATTCCACCCCTAAGGGGTTTAAATAGGGGATGGAAGTTTATATGAAACTCCGTCATTTTTCAAGCTGTTTCCACCAAAGTTGGTATTTGAGCTTTCAGTTAAAAATAAAGAAGTACGTGTGTCACAGTTTTTGAAAATTCCACCCCAAAATCTAATTCCACGCGGACGAAGTCGCGGGGGCAAAAGCTAGTTTTGCTATAAACGAGTCACATACTGTATCTAGGATGTCTATAAAAATACTATGTCAAGTAAAATTTTATTAAAGTTTAAAGTCGACAAATTAGTGCCATGTCGCACGTCGCACTTTGCATACAGGAACTAACTAAATAGGATCCGCATAAATCTAGATGAGCTTATTTTAGTGATTCCTTCTCATTGCGGCGGCGTAACCTTCTCTGGCTTATGATGTATGGTACAAAGCATAAGCTTATAGCAATAATGCTTAAGCGTAATTTTAGCTGCTATTCCTTTTCCTGATGTGCTCAACCTTGGATTAGCATTATTAGGTAGGCGTTTGGTGATACGTTAATCAAGATTGCACTTTTCATGAGTAGTGAAAGTTATCATTTTTCATGATTCCTGGAGACACGCTCTAATAATATTAACTGTAGTTTGTTTTCATCATTTCTCCTCTAATATACGTAAGCCGTTTTCTTCCACTTGCTGTTATAATTTGCGGTACTCTTCATATGTGAGTGAATTAGCGGCTATATTTTCTTTTCTATCCAATTATTAATATGATTGGATTTCATGGACTCTATGTAAAAATTATTTCCAGGTATAACTTATCATTTGCAGTACTGGGAAAATATATAAAGTAAGTTATTTTTTTTTGAGGTTGGTGTAATAAAATGTTTAAATAACCTGTCAAATCTCAAAGTCCACGCAAAAAAAAAACTTCCGCTTTTTCTTATCATTTGCGCCAGATTTCGTGACTTGGTGAGCTAAAACCGTGGTTTTGCTTTACGTACGTTACGTTACATTAATGTAATGCTTTTAGTAGGTGAAAATAAATGTGGTTGATTTTTCAACTCTCCATTAAGTCCTTCGTATAACCTTGATCCGCTAACTCTTATCAATAGCGGCACTTTTCCTGAGTGGGTGAGCCAAACCTTAGTTTTGCTTTATTGTAATTCCGGAGTCACGCTCTTGCTGGGTGTAATTAAATGTGGTTGGATTTCGTCGACTCGCAAGGGGATTATTGCTCTATTCAAGAGGCTGTAGGAAGTAGGTGATACTGCTTCCTTGGTTTACTAAGAAAACATTCACTATACATAATTTTCATAACATTCACACAAGTGAAATCGGAGTTAGTCAATCAGAATGTCAAGTTGTTAAATGCAAAAAAAAAATGTAATAATTACAATTTATATTTTCAAGTTAAAATTTAATGCAAATGCCTCGTCTAGCAAACTTAAGATTTTTATTTCGTTGACATTTCATTAGGCATAGATTTAAGAAAGTTTGGTTTGTCGTGGTGCACACAGGAAAATAGACGTTAGGGCACTTTTCACAGGGCACAGTTCTGTTTAGCGGCGGCAGAATTTCCTCGACCGGCGCTCTCGTCGTCCATTTCCTTGTAGTTGCTGGGAAGGAATTGCTCGACAGTAGTAAAAGTATCAAAATTTTCACTGTAATAATAAAAAAATTGTAAATAATAAAATCTATACTGAATCTGTCCGTTACTTTAAAGTGCAAACTACTAAAAAGATTATATAGAGCACAGAAATTTTATTATATAGTGTTTTATATTCCGGAAAGTCAAAGATTTTATAACGGTTAAAGAAAAACTACTTAAGAAATCCTGAAGAATAACTGAACGTTCTCTGTTATCAAACGTGTGTGAAATCTGTGATTTCGCACTTAGTCAAAACATTGGTGCCCTATGGCCTAAGCCTTGGAATCTTACTGAGCGCAGGTCTTCTCTGACAGAAGGGTTTTAGGCCATAGTCCACCACTCTGGCCCAATGCGAATTGTCGGACTTCACACACCTTCCAGAACATTACGGAGCTCTTTAGGGAATATGGCAGACCACAGCCCTAGCCAGTACTGATTGGAACCTAAAACTCTTCTTATTCTGAGAGGGAAGTTGTCAATGAATCAACAAACACACAAACTACTAACACATAACCCGTAAGTCCATAGTAGCTACAGTTGGGTAGAAACACCATTTAGAGTATTTTTTCATTTTTCAGGAGAAGTAATTTCAACCTATTACGAGTAGGTATGTAATGAAAAACAGCTATTAGAAAAATTACGATTTTGTTGCCATAAAGTCGTTATACCTAATAGAATGGCGCTACACTCGTGTTTTCCTAATTGAATTTCCTTTTATGAATCGGTCGATGAAAGTTATGTGCATAATAAAAACATTTTTATTTCTTATTGTGTCAATTAAACACATAAATAATAAATGTTGTGATGTAACTTTAATTTAAAATGTGTTTGATTTTATGTTAAGTTTATAATAGCGATGGCAATCCTCGAGAACCTTCATGGCGCAGTGACGAACACTGTGATCTTAATAACGGGAGGTTTTGGCTTTGCAGGGGTAAAGGGGAAATTAAAACTTCTAATTGCGATTTTTTTGATTTGCGAAAATTATTTATTTCAAGCCAAATTGTGGCTGTTATGACAAGTCAATAATCTACCACCGGTTCGAAAAGCTGATTCTGCGGAGAAGAGCCGACAAGAAACTCAGCAGTCGCTCTTTTCAAACAAAAATTATTACAATTTGTAGCTTATCTATCTAGTGGACAGCTGAAATAAAGCAGATTGTTTTAAACAACTTTGTCATAAAGGAATTATTATTGAATGTGTCTTTACACTGTTTAAAATGTAATGGTAAATCTGCCATTTTTTTCGGAATAAAGTTATAGTTTCTACGTATTTCCTTATTTCTAATTTTATAACGTAAGCGATATTGCGACTAAAGCTGAAACTCTTTGAGTTTTTTTTTTTCGTAAATGCAGAGGTATCTGGCCAGAATTTAAAACCCCAATCCTTTGATTGAGCTCAAAGTCTAACAGACTAAGAAAAATTAATTCCTTACACGTAGTTAGCACAACTCTTTGAATTTAAAAGATCAAATCAAAAAGTAATTTTCACTAAAATGAACTTTTTCTTCTCTGAATTGAAATTTCCATTGACTCCTGCTGTTTAATTAATTGATTAATTAACAATAGTCCTGGTTTTCATTAAGAATACCTAGTTTGTATTGTGAAATATCTTTTAATTTCAATGTCTTTTATATATTTTTTGATTCGATGACAAGATAGCCCTTGATTGCCATCTCAGCTGATATTAAGTGACAACGCAGTCTAAGATGGTAATGGGCTAATTTGGAAGGGGGTATGGCAGTTTTAATTAAACCTATGCCTCTAATTGGTTTCTATCCGCTATTATTCCAAAACACTCATCACTTAGCGGCGCATTTGACGGTAGGGCATCTAATATAAATTACGATTAAAGAATCCTACCAGATCTGACAAGTAACAAAAGTTGTCACCGCCGAGAATCGAACCCGTGACCTCCCTTTTTATGACTACAGTACCACTGCTCCAAGAAATCATCATCATGATTAACAAAATCAAAACAGAAAATTATAGCTATATCTTCTTCTTTTTCTTTATCATCCGATTGACGTGGACAAAGGTCCCTTGCATGCACTTCCACAGGCTTTGGTCTTGCGCCGTCTGAGTCTAGCGGCTCCTGAGACTAGTTTGATTTGGTCGGTCCACCTAGTAGGGGGTCTGCCAATACCGCGCTTCCCGGTACAAGGTCGCCACTCCAGCACCTTGGAACCTCAACGACTATCAGCTCTACGAACTATGTCCCGCCCATTTCAATTTTCGCGACTTGCTGATCTATTTTCAAAAACTTTGGTTCAAAAATACTTTTGCAAGCATTAATAATAATTCTCTGAAGATGTAAATAATGAATCTAACACCAGTTTTGAACGGTGCGGTGTAGATAAAAGCTCTATTCACTTTATCTCCGTCCGTACCAAGGATTTCAATCTAGATGAAATGAAAAAGGCAGACGTAGAGCTCTTATTAATATTCCGGCGTCCAGCTTCGATGCAAACTATTTGTTTAAGTCTCTGCTTTGTAATGTTGCCTTGGTGAAATCCCTATGTACATTTTAATGAAGCTGGGCCCTGATACGCTTTTTAACCGACTTCAAAAAAAGGAGGTTATCAATTTGACACATGTGCACATGCACATACTACATAGTACTATTGGAGCTGCAAAAAATTCCTATATGATAATTGTTCACGATTGAACAAGAGAGTTTTTCTTCGTTGTAGTTTGTTTATTAGTTCACATTAGTAATTGGTTTAATTTAGTTAAAATAAAACTTGTTTGGTAAGCCGCAATTAGTCCTCTTTATATTACCCAAAGACAACAAGAACAAGCAGGTAAAATAGTGATGTGACATTTCACACAAATACAGACAAATAGTGATGTGACACCGCCGCGCGGTAATAATTTTAATAGATTATCATATGGAAAACAAATATACAGAATTTTATAGATGCTTGTTTATACGTGTTTTTGTCCAGACATTTATCCGAAACTAATTATCAAATTATAATTATTTATTATTCATTTGCTTACATCTACTTCAACTAAGAGAACAGCAAAGATATCATCAAAATCGCTACAGAAGTTTTTATGATATGGGCTATATATGCAATGGTCTAGCAGTCTAGCTTATTGATACGAGCTACAGGTATGTATTAAAGGTTAATTTTTTCTGTTATTAGTACTAAGTACATTCGGCACCATAAGTATAAGAAGCCACTATGATACAATATAGGCAGGTTAGTCGAATATCCTGCTATACACACAGAAAGATGCGAGGTTGCAAGCGAGGAAGTTCTAGGTGATCGTGGTTTTGGTCGAAAAGAAGTCAATGAACTGAACAGCAATGCTTTTGGTCAAGAGTCAACATTTCTTTTGTTTGTCTTGGTTAGTAAAATGAATTAGAGATATTAATTACATAGACGATGCTCGCGATTTTATCCGAGCAGATTTCATTTCTGCGGCAACTCTTCAATTTCCAGGATTCAAATGTTAATGCTGGGTATGAACTATCTCCTTTCCCAGCTAAACCGGTTCATTCGTTGTAGCGTGAAGAAGTAACAAATATCCATCCATCCATTCTCATAAACTTTTTATATTAAGTAGGATAAATGAAGCAATATTAAGGCTTTCAAATGAAAATTGTTCAAGTGAAATTTTAGTTTTCTTACATTATTACAAAGTAGAAATGTAAGTTTGTGTTACTGTCAAAAGTGGTCTTATTAAAAAAGCTCTGCAATTGTAGCTAGCTCATAGATTTAAGATTGGTAGTTGCTACGGCTGCCAATCATAAATCTATGAGCTATCTATTAATTTTCAATAATCAAAAGCTTACACATGTGTACAATCAAATTTTGCCCAATTAGGTTCGTTCCAAATTGATACAATTAATGTTTGTCTGGCAATTGTACGGAATATAGTTTATAAATTAATTAAACCGAGTTTTGCAACGTTTCAAATTGCGATAGTCAACAGAATATTATTATGTTGTTATGAGACAGGTCTGTAATTTAGCATTATTGGAATATTCACGTACTACGCCGATTTTTCATATAATTAGTGAAGGTCAAACTTTTTTCGTCTCAGTGATTGATTATGATTGTAATGATTAATAATGGAGGTTAAAGTGTGTGTAGTTTTACCACAATCACTGATGTATTTAAAGAATAACTACGTTACGTCTAAAACGTTATAATAAAAATTATAGGGTAGGGTAGAAGGCGGCACTCCTTGAGACGGCACGCATTTTGAGGAGCTTCCTCACTCTGGAGCCCTGACCACTGGCTGCTTGGGTCACTACCCCGCAGCAAGTGGGATCCATTCATTTTATTATTTTTGATAATGTTTTAATACTTGTTTAATGTATTTTTGTAAACATTTTTAAAAATAATATAATGTAATGTGTGTAAAAATAAATGATAGAAATTATATAAGATGTTAAGTTTTGCTGACACTTTTAGCACAGTCACTGCTATAACTGACAGATAAATATGCACATAATATATTCCACAGGACTTGGTATCCAGGGACTTCCTGCGACTCGTCTAATGTCGTCGATCCGCCTAGTAGAGAGTCCGCTAACATATTATGCTTTCCGGTGCGGGGTCGCCACTCCAGCACC
Source organism: Hipparchia sbordonii (assembly GCA_038048805.1). NCBI lineage: Eukaryota > Metazoa > Arthropoda > Insecta > Lepidoptera > Nymphalidae > Hipparchia > Hipparchia sbordonii. The sequence continues at coordinate 12,802,631 of CM076103.1, forward strand.
TTGGACCCCAATGATTATCTATTCTTCAAATTACGTGGCCCGCCCATTTCCACTTCAGCTTCGCGACGCGCTGAGCTAATCGGTAACTTTGGTTAATATGATCTGCCAGGGATATTCCGAGTATAGCTCTCTTGAGTTTTGCTTAATTAGAAGTTTAAATTAAAATAGCATTTTCGTAATAGGTATTCGTATATTGTATTTAGTATTAACCTACCCAGTACATTCGAGCGCACGGAAAACCCTTTGTGAATACAGGCTTCACTTAGTTCATAATTTTATTTCTTTTCACAATCACACTAATATTATAAAGGCGAAAGTTTGTATGATACATTAATCTGTGTGTGTGTGTGTGTGTGTGTGTGTGTGTGTGTGTGTGTGTGTGTGTGTCCGTCCACCACACGGACGAAGTCGCGGGCATCGTTTAGTAATTAATAGTCGGGGAATATCCGGCATGGCCCAGTTCTAACCATTTTCACTATGGGTTTTTTCTTCTTGTTGTCATTGGCACACCTCAATAGACACTCGTTGGTGTAGGTGGCATTGTCATCCGCGCACACGGGAATGTAAACGCGGGGGCAATTCCTACATTTTGGGGACCCCGGAATGTCCGCCAAGTTTGGGACATCCATCGAAAACAAATTCCAGAAATCTTTAAAAACTTCCTTCGAACTGCTGGGGTACTGTTGTGTACACAGAATAAGTAGTCCTGAAATAGAAAAAAAAAAAATTAAATTTAATGATTTTTGGAAGTCATTCGCCCGCGACTTCGTTCGCGAGGATTTAGTTTTTAAAATCCCGCGAGAACTCTTTGATTTTGCGGCATACAAAGTAGCCTATGTCACTCTCTCGGTCCTCAACTATTATTCCCTTGCAAAAAAACACGTCGATCCGTTGCTTTGTTGCGGCGTAATTGAAGGACAAACCAACAAAAAAACACACTTTCGCATTTATATATTAGTGGGGATGGGGATTTCGTCTCAAAGATTTATATTTTTTATCGGATCTACTTCATTTTCAAATTAGATTTTTTTGTGTGCTGCGCTAGATACTAATCTTAATTTTCCATACCAATAAATAGACTTTTCCTGGACGTTTTAAACATTATTCCCATTATGCGCTGGCTTCACAGTGTCTCAACGTAACTTAATTATAACTTAGTTATGGGTAAGATTTTACAGCGTTAATTAAACTACGTTTTAGTGGTTAATTAGGGAGGATGTAATTAAATGAGCAGCGTGGTTGTTCAAATTAATTATTATTTTATACCCATTTTAAAGTACACTAATATGCGCCCCCTGCATTACTTTCAAAATCTATTTTAAAAATGTGAAAAATATTTACATAATATTATACCAAAATATGTCGGAGTGATCTCATCGTTCAATTTATGTAGACAACCGAAGCGTATCATTTTTGAAAGTTCTGAGTTAATGTTTGTAAGACAAAATATGCGAAATCGTGTTTACACGCTCTTGTTATGATATCCGTGTTTATGGTTCAAAAATACACGAACTGAAACAAAGAACTTTACTCATAAAAATTTTCGAGTCCTATTCTTCAGATTTCCTCATGATTCTTTCCCTTAACGTTAAGTAGGTACTTATGTCATATTTAATTTTATTTTTAAGCTATTGCATAGCTTCTATCGCGGGCCAGCGTGGAGACCGAATCCAGAAATTCCGTAGCGAAAATAACCTGACACGGGACTCCTCTACGGTGAGCCGCTAGATGGCGTTGATAAAAAATGCTATGCAATAGCTTTACCGCGGCAGTCCCCGAGTGCCACACGTCTTTTTTTTAATTTTTCTCAAAACAATAACAACAAGGAATTAGTTTAAAGTTGATATTGTATGACACGTCAAAACAATATTGAAATAATACTGCTTTTCGTGTGCAGGGACTGCAGCTTTGAGCGTTCATTTTTGTTGATTGTATCATCATTATTCAGTTATCATTGAAAAAATTGTTGGTTTTTTAATGTTTTTTTTTAAATCAATATTATTATTATCGGAAAAAATCCCTTTTACAACGTGGATCCATAGAATGGCTTTAATGGCTTATACCGGAAGAGCTTGAGGTCTAGAAAGGGTCGCCCTCCATTACACACCAATCGAAGGTAAGATTCGCATTGTGATGCAAAATTCGAAAAACCCGAAAAAAACGTGCTCGCCACGGACGTTCTATTACACCGATGACTTCATTCATTTTTAAACAGATTTAAAAATTCATATTCAATATCCTACAATACAAACATTTAACATTTTATCTAGCGTTTTAAAAATATTTTGTGTTGATTAATAAGAATTTTGAAGCCTGGATAAACCTTAACAATTCAATACACTATCTTGCGAAATAAGAGTTAAATTTTATTCGAGTTAAAAATTAATTATACCGTTTTAAGGCTTTTTTTTATGATAAGATTATATTCCTTGACTGCGATGTCACCTGATGGTAAGCGATGATGGTAGCGGGCTAACTTGGAAGGGATATGGCATTTTGTGTTGTGTGCACTGTGCATTCAACTCATACCCCTAATCTGTTTCTGGTAACTAGCTACGGCCAAAGCCTTCCACCAGGCAAAACGAACAGACGAATATCTGTATTTATAATATGTATGTTTTTATAAATACACAGATAGGTATTACATAAGTGTTCTTTCTGAAATTTTGGTTGTATAAAAAAGGAAACACAGCTACCACGTCTACATCTATGGACATTCAGTTGTTTTTCTGTTACCACCATTACTGCATTTATACATTTCTAAATTTATAAATTACTAGATGAAACTCGCGACTTCATACGAGTAGATTGAGGTTTTTTATTCCCGCGGGAACTCTCTTATTTCCCGGAATAAACTCTGTGCCCAGCCAAATCGGTTCAGTCGTTGCGATGTGATTGAGTAACAAACATACAAACTTTTGCATTTATAATAATAGGTTTTATTATTTAAATTTATAAGCTATTTTATAAATTTATTTCAGTACATCTATTTTCATACATATATCTCGGAGTTAGCGTTGATTCCCCCAAGACGTGGCCCAGTCTCTTTTATGAAAGTATCCACATTGCGTTTGTTTTGGCAATGACGTCTTTTACTTGCGTAGGGAAAATAAAAGACGTCATTATTTCAGTAGGCTATATATATTGAATATTGTGTTAGCGATATATTGAAATAGTAAAATGTAGGTATTGAAGGTGGTTTGATAAAATTAGTAGTAGGTAGTTTGACTTTGTTGATGACGTAGGCGCCGGTCTGGTGCCGCGCCGTTAGTATAAATACAGCGCTTTAGACGTTATTAATTCAGTCTCTTCCTGAGACTCATACGGCTATTGGATGCTCCCGCGTCTAGGTCGTTGTATTTGATTGACGGGTGGTGATAGCAATCACGCCCTAATCGAATATATATATTACCCGTAGGTTTAGATGAGTGTAATTAATTTAATAATACTTAGATATGTTTGATAGTTACCCTCACGTTCAGATGGTGGTTTGTCTGACGTGTTGTGGTTAAATAGGTTAGATGTGAGGACAGGGGCCGTTATAAGGGGCGGTTGGAGACGGCTTTAGGTAGGGTTTTAGCGTTTTTTGTGTGTTTATATCAGAAGTGGTATGGCCGCGTTCACAGTTCAATTATTATTGCCCACATTAAATTTTTGTCAGTTTAAAATCAGTCAAATTAAAACGTGAGAAATTGCTTATTTGGATCATTAGATAAAGTCAGGTTAGACCGAGCAGTGATAATAAAGAGGGTTGATCAGGAATATTGCATCATTGACATTTTGTGTTGCACAGTTTAAGTAATGAATAAATGAATTTGAATGAAGAACGTCACATTGGATTGCGAGCGCCCGAGCTTGAGAACGAACACTTAAGTGAGCTAAATGTTCTTTAAGTGCAAGTGGTTTTCAATATGACACATCTGTCTCCTAAGTTTGGCAAGTTCCCTTAGGTGGGATGGTCATGTTGAATGAGTTCCGGGGTCGCATGATGGACAGTTTTCACCAACTTTCAACGATGACACATCTGTCTCCTAAGTTTGGCTAGTTCCCTTAGGTGGGATGGTCATGTTGATTGAATTCTGGGGTCGCATGATGAAATATTCCGATGAGTGTAGAATGATTGATGAGACTCGTGGTGTGCCCGGGGCGGTCACCATGTAGGATGGCCGTGTTAGCGATATATTGAAATAGTAAAATGTAGGTATTGAAGGTGGTTTGATAAAATTAGTAGTAGGTAGTTTGACTTTGTTGATGACGTAGGCGCCGGTCTGGTGCCGCGCCGTTAGTATAAATACAGCGCTTTAGACGTTATTAATTCAGTCTCTTCCTGAGACTCATACGGCTATTGGATGCTCCCGCGTCTAGGTCGTTGTATTTGATTGACGGGTGGTGATAGCAATCACGCCCTAATCGAATATATATATTACCCGTAGGTTTAGATGAGTGTAATTAATTTAATAATACTTAGATATGTTTGATAGTTACCCTCACGTTCAGATGGTGGTTTGTCTGACGTGTTGTGGTTAAATAGGTTAGATGTGAGGACAGGGGCCGTTATAAGGGGCGGTTGGAGACGGCTTTAGGTAGGGTTTTAGCGTTTTTTGTGTGTTTATAATTGTATACTTATCACTAATTGTAAGTAATTAAGTGTATAGCTATAAAGAGAATATCTGTCTACGACAGACAGGTGATCTAATATTCAGGATTCATACTACACAAAATAATTAATTAATAACTTTAATAAGAATTCAGTTGTATACGATCAATTAAACCAATTATTATATCTTGTAGTCTTTTATAGTGCTTGCATAGACATAAAGAAATAATGAAATGTCACATAACTACTCTTAAAATGGATTATTTTAAGGGGCATTAGAATACTTACTGGTTTCTGTATGGTGGTAATTTTAGGATAAGATTTTTTTTTTCCAAAATCTATCTAACGTAGGACCTAGAACCCATTTATAATCTTTATTGTAGTAAATTACTGTATTATAAATGAATGGAATTTCGAATTTATAATGGAATGAAGGACTAATCCTTCAATCACGCAGCATCGGAGGAAGGATTGACATAATTTTTGCCTGGTATAGGTCAGGACTTGGAGAGCGTGAGGCTACCTTTTATCCCGCTGAAACGGAAAGTTCCCGCGGGATTTTTAAAAACCTATCTCCACGCGGATGAAGTCGCAGACAAATGGATCGGTTTTAAAGAAGCCGGAACACGGTGTGATAAGCGACCTGAAAAAAGGGAATTCGGTGCTCGTTATACGTATGCTAAGGCAGAATCCCTTTGACCTCACGTTCGAAGCGTTTTCTCTTTTCACGTAAAAACGTAAATGGTCTTTACATTACAGCGTATAGAGGACGGTAGAACCTTGGGCATGTCGTGATTCCGGTATCATTAGCTGAAGGGTTCACGCCACGGCATTGAAACATTTTTTCGCATAAACACGTAGGCTTATTTTGTAGGTAAAGATCGTTGTAATTCAAATGGTTTAGGATCATCCTCTCCATCAAAGGTATGTAAAGTCTGCCGATCGGTGCTTGGCTAATGGGATGGCCTATAGCCTATCTTTTTCTCATTCTATGAGGAGTACACCACACTGTGGCCATAATATGAGCATCCCGTTTTCACTAACCACACCTAAACCATCTCCTAATTCGGAGTCTCTTTACGTATGTAGTCCCTAAATACAATGCCCTCCCTATGTTTACTAAAAGAAAACGAAATTGATAGAAAGCCCCTAAAAGTTAGGGAACGTTAGTGAAAATGGGCATAAATGCTTAACATCTTGACTGTACTATTTTCACAAATATATAAATGAATTAGGAGACCCTGCCCAGTTGTGATGATGATGACTAATCAAGTGGGCATTCTTAGACTTTCTAGTAAGTATATAAAAAATATCAAAAATATGGCTCCAGGATACAAGCTATCGTTGTCTTGAGTTTGGTGAAGATCGGTTCAACGATTTAGCAGTGAAAATGTAACAGACAGTCATCATTGTTATCAGCAACCCTTAGCACAAGTCTCCTCTCAGAGAAGGGTTGTCAGAGAAGATAATGCAAATTGGCACACATACATTTTGAGAACATTGTGGAGAACTCTCAGGCATGCGGGTTTCTTCACGATGTGTTCCTTCACCATTGGAGCATGTGATATTTTCAATTGATATAACAGCAAAGACTTAGCTGAGCGAGCCCGGGATCGAATTCGAAACCCCTCTAGATGGAGACCGCACTAAACACTAGGCTATCATTACAGTACAGACGGACAGTTTCCTACATGTTCATATTTATCATACTATTGTGGTTAGCTACTTAGCTTAAAACTGGAAAAATAAAACCACCAAATAAAGAAGGTCAGGTAAAGAAAAGCGACACAACGTAAACGAGATAATATTTCCTTTTATTGCTGGGTTCAGTCATAAATACATAAAGTAGCTGTTGTAAGAATGGAAATAATGTTTCGTAAAACCGATTTTTACCTTTGGGAAATTTTAAGCCTGTTCTCTTTTTTATTATTTTTGCTGTAGGTATTGTTTGCTTTTGAACATCTGTTACTGTTTGTTGTTATATTTTTGTACTTACCTCTTGTGTGATAAATAGTAAAATGTTTTGTCTAGTGGCTAACTTGTTCGGCTATGGATCATGAGATTCCGGGTTCGAATCCTGGGTTGGGCTTAAAAAGTAATTGGGGAAGGAGAAGAAGAAATTCTCAGTAAAAGCCTGGAGTTAGGAGTAGGCAATGTTCCCGTGCCTCGGAGACTATATAAAAATCCCTTGGTCCTGTGCCTGAATTCTACGGGGGCATGTCGGATAGGATATCTCATCAGAATATGAGATTGAGAGAACAGAGAGTGCACCTGTGGTGGCATATATGTATATTGATGTACACTATAACAGTAGTGTATATTATTGCGTCATAAATACAACGGACCAATAAATATAGTAAAATTATCATCATCTGATATCTCGTTAACAATGACCTTTAAGTATCTAAACAAGGTTTTGTAGTAAAGTTCTTTCAATTCACGAGGGAACGTGGCTCATGGTTGTGTGTGTGTCGTATCTGTATAAGTGTGAGCTTGAGCTTGCTTGCGCCTAACCGCTCCCACCTAGGGTCCTAACAGGCACGCACACTTACGCAATGTGCGTGTACGAGTACACGACGTAACTACAAGTAAAGCGAACGTAACTTAGTGAGATAAACGTACTATAATAATATTTATAACAAAGTTTTATTAGCCACTTTCCACATGGAGGGTACATAGAGGACCATCTTCCTTTTTCCATTGCGTCGGTACGTTAAACAAGGCCCCAGTCGCCTCAACGTTTTTTTCAAGCATTTGAGAACACAAGCGTTCACATAAGTGATGTTTTCGTTGGAACACGCTGGCCAGTATACTCTAGGGCACTCACAATTTTCGATTTTCTCTAAGTCTTTGAAGTCTTTAGTCTTCTTCGAGATTTGAAACGGCACCGTCAGCTGATACGAAGAGATTATATCGTCTATTCTCGCCGATAGAGTCGTTGAAAAATCTGTTGGGAATCAATAAGAAAGTGTTTTGTTTTTATAACAGTAAGTAAGTACATTACATGGAATTACTAAAAAATATCTTAATTAAAATTAATTAAGTATATATACAAAAAAAAACGCTTTTGTGTTAAAATGTAAATAGTGCAGGGCTAGTACGCGCGTGGCGTTAGAGGAATTAATTAATTATTATGACAGAATCTATTCTCTAAAAACTTTTCTATCTATTCTATAGAACGACTAGCTTTTGCCCCCGCGACTTCGTCCGCGTGGAATTAGATTTTGGGGTGGAATTTTCAAAAACTGTGACACACGTACTTTTTTATTTTTAACTGAAAGCTCAAATACCAACTTCGATGGATACAGCTTGAAAAATGACGGAGTTTCATATAAACTTACATCCCCTATTTAAACCCCTTAGGGGTGGAATTTCCAATAATCCTTTCTTAGTGTGCGCCTACGTCATAAAAGGAACCAACTGTAAAAATTTCAATAGTATAGGCTGTGCGTTGATATCTCAGTCAGTCAGTCAGGACTTTGAATTTTATATATATAGATGATATCCCTTAGGTGGCCGACATTAATTGGATGCAAAAGCCTCTATAGCCCAACGGTTGAAGGTGTGGACTGGAAACTGAAAGGTCGCTTTCCGCTTTATTGGAAGGAAGAGCCGAATATAAGTCAAGTTCTTTTTTTTTTGCTTTTAAAAAAACGTTGTCCTACAATTTCCAACAGTTGATGTAATTGTTATTAATCATTTTGTACACATTTAATATTTCTAAACGATTCGTGAATTAAAAAAAATATAATTAAATCTACGCTGGCTAACGATTACGCAGGAACACTTACTCGATATAATGATAAAAATACATAGCGGTGAAAATATTTTATGTTTAAAAGTGTAATTTCCGGTCGACGCCGCCTCCGCGCTCATCGAACTAAAATATTACAACCACTATGTTATTGAAGAATATTTTATGGCGTAAAATGCTATTTATTTTAATGCTGTAAAATAAAAATAGCAGGTAGAGATTTTTACACGTAATTCTACACCGCTATAAAATAAATTCCGATATAAAAACATCAACGTTACATATAAACCTGTCGATGATTAAAATCCTTAATAATATATGCGAAAGTGTGTTTGTTTGTTGGTTTGTTCTTTAATAACACTGCAACATGATCCGGATCGACGTGATTTTTTGGATGGACATAGACTACTTATAAAAAGTAGCCTATGTCACTCTACAGGTCCCTAACTATACCCATGCAAAAAATCACGTTGATTCATCTGTGTTGCAGCGGGTTTGAAGGACAAACTAACAAACAAACAGTTTCGCATTTATAATATTAGTAAGGATAGCTTTTGCCCGCGACTTAGTGCGTGCGGAGTTTTTAAAAACCTGCGGGAACCCTATGATCTCCGGAATAAAAGAGTAGCCTAAATGATGACACTTTCCAAGTCCTCAACTATACCCATGAAAATTTCACCCGAACACAATTTCACCCTCACCACCAGTGCTCCAGGCACCCACCTGGAGCACTTCGACCATCTGTGGCCCCAGATCTTTTTTCCACGTACCACCAAATTGTGGAATCTTCTCCCTTCGACAGTGTTCCCACTTAATTACAATATGGGGTTATTCAAGGGGCGCACCAATAAGTTCCTGAAATGCCGGCAACGCATCGGTAGTGCCTCTGGTACTACAAGTGTTCATGGGCGGCGGTTATCACGTTACATCAGGTGACCCGCCAGCTCTTTTGCCCGCTATTCATATAAAAAAAAATAAAGTCTATCCGGTGGCCCGTTCGGTAGGTATTTCTACAGATCTAAAACCTTATTTCTAATTGATTTCCTAGTCTAGATTCATCCATTTAACTTTAAAAACTCAAATAACTATAGGCAATTAAAAAAGTTAGCCACATTAAGAATGCAATTTGAAGCGCTTAATAAAATGCAAAGTTTACGGTTTGCATAGGGCTGTCACTTGAAAGTTAATATCATTATATTTTGAGAAAACTTATCTATTTTCATGGTTTCTTTCACTATTCTTTGGCGATAAGCTCAATCTCAACTAACATCATAGTTAATTAATTTAAATTAAAAATTTGAATATTTTAGAAACTTCATTCTAAGGTAAATTCTGAAATTCTGGTATTAACTAGCTTTTGCGTGCGATTTCGTCCAAGTGGGGTAAGGTTTTACAAAAATTTCCCCGAGAACTCATATAGCTTTCGGGACAAAAAGAAACCTATTTCTTTTTGCAGATACCCATACCCGTACCCATGCAAAAATCATGATTTCAGTAGGAAAGTAGGGATATTTATTATATTTTTTTTGATAATTGAAATATGAAAAAAGATTCAAAATTTTATGACCTGCAATATAAAATTATTAAAAAATAATTAATTGATTGTATTATAAAGCAAAAGATTGAGTCAATTTGTGAAGTTTTGAGAAACAAATCAAGTGGGCAGCCCTGAGTTTGCGGTAACAATTCATTTAAAAATTCCAGCCTTTTACAAAGGATAATAATTGTTGTTGGTTTTGCCAGAATGTTCGTAGTTTCCAGTGAGTACGAATTTAAATATAATTTAAATTCTGTTAAAGTGTTTCACTTAAATTGTTAACACGCTATACTATATATCGTACTTCAATAAAAATTTGTATCTGCAAAAACAAAACAGATTTTACATTTTTTAATAAGTACATGAAAAAATAATTTTGTGTTTTTTTTGGAAAGAAATCTATTTTCTTTTGATTGCCTAGTTATTAGTAATCAAACCGATAGCAATTATTTTCTTATTTTAATCCATGTCTCGTTAAATTTAAACTCTTAAAATGAAATAAAAATTAATAAAATGGTTTACAGTAGTGTAATTTTTAGGGTTCCGTACCCGATGGGTAACCAACGGGAAGCCAACGGGGATTACTGTGCCTCTGCTGTCCGTCCATCCCTCTGTATGTCTGACAACGGGCTGTATCTCATGATGCGTAATACGTATAGGTAGACAATTTCTCGGGTAAAAATTTTCACAGAATGTGTAAGTCTGTTACCGCTATAACAACAAAAAATAAAAATAAATTAAAAATTTAAGGGGGCTTCCCCACTAGTGTGTTCCCCAGTAGTGTTTTTCGGCTTTTTTGCTCGATCTTAATAATGGCAACAACCAACAAGTAGACGCTTGAAATGCTCACATAGTTTGTATTGCTATTAAATGTTGTACGATGGTGCGGAACTCTTTTAATGCGCGCGTCCGACTCGCACTTGGTCGGCTATTTGTACTTACGCGGCTGGCCCGCAGCTATATCATTCATTTGCGACAAGGGTGACATAACTCAAAATTCACCAATTTTGGTGTCGAAAATGTATACTTTTTGCTATAAAAACAACATTACGCTAAGCACAAAAAAAGAGCGAGAGAGATTGTGACTTAATGCTCTGTCGCTTTGTTGGCCGCTGTGTTGTTTCGAGACGAGATAATTCTCTCGTCGTCGATTTTGAATTATGTCACTCTTGTCGCAAATGAGCGATATTATTAACGCTTAGTGCTGATAGTTATGCGCTTTTTTTGCACGGCCATCGAGCTATCAAACCTGGTATAGAGCTTTGTCAGTTTTCACATTTAATTTGAAAAAAAAGAAAAAAAAAGATTCTCGGGATAAAAATACTCTGCATGTGTTGGAACTTTTCTGGTAATAAAAAATAACGTTGCATATTCGTAAAATCAAGCTACCGTTTGCACAAATACTAAATATTTAATCTGTAAAATTTCAATCGGTTCAACTATCATGTTTTTTAGCCCCCGACAATAAAAGAGGGGTGTTTATAAGTTTGACGTCTGCATATGTGTATCTGTAAATGTTTATCTTTGTAGCTGTGTGTCTGTCAGTTACCTCGTAGCTCCCTAACGAATGGACTTATTTTGATGGAAAGCTAACGTGATTAAAAAGAATCTTAGATATAATTTATGAAGATCTGCTCAGGCGTTTGAAGATCAGCAGCTCATTTCTACTTGATTAAAGGCTCATAAACTTTCACGGTATATTGTCTCTTTGGACTATTTCCAAGGCTTGGTAACCTTGAGCTGATGCTGCAGCATTAAGTAGTCTGCGGGATAACCAACTCCTTAGCAACTTACAGCAGATATAGTGTGTTTGGGCTTATTAGAGTAGTCTCAAAGAGTAATTGTTAAATAGAGGATGGTCGAGGATCAAGAAGGAGAATCTGATGATGAAGCAGAAAACTAGATACCAAGCAGAATCAGCTTTCCGAACTGGTGGTAGTGTCTCGACCTTACCGACCGACTTATGACATAAGTGCCACAAGTTGACATACATGAAATAAATGCCACTAATAAATTACAACCGGAGTTATTCAAGGGGGGACCAACAAATTCTTGAAAAGCCGGCAAAGCATTGGTGGTGTCTCAGGTGCTACAAATGTTCATGGGTGGCGGTAATCACTTAACATCAGGTGACCTGTCTGCTCGTTTGCCCGCTAGAAATATTAAAAAATAATTAAGCAGAATTTGAATTTGAAGATACTACATAGTTCGGCCATAGATTCACATGTCGGGGGTGTTTCAAATTTTCAATTTGCACTTGTTCGTAAGTTGGTAATGATGTTACTAACTGTTTTTACGTTGATTACAGCTTCCATAACAGCGGCTGCAGTTATATTAACGTTAACGTTCAGCCAGACCATGAACCCGACTCTACATTACTTGGATGCTGTAACGTTCCAGAGCTGGTACATGGAGCGTGTACAGGACAGTCTGCCATTGATGGAAAATATAAAGAACTGTGAAGATTGCCCAAGAGTATACATACCAGTGTGCGGAAAGGATAACAAGACGTACACAAACTTGTGTAAGATGAACTGCATGAATAAAATCAGAGGCACCGACGTGGAGATACAAAAAATGGGACGATGCATACAATTCCTTTTTCCTTTTGAATATTAAGAGTTTCGTAATAGAGATGATTTTGTTCTAGTATGCATTTCTTATTTGAATACATATTATCGGTCATACTATATAACAAAGACGCACCTAATATTAATAGTGGATGTTCTATCCAAGGAAAAAGCACTACTATGATTTCTTTTCCTTGGATAGAACATCCACAATTAATGTTCATGACATCAAATAAAAAAGTCAATTTCAAGTTTTTGTAATTACGTCTTCATTTCAGCCAAATCGGTTCAGTTGTTGATGCGTGATTGAGTAACAAACATCCATCCATCCTTACATCCAAACATTCGCATTTATAATATTAGTAGGATAGTAGGATGAGAATTAACTAAAATGAATCAAAATCGCTATCGTTAAACGCTATCAAATTGTTGTGTTTTGAATTTTCTCTAAAATAAAAGCGACGTGTTTGATGTAAAGTAAGGAAGTGACAAAATACAAATAAGTGCTAAATAGAGCAAACATATAAGAACTTTTCTCACGCCGCTGTTCATAACTCATTCTAAGCCTCACATGTATGAGCACCCTTGAGAGAACTGAGCGAAGCTCCGGGGAGGGGGTGGTATCAACAATACGCTGAAGCGGAAACGATCTATGTCTTGTACCACAGCCTTGTACCCTCATGAATAGGTACCCAGATCGATATCCAGATACAGAAAATGGGATAAAAACCCAAACTTTAAGCTTGCCCAGGGATTTAACATGTAGAGGCTTCGTGAGAGAATAATAATTATTATTTAACTAAATTATTGTTTTATGAATACAAGAACATTTTATTCTTCAATGCATCAACCAGTTGCACTGAAAGATAATATTTATTACAAACTTTCGCCTTTATTATTAGTGTGATTTCCGGCAGGTGCAGGACTATTTTTTAAGGACATTTGAATAAATTTTCAAAAAAAAAAACTGTTGTGTTTAACTGACCTCTAGTGCCAAAAGAAATAAAATATTAAATGAGGAGATAAAAATTTTAACTTTATTTTACAACATTGTATTTAATGTCACAGGATGTTTGTCATAATTTGTGTCACTGGCGTCGTATAAATCGTTGTCCTCTCACGTGAGTGTTAAAAGCTTGGTTAGAAGTCTCAAATGAGAGAATCAGCTATTATTATTAGAAACTCCGTTGTCGTGCTACTTAATAAATGTATAACCTTTCCCCCTAAATCGCTATACGCTTATGACTTGGATCTAGTGTCACTGGTCTATGCCATATCTGGGTTACCTGCGTGGTATAAATCACGGTGCTCTCATGTGAGTTTTAGCAATGTCAAATATGAAATGATTAGCTTTTATTGGAAGCTCTGTAGTGCGACTAAATGCTTGTATAACTTTTGTCCCTAAATCGCTATCCATTTATGACTTTATTCTAGTGTCATAGGTCATACCATATCTGGGTCGCCTGTGTGGTATAAATCACGGCGCTCTCACGTGAGTATCAGCAGTATCACATGAAATAATCACTGTTATGGGAAACCATGACGTAGGTAGTGTCACTAAATGCATAAATAACTTTTGCACTTAAGTCGCTATACGTCTATGACTTGGATCTAGTGTCACAGGTCTATGCAATATCTGGGTCACCTGCGTGGTATAAATCACGGCGCTCTCACGTGAGTGTCACTGGTGTCAGCAATGTCAAATGAAATAATAAGGTACGGGACGCGGTTGCCTAGGTTTTTAGAGAACCGCTGCGCTTATTCCTAGATTTAGTGGAAATGAAAATTTAATTTGAACTTATGAAACTTAATAAGACTTGTTTATGATGCTGTCTTTGTTCTCAGTGCTGTTTCAAGTTTTATTTCTGTGACTTACGAGTGTTGTACGAATACTTTGAGTTTTATCTTTTCAAGTTTTGCGTCCCCAGAATGTTTCAGACAGTATTTTCGCAGTACCTAACTTGGACTGCGAAAACTTTTAGCATACAAGATAATATTTATTATTAGATAGATATAGCTAAGTATACCAATAATATACTTCTCGAATGTGGTACTTTGTCGTTTGCAATTTGAATGTAGACACATCAGTAGGTAAGTGGCTGATATGAGGAAATCTTATATTCTGTAAGAAAGCAGATTATTATAATATTATAGATGTGAAAGTGTGTTTGTCTGTCCACTAATCACGCAGTAATAGATCGACTTGATTGTTTATAACCTCAATATCCTAACGGTAAATAGTCCGGACTCTAAACTGAAAGGTTACCTTTTCAGTTTCAGTCCTTTTAAAGTTATTTTAACTCAAATTCCATAAACAAACCAAATTATTCTATAGCGAGAAAATATGGTATTTTCTTTCAACAGCAAAACGTGCTTTCCAAGTTGGAATAGCGATAAAAGTTTTTAATTGCCGCGGTGAGCTAGTTAAGCTCGTACTTAACCGGCTTTACTTTATGTCTCCTCTCGCCCGATGAAAAGAATTATCACTGTATTAAAACTTAGCGATAACTGGCGTGGCGAAGTGAGGAGAGATCGCTTAATGCCTTTTTGATACTAAATACGCTTTTGAGGATTTTAACGCTTATATGAGAGGCATGCTAGACCTGGCCGCACTAGGCGGCCAGTCTATGCGGCCATGTCCAGTCGTTTAAGTGCGGCCACGTCTTGGTTCATCTGGTGACCAATTAGATCTATATCTAGGTCAGGTAGGTGACGCGTACGTGCACATTGAGAAATGTCTGTTTTGGTTGACGCTGCCGCTTAAAGCGCTAAGGATCTAAGAGACCTCGCGCACTAGGCGCCAACACGACCAATACTTATCGTTCTCGTGGTTACGGCACGTCGTGCAGCCAGTTGCTAGTTGCGCCCTTGTGCACGACGCTTACGACTTACGATACTTTACGCCAATGGCCGCAGCATCCATGCGTCCCATCATCTCAACCCTTGCCGGCCCATCATAACTGGGCAAGAATAAGCATTAGGGTTTGGTTTTAATTCACCCACCACGCTCCCCAAATGCGGTTTTTAGGATGCCTTATCAGATTTATAATCCCTATCCCAATTCCTAATATCATTGAAAAGTCTGATTCGGTTAGATTCCACTGGCTCGGATACCTATATTGAGAATGGTTGAAGACCGTGCTGTAAGAAGAGTATATTCGTACTTAGATTATCCAGTAGAAAACGGCCCATTGGATGGCCTACGTACCGCTGATTGACGAAGCGAGTATGGACCTTCAAGCCTTCAATAGACCCGAAGAGTCGTGAAGCAGCTGCTTCTAGTGTCAGAGGGCAAGATTCTCTCTGGATCATCGAGCTAACGAAGTAAATAGGTATCAGAGTCACCATTTGAAATATCCCAAAAGTTTTGTAATAATGTAAGTTTAGGTACCTATTAAGTAGGAGGTGTATTGATGGGCACACGATTCATTGCCACGGTTTTCGGGCCTAAAAACTTACCACATTAATCTTCGGCGAAGTCGATTCAAAATTTATCTTTGTTTTAGCAACTTTCCAAAATATATTCCGGTCGAAAACGAACTTCGCACTCACGTTTGATAACGCGAACGGGCTTTCGGCACATTAAAATTTTATTATCTTGATCGGTAATGAAATAATTTTGATACTTTTCGAGAAATAAACTTTTTTTTTATTCGATAACAGAATAGTCCTTGCAGCCTTATATGGTAGCGGGCTAGCAAGGAAGGAATATGGCAGTGTAGGTACCATAATATAACCCATACCCATAATCGTTTGAACTTGGAACGCTAAATCGCTTGGTGGCACGACTTTGACGTTAAGGTGGCGACCAAAGCCTCCCACCAGACCAGAACAGAGACAATTCAGAAATTAAACTCGAGACCTCCCAGTTATAAGAACACAGAGCTCACCACTGCGCCACCAATGCACTCTATATATCCAGCAGCTTCTTGCGCCTCTTCTGCACCTGAGTTCTCTATCAAACTTCAACAGAAATCTTTTGTCTAGTGGTAGGCTTTGGCCGTGGCTAGTTACCACCTTACCTACCGTCAAAGACGTGCAAGCGATTTAGTGTTCTAGCACGATGGCGGAAATCAATTAGGGGTATGGATTGAACACTGCCATACCCCTTCCAAGTTAGTCCACTTAACACCTTAGACTGCATCGTCACTTACCATCAGGTGAGATCGCAGAAAAGGACTATCTTGTTATTGAATAAAAAAATCAAGGAAAAAGTTGAGACGTTAGCAGAGAGAGAGAAAAAAAAAGACGTGTGGCACTCGGGGACTGCCGCGGTAAAGCTATTGCATAGCATTTTTTATCAACGCCATCTAGCGACTCACCGCTAGATGGCGTTGATAAAAAATGCACCATCTAGCGGCTCACCGTAGAGGAGTCCCGTGTCAGGTTATTTTCGTTACGGAATTTCTGGATTCGGTCTCCACGCTGGCCCGCGATAGAAGCTATGCAATAGCTTAAAAGATAGCATCATTACTCAGAATAATAATAGTGACAGATCCCAAAGGGCCCGAAAAACCACGAAACATCGCTCTTGACGGTATACGCACTCCATTTTAATCAAACCATACTTCATATTTACATACATAATATGCTACTCGCATTAGATCTGGCTAGGCATGTAACTTTGTAAGTAATTGTATTTGATTCGCAGCGAGAAGTTGATACATTTGAATAACTTCGCTCTTTCTCTTCGTGATATTTTAGTTTGATGAAAGAATAATATGAATCGTTTATTAGACTAAAGCTAGCTACTCCTACGTTAGCTCCAATTCCTGATGCAAAAAAAAGGGTTGTTATTTTGACTACTTTATCTGTTTGTGTGTCTGTAACATCGAAGCGCTCAAACGGGTGAAACGATGTATAATTGCGATTTTTCTTTCAAAATCAGGTTTATCTTGAAATTTTCTTAGGCATGCCTGAGAGAAATCTGTTCAGCAAATGAAGGTCTATCAGCTTTTTGTCTATCCCAGTGGTTTAACATTTTCACCATAAAGACGAATTAAAAAACTGTTGTCAGTGGATGTATTCCACCATCCAAAATAAGGTTTTCATCAGATCTTCACCATAATGCAACCACCTTAAAGGCATTTTTATACTTAGGTATACTAGCTGATACCCGCGACTTGTACGCGTGGATTGAGGTTTTTTTGGAGTCCCGCTTAAACCTCTTATTTTCCGGGATAAAAAGTGCTATTCCAGGCTATAATCTATCTCTGTGCCAAATTTCAGCCAAATCGTTTCAATCGTTGCGGTGTGATTGAGTAACAAACATCCATACATCCAAACTTTCGCATTTCGCAATAGGATAATAGGATTATAAATGTATTTGTTTGTCCTTCGATCATGCAGCAACGGAGCAATGGATAAAATGTGATTTTCGCATGGATTTAATTAAGGACTTGGAGAGGCATATAGGCTACCATTTATTTCGGAAAACAGAGGGTTCCTGCGGGATTTTTAAAATCCTAACTATACGTGGAAAAAGTTGTGGCTAAAAGACCTATCAAACAAAAAATAAAATTAATTCATACAATAAAAAGTTATGCTTATATATATTATATCCATCTGAGTACAATGTGTATTATTTTGCATATAGAATTATTTGGTAGGTACAAATGCGCAAAATTATCCAATCAGCATTGAATAGGTATACCAGGGTATATCTAATCGCATCGCAATAATTTTGCTTCGATGTTTGCCTGAAATTCAATAGAATTTGCCGTATTCATATTATAAAGGTATGCTATGAATATAATGCTCATTATCACTTCATAGCAGTATAACTTTATGCCTAGCACATTCTCGTAACTTTATCTGCACGAGCCGCTGAAGGTTTGTTTGAACTATTATTGGAAGCTACTACTCACAATCGCTAAATGTAACAATCTCTCATTTCTTTAAATTGTAATTAATTTATTTTAAGTTATTTTTATTTCTTTAAAAAAAATTATGTTTCCAAAGGCTGCCGCACAGATGGCAGCCGCTTGCAAACTATAAGCTTGTTGACAGCAGTGGCACCAATAGTCTGCTTTCCATGGTGTTTTTGAAATACATGCGGAACTTACCTTATGCTATGACTACCTACATTGCGTTCTGCTGTTACCGCCGACCACACTTTGGTACCTATTCCGAATTTATTTTTAGACGAAATCAGTACTATTTTGCGACAACAGATTTTCATTAAAAAACATCTAAGAAAACAAGTATTTCGCCTTCAAGATATAGGTAGTGCGGCGGTCTGTATTTTGTAAACGAACAGATTTTCGTCAAACGTAACAAAGAACTATTTCATGTGCTTTCGAATTAAAACCACATTCAAATCGGCCTTAAAAATCCCAATTTTTACGTCGGAGGTTAAAAAATAATACCTGGCAACAAACAGACAAGCCTATCGTCCCTCTATTGTGTTCGTGGTAGGCATAGATAACAGAAATAATGCTAACGCAATGCAAACTATTATAGCATCGTTATGCAACGCACATTAAATGTGAGAGTGAAATTTAGATTTATGGTAATTTCCAGACCATTCTGCTATCGAATTAACTAAGTGAAATATACATAATATGTATGCCACGGTAATTTTTGTATATTGCAAAATTTCTGGGTTAATTTTGACATTGTACTTATCGGAATTTTTGTAAACCTACGTAGGTATTACAAAATATGATTTACTACAAACTAGCTTTTATAGGAGAGTGAAGAGTGACATAGGCTACCGTTTATCCCGCAAAAACAGAAGGTTTTTGTGGGATAAAAGGGATTTTTAAAGTCCTAATTCCAAGTCGCAGGCAATAGCTAAATAAATCAAAGTAGTTGTGTACAGAATCACCGAAAAGCCTTGCAACCAACGATCTTTAGATTTAATCTAGTCGATATTCTCTTTGAGACGCACTCGTCTCAGTGCTCTTATAGATGTACCTTTGATAATTTGCTTAATGAAATCGCCTGGGAGACGATGCAGACTGATGAATTTATTCTGCTATACGAGGACCGATTGAATTAGATATCTATAAATTCATTAAGAGGACTTTCTGTAGAGCGCTCTTGAGTGTCTACAAAATTTTATTGTCTTCGATAGGTTAATCGATATCAGGGTATGTTAACCTTTTCATTATGAGAGTCTTGCCACAGACTCCTAAAAGTATTTTTCTGCAATGTAAAAGTAGATACAAAAAAAGATGAATAAAATAATCGAGACTAAAATAATGATCGCTTATGTGAGAACGTCTAAGCGATCGACTAATAAGTATTGTACACTTCTTATTCCGAATAAGAGATTGTTGATCAAAAACGAGTAGGTAGTATATGTATGGCGTCCCAAACAAATAATGGTATGCAATATAGTGTATTCGTTTAATTTAATTATGGATTAAAATTTCAACTTTAGATTTGTAGCTTTTCGACGTTAGTCGCTTTTTCGGCATGAGTAAAGCAAAATTTTTAAGAGCAAAATATACCCCAAGTTTATAAAAATTCAAAGTTGGATTTTTAAAGCTGCCGCATAATTGTATTTTAATAACTCGATAAAATACGATTAAAACATCCTACAGACACGCTTGATTAATTCACGTTCACACTCTATTTGTCAACATTTTGCTTTAAATTCATATATTCATTCAAGATATATTCGAGTAAGCGAATATCAAGAGGACTGAAGGGGCTTGAAGCGGTATCGTCTGAATTTTTAACCTATCCCCTTTCATTTCAAAGCATCGCATCAGCATGATCTTTTGACAACTTCCTGTTCATTTGCAAGGTAAACGGCTGAAGCAAGTTTTTAAATAAATAAACTGAATTACAACATGGGGTTATTCAAGGGGCGGACCAACAAATTCCTGAAAGGCCGGCAACGCATTGGTGGTGCCTCTGATGCTACAAGTGTTCATGGGCGGCGGTAATCACTTAACATCAGGTGACCGGCCTGCTCGTTTGCTCGCTAAAAATATAAAAAAATAATAAATTCTGAAACAACATTTTCGTTCCTTTACTTACAATGCAGATACGTTCATTTTTAAAAGGATTCTCGTTGCTCTTGAATAAAATACACCACGAGCCAATATGTGTAGCTAACATGGGTTACAAACTAAACACAGGGTTTCAGTTTCATTTTGTGATACTTTAAATACGTTGACATACTGTTTATACTTTAAATCAAGTGGTCACGACATCGTCCGTATAGAGTTAGGTCTTAATATCCCTTTGTTTTTCCAAGATTAAAGGTAGCCTAAGTCACTCTCACTTTCAACTCAACCTCAACAATCATTCAAAAAATCACGAAAATCCGTTGTTCCGATGATGTTCCGATTGAAGGACAAATAGGCTTTCGTACTTATAATCTAAGAAAGGAACAGTGAGATAAATCAGATGGTTGGGAAAAAAAATATTATTATATTCTCTAAATATCAGCCACGGCGAACAATCTTACTGGAGAACATACTTCGCGAGATATTAAGTAGGTAAAGCGCACAGGTTGATCAGTATATGCACAAACACAAGTGCAAACTCTATTCCCTCACTCTCACAGTAAAAATGACCAGAGAGTGATTAGACGCAGGGCTGAGGTCATTACCTGCCGTCTGGGGCATATGAATTGTGAGTGAGACACCGTTTTCTAAACTCCAAACAAAAGCCTCAAGCTTATGCCGTCAAGTACTACCTATACTAAATTATAATGCGGGTGGATCTCGTTCTAAAGTGTAGTAATTCCTGAGGGTCTTGATTTCGGCGGCCTTTGAGAACGGGCGCGGAGATAAGAGGTCATAATAATAAACTTGAAATCGTAAATAACACTCGCAAACACTTAAATTTATGATCTACAAAATACGATGATCTTCAGATTTTTACAGTGTTTAATAACCGATATAGAAATGTACCTATTTGTATAATAAGAAATCCTTCATACCAAAAATTATAAATGAACATTACCTGATTTATATGAGGTAATTATTAATATACTTTTAACCATAGAAAAATAAAGGACTCCACAGGGACTCCACGTTAAACGAAGTTGCGGGCAATAAGTTAATTTCAGTAGAAAAAGCTAGTGAGAAAATAATATCAACACAAAGTAAAAGTACGTGTCCTAATAAAGATGGAATATGACAAAAAACCCATCTCATTTGGCGTCACAATAACCACATGGCCTTTGTTTATTTTCAGCGCAGACTAAAGAAAATGATAGACAAGAAGAAAGAAGAAGCCGGCAATAAATAAATTTAAAGGAGTTGAATTATTCTCATAAAGAAAAATTTATTGGAGCTAGCTTAAAAATACCCGATAAACTATTTTATTTTATTAGAAAAACACAAACGCATTGTATTAATGAAGACCTTCTATTTTTAAAACAATTGAAAATGAAAAATTAATCTAAGTTGCCTGTCGCTGTCAACAGCTTTCAAAGACACTTCTGAAAATAATGTGTCTGATTAATTCCTATCGTTGATAGTAAAAACAGAACACAAAAAGTCTACTACGGTATCGCAGATGTTGTAAAAAAGTTTTTTAAAAATTATAGTGTGGCCCATTCACGTCAATTCGATCTAGTTTGCTAAGGAGTAGAGGATAATAAAAAATACGAATGAATACGAATAAAATCTTATCATATAATAATCATAACTCTGTTAAGAGTCGTGTAACTTTTCAAAGTTTCTACAAGCATGACCTGCACACTAACAAATATTACTTTTACGAACACGTTTTTCGTGAGGTCTACGTCTATTTATTTATCTTAGTCTGTGCTTTAGAGCGCGATAAAATTCCGTCTTTATCCGTTTTTTTCGCATGGCAATTATTTAGAGGGATCTAAATTGTGAACGCGGGCAGCAATTTGTTAGTTTCGTTTTATGTGTATATTTTTTTGCTACTCGGCACCCCCATCTTGAACATTACAAATTTCTGGGCGTTCGGCAAAATCCGGGCAAATGTTTACCGAACGTTATCCGGGAAAGGGAATGGGCTAATTTATCTCGTAAAGCTTCTGCTAGCAAGTTTATCCACTTTATACATGCTATTCATTTTCATCGGAGAGTATGTTATTATGATACTATGGTTAGTTTAAAAAAAATCTGGTTCGGATTTTATAGATACCTATAGGTAGGTAGGTATATCTTTAAAATTGTCTGGGCCTGTATCACCCAGACCATAATAATAATAATCAATTCTAAAGTACTTTAGGCGCTACGACGGAATATACGTAAATACAAACATACGTAATTACAAATATATACCTACTGCTAAAATCATTAGCTTTCCTTTTATTGCTTTTGGCGTAGTCCGGTAAAAATCATTTCAACTCAATTTCACCACAAATTATTATAATCGGTATCGTAACGGCTACCTCTAATCTAGTAATTAAAATAAATAAGAATTGAAAAACCTCTTGCTGTCTTCTTTATCACAAACTTTACGTCAAAAATTGAAATCGATTTATAAAAATAACTATAAAAAAAGTAAATCAAATGTAAATTGTGTTCAAAGTTTACTTAGGAAAAGCCATCAGAGTATTGCTGTTGTCTTATCATTATAGAAATAAATTCAATTGAATGGTTGAATTCGATAGATAAAAGAAGAAAACAGTTCGCCGTTCCTTGGAAAATATTTCTCGTATTACAAAACCTGAATAGAAAGGTAAATATAAGAGTATTGAGAAAATATTTTCCTTAAGGGGACATAGTTACGATTTATTTGATTCTTGGTAAGACACAACTTGCAAAGTATAGAGATTTGCATATCTAAATAAATACTTTTTGAGTCTTTGTGAGATATAAAAAGGTTTAGAAATGATGATGACATAAAACGCCGTAGGTAAGCGGATGCTTTTGCAATTATAATCGGAAATGTTACTCAAGTTATTGTGTACTAATTTCTTTATTTTTATAGTCGAGATTTCTAAAAGTTTCATGAATTTTATGAAAAAACTAGCTTTTGCTCATTGCTTCGCTCACGTTATGTTATTTTTTTCATACCCCTGATTTACCCCGTTAGGGGTTGAATTTTCAGAAATCCTTTCTTAGTGGATGCTTACCTCATAGTAGCTCTCTACATGCCTTTCGGCTCGATCCGTTCAGTGGTTTGAATTGTGCGTTGATAGATCAGTGAGTCAGTCAGCCAATAATGGTTCTCTTGGGTTTGCCAAATACCTTTATGAGATTTTTGATGTTGTATAAAAAACAAGGACGCTTTTATACTGGGTATAAGTTTAAAATAAAAATGCGGAACAGGTCCGGAGAGGAATGTTAATGTTTTATAAATTCACCCGTCGTTGTTTAGGCTGAGGCTTACGGCCCCTACAATCCTTTGCAAGCATGGAGGAATCAAATTTTTTGCTTTGCAAGCTTTTGTATATTGTGCGTGATTAAATTGACGAAGAGTTTCTCTCGATGGCGCTTCAGACAATCTTATAAGTTTTGATTCTTATTTGAATTGTTACTAATAATACTACTATAAATGTTAACGTGTTTTTGTTTGTCCTTCAATCACACAGCAAAGGAGCAAGTGATCCAAGTGATTTTAGGACTTAGAAAGTAACATAAGCCTCTCTTTTAGGGTAGGTAAGTAACAGAGATCTGCAGCGGGATTTTTAAACTTCACGCGAACGATATCGCGAGAAAAAGCTCGCATACATACATAAATATGGGTAGTAAAAACCTTCGTTTTAATTAGTCGTCCGACCCCTGAAAATGTGAAAGTTCTGCAAATGTATTTAAGCAAGTACATTAGTATTCACACCACGCGAAGCGAAGCCACGCATTTCAGAACACCCATCGGAGTGTGACTACTAACATCTGTTTTCTAATAAAATAAAATGAAGTGGACTGTGTTATACAAATGCAGCTTCTCTTTTATTCTGAATGCGTTATGCAGTCTTGTTCTGGAAAGTTCATCGTCTTCCATTTACCTATAAGGTGATCAGTGTGTCGATACTCTAAAAATGATTGTATCAGTGTAACGATTCCAATGGTCTCTGATTGGCTGGTACCCTCCTGTTATTGGTTGAAATGCATTGATGCAGCAAGAACACCATAAATTCAATCAGAATTCAATCATAAGCCAATCAGAGGCCATTGCAATCGTTACACTGATGCAATCATTTTTAGAAAATCGACACACAGGACCACCTGGAACTATAACTGGAATGATATTAAAGTTCTTATTAAAGGATTTTTCTGAAAAATGCGAAAAAAGTTTTTGAAGTGAAAACCTCTATAGGCGCCTTGAGCGATGATTTTTGTTTTGAGGAAAACTTATGGGTTCGCGTCACCGACATGCATTATATGTGTAGCTACATGTATGACGTATTTTCCTTGTTTTTTTTTGCAAATGATTTTTTCCAGTAAAACAAAATTTTACAGGAATTTTTACCGTTTTTGTATTATAAATCTCTTTGAACAATCAAAACTTGAAATGAAATCACTTCGAACATTTAGACAATAATTCACTTGTAATAAATAATCATACACACAGATAATGACTATGATCGAAAAACTCTGAATTTACCCTATTTTACCTTTACCTTAGTTTTGCTATAGCATACACTAAGACAGACTGTTTTATAACACAGTGCAATGTAAAACCAACTCCATTATTTATTGTATTAATAAATTAAAAAATAAAAATGAAATTTTCAAATTTTTGTTGCACCGTATTATAACCACAGGAAAACCTGTCATGCCGCATGCATGCATTGTGATTCATGGGTCATGACCCACAGCATTGAGGAATATGGAGCAGAGGAAGAACACGCTCAGTAGGTACGTTGGTAGGTACTCCACGAACGTGATTTACAATCCTCCCGGAGGATTTAATGCAATTCCGCAGACCCTTAGTCAGCATCTCTTAACCTTAATCAGATACTGCCACGCTTCGAATTATCAGCTCATCTCAGCGAAGGTTTATTTATAAGGGACTAGTTGGTGCCCGCGCTTTCGCTCGCGTTTTACAAATCCCGCGGGATCTCTTTGGTTTTCCGGGATAAAAATAAAAGCCTATGTCACTCCGAACTCTTCAACTATACCCATGCAAAATATCACGTCAATCCGTTGCTTTGTTTTTTTTTTTATATGAATAGCGGGCAAACGAGCTGGCTGGTCACCTGATGTAAAGTGATTGAGCCCATGAACACTTGTAGTACCACAGGCACCACCGATGGGTTGCCGGCATTTCAGGAACTTATTGGTGCGCCTCTTGAATAACCCCATATTGTAATTAAGTGGGAACACTATCGAAGGGAGAAGATTCCACAATTTGGTGGTACGTGGAAAAAAAGATCTGGAGCAACGGATGGTCGAAGTGCTCCAGGCATCCAGGTTGTTGCGACGTAATTGAAGGACAAACCAACAAACCAATAAACCAACAAATAAACACACTTTCGCTTTTATTATATTAGTAAGGATAGTCGGGAGCACATAAAAAAATACCTACCCATATTAAGAGAATCCTATTGATTTAACAATCTTTATTAAAATAATAACAATAAAAATCAAATTATCTTGAACAAAAATCTTTGAAAATAAATTGACCTTATTTAGTGGAAATTTCTACAGGACAATTTTTCTGTTTCTCCATACAAACAATTTCCATAGATCCTGGAAAAAATGTCAAGCTTTCGCACTTTGCCCATTTAACCCCCTTGATAATGGAATTAAAAAAATTGTGCAGTCGTGTCTTAATTTTTAACTGAGATCCGAAATACCCATTTTTCCTGGATTCCTTAAAATGAAACTCAAATAAGTTCGCATCGCCTATTTGAACGCACTTACCGCTCTCAAAATTATACTTTACTAGATGATGCCCACGACTTCGTCCGCGTGGATTAAGGTTTTTCTAATTCCTGTAGGGACTCATTAATTTTCTGGGATAAAATGTAGCCTATGTTTTAATCCTGGATGTGAGTTGCCTCCATTCCAAATTTCAGCCAAATTGATTAATTCATTTTGGCATGAAGGAGTAACAAACATACACACATACATACACATACAAGCTTTCGCCTTTATAATTAGGAAGGATTAGGATTTATAACATATGTACATGTACATACATATGTAGATACATATCTGCACATCATTTTTATGTATTTGTAGGATTATTGTTACTATTAATATTATCACTATCGGACATTGCATTATTAACATTATCTTTATTATTATTATTATTTTTTTGTTATTATTATTATTATTATTTTATTTAATTAATTAATGACATTTTGTAATTGTTGACTTTCAAAAAGTGTAATTAATTACCTACTTTGAATAAAATTTTTGACTTTGACTTTGACTTTATGGGGCTCGTCAATACCAAAGAATACCTAATAGTACCTAAAGATATCAATAGTATTTCATTAATGAAAATATTCTTAATAAAAATACCTAATCGACGCACAAAATCGGACACACTTCTAATGTCTTTTTGATGATATCTTATCACAAAAATAAACGACAAATTGAAGAACCGAAATTTGAAATGACATCCCTTGAGTAAATTACGGCATCCATTAATATAATTAAGTTCTGAAAAATAGATAAACGGCTTCAGTATTTTATATCCGCAATAATTTTATGTTATAAGACTTAGTTCGAAGTTGTATTTTATTCGATATGGATCCTCAGGCCAAAGTTATCTCTGACAGAGAAATTCTTGCCAAGGAATACGTGAATTTACTTAATAGTCTCTACTTAAGGCCTCTAAAAGCTATAGGATTTTTCAGAGTTGAAACTAAAGATGGCAAATTTCTGAAAACTACGTCATCCAATTTCTGGAAAAGTGTTATTTCCTTCACCGTATTCAATATAAGCATTTCTTTCATGTTTTATTTTGTGACATTTCGTGAAAACGCTCAATATATAGACTCAATTGCGTTACTTATATTATGGATCTTGCAAATTACTTGCTACATTTGTATCTGTATTATCAAGAGAAACACTGGCATCGATTTAATAATTGACAGCATAAAGATTGATACTCTTCTAGGTGTTAACGAAACTAAATTCATGAGGAATATCGCCGCCAGAACTTTCAGTAGTGTTATTTTAAGCATGCTCATGATGTTCGGAGCTAGTGGTTTTACGTTTTGGTGGAGTATTAAAACGTTATCTTGGAGCTTGTATTTCGTATCTCAAGTGGAAATTCTTTTATCCATCGCTTACTATGAAGTCTCTTTATGCCACGCACTTTTAATTTCTCAAACGTTACGAGTTCGATATTTAAACGTTGCCTTAATTAAACTAGCTAAATTGAATCCAAGCTATTTTCCGAGGCAATTCCCTTTCACTGCTATATTTTGGATGAGAAAGTTTGACGATTTAGTAACATTTCATAAACGCGCTGACCTGAAGTATTTTGTAGAGGCCTTTAAGATAATATTTGTTCAAGTAACTCGTATACATAAAATGTTCGAATTTGAAGTAAGTACTCTTACTAATCCTTACATATATATTTTATATACTAGCGAACTTCAATTCACAAGCGACAGTTCCTAAATCTCCACAGTTTAGGTGGACAGAACCCCTACAACATCTGGATTAAAGAGTTGAGTCCTGGAATTCAACGATGTAGTGTTTACTTGGTACCTACAATAACTATTCATAATCGACAGTTTCTAAATCCCCACAATTTAGGGGACAGTATCCCTGCAGCAACAGGTTTGGGGAGTTGAAACCCGAAGTTTTTATGGGAGCGTCTCGTAAAGTTTTTGTATCGATCATAAGAAAAGATTCACGCAAATCGGTTTAGAAATCACGGAGATATCGATATACAGAAAAAGACAACTTTTTCTCCTCCTTTTTCGAAAGTCGAGCGTGACTTAAGCTACACTTTATCCCGGAAAATGAAAGAGCTCCCATGCGATTTTTAAAAACTAAATGCACGCGGACGAAGTCTTGGATATCTTGGAACCCGCCATAATAATATTGTATGCTAACACAATCGATTGCATCGGGGTTGAATAAAGGTTTTATTTCAGTCACCTCGGCTGATAAAAATCATAATAGGCTAAAATTTAAAACGATATTCACTTAATAATTTCTATACCTAATTTAATACCTTCAAATCAAGATTGAATTTGCATTTTCACTTACCATCAGGTGTGTGATATTTAACAAATTAATATTTCAGATCTGTGTTTGGACAATGTGCATGATAGGAAGCGCATTTTTGGCGGTACAAGCAGTTATTGATTTCATCTTAAAGCCGGTAAGGCCATACTAAAATAAAAACATAAACTGTAACGCTCAGAAGTGCAATAGTCGACGTAGTGATAAGCCATTTTTAGTAAGCCTTTAAACACCTTAAAGCCTTTAAAAAGGACTACGAAATTAGTACTTACTGATTAGTAATTATTAAAAAATAACGCACTGTGCTATATATGTCATAATTAAAAAAAATGAAAAAATATTTATTTAACAAAAATTACATATATCCGCATAATATTAACTGTGGATCCCACACTAGGAGGCCTATATCGTGGGGACCAAGAGTTTTACAGATAGATAAGCACGGAAAATTATTAAATTAGTGGCACACATGTGGCACAATGTTTTATTTATGGTTGGTTGGTAAGTAATAAATTGAATAGGTAAGTGTCTGTTTGTAATGTCAAAGTAACAGACAACAAACTTTCGCCTTTATAATATTAGTGCTGTGTGACTAAATAAAAAAAAAGACATGTGGCACTCGGGGACTGCCGCGGTAAAGCTATTGCATAGCATTTTTTATCAACGCCATCTAGCGGCTCACCGTAGAGGAGTCCCATGTCAGGTTATTTTCGTTACGGAATTTCTGGATTCGGTCTCCACGCTGGCCTGCGATAGAAGCTATGCAATAGCTTAAAAAACTTCCCAGACTTCGTCCAATAATACACAATAAATTCGTCACAATGACCATCAAAGTACCAGTACAGAAAATAATAATTACATGGCACTCACACATTCATTGGTTGTTTTAAGCCTACGTTTGAAGCGGAACTTTGTTAGAAACTTCTGTTCTGAGCGTTACAGTTCGATGCTAAACATCAAATGAAGTTATTTCTGATTTGATCTGGAGCAATGAAAAATTATATTTGTAGGATGGAGACTTGATGCGAACAGCTACAATTGTTATAATAATTAGCTCGTGTTTGCTAATTTTCTTTATAACTGCTTTGGAACAAGATTTTTTGCATGAACAGATTCAACAAACCATTCTAATATGCACCTACATTCAACTGAAGTCCTCAATACCAAGTAAGATAATATAAACACAAAAAACACTGAAACCCTACCTAAAGCCGTCTCCAACCGCCCCTATAACGGCCCCTGTCCTCACATCTAATCTATTTAACCACAACACGTCAGACAAACCACCATCTGAACGTGAGGGTAACTATCAAACATATCTAAGTAGGTATTTAATCAAATACACTCATCTAAACCTCAGGGCAATATATATCGGCGTGATTGCTATCACCACCCATCAATCAAATACAACGACCTAGACGCGGGAGCATCCAATAGCCGTATGAGTAGAAAGGAACTATAGGAAGAGACTGAATTGAACCGGCGCCTACGTCGTCAACAAAGTTAAACTACTTACTGCTAGTTTTATCTAACTACCTACAATACATTAAAGTTGTATATCTTTACTATTTCAATATTTCGCTAACAATAAATAATCGATTTTTTGATACTGACTCATATTTCCCACCATCTTCCGCCACTTATATCTATTAAAAGTGGGGGTGTGGTGATTCCTATGCAAAACTAGTTGATTTCCGTGGCTCCGCTCGCGTGGATTTAGTGTTTAAAAATACCGCGGGAACTCTTTGATTTTCCGAGATAAAAAGTAGCCTATGTCACTCTCCCGTCCTCAACTATACCCATGCAAAAAAAACACGTCGATCCGTTGCTTTGTTGAGACGTGATTGAAGGACAAATCAACAAACAAACACACTTTCGCATATAGTATTAGCAAGGAAGTATTACCAATTTTGACTTTTTGATCTTTCAGCTGTTCTTTTGGGTTCTCCCTATCTTTGTTTTGTTTTATCACCACCACCACTACCACTGTATTAGAGCGACCAAAACAAAAAAAATATTACTTATTCAAATCGTTCAAACTGTTTTCTAGTTTTAGCCAGACTAGTGATCAGTAATTGGTTTTTTGGAAGTATATAGATACTAGCTGATACCCGCGACTTCGTTCGCGTGGATTAAGGTTTTTTATTCCCGCAGGAACTCTCTTACTTCCCGGAATAAAAAATAGCCTATGTGCTATTACGGACTGTAACCTATCTCTGTGCCTTTCAGCTAAATCGTTGCGACGTGATTGAGTAACAAACGTACAAACTTTCGCATTTATAATATTAATAATAGGATGATACCCGCGACTTCGTCCGCGTGGATTGAGGTTTTTTATTCCCGCAGAAACTCTCTTATTTCTCGGGATAAAAAGTAGCCTATGTACCATAACGGCCTGTAACCTATCTTTGTGCCAAATTTCAGCCAAATCGGTTCAGTCGTTGCGACGTGATTGAGTGACCAACATACCAACTTTCGCATTTATCATATTATAATAGGATTGAGACTTCGTCCACGGGAATTTCAGTATACTTTTTTTTTTAACTTTATTTAACTTTAGTAATATCATTTATTTCTTTTTCAGAAAAAATAATTGACCTCGCAGAAACTATCCAAAACACAATACAATGCCGGAACCTGCGATTCTCTGTTTACGGAATGTTCTACTATGATACGAATATGATAATAACTTTGACAGGCCTCATCATGATCTATATAGTTCTTCAGATCCAGATCAATGTTACTTTGAAGTGAAGCACAAATAAAGTAAAAAAAAAAAAAAAATGAATTAAGAGCTTTCATAAATGCGGGTGCTTAATAGAGCAGTTTCATTGTGTTCGTTGTATTAAAATATTCAGCTATAAGTATATAAGTTCAAAATATACTACATAGGTACTATAAATTGAAAAGTAAACGAAATTATATAGAAAATTTATACCTTTTGGCGCAGTGGTCTAATAACTGGGAGGTCTTGGGTTGGATTCCCGGCTGGGGAAATTTAGGAATTTGTAATTTCTAAATTGTCTCTGGTCTAGCCTGGTGGGAGGCTTTGGCCGTGGCTAGTTACCACCCTACCGTCAAAGACGTGCCGCCAAGCGATTTAGCGTTCCGGCACGATGGCGTGTAGAAACCGATTAGGGGTATGAGCACACTGCCATACCCCTTCCAAGCTAGCCCGCTACCATCTTATATTGCATCGTCACTTACCATCAAGTGAGATTGCAGTCAAGGACTATCTTGTCATCGAATAAAAAAAACTTGTACCAACAATACACCACTTTAAATTTTTTCACATTCTACTCTTATCAGTATGCTAAGATTAGCTCTAGCTATTCGTTCGGCTTAACTAGTTATTCATAGTGCTGAAATGAAATGAAATGAAATGAAAAAATTATCTACAATTTAAAGCAATCAAAAAATTAGAATTTTCGGTTGAAGTATAGTAATTAATAGTCTTAAAAACCTCATAAATCTAAAAAACATAAACCTTTGGGCGTTATAATCATTTAGGTCACCATTTAGCTCGGAGGAAAAAAAAATTTGTCAAGCCATTTAGGTTGTAATCATTAAAGTGAAATTCAAAAATTAAGTCCGACGATAAAATTAAAACGCCGCAAAATTTTCTCCCCGAAAATTTATAGTCAACACAAAAATGTCCAAACTCTTGTCTAACTAAAGCGTCTCAACAATAAGTCGTTCCATCCATTATGAGAGCCCTAGTTATTCAAACTTCAACCATTAAGGGCGCTTAAACCTTGTGATCGTTATTAAACGTGACCAATTTTAAAAGGTAGTACCTGGATACGTACTAACCTACATATTCCCTTCTTTCTTGAATTGGATTTATAAAGAACTAGCTTTTGCTCGCGACTTCGTCCGCGTGACTTAGGTTACTGTTTTTCCGGGATAAAAGGTCACTTTCCTTGCCATCAAAAATGATGTCACCCGTTCAATACAAAATGTATGAGAAAATGAAATTATTCATTTTTTTTTTGTGAAGTTTTCCGATATTTTGAAATTTATTCCGCTATTCGGGACGGAGACAAATACAATAAACCAAAAATCAGTGCTATAGGACGAGGATTCGATGTTGTCAACTTGCCAATAATAACTTACGGATTTAAAGCATGGTCGCTTGCCATAGACCTCATGGCATTCAAATCTCCGACCATACAGATTTAGAGCTGCTATAATTTTACCTTTATACTATTGTACCAACTTCGTGACACTCTATCTTAAGTTTCAAAAGATTCTTGAATCTTAGTATAGTCGGAACAAGCAAAAGTTCTCCAACAGGCGTCTGTTGTTTTGTGTGTTCTTTCTTCTACAGACGAGAAAGGTCATATTCAAGTTTTTTTCTCGTCTTTCTTCTAAGAATTTTTCAAGATTTCATAAAAGTAACTTTTGAACAAAGCTCTTGCACAAACTTATTTTGCCTCGTATTTTTGTAAAGTCTATTCAGTTATAAATATTTATGAGGATTCTTGTTCAACCCTTCATGGTGGAGTGAAAACACAAACCTTTGAAACCAAAATACGAGGAAGTCACAAGTATTTTTAATTTCGCTTGTGCTGCTTCTGCTAAAACAAATAGGTATACTCAAAAAATGGGTAATTTTCGTGAATTTCAACTCATAGCGGAAATTTTCAGATGTAAGAAATTTTAGTATATTTAACGATATCCTTCAAGATTTAAAATAACGAAAACGTCTATTACCAACATAAGTGGTCTCAGTACAAGTTGAAAAAACCTGATAATTCCTGAAAGGTTTAAATTCTGCGAAAACGTAGTAACACACATCATAATATTATCATCAACTTTTCATCATATAGTTGTCTTAAAAGATAAACATACGAGTATGTTTATACGCAGAAAACGTTTAGGAAAAATGCGTAAACGACGAACGTGGCTTACGACGTTCGTACGTTTCGGTTTTCAGTGCGGCTGAAACGTCCTACTCCTATGCGCTGTAGGTACTCATCGCGTCGCTTGCGCCATTCTGCGAGAAACCACTTATATATTAACCTTTTAAGACGTCTAAGGAAAAATAGATTAATTTTCAACCGACTTCTAAAAAGGATTAGGTTATCAATTCGGCCGGTTTCTTTTTCCTATGTATGTCCACGGACTTCTCCAGGATTTCTGGACCGATTCATCAGTTTTTTTTTAATTGTTGGAGGAATCTATCGAGGTGGTCCCATATCCCAAGTCCCAAATCTTACCTTCAACTCCTCAAGCCTGATTATGATGGCACATGAGAGATACGTTTGTTGAAGTCGGGCGAGCAAAGCATATCGATTTCATCGTTCCTATTAAAGCCCTCTTCAACTTCCACTTCAACAAACGAGTACAAACTAAAATTATTTTATACTTTGTAGTGGCGTAAGAAGTCGGTTTTCTGGAAAGAATTTTTATACATGACATTTTAAACTCCAGAGAATAAAAGAGTTTCCATGAGTTTCCAACAGTTAGTCTGTAAAACCTAAAATCCATGTGAACGAAACCACGGGTATCAGCTAGTGTGTAAATATCAGTGAAAAATTGACGTTTTTCATCCGCAGTCAGCAAGAGTTTCACTTTGATAGATACGCATTATGAACCAGGTCACGTTTTCCGTTGAAAGCCGGAATACGTTTCATGTGCTGCTTACAAGGTGGATCCTCTTAGACGTTTCACAGCTTTTTAGTTTATTGAAAGACGACTTGATAGCAAAAATTCTTAATTCAAAATTATTACAACTCAAACCCAAAAAGTCTTTATTTCCAGTAGGTAAAACTATACAGTTTTTGAATGCCGACAACATAGATTTGGGATTGGCAGTGGCTGGTGCGCAACGACTACCAATCCTAAATCTATGGCCGACATTTCATTTTAGATTAAAATTAAGGTTAACATTTAGGTTAAAATATTAAGGATCAACTAATTAAGTGCCTTTTTTGACTTATGTATATGTAGGAACTAAGGAAAGCGGAATCCTTACTCTTTGTTACTTACTTGTGGTTTTAATTAAATAAATCCTAAAATAATATGACCATTGACTTATAACAACGTAACATAACTTCTGGGTAGGGTTGCCAGACGTCCCGTATTTCCCGGGACATCCCATATTTTAGGCATAGTTTAAAATGTCCCGGCGGGACTCACTCTGTCCCGTATTTGAACCGTACTTCGTTTTTCATTATGATATCGATCCAAGTATTCACACACGCAACGTTCGTAAAAAAGCGAGTTGATTACCGTTTTTAATTACGATTATAATTGTGTTGATTTTTACAGATATGTTAAAACGAATAAAAATATATTAAAACTGACTTGATCCTCGAAAAATATCCAAAAAAATGACACTAAATAATTTTGTTTTTTTATTTGTCCCGGGTAAAAAACTGAAATCCCGTATTTTTTTACCTATTTAACCATTTGTCCCTTATAGGCTGAAAAAAAATCTGGCAACCCTACTTCTGGGCAAAAAAATATTCACACCGAGCCTCAGATTCGATGCTCTCACTCATACCTATTTGACATTTTGTCTCTTCGTGTTACTCACGCCTAACGCTCCCTAACTTTTACGGGCTAGCTAAGCTACGTTAGGTAACGCTTTCTATCAATTTCAAAAGTTTTTGAGAATCTTTATTGAAGACCTGAAGGTGAAAATGACATTGAATCATTTTTAGGGGCCACCTATGTAAAGAAACGACGATTTAGGTATGGTTGCTGAAAACGTGCATGAGACGTGGCTCTACGAAGCCGAAGCTAAACGGTATGGTAGTGATAACCTCAATAGCCTAAAGGTGAAAACTGAAAGGTCGCAGGTTCGAGCCTACCCATTGCACTACTGTCGTACTCACTCCTAGCACAAGCTTCTCGCTTATTATGGAGGGGAAAGGAGACTATTAAGTTCAGCTTGACCAATATTCTTTAAAAAAAATATATATTATGCCGGATAAAGAACCTAGTCACCAAATCATCTCGTCTCAATCATTAGAAACGTTTTTACAAGAAACAACCTAAAATCTTAGTCGTAGTCTCGTGTTCTCCCTTAATAAATTATAAGCAATCTTCCGAGTCATTCCGAGTCAGATTCCTTGAAGATAATGACGGGCAAATAGCCAAGATATTGAGTTGCCCCGTCGTAAGCTAAATCAACTTAAGTACAGCGGTTTCGGTCACTTAAGCCGACCATTAATTTAACGCCGAATTCAATTACAAAAGATCGCTGTGCGAATTCCGTTCGTTTAAACAACGCGATAAATCACATCGCTGCGATTGTCACTTCTGTAGTTCATCGACGAGATCCATTACAGATCGATGGGTCAATTATTCCTGGAACCGTTGGAATTGTTGGCTTAAATAACAATAAAAATACATTTCATAAAATCATAATAATTACCTATTACTTACATAATAACTACTTAAAAAGTAGCCTATGTGTTAATTCAAGATATAATCTACCTTCATTCCAAACAGCCAAATCCGGCCAGTATTTTTTGCGTGAAAGAGTAACAAACATACACACACATACCTGCACACTTTCGCCTTTATAATATTTATTAGTGTGATCCTTACTACAATATTATAAATGTGAAAGTGTGTTTGTTTATTAGTTTATTGGTAGACATGTCATTTAATCATCTAGCAACGGACATCCGATCGACGTGATTTTTTGCATAGGTTTAGTTGAGAAACTTGAGAACTAATGGTGAGATCTACAGAGCGTGCTCTGACTTAGCTCAGACTCAAGATAGAGTTAAAAAGAGACACAAAATATGCTCTGACATAAATCAGTCTCGTTTTAAGTCTGTCTTGAGTCTTAGCTGAGTGAGAGTACGTTCTATAGATTTCAGCCTTAGAGAGTGACAATCAAATAAATACCCTATTTAGGTAGGTAGGTCAATGACTCAATGACTAGCTACCTCAATGACCTTTGAAGATCATTGAGGTAGGTACGTCTTGTAGTTAAGTAAATTTTTATAACATGTATAATTATAGCTAATTGTATACCTACTTCAAATATTTGAACAATCAGAATCTGTATATTATCCAATCTAATTCAAACAGACCCTGCCCTGTAGCGGGTTTATGCATACAATGAATAAATTAGCAAGTGCTTTAAAGTGACCTTCGCTGGCTTTCTCGGTATTAGGGATCTGCGAAGTTCCACGAGGCGTGATATTCATTATAAATGCCTTTATAGAATCTTAGACCGTTATTTCACTGTAGCACGCTTTCCGCTCTTTTTGCAAAGTGCCTGGATAATTTGAACTGAAAAATCTTTATTTGTATTCATTCATTCATTAGGGTTAGGCCATACTTGGCCCAATACGCTGGTCAAGTTCAGATTGGCATTGATTTGGTACATTTTGCGAGAAAACGGCATAGGAGCTGATAACATATAAATGGACGTCTACGAGAAAACATGAGGTTTTCGACTCCGCCGGTGCCTTTTTAGGGTTACGTATTAAAATTACAGAGAACCCTTTTAGTTTCGCCATGTCCGTCTGTCTGTCCGCCTGTCCGCGGCCTAGTTTACCCAACTACAGCAAAGGGAAAAGGAAGGGTTATGATTTTAGCAAAATCAGTATGACGCATGTTACATCCAATTTTTTAGTCGGGTGCAGTTTTTAAACTGTTTTCTTCCATGTGTGCCGTGCCTACTTCTATATCTCCGCAATATTTGGACCGAATCGTGTGTGTGTTTTTTTTTTGTTTGATTCAATCACTACGTTGCAGTTTTTTGCATTCCGTACAGTGGCTCTGAAGCATAGCGATGTTTCAGAATAAACTAGTCGATGCCCGCGACTTCGTTCACGTAGATTGAGGTTTTTTCGGATCCATGCATCCAAATTTTCGCATTTATAATAATAATAGGATAGGATATTTATCCTACTTCCTACTAATATTATAAATGCGAAAGATTGTGAGGATGGATGGATGGGTGTATGTTCGTTTGTTACTCTTTCACGCCATAACGAATAGAACAGAATGGAATAATTTTTTATCCAAATAAACTTTTACAAAGTGCTTTTGAATCGTCAAGTGTATTTACAACTGGTTCGGAATGCCGTTACAACCGAGAAGAACCAGCAAGAAACTCCAATAAACCGATTTGGTTGAAAGAAACAGAGATAGCTCATAACCAGGATTGACGCATAGGCTAAATTTTATCCCGGAAAATTAAAGAGTTCCCGCGGGAATTAATACAGCTAAATCCACGCGGATAAAGTCGTAAGCATGAGCAAATTATGAAGAGTAATTTAATATGTACGTAGACGGAAGCGTAGGATTTAATTAGGTCGTCAAATACACCTAATTAGGAGATTTCCTTCACCAAACAAAACAAACGGCACTACGCTCACATTACCGTCATACGGTTGGCAAAGAGAGCGTACAGTAAACACATAATGTAACAAAAGAACACTCCGAAATCCGCCGGTAATTGATGATTGGCGCGTAAAAGGACCCTCGTCAGAACTTGTACCGATTTATCAAATTTTTGCTACAATAGAATAAAAAGGGAGTGTACTCAGTTTTACACGTGGGAAGT
Source organism: Hipparchia sbordonii (assembly GCA_038048805.1). Taxonomy (NCBI): domain Eukaryota; kingdom Metazoa; phylum Arthropoda; class Insecta; order Lepidoptera; family Nymphalidae; genus Hipparchia; species Hipparchia sbordonii. The sequence goes on from CM076103.1 coordinate 12,840,676, forward strand.
GTAAGCACTAGAATTACAAGCACAGTATGTAGGTACTATTTATTTTGAAATTGTTTCGGATAGGTTTTCGAAGACCTCCCTGGCGCAGTGATGAGCACTGTGGCCTTATAAGTGGGAGGTCTTAGGTTCAATTCCCGGCGGGGGCGATTTGGGAATGAATGATTTCCGGCCCAACACTGGGTGTAGGTTTCCACTTGAATAAGAAAGGCTTAGGCCATTGCGGATTGTCAGACTTCACACTTCTTTTTTAGAATTCCGCTCACGCTGCAACAGAGCTTCGGATCGATGTGATTTTTTGCATGGGTATAGTTGAGATCTTGAAGAGTGACAAGCTACTTTTTATCAAAGAGTTCCTGTGGGATTTTAAAAACTAAATCCACGCGGACGATAGCACGGGCATCAGCTAGTAAAAAATAATCAAGAAACATGATTTTTTCGGCGTCTTTTGCTTGACCTTAACAATTGCTATTACGATGGTACAGATCCCTTCGTGAGAGAGTCCAACTCGCACTTGGCCGCTTTTTTAGATCTTTATGAAGAAGTCTCAAATAAGTACCTTCACAATTTGCAATTGTTTGAAACGGACATGGATCGAAACCCTCGAAAAGCAGGCAGAAGTCTATCTTGTGGGTTTTATGTTTGTTCAATCACAACGCAATGGTGCAACAGATTGGCGTGATTCTTTGCATGAGTATAGCTGTTTATTCTGAAGTTCTTTGGCCACATCTTCAGAAATGAAAGATCGATTGAGTGGTTGGTAGTGTAGGGTCAGGTGGAGGGGAAAAGAGCGAGAGGACGCTCTGAATGAGGGTGTACTGTGCTGGCTCTTGTAAATTAAAACATCTGTTGTAAATGGTAAAACAAGCCTTTTTGGTTTTAAACGTTTTAATTCACACACATTTTTATAGTTTAAACGTGTTACACGCGCGAGGTCTCAGTGAGAAGAGAAGCAAATACCGAGAGCCTCAATTGAGTGTTGCCAGTACAATCTTAATAAATACTACTTTAATGTTTAATACTTAAACACGCTCATCCACGCGATGGATGGATTTAATCAAAGTGGTGACCCAGACAACTGGATGGAGTGTTCCTGCAATGCTACAAACCGCCAAAAGTGGAGGAGCACGCGGGAAGCGCTGCGACCCAAAACTAAGGAGACCGACGACGACTTATGTCGAATCATCTTAGCGACCATGATCACACTGACAAGAATGACCGATTGAATAGAAGCTGCTTAGGACCCGGAGAGGATATAAGCTCCATCCCGGAAAAGCAAATTAATCCCGGGGAATTTTTGTAAAACTAACTACAGCAAAACTTAAGCTAAATCATAATTCCACACAAAGTTTCAGCAGCGTAAGCCATCGTCATTTTAAATTGAAACCAACACGAAGGTATTTCACAGAAACGATCAACTCAGCACTTCGCAGCCAACACCCATTCGATCTCCATTATTGCGGAAAAAACGACAAACTGAACCAATTTCTAGTCCATTCATCACACTCGCTACTCCATTTCATCGAAAATCATGTGCAACACTAATTCGATTTTCAATCTTAAAATTTCTACCTTAAAGTGCATAATCGATTAGCTTAATTAGCTTGTATTTCCCAAGCTGAATAATGTAGCTGTATCGGTCTTAAATCGGGTTGTAATAGGGTCGAAAGTAGATTGATTTCTTGATAATTCATGCTGTAACTTTATTATGCTTAGTCTTTATTGCATCTGGTCACGTACTGTAATAGGTTAACCGGAATCCGCATTGAGTATTTGACTTAAGAGCTGGAACACATTTGCAATTAATCGTTCCTTCGTTATTCTCGTCATCAAGCAACTATTGCAGGTGCTTAGCAGATTTGGCAATTGCAACTCTTCATTTCGACATGAATTTTATTATAGCGCTGCTTTTCTATCACGCTGCTGTAAAATTTACAAAACTCGATGTCAGTAGGGCTAACATGCGCGCCACGAGAAAATTTTGTCTACACTTTACTCGTGAATCTCTGTAGAGATTCACATAGAGACTACGAGTAAACGTGTAGACAAAACTTTCTCGTGGCGCGCATGTTAGCCCTACAGGACAGCTACTTTCATCTAACAATCTTTTTTTTACAGGCATAGGTAACTTAAATAAAATACCTCCTGCCAGGTACCTGATTCCAGTTTTACAGGAGATTTCCAGGTCCTGAAGCTAAGTTACCAAAAAGTTCAAAAAAAAATTGACTATTAATGTTGCTAAGTTACTAAACGAGAGATTACAGATAGATATATTACAGAAAGATTGAATACACCACAATTATTGCCATATTATTATAAGCATAATAAATATTTATGAGTCTGTATGTGATGATGATTCATCATTCATTATCGTGCTGACAAAAGATATTGGTCAACCAGCATGGACATGTAATATTGAGGTTAATAAAAAAAAATCGATTATTTCCTAAGTTTTGTTACAAAGAAACCTTCAAAAACCGAAATAAGCTAAAATAGCAACAATACTATTAAGTGTAATTTGTGGCCGCCATAATAAAATCATAATACCATATTATTAGTGGAAGCCTTAAATAACAGAGGTGACACTATCGAAGTCGATCGGTGACTGGGCTAGTGTAATAAATAATGAAAATTACCCTCGCTGATAAGGGCTGTTTGCTAATGAATGGACGTAGATGTTTGAAATAATTGTGTACAGAACACAGTATTAGAAGCCTCAATGACCAAATGGTTAAGGTCCGGTCTAGAAATGAAAGAAGATGGTTCAATCCTCACTCGTAGGGATGTACTAAAGATACTCCGTTTGAAATTCCCGACGCAAAAACGATGGGTACCTATTTGAAGTTTGACGTGTCTGTGTGTGTCTGTCTGTGGCATCGTAGCAGCCGAAAGGATAATTTGAAAGATGAATTAGTCGGGAGTGTTCTTAGCTATGTTTGATGAAAATCGGTCCAAGATGGCCGCCGCCACAAAATGGCGGATTACATATTTTTTCACAACTCCCTCAATATCAAGTATCACATGAAAGGTTCGACTATTTTTTTTTTGCATTTCATATGTCGGGGGTGTTTTAAATTTTCAATTTACACTTATAAACTAATCAGACGTTGTGAACCATAAACCAGAGGTCACGCTGTCTCCATTTCGTAAGCGCATCTTATAGTGCAAATCCAAAAAAAAAGGGAAAAAGGATATTCTTGTTTCAGTCCAAGTTTCGTTTGAAAAACTTCACAGACTTTTGAGAACATAATCGAGAAGTTAAATGGATTCGATCCCCAGAAAACGAGACCAAAGTTTTACCACTAGACTATCACAGATATTTCGGTATACCGCATCTGTATTTGACTTTTGAGAATAGCAGGATCATTAGTCTTATTATCCTAAGAGATCCCAAGGGTCTTTTATTTGGGTCTAATGTTGCATTAATTTTATTTTCAGCAGTAATTTAACAGCTACATGGACATTACAAACTACGTTTTTGTCGCTTTAAATAACTGAGTAGGTACCTAGTTCTAATCTAACAAAACGTTGGTTAATTATTTACTCAAAAAACAGAAGCGAATAGGTTAGTGCCGATTTTACCAACGTTGGGTGACTTTTAATCGACAAATATAAACTGTCAAAATGAAGTTTTTGTATTGACAATAAGTATAGTTTGGACAAAAGTCAAAAGATGTTCATAAGTTGATTTTTCATTTGGAACCTTATTCATGCAGACAAAGTCGTGCGCATCACTCAATACTATTTATAAATCTAATAAAGTATCTGAGATTGCAATAAAAAATCTATATAATACAGAAAGTAATCAAACTTATAACACTTATCCGCGATCGCCGAGAAATTCTACGAGGCTCCGACGGATATTGCAATGAAATTATTTATGACATCTAAAGCCTTTTCACCTACAATACAGTAGACTTTAACCGTTTAAAAATAAGGATGATATTTGCTTGGGTGCTTAGCAAAGGCAATAGTTGTATGATATAGTGAAATGCGCCACTCTTATCTGTTGCTAAGCTCTTTTAACAGATTGCGTAACCCTCATATAAAAACATATAGCTGCCTCTTTATACTGCGGGGTAAATAAAATATGAGACCGTTTTAGTTGAGTTCGTAAAATATTTTGGAAGGTCTAAACTCTTGTACCTAGTCTTGTACTTTAGTTTGAGAATCATTGAATAGAATACACTACAGCGCTATGTGTGTAGCTTTGGAAAATCTAAAGACGTGCTCTATTATACTAGGTATATTCTGTATCAGAAATTATACCAGTGAAATTACAAAAACCACATTAAATTCGGCCCAGTATTTTTTCAGAATATTAAAAACAGCAACAGAAACCTAGTAATAAAATATGGATTTGAATTATATGATAATAACGTTACAACCACAGCAAAATACAAGTATATTATATTTTCTTTGGTTTCAACAGCAAGGAACAAACTCTGACAGGCAACAACAAAAATAATATAAATCTAATTCTACGTATTTCTTCCTGTGATGTAATCAGATTGTACATGTCGCTTTTGGTAGAAATGCGTCAGCAACTCGCCCATGAATGACGTCTTTATCCTGAGCCAAAGAAAATTACTGCCATTAAGTTACTAAAAATGACACAAATATGAGAATATGACGTAGCAATTTCGTAACACAGTAGCTGTTCTTAGAAGTATTAAAGTTTAAATTATTAAGTAGCCAGAAAGCAACTGTTGAATGTCGGAAATAGAGTAGAAGTTAAATATTGTTATACTTACACTTTCAGGGTGCCTCAAAATTAAACCCCGACTCTGTCCCGTGGGTCCCGAAAAGTTAGGGTACGAATACCTTAGGAAGTTGTCCAGTGTTCGGGTTGTTGGATGTGTAATTATTCTGTTAAATATTCATTGAAGAGCCAAATGGGGTGCGACGTAAATGTCAAAACGTAAACTTAAGGTTCAATCGTAAATAACACTTTATATCCTGAGTATTTGAAATAGTAAATGCCAAAAGGGCCGAAATAATTATGATTGCCCGTGCCAAAAATAATAATGATTCTTTGACTGTTGTCAAAATGTGGATTAATTACAATTGAAAATGTAACGTGTAAGAATAACATTTCTAAAAACAGAATATAAATCGGTCAAAAAACAATTAAGACGTTATAAGCTGTTTTACCCTTTGACCGCAACTGTATGCGTCTCTTTCTAAAACGAAATTTTGTATGGAGAGTGTATGAAACTACTGAATCATGACGTCATATTACAATAGCTCTTTTTCTAACAGGAAACTTAAAAGCTCTATATTTTCAAAGACTATTTAATATATTTCAAAAAGAAAAATGATATTGTGTTATAATATTTTAAGTTCATGATAAATCACTATAGAGCTATTAGGCTATCAAAACTTCGATGCGATGAATATTGAACAGCAGCTTTGAAAGATTGGCTGACAAGATTGCCTATGAGAGTAATTTTTCCTGCTATCTCTCATAACTCGCCAAAGCACGACAGTTCAGGTGAAAGTTCTAGTTTAATGTACATAGAATTTAAGTTTTTGCATATATAAAAAGCTGATGATACCACTGACCTCTATAATTAATCTATGATTAACACTGGACAGGCTGCTATCATGCCATTTTACCCCTCCTTGATTCACGCCATAATAGTTACGATTATCCAAGGAACTAAAATTAGTGAGGGCACTATTTCACCAAAAAGTATCAACTATCATTTGATAGTTGATACTTTTTGGTAGTTCCTCTATCTCTACATTATTAGTTTCAAAGACACTGCTATGCCAAATGTGGCGCTTCAAATTGACCCATTTAAGCTATCATTTGCATAAGGACAGCCAGTCCAGTGTTAATCATAGATTAATTGTAGAGGTTAGCGAAAGATCTAAATTACAAGCTTTTACAGAAAGGCTGGTTCAACTGCATTTCCTATTGCGTGTAAAATTATGATTAAAAAACTGGCAAAAAACCCTATGCTTTAAAGTTGTATAATTAGCAATATATTAAGCACAACGAACTTTAAAGCTTTGCAACGACGATGACTGTTTTTGACTAATATTCTCCTTTTTCTTCAAGTAGGCATCTGAATTTTATACAAGGTAGGCAGAAATTTAGTGCAACAGGCGGGTGGGCTTGCCCACCATCAAACTGCCGTTATATCCTTTGAGTAACCCTTAAACCCACGGGAATTCTCCCCACGTTCCCTAAACAATGTTTCATCCTTTCACGCGTCAATTCCTGGTAATAAATACGTCAGCACGCACACACTGTACCGCATAAATTCCCTTCAGAGCAACAGGTTGGACGCTTGTTGTAAACTTATGATGCCCTGGTATTTGTCAACTATTCACTAATGTTTGTAGGCTTTGTGGAGTGGAAAATGGGTAGTAGTTCTAAGTGGTTTTAACTTTCATGAGTACAATATGCCCAAAAACTAGTTTTTTCCTCGCCTTGTAATTGGTGTAAGAAAATTTTATTATATTGTCAACCTAGATAGAACGTATAGTTTCATTTATCCCTTTATCCATTAATATTTATTTATTTATCCTATCCTATTAATATTATAAATGCGAAAGTTTGTTACTTTGTTTGTTACTTAATCAGGCCGCAACGACTAAGCCGATTTGCCTGTTTGGCACAGAGATAGATAGTTCCCGCGGGTATTAAAAATCCTCGCAAACGAAGTCGCGGGCATCAATACGTATATTATATGTTTTACATTTTATGTTGTCCATTGTCATGCAAATAGGGGTTCTTACACAATTGCATAGCTCATCTTCACTTCAAAGCTTCAGTCATATTCTCGAGTGCAAAGTATTCCATAAGGTATAATTTCAAAGGCGATCTTAAACTGTAAACCGTAAACTGCAGACGGCAGTATCGGGGTCCGGTTTCGACGATGGTTGGACCTAATACATTATAATTTCATGATTGCTTATTTATTTAACCTCAAGAATATATTATAATACTTTAGGTAGGCCACGTGTTACGAGTAGAATCTACATTTGCACTGCGGATACTTGCATTTTTAAACATATTCTGTCGCTGTTGAATAAAATAACAAGAAACTGAGCAAGAGGTTTGTGACGCCTTCTCAAACTTTAAAATTAAAGATAAAATTAAAGGGGCTGTTCTGCTACTGTTAAAATGTAAAAATACTTCTGTTAGTATGTCAAAGCAAATTAAGCACTTAAATTGTTATAATATTATGAACTCATGATATATAATATTATGCTAACTTTTGCCGCAGCTTCTTTGAAGTTAGTTTTAAAAGCCCCGTAGAAACCTAAAAAGTTAGACTATCTAATTAAATGGCTTAAAGGCGTAAACCCTTTCTTCTTCTGGGATGAAAATTAGCTTATGTCACACGTCGATCGTTGCTCCGTTGCTGCGTGATTGAAGAATAAACCAACGAAAAAACACACTTTTCCATTGATAATAATAATTTAATTAGTATTAGGGTTTATATATTTGTGTATGTAAATTTTATCTGTGTGATAGGAAATCCTACTTATAGGAAACTATTACAGTAGTAGATTCATGACTGGTTTCGTGACCATGCAAATGCAACAACAATAGTAAAACAAACAAAAAATATTACATTCATCGCGATTAAACCTTTGTTCTGTTTACCATAGATAGCCTGAATCACGAAAGTTAGCAGTTAACTCAAAGTTTTTACTAACATTATTTGTGTTCAGAACTTTTTTGTATGAAAATACATCACAACTGCGCTGGCTGTATTTATTAAGTTTCCATTTATATATGTATCCTATAATTTTTTTAAAGACATTATTAAAGTAGAATCGATAGGAACTGCGGACTCATTCAAATTTGATCTTCAATTGAAATATTCTCAATATTTGCCTTATTATTGAAGAATCTTTATTGAACTTTCTGTAAGAGGATTTCTATTCAGTAGTCATACTTACTTTATATCTTGGAAAGATGTTGTTGATATCTCTTACCGACGGTAAAAATGTTTTCACAATACTCTATATTAATACGTAGTAGGTATATATACAAGCAATTTGTATCAAAAATGTATAGAGAAAAAAAAAGTTCCATAAACGCCAAAAAATTATAAAGGAACTAAACCCCAATTTCTAGTCTCGTTCCATTATATGTATTTGCAAGGTCGTTCCATTAGGTTTGCAAGTTTAATTGGTTCTAAATTAAAGCAAAATTGTGTCACTTATAGGGTCTTCCACACACTGAGCTCTTGTACTTTTATGCCCAGACTCCAGTAACTACCCTAACCTTTGGTCTGCCATTAATATGCTATTCCAGCGTCTTCTAGTATGGCAACGGAGTTAAATTCGTTTAGGTGGAAATAGTCAAAGCTTTTAAATATTATGCATTTCACCTAACAACTTAATGTGAATAACCATGATAGCATATATCAGAAGTTGATAATTGAGTTGCAGACTCTCTTTTTGCCAGCCAAGTTTCAGCAAATTTAAATTCGCTCTCATTTTGAGTGGAGGACAAAGTTTTAATAGTTTGGCGTTGAGTTATCTCGTTTAGCTTGACGAATAGTGTGTATAAAACTAGTTTTTAGCCGTGACCAAAGATTATTTTATTTATTTGAAAAATAGGTATAGATTGCTTTGCCGTACATTGAAAAAACTCGCGTAAGTCTAAGAGTTCAATACAACTACATTAGTATCAGATTGTAAGAAAAAATGTTGTATTTTGATCCTATTCTATAAGTATCCTAGAAATTAATCACCTTGAAACATTTTTAGCGTAATTTGATTTATGTAAATTCTGGTTATTATGGCGTTCTATTTCTTGTAACTACTCTCTGTCGTGATTTTGTTTGTATACGTCAACCAAGAAAACATAGCAAAAATCAATACGTATGCCTCTTTAACAAAGCAAAAATGAAGAGGAACCCAATGTTGCTGACTTCAAAGTGGAATACCTACCTATAATTTATTGTAAAGGTTAGTTCTCAGATTTTATAATGGATAAAAGGACGAAAAAAATTGGTCATAAGTCAAAACAAAATATGATTGAATTTAATGTAAATTTCTTTTTAACCGACTTCAAAAAAAAGAGGAGGTTCTCAATTCGACGCGTATGTTTTTTTTTTTTTATTTTTATTTTTATTTTTATTTTTTGGCGATGTTACTCCATAACTCCGTCAAATCTAAACCGATTTTAATAATTTTTTTTTTATTTGAAAGGGCATATCGTCAGGTTGGTCCCATTTAAGTTTGGTGAAGATCTGATGAATATCTTCGGAGATGGAGGACGGAACTCCTCAATAAATAAGAGCAAATCGCTCGTGATCAGAGTATGTGTAGGATTTTAACCATGCATTCTTCATAGCATACATACATAATGTTCTTCTATTCGGCATTTCAATAGAATTTTTTTTAACCGAATTTTTGACGATGTTACTCTATAACTCTGTCAAATCTGAACCGATTTCAATAATTTTTTTTTAATTTAAAAGGGCATATCGTCAGGTTGGTCCCATTTAAGTTTGGTGAAGATCTGATGAATATCTTCGGAGATATAGGATGGAACTCCTCATTGAATAAGAGCAAATCGCTCGTGATCAGAGTGTGTGTAGGATTTTAACCATGCAAACTTCATAGCATACATACATATGCTAAATTTCTATTTGGAATAATATATTTCAATACTTTTTTTAAGGAGCAAAACAAATGGTCTAGTGAATTGGTCCCATGAAGCTACACTAAAAAGCTTAAAATAATAATATAAAAAAATATTTTTAAAAAACCGACTTCAAACGCCACTTAAAAGTATAAAATAATTTTAGTTTGTACACGTATGTTGAAGTCGGGCCAGCGTTGCGCAATGGTATCATCGTTTCTATATTTTAAGCCCGTCCGACTTCAATATACGTGTACAAACTAAAATTATTAAATCGTAAATACTATTAGGCCGGTATACTTGTTGAATTAGCCCGTGAGATGGACGGGCCTATATAGAAACGATGAAACCGATGCGCGACGCTGGCCCGACTTCAACATACGTGTACAAACTAAAATTATTTTATACTTTTAAGTGGCGTTTGAAGTCGGTTTTTTAAAAATATTTTTTTATATTATTATTCTTATCAACTTTTTATTGCCAAATACTGCTTTCATAATCATATTATGAAAAGAAAAGATGAATGAGCGAGGCTAAATTGGATCAAACTCCATTCCTTGGGCCATCTTTAACTAAAAGAGGATCCAATAAAGTACAAACCATGAGAGTACTTTAACCCTTATAGATCCCTAAAACAAACAAATGTCTGACAGCTATTCACATTATCGCACGATTTAAAGCATATAATAAGGATGAACTTGGATCTAATGTTTCAAAATTATTCCTTAGGGATGTCATAAAGTTGACCCTCAAAGATAAGATGAAAGCTTTAGCACACTTGACTTGAAAAACAGTGTATACGGTTGTGCCCCGGCGCTTTTTGAGACTCATACAAAAAAAACAGGTTCGATTCCAGGTAACATTTAAAGTTTTTCTTAGTTATTAAATAAAAATTGCTGGATGCATAACTTAAGTTACTGCTTAAAGTAGTAAATAAATTAAAGGATACAGCTTTATTTAAAGAAACGATTAACTTTTTTTTTGCTTGACCGGAGACTCAACTCGATTCCAAGTCCTCTTGATCCGCAACCGAATAAGTTAGACATTTAACCAGTGTTTCTGATCAGTGGTCCGCAAACTTTTGAAAAATTAACCGTTCACATGAAACTACGTGAACAACGTAAATAATTTACATACACAAAATACATTATAAGTGTATGTTCCTGTTGTGGTCGCCTATGGAAAAAACCTTAAGTACTCCGACATTAAATCAATGAGGCATATCAGATCAATATTATGACTAAGTTAATTGCCATAGGTACTTATAAGTCAGCTCTTATAAGTAAGCTTTCCTATGAATGGTCTGGACTTATCTTTCACATAAAAAATTCGTATCCCATTTTCATTCAACGACTAAGGAACCCTGAAAAGTGATCAGCGAAGCGGGAAATACTGGCTAAGTTATTTCTGATACTCACTACGGCAAACTCCGGTACAAGAGCCGTAAAATGTAAAAAAACGGGGCCCAAGCCTGCTCGATAAAATTTACGAGGCCACAAATTTTCAGCTACAGCAAATAAGAGTTTTGTAAGAGCTATAAATATTGTAGTTTCTGCTCTTTCTTTAACTAATGTGATGTTTTATTTATTTACAAAAGTGCCATTTATTGCCATGCCACTTATTCACGGCTGCCACTCTGTTTTATTGACAAAATAAACGATCTTAAACGTATGAAATATTTTTCAATCTAACTCTCTCTCTTTTCAGCAATAGGTATTTGAATCTTGCAATGCATTTTTCTTATATTTTATGAAATTATAATTATCTGTTTTTTATCAGTTTATTTTTGTTCACATGAATATAATGTTATCTCATCGAAATTATATAAACAGTTTTCAGCCTGCGAGTTCTGTATAATGTTCTCAATAGGTATGAGATTTGCCAATCCTCACTTTGCCAGCGTGGTGCTCCATAGCCTAATCCCCTCCAATTCTAAGAGTAGACCCTTGCCCATTACCTAGTTGCCTGATTCATATCCAATATGTGATACGTTAACACGCTCACTGCGTAACAGGCCGATTTCGGCCCGTCGCGGTATTTCAGCTGGTGCGGACGAACAAAACTATGTCCCTCTCGCTAGTGCGGAACGATTATCTCAGGTGTTTGTAAAAATTTTACAGAGACAAATATATATTTCATCTTGCGGTCAAAATTGTAGGTGTTCCCCATCAAAACATAACGGTAGGCCTTTATCGACCTATCGATGCACTGACGGTGAAAAACATCCGCTCAGTGCGGCAGTGGGCCTATTTCGGCCCACCGTGCTAACAGGCTGCCGGCGACCCGGTACCGCACAGAGCGCGCGCCCCACCAGTTAGTGTTGTGCTATCTAGCTGATCTAACGTAGCGATATTATTAACGACGACAAATAAAAAGACGTGTGGCACTCGGGGACTACCGCGGTAAAGCTATTGCATAGCATTTTTTATCAACCATATAAATGCGCCATCTAGCGGCTCACCGTAGATGAGTCCCGTGTCAGGTTATTTTCGTTACGGAATTTCTGGATTCGGTCTCCACGCTGGCCCGCGATAGAAGCTATGCAATAGCTTAAAAATAAAAGAAAAATACAAAATAGAATAATTCACCCTGCAGTTATTGATATCGGCAGCGGTCAAAGTGACAGCAGTAAAGAAATATTCTCCCCAATTAAAAATAAAAATAATTTTGAAACAAATGTGCACGGAAAACGAAGCACAAGCGGTAAGTTTTGTTTATTATTATCTACACATATCAACATAATATCAGCCTTAGACTCATAATGACTTGGGGATTTTATATGCAATACCATCCTTTATGAAAATGATTATTCTTAAAAACTAGCCTTCTACAGTGAATAGTCAATTACAGTGAATAAATAAAAACAGTTTTCAGTTCTTTTACAGTTTTACATTTTTCAGTTTTTATTCTGTTTTATTTTCGATATCCCCTTATTTTTCTCTGTCTCATCACTGCTAAAAATACTTTCTAGTGCGGTACAGGTCGATATCGGCCTGGCGCTTTTCCTGCTTTATTTCTCATTTCCTGTTTGGCAGATCCCGGGGCGAATCAAACCTAAGAAAGTTGGGTTCAAGGTCATTCCAACAGTATAAAAAAAAATTGTATACATTATGTTTTCACAAAGTTATAGCAATTTAATCTATCCTAGTGCTGGTGGGTTTAGAAAGACCTGTTACGCACTAGCGGAAATATCATTGGGGGCGCATTTCGACCCGTTGCCGCACCAGATGAAAGATTATGATTTTACTTGCCGCAGTGAACGTGTTAACTTAATACGCCCGAAAGTCGCCGATAGCTACCAAAAACAAAAACTACCAGCCTCTAGCGTCCGTTTTTATCTTTCTTTAAAGCACCAGAGCGTCTCCTAACCACACCCATAACTAGAAATAAATTATCTGTAATAGCAGTCTGAAAGAACCCAAAGGTCATTTATTTGAGTCTAACGCTACATTACTTTTGTTTCACAGCAGTAATTCAACCGTTGAACGGCTATTACTTTACATAGTTTGAATTTGCCACATTGTCCCTGTGGAAGGAACTTTATTGTCCGTTCCCATTATTGTACTTGACCACAGAAATATACGAGTGTCTGATAAAAATTTGGTATATATTTTTTTATATTTTAAGCGAGCAAACGAGCAGGCAGGTCACCTGATGTCAAGTGATTACTTAACTAGTAGTAGTAATCGAGGAATCACAAACCTATTAGCCATTAATATAATAATTATTATTTAATATTTAGTATCGATGTAAATTAGTTTTCGAAGTGGAAGGAACCACTTTGCCTATTGTTCTTTCTACCACTAATTATATTTTCAATGATTTTTTGTCGGTCAAACACGTTACTTTTTTATAGGTATAGATTAAATCAAATACGAAATTCAGGAAATTCTCTAACTAATACGAGTAAAATTATAACTAGTATTAATAACACACCATAAGAAAATCATGGAAGTACGATAACATATATGGCATTAATAATAATTTACTCACAAAGGAGGAAATATAAAAGGGCATACAATGAAAGCTCGGTTCTAATCATTTAACCATTTACCTAATAGTCACTCACTGGGTCAATGATTACAATGGCCGAGCTATTAATCATAGACAATGTTACGCAACATTATTATATCAGTACAAAGGCCGGACAATGATAGATCTCACGGTAATCGATAGACGCTCTTGTAGCTTATACACCTACCTAGGGCTGCCGAGTATATAGGTACCGTTCGAATAAATTTTTAAATACATATCAAAAATTCCGAAGCCGGCGGGATTCGAACCCACATCTCTTAGGAATCGCGCCCTGAGTTCGGAATTTTTGATATGTAATTAAAATTTTATTCGGGTATTTCCTTTTAGTGCAGGTTAACACTTTAATAAAAAAAGTTGTTGTTGTCTGTGGTATCCCGAGCCAAAAATAATACACATTTTAAAAACAAACTTTCATGGTGCATTTGCCACTGTGCCTAGTGTTTGTAATCTATTTGGTAAATTCAAATTTTATTTGAGGAAGAATAAAATTCCTACCTTTAGTTGTTTAAATACTGTTAATTTAACTCCCTAAATATACTTTAATTTCTGTAAAAAGTTGGCAACCCTACAGTTTTGGGAAATAATAATTTATTATCATTTATTACGGTGTAGTGTAGGTAGTATCTATTCATAGACTACTCTCTAATCCTGAAACCAAATCCAGATTTACCAAAAAGGCGCCATGAATAGAATTTTCTTTAATATAAAGACATATATCCATATCTTTTTGTACAATTTGGTATTTACAGTTAGCTAATTCATATAGGATTTTGATATTGCTTAATTAAATTAAAATCTATTTTTATATGTAGATAATGCTGATTTTTAGCCATTTACCAACATTGCAAGGTGCATTGTGATGGTATTGTTCTTCAATTATGCCGTAAGGCATGGACGAATATGTTTAAAGTCCTAGAGAGCGACAAATTTTTTACCTCGAGTTAAAATATACGTATATTAGCTGCGTTTCAGAGGTACTCCACCCCTATGTTAAGCCATGCGATTTTGTTCAGAGGTACGATAAACTTTCAGAGAAACTTTTACGGAGGCAAAGTTAGCAAAGCCTCAGTTGGTGATTCAGCCAGCTTCAGTAGTGAAGTTAGCTTTTAATTGGTCAATGGCCAATCCAGGTTATTCGGATTTGATTCAAACATAATAAGCTAAGTCATAGAGTACACAGCACAGCATTACTATGTCGAATTGGCCGTAGCAATTGCGGATTGGTACAAGTGGACCTTAGTTTAATAACTATTATCATAGATTTAAATAAACCCACCTTACTATGTTAGATGTAGGTAATAGTAAATTGAGCCATTCATCTTGTAGAATGTAACGCAACATTATAATATCACGGGTGACATAAGACAATGATAGATCGGACGGTAATCGATAGACGCCTTGTTACTGTTTCTTACTAAGAAATAATAATTACTCTGCCATAAGTGCTAAATATATACAGTAGGTACCTAGAAGAGTAATTATAATTAATCACTAAGCGATAAATTAGAGCTGTTAATTTAATTATGTCATAAAGGAAAGGGTTAAAGAAGGTTCTTTATATCCGACTACCAAAAGAGGGTAGTACTAGTAGATTCGTATAAGTATATAACATTTAGGTTTGTCTATTTTTCAGGAAAGCTCTGTAGTCTAAACGGTTTGATGGATTTTAACATATTAATCTATTGCAGGAGTGACATATATGTAAAACCTATTTTTTGCATTTGATATTTTAACGCGATTTTTTATTTGATATTTTAAGGTGCTGGAGTAGCGACCCTGCACTGAATAGCGTAGTGTTGGCAGACCCCCACTAGGTGGACAGATGACATCAGACAAGTCGCAGGGAGCCGCTGGATACAAGCGGTTCAAGAACAAGGCCTGTGGAAGTCCATTTAAGAGACCTTTGTCCAGACGCGAACGTCTATCGGTTGAAAGAAGAAGATTTTTACGCTGTCGTTTTTTCGATTGTTTAATTAAATTCATAATTTCTAGCCCTATACTATGGCCTATTGGAATAAATTGGGAACACATAACTCAGAATAAATACCGGTCGGTATACACGAAGGTTTCCATACCATCATAACAGCGATTGTTTAGGTCGAGCAAAAAACGCCTCCAAAATCATGTTTCTTGTATAGGGGCCAGCCCTTATCTTTTATTATATGTAGGTATTTTATTATTTTATGTATTTTTATTATATTTTGTTATAGCGGAAATAGATATACATATTCTGTGAAAATTTCAAGAATAGACCACCCTTTGAGTGCGGAACCCTAAAAGGGATATTTCCATGTTTCAGTTGGTGCATACCGAAACTCGAACAATTATTTATTAATGAACTGAATAAACTGAAATTGATACGGTTTGTCGTCTCTGCTGCAATAATGGCGATCAGATGAGTGTTGGTTGGAAAGTGCAGCGTTGATCGCCCCAGCGAGGGGCTATCGGTCTGTTTTCAATTTAAACTTCAATGGCTTTTTCTGTTATAGTAGGAAACTTTGCGCGGAGAGAATCTCAGTTGTATCGACTTTGCGATAGTATTTGAAACTAATGATTATATAGATTTGTAACACAAACCTTTTTAACGTTTTTAACCGACTAAAGCAACGCCAAAAGGTACCTATATGTGTATGTATGTTTGTGTGTGTATCTATATAATGTATATTGTATGTACTTGCTAATGCCCGCGACTTCGTCCGCATGGATTTAGTTTTTAAAATCCAACAAACCAAGAAACAAACACACTGTCGCATTTATATATTAGTAAGGAGTAAGGATATATGCCGTATGTGACTATTTACGAATGTTTCACCGCAGCGAATAAACTACTGAGCCCATTCTGGTGGTCTCAAACGATTCGTTATGATAGTCCGAATGATATGAGTTACATTTTATACGAACAAAATCAATATGACGCATCCATTTTTCCAGATGTTACAGTTTTTAAACTTTTATCCTTGTTGTATATTCTGTTAGGTTATTTCTGAGCTCTGAATTACTCCTAGTATATCAAGCAAAGAGCTTGTTTGGCTTGTTTTAGCTGAGTGCAAAGAACTGGCAAAGGATAAGGAACCGATGTACGTCGGGATTTCAGGGTGCTTGAGTGGCGGCCCAGAAGCCAGCATGCGCAGGCGCAGCGTTGGGAGAACCCGTCGTAGATGGACGGATGATTTCAAGCGAATCGCTTAAAGCCTCTGGATACCGGCAGCATAAGTTTCTGTATCGTTTCTTAAGTTTCACTATCGTTTTTTGCGGTAATGCTTTTCAGAGACCTATATTTATCGGTTGAGAAGATGACGTTGGAGGCTGAGCAAAAGTTGCCAGACATCCACCTGAATATCGAGCCTCAGCTAGAAAAAAGAAGCGAGATAGAAAGAAAAAGAAAGAGTGAAGACAGCGTCTAGAAAAAGCTCAAGCTTCTTTACAGCAGCTATGAAGTATGTGATGCTTCGGTTTATTCACCCGAAGCGTTTCGAGTGACTCGATGGAATCCTAACCTGTTAAAAAATAAAAGAAAGCGATCAGATAATAAACAATGTGCATCAAGCCTAAGTTCCACACTTTACACTTAACGGTTACTTTTGTGTACCGTAAAATGTTTAAAAACATTGAAATACAAAGGGAAGTTTCTAAAGCAAACAAACTTGACGTTTCAAAAGACTCTGTGTTTGTGTTGTATTATTCCATCTTTCTCTGGCAATTCTTTTATTTCAAAGTAAGTGAATTGAATCGAAAAAAGAACAAGTTCAAATTTTTTTTAATGAATAATGCACTAAAAACACCAACATAAAATAAAAACGAAGGACATATGTTTAAACGAAGGAACAAAATGATTTTATTTATTTCATCTTATCTGAGGCTCTTAAGTCTGCCATCGGTTTAGAAAGCATATTCCTATGAAATGAGCAAGCGAGATACTCAGCAGACTGCTCTTTTCAGGACAAAATGTTATAAAATGGTACAACTTTAGCTATGCATCGCCCGTTTTCTCTTTGATAAACATTCAGGAAAATCAAGCAAGCAATACGCATCACAATTTGAACGCTACGGGCATAGATTTTTGGTATCGGGCTTTGAGCATATAAGCAAAATATTTTGAGAGAAGTAGTGGTTAAAAAATAATGAAATAAAATGAAATCAAAATATGAAAACAATAGGTATATTAATATTGTTTTCTTATTTGATGTACAATTTGGGTTAATTGTCAAGTTCTAATGAACTAAATAATTAAAAACTTACATATAAAACAGGTATTAAATTTTAAAATATAGATAAATGTCATTACGATAGTCGAAAATTGTGTATGAAATAAAAACTAATAAATTACTTGTAACGCTAAAGCACGATAAGCTAAGCTAATATTATTGCGTCTTTGGGAGCGTCCGATGTTTCTACCATTCCGTCGTAGATGTACGCCTAAAACGCTTGCTATATCAAGTCATATATTTTCTCTCTGGATGTAGAAGGTATTTTCTTAAAATACTCTTAGCTTGGGTTTTTATTATTAGGCTTACTCTTGACGACAATAATTTATAATTTCTAAATTGTCTCTGGTCTGGTCTGGTGGGAGGCTTTGGCCGTGGCTAGTTACCACCCTACTGTCAAAGACGTGCCGCCAAGCGATTTAGCGTTCCGGCACGATGGCGTGTAGAAACCGATTAGGGGTATAGGTTAAATTTACACTGCTATACCCCTTCCAAGTTAGTCCGCTACAATCTTAGACTGCATCGTCACTTACCATCAGGTGAGATCGCAGTCAAGGGCTATCTTGTCATCGAATTAAAAAAAAATAATAATAAAAATCAGTGATGGAAAGCACTAATGAGGTCTAGGCTGGACCGCGCTTGCCTAAAAACTAACAACAGACTATATGTGTACGTGTGTTCATTATGATCGTAATCAAGTATGACCAAGTTGATGTTGTAGCTAATTAATATAAATATTCGTGCGGACAATGTGTATCACAAGCAGCAATATCATCGCACACTGGTACCAGTGTTCGTAGCTATTGTAATAACTCTACCGTGACCCACTGCTATAAGCGTGATCCACGTATTTATACAAGGGTATATTTTCGTAAATGCAAATACCTTTTCAATAGTAAAATAACAGCCAGTGAAACGTTGCCTTTTTGTCTGTTTTATGAGAATTGGAACGGGAAATAGTATTTTGTGTGTCGTATAATGTCTACCTAAAATTTTTGCTGCAATTCAAAGAAAGAAGGTATTTTTTATTCACTTTATTGTATAGCATAATGTAGTTCGCATAATATATAAGGCGGACTTAAAACTAAAGCATAGATATTCCCTCATTGTATAACTTTGGAAGATAGACATCACGTGTGCATAATATTAGGTATGCAACGAGAGAAAAGTACTTATATAAGATTCAAACAAGCCGAGATACTAATAATTACATATTTATTTCTCAAATAGCACAATTTTAACAAAACCCTTAGCAAACCCATAGTGCAACTTTAGCAAAACCGTTGTGTCGTTCCCGGAGTCCCAGCCAAAAAAGACGCGGCCTACTGCCCACACCGAGGCAAACGCCGCCATCTTTCCCGCCTTTCGAGCACGCGGCGCTGACGTCTCGACCTCTGACAGCTGCCAAAGTGGCGCTGGCGTCGACTTCCGCGCGTGCAACATCCGTTGTCGCTAACACGGCCATGCTGCCTGGTGCCCGCCCCGGGCACCCCACGATTCGGGAAATTACTACGGAATATAAGAACAACTGTTAACTCATAAATCATTCTACACACATACATATTCTTAGTTATTCTGCATATTCGGAATATTATCATCGGAATATTTCATCATGCGACCCCAGAACTCAATCAATATGACCATCCCACCTAAGGGAACTAGCCAAACTTAGGAGACAGATGTGTCATCGTTGAAAAGTTTGTGAAGACTGTCCATCATGCGACCCCGGAGCTCATTCAACATGACCATCCCACCTAATGGAACTAGCCAAACTTAGGAGACAGATGTGTCATTAATTGAAAACCACTTGCACTCAAAGAACATTTCGCTCACTTAAGTGTACCAAGTTGGTGAAGACCACTTGCTCTCAAAGAACATTTCGCCCACTTAAGAGTACCAAGTTCATCCTCAAGCTCAGGCGCTCGCAATCCAATGTGACATTCTTCACAAACCCCCTTATTGATTCTATTATTGCCCACAGAGCGTAAGTAACTAACTAATGAATCATAACAATATAATTTATAACTTTTCTAATCTAGATCACTCATCAATATAAATCCATGATTTCATATGTATCGTTGCTTATGATTTTCTTAACTTGGATTGGCTTTACTAACTCAGTGTTACCAATTCAACTCCGTTAAACTATCAAAATAACTGTTCAACCACAAACACTGCAGCTCAGCCACCAATATTACAACTAAACCACAAGCAACACTAGCCAAATTAATAAACTAGTCCGTTACACGACACTTATAAAAACAATGACTTTAAATTAAGTTGGAATTCACATTAAATTCAATTTAGTAACCACATAGGTATAAATCAAAGTTTCAAGAACAAATGTAATCGTTTAACGACAATCGATCTTTTTGACTTTAGTCAAAACATTGATTAAATGACTGCTCGGTCTAACCTGACTTTATCGAATGATTCAAATAACCAGTATCACTTAGGTACGTCAGCGATAGCAAGTATACATCACAAATATACTTCCACGGATTAATGAATCTAAACTTTTCTATTCAACAAACACCGGCAAATAAAACCAAGTACGTTTCCATACATTTTAAGTTTTGTCAACAATCTAAAGGTCAAAATACCATCGAAGGGAATACTACTCACTTTAATAGCAATTAGAAATTTAACAAAAGGTTGCTTGATATTATTACCGCATCAACACTTGTCAAAACTGGTTCTAACCAACTCTTTTATCAAACTACTTTAAAAACTTCAGCAAAATTAATCGAAACACTATCAACCTTATACGAGACAAACACAAGGCAATTAACCAATTTAGTTTTGCTTCATGACTAACTATTTCACGATTTTAATTTTTACCTACATTTGCACAATATAATATTAATTTCACGCAAAGTTATTATGATTTGTAAAACAACCTTTGATAAACAGACTCTGCTATCCTTATTCGGAATACCGACACTTAAAATTTATTTGTCTACCCGTTTTTGTAACTGTTCATTATTTTACGATTTAAAGATTTATCTTTACTCACTCAATACGAAACATTAAAATGTCAATTCTATCACCAAAAACAAATTAGAAACGTCTCACCAACATTGTACTAGCTACCCGCCGATAAGCGCGGCAGTAACCTCATACCACAGGGATTTCACCATGGCACCGACAGGCAGCAACACGCCTGCTCAAGCCTCAACAATGCGCTTGGCAACAGACCGCTCGCCAGGCTGCGAGTCGATCTCGATGCACACGTACAAACTGTAAACTTTAATATTAATTAGTGACCACTCATTAACACAAATGAATCCGCTTTCACGTTACGTTAAGTCTTATCAAAAAGATTTGTATTTTTACTAAACTGAACTGCTCAAACTGACTACTAGATTTGGACGACAGCATTATTACAAACACGTAGGGTAAACTTGTTAATTTTAATTTCGAATTCACACGTTTTAATTTGAGAGATTTTAAACTGACAAAACTTTAATTTGGACAAAAATACTAGAACTGAATACGTCAACGTGGCCAACACGTGCTTAGCTATAAATCTAAACA
The DNA here is from genome assembly GCA_038048805.1 of Hipparchia sbordonii. Lineage (NCBI taxonomy): Eukaryota > Metazoa > Arthropoda > Insecta > Lepidoptera > Nymphalidae > Hipparchia > Hipparchia sbordonii. The sequence goes on from CM076103.1 coordinate 12,862,069, forward strand.
CCAGCGGAACACGCAGGCATATACCACTTCTGATATAAGATTCAAACAAGCCGAGATACTAATAATTACATATTTATTTCTCAAATAGCACAATTTTAACAAAACCCTTAGCAAACCCATAGTGCAACTTTAGCAAAACCGTTGTGTCGTTCCCGGAGTCCCAGCCAAAAAAGACGCGGCCTACTGCCCACACCGAGGCAAACGCCGCCATCTTTCCCGCCTTTCGAGCACGCGGCGCTGACGTCTCGACCTCTGACAGCTGCCAAAGTGGCGCTGGCGTCGACTTCCGCGCGTGCAACATCCGTTGTCGCTAACACTTACTAAATAATATTATGTATTTTATTTTAAAGATTTATGTACCTACTCGTTTCGGTAGCGGTTCCTTGAACTGAGTCTTTCAACTTTGCATCTTTAATACCTTCTGCAAAAAACCACAGACGGACAAGACTGGAAGAAACAATAAGGGTTGTTTCGCCTAATTTGATTCTGATTCGCTCATCTGAATCGCTTTAATATACCTACATAATGTTCACGTACAGACGTAGGAAGGTACCTATATAAAATTCGTGTCTCCAACTAAACACACGGTTTTACTAAAAGTGTTAAGGATTTAGCCGATATTTTAAACGGAGTATATTTAGGTGGAGCTGCGACTTTGCAAGATAAATTAGCCCATGCCCGGCTGCCGGTGGGTAAATATTTGCCCGGATTTTGCCGAACACCCAGATATTTGTACCTACCGTTCCAGGGACGACGGGGCTTATTGCGCCACGCATCCCGTCACGGTCGCCTTTGATTTTAATAGAGATTATAAAAGTGCATGTAAGTTTTCTAATCAGTCATTGTTTATGCCTATTAGCCTATTTGCAGGCTAAATAAACTACCTAATTAAAATGAAGCCTCACATCTCAACGGACAAGGGGTCGGACTGAAACCCCAGAGGTTGACGGTTCATACCTCAGCCTGTAACGGTTGCTGTGTCCACATAAGTTTTATACTTAGTTGCTGGGGAAAGGAAAATATTAGTAAATATTTAACACGGTATCATCATGGTATCATATTTAACATAAATACAAATGCATTACTTGAATAAAGAAATATTATTGTCAAAGTTTTCATGACATGATTTGTCGTAACAATTTCGAAAGAAGTCACAAAATTGTTCATGTTATTCATTCAACTCTAACAAGAACTGTTGTAACATTTCAATACGTTTGATTTCAACTAAACAACCTAAAAACTTTGTTCGCCAATGCTGACATGTAATATTTTTAGGGTACCTGTCCATCGAAGCGCATGTATATGGTGAACTAATAACGTCATCTTTCAATGATCTGATTAGTTTTCTGAACACGTTTTCACTTCAGTGGTCAGCTAGACTAACGCAGATGTCCCAAAAAAGCAGTCTTACGAAAATTTGAGCAAGTACGACCAGTTGGTCATACTTGCCCAAACAATCAGAATTTAGTCGATTCTGATTGTTGAAAAAAAGAAAGAGAGAACTTACGAATGAACGTACGCTATTGATGATGAACGGTATTGCGATGAGAAGACGTGACACTTTTGAGCATTTAAAGACAACCATTATTATTCGATAAAACAAAACCCAGTCGTCTGAGTTAGCTTTAAAACTAACTCACGTTCCTTTTTGTACCCGAGCCAACAGCGTGTTCACAATACACGTATCCAGTAGTTAACTAACTGAACTATCTTCCAACAAAACGTCTCGGCAAGGTAAGCCCCGAAACCTTATAATTAATTAATAGAGCACCCATTGTACCGAGTGGGTTACGGGATCTTTACAGCTCTAGCCATAATTTATAGCTTGAAACGTCTCATTCTGCACTAACACGAGATTACCTCAACCTTTACAGAATACATGTATATTTTTTTTTTGTTTTCACGTGAGTTTTAGTCCAGCCTGGATCTATTGACTTAGGCTATTCTAGTACTAGTAGTATCCTAGTAGTAGTTGGAGGCTAGTGATGATTCCTAATATGAATTCCTAATCCACAAATTTACCAATTTTTTTTTTTTGGTTTTCAGCTGTTCTTTTGTGATTTTCCCTATTTTTTTTTGTTTTTAAAACACTCCTGTATGAATGCGTAATGCTACTTTTCGGATGTCATAGCTCCATCTAGCCGATGGACGCCCTACACCCTGTTTGCCGAGACGCGGTCTCCACTCGAGGACCTTCGACCTTAGCGGCCATCGTCTTCAATTTATGTCACTTCAATTTATTAGCCCTGAGAGCTACGTCGGCCATTTTAGTTCCTTGGCGTATTATTTCCGTTTCGGACTATATCCCTCAGAGATAAACAGCATGACACTCTCTTATACCATCACATCCTTTCTCCACCACTGCTCCCGTTTCACATCTGCTGAGCTTCCCTGTTTTTTTAATTTATAGAAATAAACAGTATACCAGGAACGAAAAAAAGAAAAAATAAAATACATGAAACTTTGATTTTAAAATACATAGCACTAAAGTGTAAGTTTGTATCTGAATGCAAGTAAACTTAGCAACTTAGCGCTTTGGGCATTCGCACTGACCCATTTCTGAAATCCTCATTCATTGTTGAAAAGATTTATATTTCCGTTGGATAGAATATTCAATTTCAATTTCAGTCTAAGTTCTATATACTTTATATTTTTTTAACCCCCGACGTAAAAACATGGCTAGTTGTACTAAGTTTGACGTATCTGTGTGGATGTGTGTGTGTGTGTTTGTCTGTCGCATCGTAGCTCCCGAAAGGATGACCGATTTTGATTTTGTTTTTTTTGTTTGAAAGGTGAATTAGTCGGGACTGTTCTTAATTTATGTTTGATGAAAATCGGTTCAAGATGGCCGCCGCCACAAAATGGCGGATTACACAATTTTTAACAACTTCCTCAATATGGGTATCAAATGAAAGGGCTTGACTAGTAGGATACTAATCACTATGATAAATTTCAAATCTAAGATGGCCACCACCACAAAATGGCGGATTACATTTTTTTTTTAATTTCACATGTCGGGCGTGTTTTAAAGGAGAATGCCGAATTTTGTATGAGAGTTCGCCCATTCTTGCGTCTTAACCAAATTATTGGTAAAACATTGGAAATAACCTCTGGATTACACGATAAAAAAAAATATTAAGATATTCCATGGCAATTTTTAGAAATCTCCCTTTTAATGTTTCAGATATTTTAAGGTTAAGTTTGTATTAAAATACCTATTTTAATCTAATATAAACAAGAAGCTTTCCAAAACATGTAAGTACATAACTAATATATAAAAAGGAAAGAAAAAAAGAAAAGGATTGACACGGTGCCTTGCCTTAGTCGGTTGCATTGGTGCGCTGCGCTCTATACTGCTAGGCACTGGTTCGAGTTAACTCGGACTGTGGCTCGAATTGGTAGCCCAACTCGAGTAACTCGAGTCAAAAAATCCAACTCGTCACATCGTTAATATATTATATACGCTTAATAGTAAGTATATTTTTAGGAATCAATTGGAAAAAGAATATGATTTTTAATATATTATGATTTTTGGTTTTCATTCTTCTATTCCAGACGATTAGTCACCATTTTTCCCTTTAAAAAGGGAAATTATAATGACCTGGCAACATTTGGTCACAGAGTTCTTTCCATGACAAAATATGGCGTTTCTGTATAGTTCAAAACAAATACAGTACTTTTTTTTTATATATCTTTTAAACGCCATTATGCTTTTGACTTTAAATAAATACATATGAAATTATAATTAAAAAGTTGATTTTTCCAAGACACGTCGTCAAGAAGCTGAGTGACGCAATATGGGCGGGTTTCCGGCATTCTCCTTTGCAATTTACACTTTTTCATTCGTACTCAGGCCTGTTATTTAATGGCAATGAATACTATTCATCATTAGCAACACGTGGACGGCTCTACTAATGAGCGCAGGTTTCCTCTCAGACAAGGGTTATAGGTTTTTTTTTTCTTTTTTAATACTTTTAGTGAGCAAACAAAAAAAAAATCCCTTAATCCGCGCGAACTAAAACGCGGGCACCATCTAGTCTAGTTGGTACGTCATAATTGCGAAAGTTCGAGCGGTCAAAGACTCGAAAGTCCTGACGCCCTCAAGTTGAAGTTGGAGGATGGTGCTAAGTATGCGGTAAGTATACAAAGTCTAAAACTATTACGAGAGAAATGGTTGCGGTGTGTGCAAGTTTAAGTGAATAATATAATTAAAGAACGTGCGTCGAGAGTAGTATAAAAGTCTTGTGTGGTGGTGCATGTGAGTGGTGGTGGCATTGCTTGCTTGGGAACTTTGCTTTATTGCTTGGTTGGGGAGGTAAGCGGTGCGTAGCTCATAACTGCATGTTTGACCATACAGATTTTTTCTGTTGGCGGATTGTAGCAAAATAATTCTAACATTTTTTGTTAATCATGAACTTCCGCAAAGTACCTAACGCCTGATTTTATCCAATAAATAATAAAATCAAACAAGATAATGTTATAGTTCTTGCAATTCATGACGGTGACGGGCGTGTGGCTCATGGTTGTGTATGTATCCTATCTGTATAAGTGTGAGCGAGAGCTTGCTCGCGCCTGACCGCTCCCACCTAGGCTCCTGACAGGCACACACACACAATGTGCACGTACACGACGTAACCACAAGTGAAGCTCACGCGCCCTCGTGAACTGAAAGAACTATTGTTGAATTTGTCACCGTTACCGCAATAATTGTGATAGAACCGCTGTTGGCTGCAAAGAGCTCTGTTGATCGTTTCTAAAAGGCTATCGGTTTACTTGCAATTTCATCTGCAAAGTAATTCAATGTAAATGATTCGCAACTTTAAATCAGTGTACAAAGAGTACAAATTCCTTTGGCGAACGGCTCATAAAGAATGTAGTATTTTTAAAAGCTATTATCGAAACAATAACCGCTTTGAGATCAGATCACTCGTAGTATGTGCATCAGATTGTTATGAAAGCATTTGCGGGTTTTATATAAAAATATTCCACTTGCCGCATGCATGACTGATCATGCTCGAATGATTTTATTTTTGATGTGTTGTTATTTTTGTTGTATGGAAGAATTATTTTTAATTTTTTCACTAATAAATTGCGCCCGTTCAAAACCGGGGTGGGTTGCTAATTTATAATAAAACAACCTCTAAGGGGATAAAATGAGGGTTTGAAAAATCGAACTTAACGTGAGCGAAGGCGCGGCTAAACGCTAGTAGAACTTGGTTTCATGACTGTACTACTGTAAAGCTGTACGCTACGTCATATTGTAACGCCTCTACGGAACTAAAAGGCGCTACGACGCGACGTTGTCCAAATGACCAGGCATTTTCGAAGACTTGAAAAACTAAATCCACGCGAGCGAAGCCGCGGGCATAAACTATTTTTCATATAAAATTTCATACTGGCGTTAATTGAAATTGAATTCCCTTTACAATTCGAAAGCTAAAATGTTTGTGCTTAGGCTACGGGACGCGCGGCGGGCGATGCGTTTAGATGAACGAATGAATAGAATAATATATTGTGTAGTTGGATGTATTTTAAATGCAATTATCTTAGTTTTCTTAAAAACCTAAAGCGAATTTAAAACGAAGAGAATCCCAATTTAATAAAAAAAAGTGATTTAACACTTTCATGGCTTGGGGTAAACCAAATATTTCCTTAAATTTTAATGCATTAAAAGGGATGGATGATCCTTTTTTAGGGTTCCGAAAAAAACTTCGGAACCCTTATAGGATCACTTCGTTGTCCGTCTGTCTGTCAGTGTGTCACCACCGTTTTTCCCGAAAACGGCTTATGATCCGAAGTTGAAATTTATACTAAATATAAAGTTCAATGGTCTCGTAGTGTTTTAAGAATATCAAGCTTATAGCTTAACTCAGTAAAAAGTTACAGCTTGAAAACCACGGCTTTCTCATTATTAAAGCAAATTAAGGCACATCTTCAAAAATCGTTTTTTTCCATACCGAATTCTTAGTTTCATAGTAAGTCCCGTTATATTTTACAAACACCAGCCTTAAAATCTTACAAATTACGGAGATTTTGATACCTCTAAACCTTATAATAGTACCTAAAACAGCCAAAAAAACCAAAAAAAAACCGATATCTTACTGTGAATTACAACTATTGCAACGCTTCTTTAGTGACGCGTCACGTAGACAGATTATAATGGTGCGGCCACACTATGGTAAACGTCAATGTCGATCATTTCAACTATTATCGCGGTTATTTCCGCCGATATTAAACACGACAAACTGAGTGCTCACACTTCGTCAACGTCAACGCAAATTTAATTGGCGATAGCGCAATAATTCTGTATTAATTTTTTAATGATGTATTTATTAATCCTGTATTAATTCATTGGCGATAACACAATGTGAATGCAGCAGCGTCAGCGTCCATCTTGAATCAAGACATTTTATCGTCATTATCGGGCATTGACGTTGCCCGTTCAAGTGTAGCCGCTCAATTTTTCGCATTAAATATTGGGGGAAGCTGGCGTGTTAATACTGCTCAACGTTAACCCTCTAATGTGGCTAGCTCATAAAGCTAAAACGACTAAAGTGAGAAGACATTATGTCAAAATATGTATGTAGGAGCAGGACAAGGGATTGTGTTTCTATTTGGTACCTATCCATTGACGTATAGAGCCGTCTCTATCTAGAGAGCCATGAAGTAGAAGCATAGAGAAGGATGTATATATAGACTCAAGACTGTAGAAGTTTGGCAACATCGCAAGGTAACGTCGTCGTGACTAGTGTCCTGTGTCAGTAACTAATACCTAATCTGTGACTCGTGTTATTTTGTATATAAATCATAATTATTTAATAAGTTACAATATGGTTACAATAAATTTAATGTACGGTTTCAGTCAAGGTGGATAGAAACCTAAAAATACATCAGTTATGACGAGATAAATCCATGTTTCGTACCTACCTATATGTATATCGACTGCAAAGTGCAAACAAAATTGCAAAGGTAAGAAAAGCTACGTTTATTACTAACTAACTGGCTGATACTGTCAATATATTTTGGTGTAACAAATGAAAATATTTTCGTTTAAAGATGTTTAGTAACAAGGTACATAGTAACTTACAATTAAGTGCCAGACTCATAATTTAAATAAGTAATAAGTATCTAGGTTTGAAAACATAACCTACAAAACAAATACTTATATTTCATTTTGTTTATGATAATAAAAGTTATTTTAACTGTTTTAGATGCCAAGAAAATGCTGTGTGCCCGAATTCAAATCAAATTGCGACAGTGTTATCAGCATTGAAGGAGCTAAAAGTACATTGTCTTTCCCGAAAGATGCTCATATCTCTCAAGCGTAGCAACCATTTTTCAAGAAGAAATAATCATTGGACGTGATGGACAGAACAGCAATTGAAATACTCATGTTTGGTTGAGGGAGCAATACCTCATATTTTCAATAATCTCCCATCATACATGTCGAAAAGCACTCCACCTCCAAGCAAGCCCGAAAAAAGGAGAGAACTAGCTGAACAATTTCATGAGAAGCAGGTGTCTAAATTTTTAGAGTGACATAATAACATCATTCGCAGACTTAGTGTATAAATTCCAAGAAAATTTAAGAGACTAAATGGTTGTATCAAGTGATACCTAATAAGAGGCTATATTTCTATTTGTTAAATCTTGATATTGAAAGTGATAATGGTGACAGCAATGTGAAAGTAGTTAAGTGTGTTGGTGGATGAAAATCTAAGCATAAAAGGACATTTAATGCATCTTGAAGATTTAAGCTGGATATTACCTAGTGAACTTAAGCTTGGTTATTATTGAATCATAACTCAAGTAATTTTATTTAAATAAAAAGAAGTTTGATGATCAACATTGTTCATTATTTAATAACATTTTTTCAAATACAATTATTTTATCATTATTTAAATTCAAGATCAGTCAAATTTTATTTTATTTTGTAAAAGAAATATTATAATAATTTGTGACCATGTATACTTACTAGTGTTTAGATTCCTTATAAGATGTCATTCTGTATTGGTTAACTTAAGATGTATTAAGTATGTATGAAAACTGTATTGTTTAACTTAGGTGTGTTAGTGTTGAGAAGGTATGCGAGGAAGTATGAATATGGTAAAGATGTATAAACGAAGAAGGTATGTCTGTGCAGGATGACAGAATGTGGGAAACGGAATGTAAGTGTATGACAGGGATGTATGATGTATGCGATAGAGAGAGTGGGAAGATATGGAGATAAAAAAGATTGGCAAGATGGCGTATGGAGTTAAGACATGATAAGGAGTCCTAAAAGTAGTTTAAATAAATGAAGTTAATATATATTTAGTGTTTTTACTTTGAGCTATTCCCACATTTATTAGAACATACAATACTATTACTTGCTTGTTTAGACATGAAAAGGGTCACAAAGAAAATTCTATCAAACATAGAGAACCTTTTGATTGACTATCTCGAATGCTTTAAAGACAGCTTAGACTTAGTTTTACAAGTTATACATTGTCTTATGGAAGTAACTCAAAGAAACAAATAATGGGATGAAAGATGGATAGTGGGAACTGTGAGAAAACTACACAACCCCATTGAGTTTGGGCTTGTTTGATTCATCTTGACAGTACTCTAGTCCTAGATGATATGCAGGGTCTGATGATGAGACCGGAAGGCGTCTATAGGAACTGCAATAACACTGAGCACTTAAGTTGTCATCTAGTAGGTACCTAATTAATCCTAATTAATACAATGGTCAAGAGTTTCGGAACCCTCAGTGCGCGAGTATGACTCGCACTTGACCGGTTATCTTTAATAGTAATAGAAACTATAAGCCAGTTTGCTTTGGAGCAATTCACTTAGAAAATAAATACATTCTTAATGTATTATTCCCTTATACCTACCTAAAATTTTAAATAATGGATTATCTTGAGCCTTCATACAATGCTCATAAAATTTTATTTACCATTTCGCCATATTACTATATTCTTTTTTTCTTTCTTTTTTTCTTTCTTCCTTCATTGTTTTCCCCTATTTTATAATAATTGTCCATAATGTCCACTTATGCTTACTATATTAAATGTAACTTGTGGTTTGCGTGGTTGACGCCACAATTAATAATATTTAGTTTATAATTTTTTTAGTAATAACATAATATTGTGATGTTGTTTGTAAACCCAAATAAAATAAATAAATAAATAAATAAATAAATATTCCAAATCTATCAACGTTGTGATGACGTAGAAACTCGTACTAACTTTATCGTTATTTATCGAAAAATCTCCACCTTTTGTATATAATGTGGTACTATTTCAAGTGGTTCCTAACGTTAAACTAACTTTTGAATGGGCTATTATCCGAAATAGATACATTGCATTGGAAACCCCATTATATTGCAGCAATAAGCAATGAAAATGTATATCTTTGGCGCCTCGCGGAGTGCATCAAACGGCAACCCTGAGTTAGCACTGCAATTCAATTTCATGGCGAATTTACTGAGCAGTCTTAGTATGATGTGATGTGGGATAAAACATAAGAGAAAAGCTAAAGACTAGAAAAACAGTAATTATACAAGTGTAAATTGAAAATTTAAAACACCCCCGACATGTGAAATTAAAAATAATAATAGTAATCTGCCATTTTGTGGCGGCGGCCATCTTAGATCGATTTTCATCAAACATAGCTAAGAACACTCCCGACTAATTCACCTTTCAAGCAAAAAAACAAAATCAAAATCGGTTCACACACGCACACCCGCACACAAGCACACAGCGCACCCGCACACCCACACACCCGCACACACGCACACACGCACATGCTGCACACACGCACGCGCGCGCGTACACACACACACAAGAACAATAAGTACTTTGAAAATATATGATTGACAATTATAGGCATAGGGTTATGCACTAGTCGCCTTCGATGGTCAGCTGAAAGGAATATTTATGGCACGTATCCAAGATTAACACATTTTATTTGGAAAAATCAAAGAGTTCTCATACGAATTGAAAAACAGGATAGTTCCTAAATAATAACATTTATCTTCATCCGCTTCCGCTTGTACCTAAAAATGAAGTTTCACATACACTAATAGAAGGATACGGTAGCGCATCGATTTATCTTATATTGCCACTTACAAGTAATTTTGTACTGATTTTCTAGTAGCATCATGTCCTAGAATAGTTCCATTCCTTTTTAATAGTTCTTTATACTTAGAGAAGGTACGCAGGTAAGTTTATAGAGGAACTGATAGCATTACATGTAAAAAGAAGCTTGACCGAGGCAATTTCTAGGAATAAGATTTAAAATTTTGAAATCATTTTTTTACTCACTCACTTATACTGACTAACATCAAAATAGGAGAACCAATTCAACAAGAAGAATGAACTAAAGATTTTAAAATTACTTCCACATATTTATAATATTTTAACTTATAAGTATAATAATATTAATTAATATGATACTTGTTAATTAATATGATATTAATTAACAAGCCAAAATCTCAATTCGCTAGTGTAATTATCCACTAGAAAAACACAATATAATTTTTTTTTTTTTTTAATTCTCATTTTTAATAAGGGACTTTTGAAGGTGACCTTCATGTCAGCCCCATCGGTACTCACAAAATATTACAATTATAATAATACAATTAATATATACAAAATGAACTACTTATATAACTATATCAATTTGAGAGAATCACTAACAAATCTATATACTTTAACAGCCGAATTACTCAAAGGATTGCTAAAAATAGAATTAAAAATACCAGTATTCATAAAATTTAAATTTAGTTCAAACATTAGTGTTTCTCTCAAATTGTGGACAATATAATTTAAAAACTATCATAAACCAAATTTATTCAAAATAAAAAATAAAAAACCTAATCTAAATATTTAGTATTATAGCATATCGACCACAACGTTCTTCGATGATGGTTAAATCGGCTACCATACAATTATACGATAAAATATACGACAAAAATATAACCCGAAAGGACGCGACCTTACCGATCGTTAAAGATGTTATCGGCGCACTTCGGGAGCGACGGTCGAAGCAATCTGATTTATCACGTTGTTTAAACGAGCTGAGTCGCAGTGATCTTTTGTAATTGAATTTGGCGTCAAATTAATAGCCGGCCTAAGTGTATCAAAACCATTGAACGACGAAAGGGAATTACCTAAACGATGCCACGCGCGGCGTCGCTATGGCGTCCTACATAGGAAAATATATAAATCGTTGAGGCTGCGGTCTTCGGAAAAATCCTTTGCATACAACACAGTACGCTGGCATATATCACTTGGCGTAATACAATTGTCACAATAGGAACTTTATTACTTCAATAACGCACCGGTTAAGATGCGAAAGGAATCCAAAAGGTCAATTGTTCAAACTGTTGTTTCTACTTTCTACGTCTGACACAAGCTTTCCGTATTTTCCGTATTTTTCCGTAGCTACAGGTGGAAGCTATTTAGCATTACTGCAAGATTCATTTTAAGTAATTAACCCTCGACGCAAAACGACGGGGTGTTATTGACGAGTCTGTGTGTGTATGTATGTCTGTGTGGCATCGTAGCAGCCAAACGGATGAATCAATTTTGATCTTGTTTTTTTTTGTTTGAAAGGTGAATATGTCGGGAGTGTTTTTAGCTATGTTTGATGAAAATCGGTCCAAGATGACCGACGCCAGAAAATGATGGAAATATACAAATACTCTTTCGCAACTCCCTCAATACGGCTAACAAATGAAAGGGCTTGACTAGTAGAATTCTATACACTATGATAAATTTCAAATCCTAGATGGTCGCCACCACAAAATGGCGAATTACATATTTTTTTAAGCTATTGCATAGCTTCTATCGCGGGCCTTGAGCGTGGAGACCGAATCCACAAATTCCGTAACGAAAATAACCTGACACGGGACTCCTCTCACCGCTAGATGGCGTTGATAAAAAATGGTATGCAATAGCTTTACCGCGGCAGTCCCCGAGTGCCACACGGCTTTTTTTTTAAATCTCACATGCCGAGGGTGTTTTCAATTTCCAATTTACACTTGTTAAACAATTAAATAATACTTGCTGTAATCATCCTGATGGTGTTCATCCTTATCAGGTTTCCTCATAAGATTACCTCCAACGGAAGGAAACACCGTGAGGAAACCTGTATACCTGAGAATTCATGTTTTTCTGGAAGCTGTGTGATACGTTTGCTATTGCGCACTTGGCCACTGATGAAAAAATGAAGAAATAAAAAAAGCGTCGAGTTGAGAACCTTCACCATTTTTGAAGTCGGTTAATGAGCCGAGTCAGTTTAAAGATTTTTTTTATTATCTTAGCAGATTTCTCCCATTTTCTACATAATCATTAGTGTAACAAGGAAAGTGCTGATTCCTCCTTTATCTAGGGCAAGGTGATTAGGGCCGGCCGTCTCGAGGGCATCGCACTAATGAAAGCGGTTTTTTGAAAACAAAGAAATCGTTCAGCAACGAACCATGCTCTTTTTCTCTAAATTATTTTTGACTAGCTTTTACCCGCCACTGGGTCCGCGTGGATAGGCATAGGATTTCAAAGCCCCGTGGAAGCCCTGCACTTTTTCCTTTATTGGTTGACAAGATAGACCTTGACTGCGATCTCACCTGATGGTAAGTGACAATACAGTCTAAGATGATAGCGGGCTCTAGTCAGTCAGTTTGGTATCTAGTCACGGCTAAAGCCTCCCACCAGACAAAACAGTCTTGGCTAGCAAGCGCGGGTAGCTTGATTTGATGGATTGATTGGTTAAAAATTGACATATACTACCCTCGGCTTCGTTCGCATGGAGTTATGTTTTTACCAATGACACTCTCCAAAACCTCAACTAATACCTATGCAAAAAATCACATCGACCGTTGCTAAGTCACGCAGTTCACCCTTCAATCCAGCAGCAACAAAACAACGGATTGCGTCGTTGCTGCGTGATTGTAGAACAAACTAACACAGAAATTCACATTCGCATTTTATAATATTAGTAAAGATAAAGATAACTTGGTAGAAGAATGCAAAAGCCATAATGAGTTAAGTTTCTTAAAGCTGCAACTTGTGAAATCTGAAAATTTAGAGACAAACTTTGATTGTGTACTGAAGCTATACCCAGGTATAAAACTAGGAACTCCCAGTTCGTGACCCGACTCTAGAGTGTTACCGTTGCTTAAGTTTGATTGATTGCGTTGTAAGGTGGCTTCAGGGCCCTAGTGTAACTTTCTGCCATTAAGTGCAAGTTGCAAGTCAAGCGGTAAAAATTAAGTTACCGGCAAGGCTAAAGTTACAAAAAAACTAAAGTAAGTCGCACAAATCATTATTCTTACCTCCACGATTATGGTTGAAGGTCAAATCCTTACTTAGTGCCGATTTCACCAACGTGGACTACATTTAACCAAATAGCAAATCGGGCGTGCTGACAGTTTTTGTATTGAAAATCTGCCAAAACGCTCAAGTTTCATTTGGGTAAGACTTATGTACATATTTTACGTTGGTAAAATCAGCCTTTTTGGTTAGATAACGATAGAAAAAACAAGCTCAGAAGAGAAAACAAGAATATACAATATACATAACGTGAAACTACGCATGTATCTATCGTCTAGGCAACCCTCGATGAAAGCAGCAAGGTAGTTGTCCTTCAATCACGTCGCATCAAAGCTACAGATCGAAATGCAAGGAACTGTATTCCTCAAACGTGGCGATGTATGAACTGTCGATTGTGAATTGAAGACACGGTCGAAGTCGCAGGTACCTAACTGCTAGTGTATGATAATATTAATTACATACTTACATGATTCACTATAAAGAATCTGAACGTCTTTTTGTCGTTTTGTAACAATACAGGAAGCGAAAGTAATTCAAAACAAATGCTCTTTTCATAATAGATTTTAGGGATGCTGTGATAGGACCAATTCACGTCGACCTATATAGAAAACCTTAGAGTTCTAAATAAAATTAATGGAATGAAGGTTAGGAGGGTCCAAATATACTGGTTATGTCGAATAACGATCAAAAGGTCTGGGTCTCTGTAATGGACAAAGTTTGTCAAACTTAGAGCATCTGTAATTGAGGGTGCTTCTTTTTTAAGTCATAATGGCCCAAGATTAGGCACCTATTAAAAATGGGAACAACTTTTAAAATGGCTCCATCTATAAAACTTGGTTTTTTTGTCGTAAATAAAAGATCTTTATTTATTTAATTATAGTGGACATAATCACAGACTTAACAAGAAACATTTTACACAAAAGCTGACGTTTCTACTAAGAGTGAACTCTGCCAGGCAACCTGTACTATTTTCTCTCAGTTATTCTTTTTAATCACACAGTTAAAATAGTCAGGCCAATTAAAATCAACGAAAAGAACAACTGATAACAAAGCTCTCCTGCGAAAATTGGAGCAAACTGCAAAGTATGACCGATTTTATTCATCCTTGCTAATATAGTCAATGCAAGTGTTCATGGTTGGTTCAGAGCAATGAAACGGTTGGTATAGACTATAGTTGAGGATTTTGACAGTAATATAGGCTAACTCTTTCCGGAAAAAACAGAGAGTTCCCGGTTTTTAAAAAACGTAACTCCACATGGAGGAGGTTACAATGGCATAGGCGCTTCATAACCTTAAACTAACAGACAAAATTTAAAAAAAAAAGACGTGTGGCACTCGGGGACTGCCGCGGTAAATCTATTGCATAGCATTTATTATGAACGCCATCTAGCGGTGAGAGGAGTCCGTGTCCGTGGGATGTCAGGTTATTTTCTGGATTCGGTCTCCACGCTCAAGGCCCGCGATAGAAGCTATACAATAGCTTAAAAATTAATGTAATATTTAAAAGTTTTTTAGATATATTATATCTAATTTAAATGGTCCCTATTAAGGTTGACTTAAAGAATATCTTCCAATTTCATAAAACAAGACTAACAATTACGGAGTCTGAATAACTAATCAGCGTTTCTTTGAACTGTTGAATAATTTGAGACTTAAATCAAAATTTGTTAAGACAAGTTAATTACAAGGATTATATTAAAACCTTTACTAAGCTTGTACATTAATTTTTGAATTTCACCTCGGTTTATATATTTCACGTTTTTAAATTACCTAACATTGAAAGCAGGATACAGTGCAAAAACTTATTAAATACCAAGAAATAGTAGTGGAAATAGAAAACAAGCTAGGGATAATTTTAATTAATATTAGTTATGAGCAATAAGCATAGGAAAGCAAAAAATCCAAGGATAGCTTTTAAAAAATTTCAATAATTATATGATGTATTTATTTAGAACACAAAGGGGAAGTAATGAAAATCGACATAGAAAATTACAGATTGACTATCTCAAGATGGACAAAGAAAAAGAGAGAAACAATTCGGGAGATTAGAAGATAACATAAGGAAAGTTCGAGGAACAGCATAGGAAAAGATAGCGCATGAGAGGCAAAAATGGAACATGCTTATTTTATTTTTCTTGGTGTGCTTTTGTTTATTACGAGTGCCTAAATCATTTTTCTCCTTGTATTTTTGTTAGTAATATACCTACTATATAGTATACTAGTATTTGATTTCTAACCGAACATCGGAAGTGGAGACAAGGTAATTTTGGAGGAGATATCCTATTTATATTATAAATGTGAAAGTTTGGATGTGTGGATGTTTGTCACTCAATCACGTCGCAGGGGCTGAACCGATTTGGCTGAAATTTAGTACAGAGATAGATTATAGTCTGGAATGATACAGAGGCTACTTTTTATCCCGGAAAATAAGAGAGTTCCCACAGGAATTAAAAAAACCTCAATCCACGCGAACGAAGTCGCGGGCATCAGCTAGTATTATAATATATTTAGTTCTTGTACGTGCGTAAACACTGCACTCTCTATTCCTCCATTCTCATCTCTCATAGTTTCATAGTCAGAGAAAGCTCTGTTAGAATTGCTGTCTCATCAGACTATGAGAATCAGGCAAAGGACTGACATGCTCCCCGAGGCGCGCAGATGTCAGAAGAAGGGTAATTACATATTATATATTACGTTCAAAGCAACATCTCTTTGATATGAGCAAGGAAGGCAGAAATACGTCATTCGAAATGAGCATTTATTTTAAGAGCTCTATGATTTTGAAATGCCTTAATATTTAATTTAACGCGAAGTGACGGATTAATGAATTTCGGTGTTAAATAGTGAAGAGGAAATGTTTTCCGCTAAAGCTTTTATGTATAAAAATTATATAAGATAACATTTAAAAAAATTATAAATAAAAAAAACAATAACCAACGAGCTTATTCACGACGTCGCCAATGTTGAATCTATGTTTGGAGAACACAACACAAGTAAAGCTCAGGCACCCTCGTGAATTGAAAGAACTACTATAACTGACTACGGCAAATTGGATGTATCTAATGATTTCGTTCGTATAAAATGTATCCCATATCACCCGCACCATGAGTAAAGAATCTATTGACACCTCATTCATCAGTATCGGCTCACTAGTTTAGGAAATACCTTGGAATATACTTAAATATATACATACATAGACTAATTCCTAATTCCTAATTCCTAAACTTATCTCTTTATATACCTACCTACTCATATATTTTATTAACCTGTCTCTTAACTTCTTCTAATGTAATTAAAATTATACCTACCTATTTAAATGAATGAGACCGTATGTTTAGTTCTTAGTTTAGTTATATATTGTTTTGTACATACTTATTCATTTTAAATGCTATGTTGCAGAGTGGCATCGAGTACAAACCTCTGTGGTTTTTTCGATGTGCATTATCATGTAAATGTGTATAACTTTGTAAATGGTAATAAATAAATAAATAAATAATAAATAAATAAATACTGAAATCATAAACCTTCATAAGGGGAACCCATACCGAGTAGGAGGCATGGGTTGAATCTACACTGCCATACCCGTTCCAAGTTAGCCCGCTACCATCTTAGACTGCATCGTCACTTTCACCATCAGGTGAGATCACAGTCAAGGGTTATCTTGTCAACGAATGAACAAAAATCTTTGGCGTAGTTAGCTAAAAAGATATATAGCCCAGAAAAACAGTGCAATTTTATGCCAACGTATTCTACTCGTATTTCACACAATTTTATTTAATCGCAGTCAATTTTATTATACATTTTCCGTAATCTTTATTGAATTATCTCATAAAAACTTTAATAACCCGGACATTACTCTTAATGGCGACACATACAGAGTTAAATTGATGTGTTTTCTTTTATGATCCCCTAAGGAGTCATAGCCGAGTTTTTAGGTGCCATAAACAGACATAGTTCAGTTTTATAACATCATATTAATTTTAAATGACATAAAAGTATTATTAGTAGATTTTAGGAAGTTCGCTTGTAAAAATAGGTTGCTAGTGCTTATTCGGTTGTCACAAATCCAAAACTAAATTGACAAGTCTAAAATTAGTTTGCTCAATATTGATGGACTCTGTGATTAGGTTAAGCGTTTCTTTAAGACATTTCTGTTCTATTTTTGGTGTACAGATGAATTAGCACCAATAAATCTCACAAGTAGATCGCTCTAAAATTCTAATTCTAATTCAGAATAATTTTATTTCTTGAAATAAAAAAGAGCTCTTATAATAAGCTAACAACTTAATTGACACCTCATTCTTCCAAATCAGCTCAGTAGTTTATTCGCTACAGTTTGTTGGTTTATCCTTTAATCACGCTACAACAGAGCTATGGATCGACGTGATTTTTTGCATGGGTATAGTCGAGAACTTTGGGAGTGATAGTCCACAACCACTTTTTATCCCGGAAAGTCAAAGAGTTCCCGAGGGATTTTAAAAACTAAATCATCATCATTAGCTAGTATATTATCATTTCATTTCAATAAATTGCCGGAGTGATAAGAAATTACTGTTACACACTTTCAAGATGTCGACCGGAGCAAGCATCGTCATTACCGAAGGGTTTGACCCTTATTTGTTAAAGAAAATATTCCCAATTGATACGGATAGCTTTAACTTGGCGTCAGCTTACATCCAAATTATGCCTATTTGCTGTGAACTAAATCTCTGCATATTTTTTGTTAGTTAGTGACAAATGCTTGTTCACGAGCTTTTTTTCTCAGAGATTTAGATTTCTGATAATTAAGATGTTATCCAATCTTCATACTGAGACGTTTCCTTTTTTAAATATATAGGTAGATTAGCTTGACGGCAATCTCACTTAGTGGTAAGTGAAGATGGAGCCTTAGATGGAGCGCGCTTGCCTAGAAGATGCTTATTGGGGTTATATGAAGCTCTTTGTCATCCCATCACCGGCTCATTACTGGATATGGGTCTCCTATCATAATGAGAAGGGCTTAAGCCATAGTCCAGATATCAAACCTATCTCGCCATAAAAAAAACGTAGAAAAAACGTAAAACATTCCGTACAACGAATTACAAAAATATTACCCTTCCTTTACTCCGTCGTGGTTGGGTAGAATACTGCTATAGACTGCAACAGGGACACTGAAGTTACAAACACGCTACAAACAAATACAAAAGGTTTTTTCTGCAGGGACAGCTATTCTCATAGACGAAACTTTCAAGCTCTGTAAACAAGTTCAGACCAAATAGCGGATATATATGAACGACTATTGACTACTGTTATGTAGGCGACAAACTTTTTTTTTTTTTTCACTTTATTGCATAACAAAGTACAAAAGACGTTTTCTCCCAGTCTAACCTTAAAGGTGCGACATCACGTGTAGGTCTGTAGGTGTAGAAGAAGAGACTTTTGTAATGTGAAATAATACCTAATGTCCTCCCGACCTAATCCGGTCATGGCGGCCAAACTCCTCAGAGATAAGCCATTTGCGCGGGAGATATTGTAGTGCACCAGGACGTGCGGAAGCACAGTTGCACTCTCAATTCCTCAGTTGGGTAATTTTTATCAGTCATCACTTTAGTTATTAAAGAATTTGACTGGTGTAGATTCTATAGCCAGTCGCAAAGCTGAAATGGAAATTTGCCGGACACATAGTTTGAAGAACTGAAAGTCGTGGGGTCTCAAAGAGGAGTGCAGCGCAGTGTTCACAGATCTGGCACTAATTGGACCAATTACATCAGACGAGTCGCAGGGAGCTGCTGGATACAAGTGGTGCGTTACCTAGAGCTGTGAAACTCCATGCAAGAGATCTTTGTTCAGTAATGAACGTCTATTGGTTGTAAAGTAGAAGAAAGAGAGAATCTACAATTTAATATAGCCTTTAGATAAAAATGTAAGAAAAAATTGGAGTGGCTGAAATATCAAGCCACTAAGTTTCATACATTCCAAAGGGCGAGCGGTCCAGAACATTTTGTCGGAGTCAGAAAAATGACGGTCTTATTTCGAAAGTCCTTCAATATGTTTCCCGGAGTGAATATCATCGTTATATAACAGGGTTTGAGTTGTGACCTGAATTTATTATATTTTGAATATGCTACCCACTTAACATTATTATGCTGTCGTAAAAGATATTCGAACCTTATCAAAATAACTTTCGAATAAATGTGCCAATCGAGGATTTAATATTACTATCGTAAAATAAGTTTTATTTTATTTATCTTAATGCAAACATAGTATGAAAATATTTTATTCGAAGCCTTAGAATTATTTCTAATTGTTTAGAACTTTAGATTTATAGCCAAAGCTTATAGATTTAAGTACAGTCTTTAATGTTGTAATTCTACTAATATTATAAATACGAAAGTCTGGATGTATAGATGGATAGATGGGTGTTTGTTACTCAATCACGCCGCAATGACTCTGGTTTGGTCTGGAATAATACATAGGCTACTTTTTATCTCAGAAAATAAGAGAGTTCCTGTGGCAATTAAAAAACCTCAATCCACGCAAATGAAGTCGCGAGCATCAGCTAGTTTGCTTAAATTTTGATTAAAATCTAAGTAAAAATAAAAAATTAGCTGACTTCATCTCGCTAGAGTCTACTACTACTCTACTTTAACAACATCGGTCGTTCGTTCGTTCGTTCTAAGTTCGGTCAACTTTGCGTCTACGCAATGTTGACTCAAGAAAAGTTTGGGTCAAGGCAGCGCTACCACGTTACCCTACAATACAAATCCTAACTCAATTAATCAAAACATAATATCACTAGGTATTAATAAAGTTATTCGGCATTCTAGACTAAATTAGGTTAAGGCAGTCTCGAAATTTCCAAGTTAAACAAATCAAGAAGCCGATAACCTTCATTAATTGGCCCCAACAGCTTCGCTTGAAACGTTTTTGCACTACTTGGAATATTACAGTATAGTATTCCGAACAACCAAGGATCACGAATTGCCTTTTAACATAAATACAAAATTACAGAAGTGCTTATTCCAAAGAGCCATTAAGAGAATTCACATTTTGGATATATATTTTTAATCTAGTTGAACTTATACCTTACCCTCCAAATAAACGGAAAGCTTGTGTTAGGAGTGGGTACGACAAAAGTGACCATCAAACCGTAGACCTTTCAGTTTTCAGTCGGCTCCTTCAACCGTTGGGCTATTGAGATTAAAATAAAAATATGAGCAAAATCATACACAACAGTGAAAGAAATATTAGAAAGTTATCAAAAGGCATAGGTTGGTTGTATTGGTTAGTTGGTTCGCGTGTGACGTCACATGCGTGGCATATCTCTCTCCGTGACCGTCATTCCGCGTCGTTGGTTAGGAAAGTGGAAAAATTGGACCTGCAACCTATAAATTTTCAGTTTTCAGTTAGGATCTGACACATAATAAAAAAGCCTTTATTACTGAAGAAAAAAAACACAGACAAAAACATAATATTTATACATAAATGTTTGAAATTATATTAAGCACAAACATGTAGGAGTAAGAATTACCTACTAGTATTTCGATTTTCTTTGCTTGTGTGCATTAAAATTATGGAATAGACGAAAACATTTTATCATCTAGACATTCAAAACAATAAAAAATTAAATGAACACTTAACAACTGTATTACATACAATACAATATTCTATCTAAGTACCTATAGTAAGTAATTACATATATCTATTAACTTATTTGTAAATTATTTTTCTAATTTTTAAGTAAGTTAGAGAAGTAAGTTAGATCTGACAGATAATTAATTTTAATTATTGTTTTTCATTTGACAAAAATATAATGTTTAATATAAGCGCTTACGTATCAAACGATTAAATAAATAAGGGCACAAATACAAAATCGCCATCCATAAGCGCCCTAAATTCACTGGGAGTCGTGCAACAATATAGCCAAAGGTGGGAGGGCAAAATTATGAGGTTTGTTGTTATTCGCAAATTGTTTCCGATTTCGCGTTGAATTCGCCTCCGAACTTTGTAAAATCTGAGTTGAACGGAGATTAATGTGCAGAGTTTTGTGTTTCGGGCCTGAGTGGCACAATTTACAGGCAAATTAGGTGTGAAGTTTTTTCTGCAACATTTTACCTACGGAAAAGTGCTTTCATTGTGAAAATAATTTATGTAGGTATATTGCTTGGATAAAATAATTTTTACGCTCTCTTGTTTTCACTTAGTAAAATTTAACAAGAGAGGGAAAATTTTCTAAGCAGTGAAATAGTCGACTTACATTTTTAATATAAGGAATTGACTTTTAATTAGTTTTTTTTTCTTACCTCCTTATTTTTGGAAAACCTTTCAATTCCGCCGTGCGTTGGATGGACTCAACGACAGGTAGATCTAAAAAGTTTTATTTGACTTTAAAGTCAAAATAAAATAAGGAATATAATAATTAAGACTACGACAAAATTTACCATCTTTTGGAAGGATATAAGATGTATTACAGTATTTATACATTGTGTTTTAATATTAGGTAGATATGTATTTTACGGGCCTAGCTGTTGCCTGAATAAAATATAACAAGTTATAGATTTTTTGTGGTCAAGCATTTTCTACCAATGACGGTTAAACTTTTGACCTCATTAAAAATGAAATAATAAAAGAAAATGGACTTAAAACCCTTTTGCTTTTGTAACTTAATCCATACGTATACGTAAAGTTTGAGACAAGCTAAGCAGCCGTTTGGATAGGATCGCGATTTTTTGCTAACGAATTCCGAGGTTTGACTTTATTAAACCCTTTTGTGCAAAGGGTCGACAGATTTTGACCTTTGATATTTGGGGTCACATGACTGTTACCGACGTTGTTATTACAATAGAGGCATCGTGAAATTTTATATGACCCTGTATTTTAACGATATAGCAAAGCATTATCTCTGCTTCGCTGAATTCAATTCAAATGCCAAGGACAAGGTCAGTTTGGATTATATAAGTGTTGAAGGTCACGGAATACACTGAAATGGAATGAAACTGACAATAAAGCACAATATTTTTTTTTCAATCTAGATAAATGTATACCGTTCTCCGAGGTTTACCGATCGATTAATTTTCTCAAAATTGATGTAGGAAGCTTGCGAGATGGTCCCATTTTTCATTCCAACTCCTCGATCCTGATGATACAAGGGTACTATTCATTATAACTGCGGGATTTGAATGCTTTGATTATTTGAATGTATAATGGCTGCAATATTGTGGAAACTGTATTAAAATCCGTTGTATCGTTAGAAGAACTAAGAGCACAAACGGACAGAAGGTCTTTGTTTTATATCATTTATAGACAATTAATTTGATCAATAACATCCAGGTTTCATATCCACCACACCCGGCTCTTATAACATATAATAAAAATTTCTTCTCTTCTTCTTTATCAAGTGGTCCACGGCTGGGCAAAGATCTCTTGCATATATTTTCAGGTCAAGGTCTTGCGCCGCCTATGTCCAGCGGCTCCCTGCGACTCGTCTGATATCATCAACCCACCTAGTGACTTCAACTAGTAATAAACTTTTATTACTTAATAAAAACTGCAGAGTTTTAGGAGAATACCGTTGAAGCTAATAAGTAACTATTGATTAGATAAATAATAATGGTCTTGGATAATTTAAACATAAAGGAGTACAATTTGCCCAAAGTCTTCACGCACTTAACTGAAATTTAATTAAAACGTTCGAAGCCTGTTGAAATAATTCCGTGCAAAAATATAATATTAAAGATAATTTACCTCCTCTTTATGTGTGTAACATAATATTATCAACATTAACCTCGTGTATCATGAAAATGTGCCTACTTTGTTTCATTAATAACTAGGTATAGCTGATAACCGCGACTTCGTTCGCGCGGTTTTTGTTTTAAAAATCCCGCGGGAACTCTTTCATTGTATAATATAATTGCATAAGTAGCCTAGTGCTCAACAATCCTCTTGCAAAAAAATCACGTCGATCGGTTTCTCTGTTGCGGCGTGATTGAAGGACAAATCAACAAACAGACATAGTACCTACCAGGTATGTCTTAGTAATACTAATACCTACTAAAACCGTTTCATGTTAACGTCTGAACCGAATTCGGTAAAATTTTGGTATGGAGATAAAAAAGTATCCTTTATCCTGAGTAAGGATACTTGGTATCCAGAAATATCACAGTTCCCACGGCATTTTTAACAATCTAAAACTACGCGATCAAAGTTGCGGATGACCACTAGTAGTTATATTAAAAAGGCATAAAATCACGTGTCAGTTATAAAAGGTATACGAGTATTTTTACGCCAAAACACCCATTTTCACACCTTGTAATAACAACGTGACTTCTAACTTGAAGTGAGTACCTACCAATGCTACTGAATGTAGAATAAAATATTGTGAGCAGATGGTATAGTACGTTTATCTCACGGAGTTACGGGCGCTTTACTTGTGGTTACTTCGTGAATATGCACATAACGTAAGTGTGCGTGCCTGTCAGGAACCTAGGTGGGAGCGGAAAGGCGCGAGCAAGCTCTCGCTCACACTTACACAGATACGACACGCACACAACCATGAGCCATGCGCCCTTGTGAATTGAAAGAAATAAGTTCAGAGTAGTGAAAACCAACCCGCTAGATGACGTAAAAAGGTGGCAAGTGGGTGGATGAAGAAAGCGGAGATGTAAATGGTAGGTAGGGCAGAGGAGAAAAAAATGAGAATTAATATCGTAGGTATGCCCATCAGTTGGAAAGAAAACTCAATGAGAATTGATTTCACTAAGGAACAGCGTTCTATATTGACATCGTGTCCTAATATTAGCTATCCAAATTGAAATTCGGACTCTTTACGTTGCTTTATATGCTACGTAGTATGAACTTCGAAATTGGGTTTGATATAACATTATAGTTAAGATCCTCTTATACTATTCATTGTTAACTTTAAAATATTTGAATAGTCATGAAAGGTTTGTTATTTGATTTTGCTTTAATATTGTTTTATATTACGATATCTCATCGAGTATTCATACAATTTCAAAAACAATCAAATTATTCAACAGAGCTGCCCGTAGCAGCGTTGTTCATATCGATAAGCTATTGGGAACAATGCTCGGTTTGAATACACAAGAGACTTGACCCAAGAACTTTATAATGCGTACCTGTTGTGAGAGCTTATAATTATTATTCTAATGGTTTGAATATTTCAATTTGCTTCATAACGTTTATTCCAGCTTTCCGATTATACCTATTTAAAAAAATACACTTGAGAGTAAATAAATCTAAAGATATAAACAATGAACATGTTGGCAACTTGTTATCGGAATTATTTTGTCCTGACACATTCAACTAATAAATTAGTGTGCAAATTATAAGGTCCTTGACAAGAGGAGTCAATGTGGCCCGTAGTTAGCCAGCGATGGGTTAAGCTAATGTTATCAATTGTGGTGACATGCAAGACTTTGGTACAACGTGTCACATCTGCATAGGTACGTATATGATATTCTTTGACGGTATTGGCCTATTTTAATATGAATTTGAGGCCATGACTCGCTGTCCGATGATAAATCATGCTTTGTTGTTGACGACAAAAGGAGTCATTTTTGGGCTATAAGTGTTGTTCGAGCGGCCCATATTATTTATGTAGAAGCCTCAATGGCTGAATATTATCAAGCCTACAATGAGGTTGTTTGAAAGGTAACGCTTTAAGGCGCGAATTGCGTAGGCTGTTTGAGTTATTTTCGGCGTTTATTAATTTTTATTATTATTGTTGTTCATGCGCTATACCGCTACAAATGCTGCTGTGTCATCAACACTCATCACGCATTGTATTTCCGTGCGTTGTAGTGTAGCTTTCCGGGTGGTAGTACATCTCCTCCGTGAAAGCGTAGCAGCGTAATGAAAGTATAAAGCGTGTAAAGAATGTTTTATAAAAGGCATGTCTATGTGCATCTGATTTAGAATCACCTGTAAAAATCTTTTCTAGAAAGGACGACTATCCGCTAAATACGATACACAGTTCACGCACTCGCGTATTTTTATTACCTACTTAAAAACTATACGGGCTTTGGTTCCAACCCAAAAGCCAAAGGATTTCAGGAACCCTTCCGGATTTTCAAGAACTATTTTAACACACTGTACAGTGTACACGTTAGAACAGGCAGTTTCGACACTGAGTACTAGTTAGATCGAACCCAAGGCCTATATTTTCGAGAGCTTTAACAAATTTAATCCGACCGCCAAGTTTCTTGCTGGTTCTTCTCGGTTGGAACAGCATTGCGAACCAGTGGTAGATTCATTTGACGATTCGAAAGCACTTTGTTAAAATTTATTTGAATATAAAAAATTTCTATTCTCTTCTACTTTAATAAAATCGAAGTCGTAGAAAGTTTGTTTACGTCGATTTCCCTAAATAAACTTTGGGTCGAAGGTCAAGGCTTTAAGAAAGTTTTAATTTATGTTATTAAAGTTTGCTTTCGAATTCCACTGTCAAAATAAAAAGTTATATTTACCTCCGGCACAGACAAAAGCGTCGAACAAAAGGCAGCTGCCTCTAGGCTATGGGGAATGGTTGATACAACAAAAGAAAACCATTTGTTTGTCTCTGCCGATGCTAAAAATAACCTTGAGACGCTCGCCTTCAAAGAAAGTTTCATTTCACTTTGGCAAAATATTTGTCTAGATGAGAGATCCCCAATTTATTTTCTGGTAGACTACTTCCAAAATTATACTTTTTTTCTTAATTTTACATTGGTAAAATCGGCCCTTAAGAAGACATTTTTATAATATTGAAATGAATAAATAATTCAACGGTTATTACTATTTCACTAGACCCGATAAGAATGTGAGATTTTATCACTGAGTAGGCGCCAAAGGAACCGTAAAGCTTTATTGACAATTCATTTTCACTGATACGGAATGGGACAGTTTTTCAGGCTTACCTACCTGCCGTTCCCGTAGAATTTTCTCCAGGTATAGGACATTTTGTTGGAGGATTGACGGAGGTTTTGTATCGACTTGAACTTAAGCATAATCCTTCTATTCATTGGGTTTCTTTTTGTTGTTTTTTTATCCTTTGGTTCTTCCATTTAAGGTTGTATTGTGCCAATACTCTTTTACATCTAATCCACAGGGTGATTTTTAATTGCTTAAAACAAAAATAAAAAAGTTTTTGGCAAAAAATGTAGCTCCTTTTTTTAAATAAAACATCAACAATAACAGTATCCGTTTCCTGTAAAAAATTAAACCCCTATGTTAATTAAAACTGTTGCTAAAAAAAAAAAAAACAGAAATCTCGTATGAAATTTTTAACAAGTTTCATCTAGGTACGAGTATATTGTATCCAATTTTTACACAACAATAAATGGGAGCGTTAATATTTTAACCTAAAAACGGGAATAAAACACAATATAGTGAATTTAACGAAAAGGAAAGAGTGGACCGCTTTAAAAATTAAACGTTCATTTTGCATTTTAAATTAATGCGTTTTTACAAAAAAAAAAAAACACTTGGGCGAATATAATGTCCATCGAAAAGGCTGTGATTTTATTGACGGCGAAATTAAAATATGTTTAACGAATATTTAAGTTGGACAAAGTTTATTGTTGTAAAGATATTTTAGTGAGGTTATATTCAAATATATATATATTTAATTCATATTAATTATCATAGAAAAATTAACAGCTGATTATAACAATATTAAAATGATAATAATTCATAATTTTATGGTCAATAGATTTTCTCAAAAAATAAAAACTGAAATGTAACAATTTATGAGAATGAGTGAAATGAAAACATAAAACATTATGACATACATCGAATAAAAAATAATAAAAAGACTGAAAGGTCGCAGGTTGGAACCCCACCCATAGCACTATAATTGTCGCACCCACTCGTAGCTTAAGCTTTCCGCTTATTTGGAGGGGATAGGAGGATATTAACTCAACTGTCAACTTCAGCTTCGGTGATATACATTATATATAAAAAAAATACTACATAGTAAAGTTCTAATGAAAATCTTAAGCTGAAATACCCTCTAGTGCGGTAAAAGCAGGGTAAAAGGAGTTAAGCGGTAAGTATCGCAGTAAACAAAGTTGCAACAGCAGCGGGGACCTCTTCCAGCGAAGGGGAAGCGATTACTGATAAGGACACGCTATAGCTCTTAGGTGTCTTACACACTGTTGAACAGTGATGGTAATTTTAAGTTATTTCAGATAAAGTTTTAAATTACTCTGACGATCTGCTTATATTAAAATACCGGATTCAGAACTCAAACACATTAGACATTTTCTAACTGAAAAGATCTGAAGTTCAATAAATGGCACACTTCTAAAAAATTCTCGCAAATCATCTGAATTTCTTTATTACTTTCTGATTAATTAAATTATTATTCACTAGATGATGCCCACGACTTCGTTCGCGTGGATTAAGGTTTAATTCCCGCGGGAAATCTTTGATTTCCCGGGACAAAATGTAGCCTATGTTTTAATCCAGGGTATGAGCTATCTCCATTCCAAGTTCCAGCCAAATTCGTCTAGTAGTTTATGCGTTACAGAGTAACAAACACACACACACACACATAAAAACTTTCGCCTTTATAAGATATTGGATTCAAAACTCAAATTACGATGCTTAGTATTTATTGATACTTTTTACTATATGTCACAAAACATATCTATACGTAGATTACCTAATTATTATTATCTCTTTGAAACACTGTTTAGCAAATAAAAACCGTTCTAAGTATAAAGAAGTAGTCACCGCAGTGTACAACAACGAATTTAGCTAAAAGTTATAGTAATAATATTGTGGCACCACAGAAAATACAAGATACAAAAACAACATTGAAGTACCCACTAAAATGTATAAACTTTTATGAACCAGAGCTTACATAGCGCCCTCAAAAGATTTTATTCTATAAAAGGAAAGAAAAGCCACACGATAATGTCCTATTGTGGACAACCAACCAACAAGCGGCGCTATAACCTGCACTTAATAGCATTTTAGCTTAGTTTTAAAAACACTCAAATATTCAAAAGTTACTCTTATGAAACTCCATGATGCTTTAAGGGTGCTTTAAGGCCATAGATTAGAATTTGTTTCGTGTTTCCTGAATTCTTATTTAAATGCCTGTTTTCACCAACGATCCCTATTACGGACTACTTAAGCCAAGTTAAGTGACGCTTTCTGTCAATTTCGTTTCCACGAACCTTCAGAGAACAGCTAAAGGTGGAAATGATACTCGATAAGGGAATATATTCAGGGACTACCTACTAAAGGGACTCCTACTAGGGGATGATTTACCTATTTCAACAAATAAATGTATTTCGATTTTGATTTAGGCATGGTTGGTGTGAGAAACCTACCCTTGTATAATATTTTTACCCCACTACAGCAAAGCCAAAAAAAAGGGTTATGATTTTACCAGTCTATGTATGTATGTATGTAACTATGTATTTACGAATGTTTCATTGTAGCGCCGAAACTATTGAGCCGATTTTTATGGAAATGGTGTCAATCGATTCGTTATTGTTATGTAATGTTGCGTTCATATCATACGACACTAGCTAAATTGTTTTTTTTAATAAAAAAATAAATTATGCTGGACTTGACTAATATTCCCCTCTTTTCTCCAAATAGGTAAATGTAGAGCTTGCGCTAGGACTGGGTATGACAATAATGTACTGGTGGAGTTTGAACCAGCGACCTTTCGGTTATCAGTTTACCGAACCGTTGTGCCATTGGGGCTTCAAATTGGTATCTATCGGTATCAGTGTAATGTGCGCGTATTTGGATTATCTAGTTAATCAATGCTGGAATTCAGTATTATCTCCATTAACACTAATGAGTAGGGCTAATTGAACAAGCATTATTTCGATAATGCGTCTAACTAAGCGGAAATGCACCTATTGCATATTGTTTTTGCATTGAGTTCATTAATTTAAATCTATTGATATAGCTGCCCCCGGTATTTACATAGTAAATGACTAGCTGTTGCCTGCGACTTCGTCCGCGTGGATTTAGTTCTTAGCTCGTTGATTTTCCGGGACAAAAAGTAGCCTATGTCACTCTCCAGGTCCTCAACTAGACCCATGCAAAAAATACGTCGTCGAACGCTGTGTTGCAGCGTTATTGAAGGACAAACCAACAAACAAACACACTTCCGCATTCATAATATTATATAGTAAGGATAGTAAGGATTTACGTTTGGCTTTCTGGAACAATGGTGAGCTCTGTGGTGTCGGGTTCAATTCCCGGCTAAGAAAATTCGGGAATTTATAATTTTTAAAATATCTCTGGTCTGGTCTGGTCTTTGGCCGAGATCTAGCACCACATTAACCTCAAAGACGTGCCATCAACTGATTTAGCGTTACGGTATGATTTTTCTTTGTTTTTTTTAAAGAATATTAGCCAAGCCGAAGTTGACTAATATTCTTCTATCCCCTCCAAATAAGCGGAAAACTTGTGCTAGGAGTGGGTACGACAATAGTGCAATGGGTGGGGTTCGAACCTGCGACCTTTCAGTTTTCAGTCCGCACCTTTAACCGTTGGACTATTGAGGCTTCCGTATACGCGTATACGTGTTGTTTAATCAGCTTAAGTAACAAGCACAGAGGCACATACACTTTTTTAGCAGGTGAGCTTGAAAAGCTATCTTACAGACACACACACTTTTACATTATACTCATAATATGAACAATATGAATAGATTACTTTGTACAACAATTATTATATTTATCGTACAAAGCCAACAAGATCATTAGCAAAACATCACATGCTCGAGGAGGTTTCCAATCTATGGTATAGTATATGTGTGTGTGTTTACAATGTAAATAAACTGCTTTGTTGTGTTATAAGTACAGACATGCTCTCGAATAAATTAATTAATAATTGCTTAGGCCTGTTAACATGGGCACTATTTTGTGAGAAATTATACAAATTGGTACTAAACTTTTTAATAATAGAGTCCCAACAAATCTCTGAGCACATTTATGCATCAGTTTGGATCAAACATAATATTATAAAAACTTATTAATTTTATTATTATTATTATAAAATCACATTTTCTATACATATAATAAAATTGTAGAAAAGTGGTGTCTGTACAATGGAAATATATAAAAAAAAAGTAGCAGGGTTGTTATTATATCGATGCCGAACCCGAAATTGTAATTAATTTTTTTTTGTCTGTTTGTCTGTTTGTTTGTGCACGCTAATATCAGAAACGGCTTATTCGATTTAGATATGGTTTTCACTAATATATTGTAGTAAGCTTCACGTAACATTTAGTGTTTATTTCATGTCAATCGGTTCATAAATAAAAAAGTTATGTCAATTTAAAGAATCACGGCGAACATTTTTAACGTACAGAGTACGTACTACACGCCTCGCGCCTGAGCGTCCGTGGCTATATAAAGCGCGCTGAGAGCCGCGCCGCTGCCATAAGGATTCAGTTATTCAAACTGAACTAACTATTCCACGCGAACGAAGTCGCGGGCACAGCTAGTAATAAAATAAAATTAAAAGTGTGTTTATTTGTGAATCGGTAGTTTTTTGGTTTGTCCTTCAATCAATCACGCGGCAATGGATCCACTTGATTTTTTGTTTGAATAATATAGTATTAGACAGCTAGGGAGTGACTTAGAATACTTTTCATTCCTGGAAAACAATTTCATCGCGGGAGAAAACGTAACACTACGGGAAAAAAATCGTAGGGAAAATCATTCATTAAAATGAGAAAATTTAAGCTTCATTTGTATGGGACGTGCTTCATACTCTTGAGGGACACATATTTCTTTACCGTAATTTGGGACCAAAACCTTTTAAAGTGAGGCTTCACAGTCTCAGAGGGTAACAATAGTTAACGATAAACTGTATACTTAGCGTCCTTAACTAGTTTCCAACTTTGTAATGACGTAACTTGGAATAGGTAACGACTCGTTTTAAGATTCGCCATTATACTACACGAGTAGCGCTTTGTCTACATTTTTCCAGTAAACTTCGACGCGGGTAGGTTTGCAGGCTTAATAACTATAGAGATGACTATATTAGCCTGAATGGCCCAACGGTTAAAGGCGTGAACTGAAAATTGAAAGGTCGCAGGTTCGAATCCCAACTGTTGCACTATTGCCAAGTTTTCCGCTTATTAGGAGGAGAGAGGAAGATCTTAGTCAACTTCAGCTTGGCTAATATTCTTAAAAAAAAATAGAAATGGCGAAATTCGCTATATTTGTTCACACACCAGCGACACTTTTATATCAAAGAGGCGAAATCATTGAAGTAGTGTGAATGACTTAAACATACATGCGAAACTACTAAGGGGTTTGTCTAAAAATATTGCATCTGTATAATTAAATTTTTTTTAACAGGTATACTGTAGGGCTAATTTTTTTTTTAATAGGTATAATATAGGGTTAGTATAAGATTTAATTCGATTGATCGTATTCGTATTCGATGAGATTAGCGTTAAAATAAAATGAACCTTAACTGTATCGGTTTACAGTCAAAAATTCAGTACAACCGATTTTATTTCGGAGTGTATAAAAATGTATGCATGCATGAAATTGAGCTCTAATTTAATGCTGTTATGGTTCATTTTACTTTGACGTTAATGTCATCGAACACGAATACAATCAATCGAATTTTTTATAATAACCCTCCGGAGTCTAAGGGACAACGTAACGAAAACTTTGTGAATAGATTACACTTCATGCCTTTAATGGAATTACAAAGCTCTCATCAATAAAGAACCAATAAAACAAGCAATAGTATAATTATAAAGATACCAAATAGGTAGTATAAATTAAATAGATTGAACATTTCGACCGTTCCATAGAACAAAGTGTCATCTGCTGAATTCATAACTTGAGATTTGAGCCTTGCAGATGAGACTTTTAAGGCTCAAATTTCAAGTAGTAAATTTAGCAGATGAGACTTTCGACGATCGATTTGATCGCACGCAATACCTACATTACCTCTGAGCACAATGAGTAACATTTATACAACAATAGACTTTATTGTACATAAAGTTAAGACTAAATGTAAATTTGCAATGAAACAGTTTGAAAAATTACTGGAGTAGATAACATAAAATCACTGTTCGATGTTAGTTTAAGTTGATTGAATGGTAAGTTATGCCATCTTTCGTTATCTTTTGCCATTGTAGTGTTTTATTTTTAGAATTATTTTAAAAATTCTTTGCTTTAACCTACGAATAAATGATAAGTAAGGAAGTCTAATTCAGAATAAAAATACTTCACACCAAAACGATTCAAAATTCGAATCATACGAATTACTTCCGAGGTTACAGGTAGACATGCTTGGTGATCGGTTCAAATTCAGAACGAAAGCAATGATTGGTTCGCGCGATTCGGTTGCTATGTTTGCTATAACAGCTGAGTCATTGGACGATGCTATGAAAATTTGACGTGCAAGAAAAATGACCAACTGTTGACGTGCTATTTTTGTTTTTATTCCCCGCCTCTAACGGCTTAATTTTAATTTCCACCCACTTCGGCGCAATTTTTGTTGGGATCATTTTTTTAACGCAGTTAAACTTCCTTACTTATTATTTATTTGTAGGCTTTAACGTATTTCTAGTACTCTCTCTCTGCGTCTTGTTGTCTTTATAGGTATAAGGGTTGTTACCCCTTTTAATAATAGTAGGGGTTTCTTGTAATAATAATGAATAATGACCGCATTATTATTACAAGAAATCCCCTACTATTATTTCTACTGCTTAGCTGTCGTAAAAATACGAATCCTGCTTAAAGTACCATTTTGCTTCTAAGGTTCGCGATTATTATCAATAATGTTATTGATTATGACTTGGACCGAGCGACGGCTGAATATACTCCCCGAGGAACAGAGAAAAGGTATAGGTCGAAACCCGACCTTGACTGTCGGCCATCCACCCAATAATCGACTTAACTTGGTATAAATTGATCGAGTGTCTCTGTAGTTATTTGGTTTAACGTTGCTTGTATCTAACGTTGCTGAATAAAGGAGTCATCATCACAATCATCTTCTCGCATAACTTGGAACAGGTCTTCACTCAGACTGAGAAGGGGTTAAAGGAAAGTTAAGTTAGGAAAGCTACAGGCCATCATGCTTCTGCTTTAAATGTAGATACCAATCCGCAGTTTACAACATTATAGAGAACTCTCGAGCATGATGGTTTCTTCGCGATATTTTCCTTCGCCGTGATATATTATTTTTTATTTCTTAAAACGCATATAACTCCGAGAATTTAAACATTTGCATCAGGAATTCCAACAAGCCGAAAAGGAGGTCTTAACCAGTAGTCTATTAACGTCTAAAAAGAGAGTAACATCGATAGAGCTTCTTTACCATGACTTATATATTGGCTGAGTAATAACTAGACAACGCATAGCCTATAAATCGGTTTACCAACAGAAATTGGAGCAAATATTGCGTGAGAACCCTTTGCATGGGTATAGATGAGGTTCTGGACAGTGATCATCATCATCATTCAAATAATCATTTTTATTTATTTATTTAACGCTGTTGATTACCAATAAATAAATAAAATAATAAATAAATCAGCAACCCATCAACGACTCACTACTGAGCGCAGGTCTCTTAGAGAAGAAGTCTTTTCTCCAATAACCTTCTTATTGGCTATTGGCAGACTTGTTGACTTATGTTTCCGACGGATTTTAAAAACCTAACTCCACGTAGATGAAGTCACAAGCAAAAGCTAGTTAAAAATAAATCAAGTTATTTTAGAGGTCGATCAAAATAACAATTGCCGTCTTCAGCAAAAACTATAATGAGTTGAAATGATTTACTTTATCGGGTCCCAAATCTAATTTATCGCTACTGACGCCGTAACATTTTTCACTTGATGGCGATGGTGAAATTTTTTATGGCTTATGGCGAAGATTTTATAGCTCCTAATAATTGGGCTTATGTTGATTTTCATTTGATAAACTGTTGTACTTATCGTTTTAATTGACCTTGATCTAGGGGCTTAGGGATTTTATATGCGTTTGATACTAGCCGATCCCCATGATTTCTTACCGTCAGTTCTGCACTACGTAAGCAACATTTCATATTCATCAGAATCAACGGCTCATTAGCGCAGGTCTCGCAGAAGGGTCAAAGACCATAGTCCATTTTGCTGGCCCAATGTAAATTGGCAGTCTTCACCCACCTTTGAACAGAAAATTATAACCAGGCATACAGGGCTCCAGACGATGTTTTCCTTTACCATTAGAGCATAATATTATATTTAAATAACTACTTGATGCCCACAGCTTTGCTTGCGTAAATTTAGTTTTTAAAATCCCGCGGGAACTCTTTAATTTTCCGAGATAAAAGGTAGCCTATGCCACTCTCCCGGTTCTTAACTATACCCATGCAAAAAACAACACTAATCCGTTGCTTTGTTACGGCGTGATTGAAAGACAAACCAACAAACAAACACACTCTCGCATTTATAATATTAGTAAGGGTAAGGATTGCTTATAGTACCATTAATCATATACGAAAGCGCCGGGAGGAGTTACTGAAATATACAACAGATTAGACGATGATAATAAAATTTATTAACCAAATTAACCAAACTAGTTGATGTCCGCGACTTCGTTCGCGTGGATTAAGGTTTTTGATTCCCGCGGGAACGCACTTATTTTCCGGGATAAAAAGTAGCCTTTTCTTTATTTTTATTTGAAAGCCTAAATGCAAAGTTTCATGGATATTACTTGAAAAATGACGAACTTTCATACAAAGTTTCACCCCCTATTTAACCCTCTTGGGGTTGAAATTTTCCAAAATTCTTTCTTAGCGGATGTCTTCGTCCTAGCAGCTACCTGTATACCAAATTTCAGCTCGATCGGTTCAGTGATTAGAGCTGTGCGTTGATAGATCAGTCAGTCAGTCAGTCACCTTTGCCTTTTATATATTTAGATGATAAGTAAACTGTTCCAAAATGTACTAGATATTCCGGCAAAATATTTATACTAGGTTAGGCTTAACTTTTCTTATTATCGTACGTCTTAGTCTTATGTTATTAGCATTTTGATACGTTGCAAAATGTTCATCTAGTATTCCGCCGTCTCCTTAGGGAATCAAAGTTTACGCCGTTGGGATTAGCGGATTAAGGCTTCCACTGCCTCATTAGTCGGCTGATTCTGATGAGATCGGGTTTCCCAGTCAGCTTTTAATATTCCAGTTTTTTCATTAAGCTCTTCGCATTGTTTTATTACTATCAGAGGAAGATTGAAGTTGGGTATGGATTGGGTTTGACAACCTTTTTTTTGTATTCGATGACAAGACTGTTTCTTGTCTGCGATCTCACCTGATGGTGAGAACTTGGAAGGGGCAGTGTACATTCAACCCAAACTCCTAATCTGTTTCTACACGCCATCATGCCGGAACGCTAAATCGCTTGGCGGCACGTCTTTGACGGTAGAGTGGTAACTAGCAACGGCCAAAGCCTCCCACCAGACAAATCCCTGGCGTAGATGATATCTATCGGATAATAAATGTCTTGCAGTGATTCCACACGCTTCGGTCTTGTTCCGCTTATATCAGTAGCTCCCTGTGACTTTTTAATTTCTTTTGTCCACAAGTGGGGTGGTCTGACGTCACTGCGCTTTCCGGTGCATTTTCGCTATTCCAGTAGGTACTTGGGAGCCCATTGTCTATCGATTCTTCTGAATTATTAGGTGCGACACCTATTACCACTTCAGCTTTGCGATTCATATCGTCAGTAGGTTTGATTTTCATATTAGATATGGTTCTTGTAAGATTTTTCACATTTCTGTCACAATGCACTCTCACAAGTAATACAATACGTGTGGAATACGTCGTAAAATTTACAAAAAATAAAATGAAGTAATAATTGAATAGATACAAAACTGACGTTACTAGACACGCACGACATATTTTCAATATAGTATTCCATAAACTGTAGCCTAATCACGAACTTTTTTAACTTTCGAATAGTAAAGGTGAAGTTAACGTCAAAACGCAGTTTTGTATGAAAACGCACGTAACGCGCTAAAATCGGTAGCACGAAGCAACTGCAACTACGTAAAGTTAAACTTGACGCAGCTGTGACGTCACTCTCCGGTTTTGTCACGTTTTTCTCGAAGAAATTCAAAAATCGGTAGCACAAACCTTTTTTTGACGTTTGGTTTCGAGAATTACGAAAGCTGGCTATCGAGAATTACCGAATTATAGCTCACTGAACTTTTTGAAGTGAGTGAACTTACGTCGTCATCAAATGTGTTGTTTTTGTGAATTTTTCTTACTAAAAACGTTTTAAAATAATGTTGAGTGTGTCTAGGAATCACTTCAAAAATGATTCAAGACTATAAGACGAACAATAAATAATGAAAGAATATAAATGCCTACACGTAATAGTCTAGGCAAGACGGATATTCAATTCATCGACGTCTGCGACTTAAAACTAAAAGTTTTGATCCAGTCAAAGAATAAGTGTAGGATTGTAACAAAGCAAGTAAGTACCTAATAAACAAAATAATATTATTAATAATATTATAACTTCATACGTTTTAGCATTTTAGTACCTAAACCTATAATATTTAATATCATTAATATATCATCTTAAATAGTCAATGCTTATGTAAAGATATATTATATTTACTATCATTTTCAATACACACAAGTTTTAACAAAAATAAGAAAATAAACTCAAATCAAATTTGCCGCGTAAAATTTGCCGCGTTTGATTTTTATGTAGGACCAATAGGCAAATAAATGGGCGAATGGCAATGACAATTGACAATTGATATTAAAAACATATTAGCGTAAACAAGTGTTGAGTAAATAAAATTATGTGTTGTTAAAACTTAGATTTACAGTTTATTTAGGACAAAAGTGTTTCGGAGTGCTAAGATACAAAAAAGAGTTGTTGCATTGCAGCCTTAAAACTTGCTCAAAGAATGATACCTAATATCTAAGGAATTAGTTATTTCGAGTGTTTTTCTCTATGAGGATATTATGAGGTTTTTTTCTATGTTGAATAAACATAGCACCTTCGTAATTTCATCATGAAATTAAGTAGGTACCTACATCAATCAGTGAACAATATAATATGTGTACCTACATTGCCATTTTGAGGTTAGAAGTTAGATGCATTGCAAGTGTTAAGTCTTAGTATACCTACCAAGTTTATTGAGCATAACTATAACTATTGATTCCATATTGCCCCCTAAACAGACTAATAACTATTTCCATTCAAACTAATAATACTTTAATTGAACAATTGAATACTTAAGTTTTTAAAAACTTGACTGGACATACTTAAAATACTTACCTAATTTACATTTTAATATTTCAGATGGAGAAAGGTTTTGTAAACTTCAATAAATACAAAATGGACTTTCAACAAAAGACCACAAAAATAATAATAGACCATATTCAAGAATGTGATAAGCACAACTAACCAACTAACTAGTCTCAATCAAGAAGCAGAAAGTTATTATTTCATGGCCCATAGGTATGTACATAAAATTCCTGGAAGATTGTTTTTGAATCATCGTAGGTGTTCATTATCTTCATCAAACAAATCACAATGTATTCACTGTGTATATAGGCCTCTTTTGGGTAGCACCAATGTTGCTTAATAGTTACTAAGTATGTATTGTATAAATTTCATTTCATATACCTAATATAAATTCTATTTATTCAAATTCTTTTTTTAATAAATTACTTATAATTACTACTTCCATGTCATTTTGATTTGGTTCAGTGGTTAAGTTCAATTAGATGTTAGTTAGGTGTAAAAGGGTCACAGGGAGAGTTATTTTCATATTTATAATACCTATTACTGAAAAAATATTTTATTTTCAGATTGACCATGATGCATCATGAATTACATATACAATACATTACAAAAGCCATCCCGGCTTGATAGCAGGCTGAATTTCAAATTTATGAAGACCCGGCAAGGAATTCGATTGAATCAAATCATTGCTAATTTAATATTTTATATTAGGAAGTTTCATATCATGTTGAAGTAGCTTTTTGTGGATAAATGATACCTATTGTTATAGTTAAGACATATTAGAATAATAATATAAAATAAAACCAAGAATAGAAAAATTGCTTTTATTACACTTAGTTTTAAATAAAAATAGGGTTTTTTCTTATAGAATTCTCAAAAAGCCCTGAAGGTCCTAAGTAGTAGGTACACATAGAAAGTCTTAACTTATAGTGGCATTCTTGCCACAGCTTAAATGGGCACTTTTGATTGGAGACCAAGGTTTAGGTAGGTCGTGTTAATTGTGGTGGTAGCCTTCAGACTAGGTCCATGACTCACTGGGGTATAGTGTGTTCCACTCTTGATCATCTAGAAACAAAAATATTAGGTTATCTCAAGTTTTTATACTAAAAAAAATATATATTGGGGTTAATTGATGCCTCTCTTAGGTAGGTACATTACTTTAAAGTACAACTTGATTAGGTGCTGCCTTTCAATATTTTTCAATCACATCAAATAAAGTATCTATCTACTTATGATTATATCAATGATAAATTATGGTTTATAAGTATCACTATAATTTCATTAATAGTATTTTAGGTTTTAACCCAACTAGTCTTTTACCTATATCAACCTAGCCAGCGCAAAAACAAACACCCGTGGGTCGCGACGCGATCGTCGGCGGACAGCCTATAGGATGTCTAATATTATGTATTCCAACGTTTATTCAACATAACATAGGTTCATTTTAAGATTTTAATTGGATAGAATATTATATTTTATACTTACATTATCCATAAAATAGACCATTGGTATTACATATTCTTGATGGTAAGTTTGCCTCAGCGCCTGGCTTTACAACAGACAGGCGACCTCAGTAAAACACTAATAAAGCTGCTATTGCATAATACTTATATATATAACGGACACAATTAAAAAATGACGACTAATTAATAAATTAAAATACCTACATAGGTACTTATTTAATGATTTAAAGATAATGGATTATGGAATGTTAGGTTAGACATAATTTTATAAACATGACAGTTCAAAAACATAGGTAGGTAGGTACGTTAAAAATACAAATTCAAATTATTTAAATTAAATTCGGTTTTATTGGCTATTTTATTATAAATCATACATAAAAAGATAAAAATATTAATAATTTAGCTAAAAATATAATTATTATGATGTAGTGTTTGAAAATTTTCGAAATTATTTTTCTATATACGAAATTATACAATTATACAAGTATTTAATTTTTGAACGTGCAGCAGACTGCGTTAAGTAATCGTATCGAGTGACGAGAGTTAATTTTAATGATTCGTGCTACCAAAATTCTGCGTTATCGTATCGTCATCGTCACTCGATACGATAACGTAACGCGGAATTCAAAAAGTTCGTGATTAGGCTACTGAACTACCATAGTCAGTAACTCTAATTGCCTCCCGT
Organism: Hipparchia sbordonii; assembly: GCA_038048805.1. NCBI lineage: Eukaryota > Metazoa > Arthropoda > Insecta > Lepidoptera > Nymphalidae > Hipparchia > Hipparchia sbordonii. The sequence goes on from CM076103.1 coordinate 12,901,765, forward strand.
GCCACTAATTGCGTATTCGTGACACATCGAATTGACGACGATCAGAGTTATCATCGTGCTCTATGAATTTTATTATTAATTGATTGTCAAGTTTGTCTATCGGGACTTTGGAGGGACACTGCCGCCGATTAATAAATATCAAACTACTGGAATAAAAATCCGTTAATATCTACTATTTTTTCTTTTTTTTTTCTCTCTATTCCCTTACTCTCATAGTTCAATGGGACGAAAATCCGACACAACTGGAGAGAGGTAAGGGGTAGGACCGACAGTTTTACGTGCTCTCCGAGGCACAGGGTTGCCTCACCGCCAACTTCCTAACTCCAGGCTAGTATAAGAATTTCTGGACAGAAAACCCCAAAACATTTTTTGGCCCGACCCGAGCATCGAACCCGGGACCTCACCATACGCAGTTGAACTGGGTAAACACTAGACCAACGAACCAGGCAGGGATAATTAGTAGGTACTTATCGAACAACAAGAATGCTCCCACTTTTTAATTGGAACGAGTAAATTCGCTGTATTTTCAGTAAAAAAATCTTGAATTCTTACAATACGAAGAATAATCTTATGCTACTTTTATATTTCCTTTCATAACTTGTAACCTCGCATGTTACGCTTACGTTTCTGCCCACGTTCTAAGATAACAATGTACACTTTATTTATGTAAAGACACGGCCAGTTTTCTTAAACATGGGTCTTGGTGGCAACAATTTTCTACTTCGCCCTACTTTTCGAGGCATATAATACTTAGAGCTGCTTATTGTCTTAAGAGCGTAATCTACAGCAATTTTCTATTAATACTTAATCTCAATAGCTTATCGATGCTTAGCGAATTCCTGACACAACTAGAACTTTATTTGTAGGTAAAGGGAAAATGTGATAATTTATGGGATTTTAGGTTTCTAGGTTTACCAAATGGTGGGTTCAACGCAACCATTTTTTTAACAGAACAAAAAGATCGATATGTAATAATCAATTAAAGTGCTAAATTGGAGTCACCAGTTCGGGAGGCACATTGTTGGTAGACTACAGGTAACGAGGACTAAACTTGGATGACCACTTAAATCCTAACATATATATTCTACAATATAACTATAGTCTACGTGCTAACTGCTAGCAATCGTTCAATCACGTACATCGACATGAAGATATCCGCTTAGACTAGTTTGACGTACGTTAACGTATGTGAAACTCTTTGTAGATACTATCACGTAGCCTGGATACAAGACCATCTGCTGTAGCGATCCTTTCAAGAGATGTAAGTCCAGCAATGGACGTCTATCAGTTGAAATATATCCAATCTGGGACCCGAAAATTGATCTTCATTTTAGTGGGCTAGCCAGCAAAGTAATTAGGTAGTTGCACTGCTTATAAAGCACTTAATGGTACTTATAACTCAGGACCAGTTTAGTTCAACACTTAAAGGCACAAAACACTTTCTTACTCGACTTGATTTATTACCCACGAGCGCAACAACTCAAGATAAACAGGATGTCTTGTATATTTAGTTAACAAGACAACTTAGACGGGCTAGGAAGTAGGAAGTAACTTGCTCTACTCTAGCTTCGAAGTGTGACCACACCTTATATTAATTATATTGTTATTAAAAATTGATTAGATATATTGTTATAAGCTTATTATTGTAAGATTTATTATATTGTTAGTAAAATCAGTAAATAATAAAATTGACAAAATTACAAAATTGCTCAAAATAAATATTAATTAATGGTAAAAAATTTAAATAAAAATTGCAAAACAAAATCCCTGTCTACGATAGGGGACACCCTGTATAAAATTAAAAAAAAAAACTAAGAAAGTCCACTATATTATACCTACCTAACTACAAAAAATTAACCCCTTTAAGCCGATATCACGATGAAAAAGAAGAAACTTTCGTTTCGCAACATCATCCCGCTATTTGTTCTGTTTCTGCTGAAATCCCGTGATGAATGCGAGAGGCAACCTTGTGCCAACTTCGTAACTGGAGCCAAGATACAATAGATTTCTACTTAGTGTTTAGCTTCGCTCTCGCAAGATAAGTTGCAAGAGAATAGCCTTTATAAATTAGACTTGCAGACGCCCATCACGAAGTTAAGCCGACTAATCAATAACTATCACTCAATTTTAGCGCATTTTATTTTGCAGCTGATATATTTTAGTTTATCCTAGTAAAACTACGTACTATTATTGGATCACCATTTGAATTAAGTGGATGTTTTTATAAATCCCGTAGAATAGTTCGGTTTTCCGCAATAAAAAGTAACCTATGTCACACTCCAGGTCCTCAGCTATACCCATGCAAAAATCACGCCAACCCGTAGTTGTGTTGAGGCGTAATTTAAGGACACAAAGCAACAAAGCAATAAACCAACAAACAAACATCATAATCGACCCATTGTTGGCCAATGACTGAGTAGGTACGCTTAGAGGCCACCCGGTATAGGCCGTAGCGAGACCGTAGCCAAGCCAAGTACAGATTGTCACACTTCACACACCCTCGAGAATATTGTGGAGTACTCTCAAGCATGCAGGTTTATTCACGATGATTTCCTTCACGGTAAAAGCCAATATTTAATTGCTTTAAACGCACATGACTCCAAAAAGTCATGCAAGTCAATGCCAAGTCTCAAAAAAGTGTCCGGGATCGAACCTCGGAACTTTGTAGATAGAGCCGATGTCATTAAGCTATCACCTCTTTTTTTCTGAGCGCAAAATTTTTCAGTGTGGTATGTATCCAGTTCATCGTTGTTAAGTATGCAGTTATAAGAGTAATATACCGGAGAGACTGTTAAGCTAGTAACAAATGCTCAAAGGGTTTCAGTTATAAATGAGGGTTTCTTACCCATCGCACTGTCCCTTTTCAATTTAAGCTTCAACGTAAATCTTGCTATAATTACAATATAACCACGGTGGAAAACAGGATTTTAAATTCAAAATATATTTTTGCGACCAAATAAAACGTTTTTTAATCACCTTCTATCTCCATCATCGGAACCTGGATATCATCTAGGACCAGAGTACTTGTCAAGACAGATCAAACGAGCCCAATTTCGATGGGATTACGTCGTATTATTACATAGTTTTTATAGCCACCTTCCAGCTCCATCATCAGACCCTGGATATCATCTAAGACCACAGTACTTGCCAAGAAAAATCTTAAAAGACAAAACTCATTGGGGTTACGTTGTTTTATTACAGAGTTCCCCTTGTCACCTTCCATCATCAGACCTTGGATATCATTTAAACTAGAGTACTTACGTATATTAAGACGTGAAGTAGACGTATAAGAATTAATAAATTACAATTTTGATCAATGAATTCATCAGGTGATGTGTGATGCATGCGTATTGTAACTAAACTAACTGACCTACGAAAATCTCTCCCCTATGATTCCTAAAGATCTTTCTATTTATAAATTATTTCTTTAGAGTGGTACGTGAATCGCTAGTGGTAAGACCCTTTATAATGTTGTGATCGTATTAAACCAAGAACTTTTAGAGCATCGGAAGTAATGAGTCCAAAAGACATAGACGCCTCGTACAAGAGCTCGTGTATTGACCTGTAGTCGGTTCCCGTATAGAATCTTATTAAGAATGGCTTGAATCCAGTATGAATGATACCGGTTTGCACTATTATCACGACGCTCAACGCTGACGTCGTGAGACACAAGATTTTCTATGGGTAAACGTCAAAAGAACCTACGTCGCAACTTATGCACTTCGACATCCAATATTACATTGAACGTCTATACTACATATCGTTGTTTCAAGTTCCTTTGAGTCCATAGGCAACGTTCTAGTTAGAAGGTGGCATCATTTCATCATAAAAAAATGAGATGATGATCGTTGGCTCCCTGCACGCCAACAATGGTGAGCTCCTGCCTTTTGTGATACCTCAAGGACCACTGCATCGCGCCCATTAAAACAATAACGTGTTATTATGATAATTGACGCAATCAGTTTGTAGCTTGGTTGTAATATATTACTTAGTTTGGATATTTGACGATAGATCAGAAATGTGAACAAGTCCCTGAAATACCATCAAACTATGAGCCCCCCCCCCCACACTGTGCATCATCCACTCACACGAATGTGCGAGGCTTTTTTAACCGTGGTGTGCTCCACAAGACTTTTTTAGAGTGGTGTGATCCACTTGAAGACTCCTTTTTAACCGTGGTGAGTTTCCACAAGACTTTTTTATAGTGGTGTGATCCACTGAGACTTTTTATAGTGGTGAGTTCCACTCTCGTTGAGTTTGTTGATAGCGTTGTGAAGAGTTCGTTAATAGTTATACTGCGTGAAGCCACCACAGAGTGGTGATGGACTCTAACAGCGTTAGAGTCTAGTTCGTGATTAGTGTCGGACACCTGGACCAAACAAAGCCATAATAGCACCGCCATCACTAGCTTCATCCTACCTCGGCATCAACAACAGTTTGTTAATAGTTATACTAAGTGCTGTCACCACGAAGTGGTGACAGGCTCCAACATAACGTTAGAGCTAGTTCGAATGCACACAACACTCAGCACAGAGCATCGCAACATAGATCAATTTACATCTGAGATAGTCGGTCACCATCCCAAAGACAGGTTCATAAAGCACCAAAGGCGCTAGAGCTCCCCATCTCTAAAGAAGCTTCCAACGTCAGATTAGGTATCACTCATAAGGATTCATGTATCGCCCCTTGTAATGCATGTATAGCAATATCACAGATCATGCTTCTAATATATCAGTTTATTCATATTTAAATCTCTGAACATACGCCCGAATACACAAGCATAATGTTCTTCCTTATAGACGCACCGCGCTCCCGACGTCGCGGTCGCTACGGTCGTCGCTGCCTTCCATACTATATATTGCGTAACTAAATGGCGTCAACGATGCTTTATTTAACATGAAAATTAAAGTATCTAATATTATTATTTCTATGATTGTTTGTGAATGTACATCACGTAGTTGATCTGCTGTACCGATTTTGATGAGATTTAATCGAAAATTTTTAGGTATAATTTTCATGTATAATTCCTTAGTGTGAAGTACAAGGGTCGTTACAGTTTCTATCGGATTTATTTCAATTTTCGAACAGTAACCTGCATAAATTGAGTAGGTATGTAGCCTATTCTACGTTTGTACGTTATTCCAGACTTGTTCATTTTCCCATTTTGCTTACACAAAATGTTAGGTTAGGTCTCCACATTCGTGCATGGTCATCGTTTTCAAGTTAATTCAAGCAAATTCGAATGTGTGCATGTACGTTGAGCATTGAGCACTGAGCTCCATAAAAGCTACACGAAGTCAAAGTCATATAATCATTTATTTAATAGAGGCACTTTTGATTTCGTGTATTTCGTGTATATCTTTCATTATTATAATTATACTCTTTATTTGCACCACCCAAAACAACAACAAAAATATATATTTAAAAGGAATAATGACAAAAGGTATGACACAAAAGGCGGCCTTATCGCTTAGTAGCGATCTCTACCAGGCAACCTTTCGTGTGATTCTATCGAACTGCACAATTCTGGGTCTCGTTGAAAATGGGCTTTAATAAGCCCATTAATTGGTTTTTGTATTTTCTCCATCCAGAATTTTCCAAAAAATATACCTATATATTTAGATACAGAAATACATACTTAGTCCAAACAGCTGTACTGATTGAAGTTTTTTAGGGTCTCGTACCCGAAGGGTACTCTATTATTAGGCCTCTGTTCGTCCGTCCGTCCGTCCGTCTGTCTGTCAGCGGGCTGGATCTCATGATCGTAAAAGGTTGAAGTTGAATTTTCAGGGAATGTGTATTTCTGTTGCGGCTATAACAACAAATAATAAAAGTAAAAATAAATTGAAAATTACAGTAAAAAAAAACACGTTTGTAGTAGGGGCTCCCCTACTACAAACGTGTTTTTTTAAATTTAATTCCCTCCCCTACCACAAACGTGTTTTTTTCGACGTTTTTTGGTACGGAACCCTTCGTACATGCGAGTCCGACTCGCACTTGACTGGTTTTTTACTTGACCACTTGAGAGTGCTTCTACCCGCTTTTTAGCACTTTTCTGTGTGTTTATTTATGTTTCATTGTTTGTGGAACAACCAAAAGGCTATCTATTTAAGCATTGATATTAAAAAAAAACTGTGACAGAGGAAGTACCGTGAAAGCCGTGACCTGGGGCTTCTTACCACAGTCAGAATAAAAATAAATAATTTATCCTGTGCAACTTTTATAATGGCGGCCATTTGTGAATCTTTTTAATTGATATTCAAATTAAAATATACACAAACATTGAGTGCGACAATGCGAGAGCACGATATATTTTAATGACGCAATTTAACTGTGGCTGCAATACGTTATCCCAAGTTACGTCATTACTAAGTTGGAAACTAGTTGGGTCCTCTAAGTATACAGTTTAATGTTAACAACTGTTCCGCGCGCGGCTGTAAAGTAATATAACAACTCTATAAAAGGTATCCTCCTCTCCTAATTGTGATAATTGTGGTTAGCTATTCTATCACAGTGTCCAATTTTCAAACAGTATTTTAAAATTTAAACTTAAGTGACTACATTTTACGCGAACAAAATCAATATGATAGATTTTACATACAATTTTCCGTGGTCGGGTAAGAATTTTTAAAGTTTTTTCTTGTTAAGTTATGGCGCGGCGGGTTGAGTCGGCCAGTAATGTGACCAAAATGCTGTCAGCATTTTAGCCCTTTGAATGGGCAATCTGATGTCCAAGCATAGATAACAGCTCTTTCAGATCCTATGGAACTTAATGAGTTTGCTAAAGTTTGTTTATAAAAAGATCGCAGATTACAGTGAAATTTTGTGAGGTTTTTCAGGCGGAATTTTCAAAGATGTTCATTGAAAGTGAGTGCCACTTTCTCGTAGCGTCACTTCATTGTAATTTTTAGGGTTCTTTACCTCAAAATGCGAAAACGGAAACCTAACAGAAGTATACTGTACTCCGTCTGTCTGTGTATCAAAGAGTATCTATTTATCTCAGAACTGATATGAAAAGTGAGTACAGCTTTTCTTCAGAAATCCCTTCCAATATCACTTACTACCAATCACACCACACTAATGTTATAAAGACGAAAGTTTGTGTGTGTGTGTGTATGTGTGTCTGTGTGTGGATGGTTGGATGGATGTTTGTTGAACCAATTTTGCTAAACGGAATGGAGATAGCTCATACCCAGGATTAATATATAGGCTTTTTTGATACATTTCATGCCGGAAAATTCAAAAGTTCTGAGGAATTAAAAAACTTTAACCCACGCAGACAAAGTTGCGGCCATCGTCTAGTAACTTATAAATGAGAAAGTGTGTTTGTAGTTTTTCAAGAAAGTCAATTTTTTTTTAAAGGATACTCGAAGCCAACGGATGGGATTCGAACCTGTAACCTTACAGTTTTCAGTCCACATCTTTAACTGTTGGGCTTCTAATAATTAAGTCAGTGTTCATTAATTCAATAGATGTAGTAAATACGTACCTTCATGAAGGCACAAACATTTTCAGCATTTGCAAAAGCATGTGGATAAAAGCATCGATTATCTGTAGGATAGGAATGTGATCTGTAAGAAAACGCTAAGTTGAATTCTATTGTATCCTGTCTTCCTCATTTCGTGAGTTGGCACACACATTTATCACGGGGATTTTGGCATGAACAAAATGGTTGGAAGAAATCGTGGCGCAAGAAAATGGATTTAGCGTTTCTTTTAGATTTTTACCATCACCTACTTACCTACCTTAGTTTTCGTAGGTAGGTACATGATTAATCACCTTTATTTTTCACAGTTTGAAAACTCCTTGCCAACTAATAAGTAGTTCTATAATGGATTGCTTCACATTGCAAAAGGCTTTTGAAAAGGTTTGCGTTCATAATAATATTTTATGAAATCTTTGAACCTCTCAATTTTATGGATATAAAAAATATTTAGATTTTAATTAATTATCATTTTGCAGGCACTTTTATTATTAAATAAAAGTGCCTGCAAAAGGCAAAATTTGCCAAAGAGATAATAATAATTGTACCCTGAGAATAAGCAAAGGACGCTTACCCCGCAATACCCCGTAAAATTAAGGAATCCCTTCAGGAAAACAATTTAACTCAAAAGTCGTAGGCATTATGATGTTACGACATAAATACGGAACACTAAACTAATAACAGAAAATACGAGTTTTATTTTATACTAGCCACCCGCCCCGGCTTCGCACGGGTACAATGCTGGTACTAAAAAATATACTACAGAATGTCTTTATATACTCGTACAACGTTCACAGATTTTTGACATTAGACAATACAAACAGGTTTTCTTTAGAGGTTACTCTTCAAATGGTTATTGTGGGTTATCCCTAAGAGATAGACATACTATTGCAGACTTTTTTGTAGACCTTTTTAAGATGTACAATACATTACTTTGATCTATCTCGTAGGGTTCAGCCAGCGTTTGCAATGTAAGCGCAAAAAAATGTGTTTATTTACATCACACACACACATTAGAAACCTCTAAAATTACTTATCAGTGTTTCTTTACTATATTATGCATGTATTATACTTATAAACCTTCTTCTTGAATCACTCTATCTATTAAAAAAAACCGCATTAAAATCCGTTGCGTAGTTTTAAAGATAGCGTACAAAGGGACGGACAGACAGCGGGAAGCGACCTTGTTTTATACTATGTAGTGATAGTTTCAGGAAACAATACGTGCAAATTAATAACAACAAATAACGGAAATAAAATCAAATCTCATTTTGCTCGTGCAAATATTTCCATCAGTGCCGCTTGGAAAAGTGATGATGCATTAATTAGCTTCAGCCTCGTTAATTGCGTGTCAGGGAGACACGTCGAAATGACGACTATCGGTTTTATCTACTCGCAATTGTCAATGTTAATTGCATACTAAATACCTAAAGTACGGCTGAAACCAGCAAGCGGCGCATGTATGCCACTTATTAAGGCTGAAATCTATAAACCGCACTCTCACTCAGCTCAGACTCTAGACAGTGACAGATTTACGTCAGAGCATATATGTGTCTCGTTTTAACCCCTATCTTAAGTTTGAGCCGAGTCAGAGCCGCTCTATAGATCTCAGCCAAATCTCAGCATTAGAGTTTACATGCTGTAGTTTGTCTGCGTGGCTTTAGTTTTTTAAAATCCCGCGGGAACTCTTTGATTGCCGGGAAAAAAGTCATGAAAAAATCCCGTCGATCCGTTGCACCGTTGCTGCGTGATTGAAGGACAAACTAATAATCCAAAAAACAAATACGTTCGCATTTATAATATTAGTAAGAATTTTATAGGTTTGCTGTGAAACCATGTAGTCTATAAACAAGAAGAGTTTCTCAAATGCGGGCAGCAAGAAAAAGTTTGCGATTATCTTAAATACAATTTTCGCCCGCGATTATACATTACAATATTTTACAAACTAAAAAACACTGAGACCCTACCTAAAGCCGTCTCCACTTATAACAGCCTCTGACCCCACATCTAATCAATTTAACCACAACACGTCAGACAAACCGCCATCTGAACGCGAGGATAATTATCAAACATATCCAAGTATTATTTAATCAATTACACTCATCTTAACCTCAGGGCAATATTTATTCGATTAGGGTGCGATTGCTATCACAATCCCTCAATCAAATACAACGACCTAGATACGGGAGCATCCAATAGCCGAATGAGTCTCTGGGAGAGACTGAATTCCTAACGTCAAACCTGATGTATTTATACCGTTCAAGTCGGCGTCAGTCGGGCGCTTACGTCGTCAACAAAGTCAAATATCGATTTTATCAAACTACCTTCAATTACATACCTACATTGAAGTTGTTTATCTTTACTATTTCAATATTTCGCTAACATATTATACATTATGACAAAAACTCGTATCAGTTAAGCAATGCTCGAATATGAGTGCCAACTAGCATTCAATAGAATAGAATAGAATAGAAATATTTTTTATTCAAATAAGCTTTTACAAGCACTTTTGAATCGTCAGAATCTACCATCGAGAATCTCTCTTTTGTATAACTATCTCAGTTATTTTACAGTTATTCGTGCTAAAATAAATGTTTAGCTGTCTCACCTAGTGACAGGAAGGTCAGCTGACTTCTTGTGTAATGGATCAGCCTGGCTGTTCATTGCGGAATTAAATGGCTCAATGGGATTCTTAGCTCAATACCCGGCAGAATTCCACGCGAGAACCATTTATATTGTAATTAGAATCAACTACTATTGTTGGGGAGGGTTTTAAATAAAACACCTCAGTTCGTTCGGAGTGGACTGTATTGCTTGTTCTTGATTCACTATTTACAAAGCACAATGTTGAGGTTCAGGTTCTTGCTCAGGTTCGGATCGCAGTTCTTGTTCAGCTTCGTCTTCTCTCTTCGGTAGCTGTAGGCGAACTGGCGCACCCGCCAAGGGGCGCGTTTATATACAATTCTCCCACCCGGCACTCGTATACGACCGTGACGAGTGGGAGATACGGTGATCGCGGGCGGTGAGGGGGTAGCGGGGGCGGGGGCTTACGCGGCTGACCAATCAGCGCCATTCACTGTTGACGCCGCGCTTGGTACGTAGCTCCCGTCCGCAACATTTCTCCCCTCAGCGCAGCTTCGCGAAGCTTCCTCTTCAGCTTTGGTCAGGACGGCGAGCTTCCTAGTAGGCCGATGAAACACGCCGCCTCGGGTTCTTACGGTGGCACTGCGCACTTCTCCATCGGGCCCCGGATGTACCTTTTCTACGATACCGCGTGGCCAGACGTTTCGTGGTAGTGAGGGATCCACGATCACCACTAGGTCACCTTCTTGGAGCTGACGTTGAGTCGATGCTGGTTGACCACGGGGCACGAGCGTTGGGAGGTACTCGTGTACCCAGCGACGCCAGAAGCTATCAGCGAGTGCTTGAGCCGCTCGCCAAGTGCGTCGATCAGCTACTTCACAGGGTCCTGTGAGTGGCAATCCAGTCGAAGACCCTAACAAAAAATGGTTCGGTGTCAGGGCTTCGGGATCAGCTGGATCTACTGACACGTGCGTCAGAGGGCGGGCATTGATACTATATTCAGCCTCTGCCAGCAATGTAACAAGTACCTCTTCCTTTGGTACTCTTTCACGAAGGACAGTGTTGAGGGCCACTTTGACGGAGCGAACTAGGCGCTCCCAAGCTCCTCCTTGATTCGGTGCTCCTGGGGGTATAAAACGCCATTGCATACGGTGTTGTAGCCCCAAGTCATGAAGAGCAGGCTTCCACTCGGAGTACGCCTTCTTGAGTTCGACGTCAGCACCTCGAAAGTTGGTGGCGTTATCACTATACATAGTTCTTGGCCATCCACGTCTCGCAGCCATGCGTCGTATTGGATATTGGTAAAGGGCGATGAAATGGATCTAGGCGTGCTGCTGGCAGATTTCCAGTTGCTGGTATATTCGGGTTCGATCGGCGGAGACGGCAAAAAAGGCAATTGCGTGCCACCTTTTTCACTGCTGGTCGTAAGTTGGTCACCCAATACTTCTGCCGTACGTCGTTCACAACTCGCTCATTGTTGGCATGTCCCGCTGCACAGTGTTCTCGTGTGAGCAGTAACCTTGTAAATGGGTGACGGCCGTCCAATATGATAGGCCGCTTTGCTGTGTTGGGCGCGATGGCGGCGTCTATTCTTCCGCGTACACGCAGTAGCCCGTCTTCTAATATAGGATCGAGCTTGGCCAAGCGACTTGATCTTTGAATGGCTTGGCCGTTTCGTAGGCGGTGCAATTCTTCCGCGTAGCTCTCTTCCTGAGCTGCGCGTTGCCATAAATTTTCTGCTAGCTCGAGGTGGCGGACTTCTAAGCTTGTGGATCGTTTGCGGCATATATCGGCGAAAGCTAATAGCCGCGCTGTGGTTCTTATTAACTTCTCATACGATGAGAATCTGTTTATGTCCGGCAAGCTTGATGTATAGTTCGTGGCCACGGTGATATGAGCGACGAGTTCTTCGACGCACTCTTCTAAGACTGGGTCTTCACTAGGCCAAGAGTCTTCATTTTCTCGCAGGAAAGGTGGACCAGTGAACCAACGGTCTTCCTGCGTTATCGGTTCATAGTTCGGGCGAGTAGCGTCGTCGGCTATGTTCAGATCAGTTGGGATCCATCTCCATTGTTCCTCTTGGGTGAGTTCGGCTATCTCGCCCAGACGGTGAGCTACATAGGGCGTGTAGCGTCGTGCTCCGTTGCGAATCCATTGCAGCGTGGTTTTAGAGTCCGACCAGTAAATAACCCGGTCAGGCTTTATACGATGCTCTTGCATGATCGAGTTTGCCAGTCTGGCTCCGATGAGGGCTGCTTGTAGCTCCATGCGCGGAATGCTCTGCGCTCGGAGTGGTGCTACCTTGGCCTTGCCTGCGATGAGCACGAGGTCCACGGTGCCATTATTGCGTAGAATTCTCCAGTAAGCAACAGCTGCGTAGGCTTGTGCACTGGCATCGCAGAGTACGTGAAGTTCAATGGACTGCGCTCCCCTCGTATTGTAGTGGCGGGGAAGTCGGAGTTCTTTTATTTCTTCTAGATTCTTTAGCCAGGCGCTGAAGTCATTGGCGATTTCCATGGGTACAGGTTCATCCCACCCGACTTGTAGGCGCCATAGGTTTTGCAGAAGGATCTTCGCTGTTATCGTGAAGTGGCTCAGCAGTCCGAGTGGGTCAAATATGGACATGACCGCACTCAAAGCTTCTCTTTTTGTAGGTGCGCGGTTCTGATTGTAAACCTGCCGGGGAACACGGTTCATTGTGGTATTGAATGCCAGTGTGTCTTCAGCGGGCATCCACAGCAACCCAAGGGTTTTCTCTTGGTTGTTGGGCTCGGATCCCAAGTGAGTAGGCGTCGGAGCTCGGAGTTCTTCAGGGATTGTTGCTAGCACTCTTTGACTGTTCGAGTTCCATCCGCGCAGAATAAACCCGGCTTGCTTGTGCACGAAGTTTATTTCTTTTGCAGTTTCAATGGCTTCTTGTTCTGTATCATAACTGTCGACCAGGTCGTCCATGTAATGATTTTCAGTGATGGCTCGTAGCGCTCTTGGATGCGTCTGTGCGTAGTCCATCGCATTGTAATTTCGCACGCTGTGTGCGAGGAACGGTGAGCTGCGAGCCCCAAAGATCATTGACACCATTTTGTACTGCGTCGGTGGTCTGCGTCGATCTTTGCCACGCCACAAGAATAGTTGTGCTGGCTGGTCTTCTTTTCTAATGCGGATTTGCAGAAACATCTCCTGTATGTCTGCTGTGACGGCTACTGCTCGTTCTCGGAATCGATAGAGGATTCCAGGCAGCGACTTTAGTTGGTCTGGCCCATCCAGCAACTTGTCGTTTAGGCTAGTTCCCTGATGTGTGGCTGCTGCATCAAAAACCAATCTCACTTTGCCGGGCTTGTTAGGGTTCCGCACTGCAAAATGAGGTAGAAACCACCGACGTTCGCTGACTTCTGTTCCGTCACACGGTTCGGCGTAACCTTTGTTCAATAGGTTAGCTATTTGCTTGCTGTATTCTTCGCTGAAGTTTTCGTCTCGATCCATCTTGCGCTCGATGTTTCTTAATCGAGTGAAGGCTTCGGCGTAATTGCACGGAAGAGTAATGTCATCGCTCTTCCATGGCAGGCCAACTTCAAAACGACCGTCGACTCTTCGAGCAGTTTCTTTGAAGATCTTTATGGCCCTCTCATCTTCTTTTCGGATCTTGGTATTGAGAGAGATACCGATGGCATCGAGTTCAAAGTGGGATCGCACTAAAGCTTCAAGTCTAATGTCACTGACTGGTTCTGTTCGGTTCCCTGTTCTGATATGAAGAACCTGGTCTTCTTCACGACACAGAGTGGTACGCGGCGCAGAACCGTGTATCACCCAGCCAAGTTCAGTGCGTGACGCCGCAGGTTCGTTGCGACGTCCGGTTAGCAACTGCTTCGATACTATAAGCTCCCAGTTATCAGAGCCGATGAGTAGACGCGGTCGAGCTTGTTGATAGCAGACGCTACCCGGTTCCAAGTTCCGAAGATGCGGGTACTGCAAGAGTTGTTTCGGCACCGTCTGGTTCAGCAGCTGGATGTTTCGTATAGTTCTCGCCCGTATGATATGTGAGGCCTTTGAACCTGTGCCTCTCAGCTTCAAACGGACGATCCTGCTGGTTCCTTCCTTTTGCGCTGAGTTCAGCCCATAGATATTTAGTGGATGCGCAGGTCCCTCCAGGTTCAATTGATCTGCCAGATCTTCTTCAATAAGGGTAATGGTGGAACCCTCATCCAATAGGGCATACGTGTGAATCTCTATGCCTTCAGAGTTTGAGACGATGATCGGACAAACTTTAAGCATCACTTTGCTGTCCATATCCATGTCGGTAGCAGTCGAGGCCACCACCTCTTCAGATCGATTTGCTCGTGTGGTATCGGAGTTTGAACTCGGAGGCTCGGTCTCAAGGCTTCTCTGGTGCAACAAAGGATGGTGTGAATGTATGCAACTGTCGATGCCACATTGCTTAGCCTTGCATGCTTCGCGTCGGTGTTTCTTCGTCAGGCACTTGAAGCAAATCTTGTTTGATTTGGCCCATTCCCAGCGTGCGTTGACGGTCATTTCTTTTATTTTCTTGCACTTCGGTGGTTCATGGTCTCCACCACAGCACAGGCACTGTTCTTTCTCGACAGCGGTGAACACGCTAGCTTCTCGGGCTTTCTTCAGTTTCTGCAACGCGCCTGAAGATTTCGGGTTCAGTTCCTTCCGAGTAGATGTTGCTGATGTGGCAGGTTTCGAGTAAGTGAACTCTAAACCAATTTTAGCCTCGTTGTTCAGAAAACGAGACAGGATCACGATATGTGGTTCTCCCGGGCGTCGGTTCTCTGACGCATATCTGGCGAAACTATTTCTTAAGTAAGGTGGCAGTTTCTCCACGATGTCCCTGGTGAGCATTCTGTTCTGAAGACATCCTTCAAGGCCCTCGACGTTCGTTATTGCGGCTACAATGTTTCTCACTTTGACAGCGAAAACATTTAGTTCTGTAGTCGATGGTCCCAAGCGAGGCAGCTGCTTTATTTCTTCTAAAGCCTTGTCAATCAAAGCTTCTGGACGGCCAAAACTCTGTTCTAAGGCTTCCATGACTTCCGTAGGGTCACAGGCTGTGTACAGAAGTGAAGCGACGGCGTCTCGGGCTGGACCTTTCAGCGCGTTGCGCAGACGTTGCATGTTCTCAATCGGTGAGAACTTGTGTAGTTTTGTCGAGTCCCGCATAGCGGCTTTGAATGGTAACCACTCGTTCTCAGATCCGCTGAAGCTTGGCAGTTCAGTAGATGATCTCGGCGGGGGTCGATATTGGCACATTCTTTCGATGCCTTCGACCAAGGCTTCAATGCTGCGGTTCCGTGAGCGGCTTGGCGTAGGAGAGCGGGCTCGGCGATCTTCACAGCTACGGTGTTCGAGTCGCGGCTCACTTGCGATTGCGACAGGTCTCACAGGGGGTGCTGCGGCGAGAGGGGTTCGGGTCTCTCGCGCAGGAAAGTCCGAGGGTGGCTCCCCTCGTGAAGGATCGGCGTGACGCAACCAATCTTCCGTACGTAGGTTCGTACTAACTGCTTCCTCGAGCCCTTGATCTTCGTCTTGGATAGCAGCTAGATCAACTTCCAGCTTTTTCTGTATTAAATCAGCTTCGATTTGCAATTCCAGCTGCTGTTGTTCTATCTGTTGTTGCTGTCGCAGTTGACGTAGTCTAATGGCTGCCAAGCGCTCTGCAGCTTCGTATTCGGCCTGCTTAACGCGGGCAGCCGTGCTTGCAGTTGATCGCTGCGACCGGGTTGATCGGGCCGGCGAGGGAGGTCGATCATGGAGGGGCTGTTCTCCGACAGCGCTTCGGGCTCCTATGATTAGTTCTTGCACAGACGGATCGGCACTGGTTGACGGAGCTTGCTCTACAAAGCGGAGCTGAACAGGACGAGCAGGGTTCAGCGCGCGGGGGGTCGGTTCTTGCGGCGTAATGTGTTCGTCGTGTTCATCTTCACGCTGTGAGTTCTGGCTCCTAGTTCGAACCATCTTGAAGCTTCGGTTCTTGAAATCTTGAGATTTCGGATCTTGAGGCTTCAAACGTCGGTTCTTGATCCGGCTCGAAGGACCAAAGATGTTGGGGAGGGTTTTAAATAAAACACCTCAGTTCGTTCGGAGTGGACTGTATTGCTTGTTCTTGATTCACTATTTACAAAGCACAATGTTGAGGTTCAGGTTCTTGCTCAGGTTCGGATCGCAGTTCTTGTTCAGCTTCGTCTTCTCTCTTCGGTAGCTGTAGGCGAACTGGCGCACCCGCCAAGGGGCGCGTTTATATACAATTCTCCCACCCGGCACTCGTATACGACCGTGACGAGTGGGAGATACGGTGATCGCGGGCGGTGAGGGGGTAGCGGGGGCGGGGGCTTACGCGGCTGACCAATCAGCGCCATTCACTGTTGACGCCGCGCTTGGTACGTAGCTCCCGTCCGCAACAACTATAAAGTTTAGTAACATTTTAATAATAAAAAAACTTACGGTGAATTTCTATTTCATAAAACATTTAAAAATCAAAAGCCTTCTGTTCTGTTTTTCATTCCCCAAAGCAATGTTTTTTAAGAAATCGAATACGTAAGAACATCCATGAGGAAGGCATAAAAGTTTCCGCAAGAGGCTCACGAAATGCCTTTTTCAATACTGAAAATGTATGTGACATTAACAGATTATGTCAACGCCCATCTCTAAAGCCGGGTTTTCACTATACGAGTTGTCTCGGACCGAGCCCACTCATATGAGCTGGATCGTATATGAGCCCACTCGGAATTTGGTTTTCACACGTACACGAATTTCAGCGTCCAAGTAACCTAATATTTGTCTCCGCTTTGTTGTTTTTCTCAGCGGTCGCCATTTTTTTTTTTTTTTTTAAATCTTTATTTACGGAGTTTGGTCCATAAGGACTACGTCACTCCATTAGGCCTCAATAAAAATAAATTTAAATAATTCGCCTCACGCACTTCCTATACAGCTGCACCAGCGCTCTAGCCTCATCCGACAGAGGATAAGCCAGAGCGCTGTTACAGCCGCCGATCTGCTGGAGCATGGGAAAACGAACAAAAGTGTCCCATCTCTCGGCCTCGTTGCGGACACATTCCAGTAAAATATGAATTACGTCCTCAGGATTGTCACAATCAGGACAATTTTGTTTTCTAAAATCATCCGAGTCAGCTCGTGAAAGTAGTGCGCTGCACGAGTCGACTCTAATCGGATACTAACGTCCGAATGCGCTCGGATCACGATCACGAGTACGAGTAGCGTCCGAGTAGACATCCGAGCGCACTCGGTCCGAGACAACTCGTATAGTGAAACCCAGCTTAGTACTGCCTCTGCCTGCCTTGAGCATATTATTTTCATACCTATGCGTTCGATTCAACGCTCAAAATGCGTTGCTTGCAACCTCTTGCATCGCATGAGTTGCATAAGAAAATTGTATTCATTTGACGGGTTGAAATGTACGATTCATACATTATGGCAGTAGGAAGTATCTAATATAAAGATATATAAAAGGCAAAGGTGACTGACTGACTGACTGACTGACTGACTGATCTATCAACGCACAGCTCTAACCACTGGACCGATCGAGCTGAAATTTGGCATACAGGTAGCTGTTAGGACGTAGTCATCCGCTAAGAAAGGATTTTGGAAAATTTCAACCCCAAGAGGGTTAAATAGGGGGTTTAAAAAATTGAACCTAACGTGAGCGAAGCCGCGGGTTAAAGCTAGTCCTTACTAATATTGAAAATGTGAAAGTGTGTTTGTTTGTTGGTTTGTCCCTCAATCACTTAGCAACGGAGAAACAGATTGGCGTAATTTTTTGCATGGGTATAATTGAGGACTTGGAAAGTGGCATAGGCTACCTTTTATTTATACAAGGAAAAACATGGGGTTCCCGAGGGATTTTCAAAAATTCCACTCGAACGAAGTCGCGGGTAAGAACTAGTTACAAATAAGAAAAAAAGGTAATTCCAGTACGTTTCTATCAACCAATCTGTGCAGTAGTTTTAAAACTTTTATCACTATGTTTTTCAACGTTTCTCACTTCCGTACATTCATTTATTTTGTTCTTACCAACTGAAATCTGAGATAAATGTTTCTAGTAGATTCCAAACCTAGAAGCCAAGTACAATAGAAAGCATTTAAGCATTTTTTCTACTTGATAGATGTTCTTGTTTGCGTTTGTTTGTATAAAAGAATAAAATAATATGGACTTGTGAGAAAAATAATAGCTACGAGAATATTTTAATACAAATCTAAAACTTGGCTAGGCTATGATTTTTTACGTTCGCAAACATTAGGCTTTTTCATCCCAGAGAAGCCTAGAAAAACTAGCGTAAATATTCCTTCCGACTGGCTGTGAATGTTTCATAAATTACAGGATTTCGCAGCTTTAACAGGTTCGATATTTAAAAATAGGCGTTTCTTTTTGAATTCTATGAACATTCACAATTAATAAAAGCGTTATTAAAACACATATATTTCCAAAACATACTTAAACCTAATTTTTAGGGTTCCGAAAAAAACTTCGGAACCCTTATAGGATCACTTCGTTGTCCGTCTGTCTGTCAGTGTGTCACCACCGTTTTTCTCGAAAACGGCTTATGATCCGAAGTCGAAATTTATACTGAATATAAAGTTCAATGGTCTCGTAGTGTTTTAAGAATATCAAGCTTATAGCTTAACTCAGTAAAAAGTTACAGCTTGAAAACCACGGCTTTCTCATTATTAAAACAAATTAAGGCACATCTTCAAAAATCGTTTTTTTCCATACCGAATTCTTAGTTTCATAGTAAGTCCCGTTATATTTTACAAACACCAGCCTTAAAATCTTACAAATTACGGAGATTTTGATACCTCTAAACCTTATAATAGTACCTAAAACAGCCAAAAAACCCAAAAAAAACCGATATCTTACTATGAATTACAACTATTGCAACGCTTCTTTAGTGACGCGTCACGTAGACAGATTATAATGGTGCGGCCACACTATGGTAAACGTCAATGTCGATCATCTCAACTATTATCGTGGTTATTTCCGACAATATTAAACGCGACAAACTGAGTGCTCACACTTCGTCAACGTCAACGCAAATTTAATTGGCGATAACGCAATAATTCTGTATTAATTTTTTAATGATGTATTTATTAATCCTGTATTAATTCATTGGCGATAACGCAATGTGAATGCAGCAGCGTCAGCGTCCATCTTGAATCAAGACATTTTATCGTCATTATCGGGCATTGACGTTGACCGTTCAAGTGTAACCGCTCAATTTTTTGCATTAAATATTGGGGGAAGCTGCCGTGTTAATAGCGGCAACGTTAACCCTCTAATGTGGCTAGCTCATAAAGCTAAAACGACTAAAGTGAGAAGACATTATGTCAAAATATGTATGTAGGAGCAGGACAAAGCATTGTGTTTCTATTTGGTACCTATCCATTGACGTATAGAGCTGTCTCTATCTAGAGAGCCATGAAGTAGAAGCATAGAGAAAGATGTATATATAGACTCAAGACTGTAGAAGTCTGGCAACCTCGCAAAGTAGTGCGTCGTACGGTCGTGTTATTTTGTTTTGTATATAAATCATAATTATTTAATAAAAGTTACAATAAATTTAATGTACGGTTTCATTCAAGGTGCATAGAAACCTAAAAATACATCAGTTTCGACGAGATAAATCCATGTTTCGTACCTACCTATATGTATATCGACTGCAAAGTGCAAACAAAATTGCAAAGGTAAGAAAAGCTTTATTACTAACTGGCTAATACTGTCAATATATTTTGGTGTAACAAATGAAGATATTTTCGTTTAAAGATGTTTAGTAACAAGGTACATAGAAACTTACAATTAAGTGCCAGACTCATAATTTAAATAAGTAATAAGTATCTAGGTTTGAAAACATAACCTACAAAACAAATACTTATATTTCATTTTGTTTATGATAATAAAAGTTATTTTAACTGTTTTAGATGCCAAGAAAATGCTGTGTGCCCGAATGCAAATCAAATTACGACAGTGTTATCAGCATTGAAGGAGCTAAAAGTACATTTTCTTTCCCGAAAGATGCTCATATCTCTCAAGCGTAGCAACCATTTTTCAAGAAGAAATAATCATTGGACGTGATGGACAGAGCAGGTGTCTAAATTTTTAGAGTGACATAATAACATCATTCGCAGACAGTGTATAAATTCCAAGAAAATTTAAGAGACTAAATGGTTGTATCAAGTGATACCTATATTTCTATTTGTTAAATCTTGATATTGAAAGTGATAATGGTGACAGCAATGTAATAGTGTGTTAATAGTGTGTTGGTGGATGAAAATCTAAGCATTCAGGTATATGTAAAAGGACATTTAATGCATTATGAAGATTTAAGCTAGATATTACCTAGTGAACTTAAGCTTAGCAGATGGTCACAGCTTGAAAATATACTATCTTGTTATTATAACAATAGTTGTGAACCAACAAAGTCATTTGACTATTGTGAGGTAGGTAGGAACGAAATTGCCGAATGAAATCAACCAAAAAAACGAGAGTATACAATCAAAGAAAAAACCTTTCATGGGTAGGTAGCTAGTAAAACAACTACATAGTTTTATTTACTTGCATAAAGTATTTAATCAAAGATTTATATAATAACTAGACGATGCCCGCGACTTCGTCCGCGTGGATCAAGGTTTTTCAATTCCCATGGGAACTCTGTAATTTTCCGAGATAAAATGTAGCCTTTGTAATTTTAATCCTGGGTATGAGCTATCTCCATTCCAAATTTCAGCCAAATCAGTTCATTCGCTGTGGCGTGAAGGAGTAACAAACATACACACACATACACATACAAACTTTCGCCTTTATGATATTAGTGAAAGGTCTCATTCTATACTATACCGGTGAAACACCAGAGAAAAACCGGTGTTTTACAGGTTATTATTGAATCATGACTCAAGTAATTTTATTTAAATAAGAAGTTTGATGATCAACATTGTTCATTATTTAATTACATTTTTTCAAATACAATTACTTTATCATTATTTAAATTCAAGATCAGTAAATTTTATTTTATTTTGTAAAAGAAATATTATATTAATTTGTGACCATGTATACTTACTAGTGTTTAGATTCCTTATAAGATGTCATTCTGTATTGGTTAACTTAAGATGTATTAAGTATGTATGAAAACTGTATTGTTTAACTTAGGTGTGTTAGTGTTGAGAAGGTATGCGAGGAAGTATGAATATGGTAAAGATGTATAAACGAAGAAGGTATGTCTGTGCAGGATGACAGAATGTGGGAAACGGAATGTAAGTGTATGACAGGGATGGATATATGCGATATAGAGAGTGGGAAGATATGGAGATAATAACCGGTCAAGTGCGAGTCATACTCGCGCACTGAGGGTTCCGAAACTCTTGATATTGCATGTATCCATCCCTGTCATACACTTACATTCCGTTTCCCACATTCGGTCATCCTGCAACTATGTCTGTCCCCAGACATACCTTCTCCTTTCGTACATCTTTACCATATTCATATTTCCTCGCATACTTCATACCTTTTCAACACTAACACACCTTAAGTTAAACAATACAGCTTTCATACATACTTAACAATAATACATCTTAAGTTAACCAATACAGAATGACATCTTATAAGGAATCTAAACACTAGTAAGTATTAAGTATACATGGTCACAAATTATTATAATATTTCTTTTACAAAATAAAATAATTTTTGACTGATCTCGAATTTAAAAAACCATAGGTATACTTAAGTTGGTTTTTTTTTCCTACCATAAAGCACCATGTAACAGTGGCTTTATTTTATACTACCATCTAGCCTGTGGGCTAATAAGTAATATTACTTTAACTTAAACTTCTACTTATTATTGAGTTCACTGTGAGTTCACTATGAGTTCACTATGTGTTCTTAAGTTGGTAATAACAAAATCATGTACAAACATATTATCAGTGTAACACATAACAATATACTTGGCGGTGCTGTTGACAAAGCTAACTACATACATCTACTTAACTATATTAATATACACACATTCATTCAACACAGTCACCTTCATTCTTTCCTCACAGTACTATTTACCTACTATTAATCTCTATCGACTATTGGAATTCGGCCATTTTTTCATATGGTCAGCTGAGCCACGCCTCTTATATTTCCAATTCTTCTTTCTGTTTGAAAAATGTCCATTGCTATGGTTTATTTCTTTTTCCAATTGCTTGGGTATGACCAACGATTGTCCTGGATCCTTGCAGAGTACGTCTCCATCCACTGAGTAATTATTCTTGTACGACTGTTCTTTTATCTCCTTACTTGCTCTAATGCTATCTTTCTTTTTAACGAATGTATTGCCTTGCTTCAATAATCTCAGCCGCTGTGCTATGGACACTTCATCTTTTAACAAACTCTTGAGCTGCTGAGGTGCCGTTTTAACTTGACTGGATGGTAGTTATCTATGCACGGATCAACCTCCTGCTTAATTAATGTCTTTTCGACATGTTCCACCAAAGATTCAACTTCACCCTTGATGAAAGTTCCCTTAGCTAACCACCCCTTCGCATCTTTAAATATCCTCACGCATCCTCTCATTAACACTGTTACAATATCTTTCAAAAACTCATTTCCTATCGTTATATGTATATCTCTGATTTTCTTTAGAACTGAGAACATTCGAAATATTTTAACGTTATTTATTTAATAAGACAATGATGAATGACATGACAGCTTTTGACAACTGGGTTATAAGACTGCGTTGACCTCTATTTTTAATCTATGATTAACAATGGATTGTACATGCCATAGCAGATTCTATTACATATCTACCTATTTTACAAAAAAATAGAGGGAAATGTAAGTTGGCGCATTTGTACACGGTGCGGGAAGCAAAGGTTGACTGATCTACCAATCACGCGCTCGATACCACGCCACCCCGCTTATTTGCCTCAAATGAGACCTAAAATTCGCTTGTGTCAAGTCATGGGAATGGGAACTCTGTAATTTTCCGGGATAAAATGTAGCGTATGTTTTAATCCTGGTTATGAGCTATCTCCATTCCAAATTTCAGCTAAATCGGTTAATTCGTTGTGGCGTGAAGAAGTAATAAACATACACACACAAACATACACATACAAACTTTCGGCTTTATAATATTAATTAGTGTGATATGTGATAGTGTGATGAGAATACAAAATATGACGGCATAAATTAATTAAAGAGATAGGTAATAGATAAAAAATATTTTTCTTATTGTATATGCCATTGCAGATTTTATTACATACCTGGTCTATTCTACAAATCATAGAGTAATTATAGAGGTCAGTCTACAAAAGTTGTGACAGTTCTGTGTTGTGACGCGTTAAAAAGTTAGGCTTAAAACAAACCATCCGACGCGTCAACCGCGGCTGGATAGTGAATGTACATTGAATTGTGTACACAATCGGACGTAGTCGCGGACGTAACCTTGGGCCATTCTTGAGTCTTCGGACGTCCGATAGAAATCTGGGCCTGCTGATCTCAAACGACTGTGAAACCTTATCTGTCGCGGCTCTCAGTCGCAGTTTACTAATGCATCGGATAGTGTGTTTTAGCTTTAGGTACTTACAGTACTTTAAAAGTCATAGTAAGTGGTAGGTTTTTATTTGGTTTTTAGCTGTTTAAGTTACTCTTACTATGTTTAGAGATATCAATATGCTCGTCATTTGTAAGACTTTAAAGCTGGTGTTTGTAAAATATAACGGCACTTACTATGAAACTAAGAATTAGGTATGGAAAAAAACGATTTTTGGAAGATGTCCCTTAATTTGTTTTAATAATGAGAAAGCCGTGGTTTTAAAGCTGTAACTTTTCACTGAGTTAAGCTATAAGCTTGATATTCTTAAAACACTACGAGACCATTGAACTTTATATTCAGTATAAATTTCGACTTAGTATCATAAGCCGTTTTCGAGAAAAACGGTGGTGACACACTGACAGACAGACGGACAACGGAGTGATCCTATAAGGGTTCCGAAGTTTTTTTCGGAACCCTAAAAAAGATTGGCAAGATGGCATATGGAGTTAAGACATGCTAAGGAGTGCTAAAAGTAGTTTAAATAAAAGAAGTTTATATATATTTAGTGTTTTTACTTTGAGCTATTCCCACATTTATTAGAACATACAATACTATTACTTGCTTGTTTAGACATGAAAAGGGTCACAAAGAAAATTCTATCAAACATAGAGAACCTTTTGATTGACTATCTCGAATGCTTTAAAGACAGCTTAGACTTAGTTTTACAGGTTATACATTGTCTTATGGAAGTAACTCAAAGAAACAAATAATGGGATGAAAGATGGATAGTGGGAACTGTGAGAAAACTACACAACCCCATTGAGTTTGGGCTTGTTTGATTCATCTTGACAGTACTGTAGTCCTAGATGATATGCAGGGTCTGATGATGAGACCGGAAGGCGTCTATAGGAACTGCAATAACACTGCGCACTTAAGTTGTCATCTAGTAGGTACCTAATTAATACAATGGTCAAGAGTTTCGGAACCCTCAGTGCGCGAGTATGACTCGCACTTGACCGGTTATTATTTCAGCGTTTTAATTTGTTATTTTTATTCCCGCACCTAATTTAAGGAAAATGCATACTTAATAGGTATATTATGAATGCAAAGATTTGTTACTTCTTAAGCCAAAACGCTAAACCAATCCTTGACGAAGTTTAGCACAGAGGCAATTTATATTCCAGAGACGGACACAGACTACTTTTTATCCCGGAAAATTAAAAAAATCCTTTCAAAAATCATTTATCATTCTGCTAGTAAGCCTTATTTCTAAGCTTGTTTCTAAGGATGCCACTGTTAAATTGCTTTTAGCCTAATAAGGGTACACCAATGAACGTTCCCGGAGCTCATTGGCGAATAAATTTCTCTCAATTCATTTCCTGTTACGGCTCCTTGCGACGTTTTCATTACTTTACCCCTAGTCTAGATTAAGTCAGCTATTTAAGTCTACTTTACTCGTAGTTACTTACTCTATAAAATCTTGCTTGGGGTTTGCTATTTCACAGAAGATATTCAGTTTTCAAACTATGGACAGATGAATCATCCCTATGCCTATAGTGTTGACAAGCTATTGGTTAGGACTCCAACCTCGCCCGTTTTGAGGTGGTCTCGGGTTCAAATTCTAGGCAGGCATTTCTAACTATTCAGGTGAAAATACGTCGTGAGGAAACCTGCATTTCTGAAAATTATTCATAGTGTATGTATTTATTCTGTACATAATAAATTTAAATATATTAAGGACGTGTATAAGGACAGATGTCCTTATACACGTCCTTTCTATACTTATCACTACAGATGCCCAAGGTGTGAAAACAAATTGATGACAAGAGATGCTATTACTAGATACAAAAACGACATCAGACTATAAATAAAACTAATTAATAAACTTATAAAATTTATATGGATGATATGAACTTAATTAAAAAATAGTTAATAATACTTAAAGGTTATAATTAATAATACTTAAAGGTGTGTGACGTCTCTCCACTCGTGTGACCCACTCGTTAGATACAGGATATAGGATACAGTTTTATTGTAGATCCAAAAGTACCGAGTGACTCTGCAGAGGTAGATATAGATTTGTCTCCCGAAAATAATATGTATTCTGGTGTTTACAAAGATATTTTCCAACAGCCCTACCCTTCCCTCCGAACAATATTAATTAGCATCCACCTCGAACAGTGGTTTTCTTGGGTAAATACTTGTTTGCTCTATCAATACAAACAACGAGTAAATTATGTCTAAACAGAAGTAAGCAATTCGAAAGGATGAACGAATGATTTGTAATACCTAAGACATAAAAGTGCGACATCACTGACAGATAGGACAAAGCTATAAAAATATTCATTTGCCATTTTGGTTAATCCTTCATTTCTGATACTAAACAGGGTGTATCTTAGAAGGCCACGTGCCTTCTAAGTCTGTCTTATTAAGTTCGCTCTACCTTATCTATAAGGTCTACCTTGTCATGTTTTTCCATTAGATAATATGATTATTTATTTGATGGCATGCTATATTATAAATAGGAAAAAGTATGCATTTTACCATAATTAGGTAAGATTAATTATAATTAGCGCTGGAAAATTCAATAATAAATAATAAAATTATTATTTATTATTGAATTTTCCAGCGCCAATAATACCAATCCCTTTAGATTAATTGCAAAATATAATTTTACTCATTTTTGCAATTACAATATGGTTATTTCGTCTGTGACTCCAACAACTTAAGCTTTCCTTGAAAGCCAGCAGCAACTAGCTGGAACGCTGGTTTTCAAGGTTTAGTGGAACTATATTTTGTCATAGTGTTAAGTTAGGTAGGTAGGTACGTACCTTATTAGTGATGTTTGTGACCAAATTAAGGTTTTTCTTTCTTTAAATTCCCAATATCCGTTGTATACAAGTTAAGCTCTCGAGCTGAAATAGAGCCCGTCATATTGTGTTACATCCAATTTTAATCAAATACAGCACGTGGTCCGCGATTAATTCAAATAGAATCCTTCATTCTGGCCGCGGGCGAATTTAATATAAATATGTTGTGCGAGAATTTGGCATTAAGCCAATCTAATATTGCGGTCCCGAAAATATATTCCCACTTTGATATGTTATCATTGTAAATGTCTGTGGAATTTATTCTACTAGAAAGATAGTTATGCTAACGCTGGCTCTATTTTGAACCTGTGTGTAACATTTTCTTATCTTTACTTCTTACTAATGTAATGATAATTCGCTAACTAACGCTATAACAATATACTCTGCTCTTCCGTCTGTACTGTTCGGCTCTTCTCAGCAGAATCTGCATTCCGAACCGGTGGTAGATTTGTGACTTATCATAAGAGCTACAAGTTAGCCTATATGAAATAAATAAATTTTGAATTTGAATTTGAATTTGAATAAATGCGAAACTGTGTTGGTTTGTTGGTTTATCCTTCAATCATGCCGCAACAGAGCAAAGGATCGACGTGATTCATTGCATGGATATAGTTGAAGATCTGGATAACGACATTGGCTACTTTTTATCCCGGAAAATGAAAAAGTTCCCACGGGATTTCCAAAAATTAAATCCACGCGGACAAAGTTGCGGGCATCATCTAGTATTATATATATCTATACTATATTATAGTATTATATAGTAATTGAGTATTATATATATCTATCTAGTATTATATATATCTATACTAATATCATAAAGAGGAAAGATTTGTATGTAAGTATGTTTGTAACGAATTGGCTCAAGAAGTACTGGACCGATTTGGCTGAAAATGAAGATAGAATATACCTTGAATTAAAACATAGGCTACTTTTTATCCCGAAAAAAGTTATAGTTCCCGTGGGACTCCAACAAAACCTCAATCCACTCGTACAAAGTCGCGGATATCAGCTAGTCATTTATATTAGTACAATGAAAAATAATTGATGTTGAAAATCTGCACAATTGTTAGATCTTATTGGCTTGATAAGAGCTATACGTACTACTTTCCGTATTCACAGCTCATTTAATTTTGTCAATATTACGATGATTACTCCGTTGGCATTTAGAATACAAGAGTTTCAGTATTGAAATTCTCGTGAAAAAGGTACATTTTCTCATAAAATTATTATGCTTTACGATCATTTTATAATAGTTATGTTTTGTAAAGAGCTCGTGCAAAAGCGAGATAATCCTTCTCTTCACATAGTACTTTCACGTTCTGAAAAAAAAAAAACAAATCTCAGTTTCAGGTAACGCAACGTTATAAAAGCCTTTGAAAGCTTTTTCGTAACTCTTGCGAGAGATTTCCTGCGAGTTTTAATGATTCTAATATACATTTTAATTAATTTACGAAATGGGTCAGGAGCTCAGGATCGTTTGTATTTATTTCAGTTTTAGGTAAATACTCCAAAAAATAATTTTAAAAAGAATTTATTCTGAAATATATGATGTCTGTATGGAACCTTGGCAAACAGGACTATCTAATCTATTTTTTGGCTAGCATCAGGAATTGAAACCGGGCCACAGCTTAGTCTGTAGTCAGATTTTATTACTACAGAATGCCCTCTGGTTTGTTGCGATCGCACATTATACTCGTATAGTGCTTTCATAGCACGTTCTGCCTAAGAGCCGCTCATGTGAACAGCAGAAAATACTCTATAGAAGTATAATTTCTAATGTCATGTTCAGGATTATATTGTGTTTAGGGTTCATGTATGTGTGTGTCTATGTATGTGAAATCCTATATTCCACCATAACATGAGGTATCGTTAGAATCCTTAGCTTATTCCAAGCGACATAGGCTAGTAAAATTTAAAAAGAAATTGATAGGGTGACCGTGGTCCCGCATTAAAGACTAAGTTGAAAAAAATAATTCGAAAATAAGATTAATTATACAATCATCATCTACAAAATGATGAGTAGATTCCAAAAATATATAAACTTCATAAAAAAAAACATTTAAAAATGTGAATAAGATCCAAAGGGCTGTGGTATTTAACGTTTTATTAGTTCGTGTTTTTTAATTTTTTTAATTATAGCTTGTTGAAGTTATGTTGCGGCAAATGCGGTAAATGCTGCTAGCTACAGATGTGCTATCAAACTGACCTAAATTAAGTCAAATTGACTTCACTGAATCGCTCTTCAGGTAGGCAACCCTAAATAAGCCTTCGATTTCGAATTTTCTAATTAAGTACTTAGTCAGTAATTAAGGCAATTTACTTGTACCTACTTTGTGTAACGTTATTTCGCCAGCAGACCTAGCAAAGTTTGACTGGTACATAATGAATTAATGATCGCAATTACCCGCTATTGACTAAATTCGCCTGGTACACCTATTCCTATCCAAAGTATCGCTGTTCTACCGGTTGCCAAATGCCGCAGTCAGAATCGTTTACCGTAACATAAGGATCTCATATATATCAGTAAGTATATTAATAAGTTCACCCTCTGAGCAAGTCATCTAAAAGATTTGTTAGTACATTTTTATTGACAGCTCATTAAGGGATTTAACGATAAAATCAATAAATGTCATTGAAGCGACAGTAAAATGCACAGAATAATACGATGTGAATAATTGTTGTCAAACACAAACCATTATAATATCTGGCATTAAAAAAAGTGTCGACTGGTCATTCGATAATTTTTCGTTCGTTTTATGTAAAGAATACCTAGCATACGCTAGATAAATCTATTGTATACAGCAAAACAAAATAAAATAGCGTTCTAACTCACATAACAAATAAAATGAATTTATCTACTGTGACCATAGTGTCACAGTTTCAATAAATCCAAACAACATATTTGTCCGGATTATACGTAGAGGTAAACGAATACAGACTGATATACCCACTACTGGAACTGACATAGTTAGATATGACTTTCAGAGATTGAGAAGCACTGCAGAAACTCTGTAAATCTTAAGAAACTGTAAACAACGAGAAAAGTGTGAGAGAACAGGCCGAGCTGATCCAATTCCTAGCTATGCTTCGAGTGCCCCTGTGAAATTAAATCTTCAGAAATGAGGAGATCCCTAGGAAACCCAGAATTACCGACATATGAGTAACTTGGCGAGCGAAGCTGAAGTGAAAATGGGCGGAACACATAGTTCGAAGAGTTGATTGATGGTCATTGGGATGGGAGTAGTGACTCCGCACCAGGAAACTAATGCTGGCAGACTCTCCACTAGATGGACCGACGATATCAGACAGATATGCAGGCAGCACAAGATCGAGGCTTGTGGAAGTCCAGAGACAAGAGACTCTTGTTTAGCAATAGATGTCTATCGGTTGATGATGAAGATCCGATTAAATAACACTGCACTCAGCACACCTGTCCTAAGTCCACGTGGCTTTCCACAGTGTCTTGGATAAATCAAAATGGCGTTTCAGTAACATTTTCATTCCAGCAACTTGTGATCCCAAAAGAACTATGTGCCTGGCCAATGACCACTTAAGCTTTGCAAATCTTTGAGCTATGTCGGTGACTCTGTTTATTCTACGCAAGCCCTCATTTCTGATCTCTGAGATAATAAAGCAACAAACAATGGGCAAATTTTTCCAATATTTGTTTTTAGCTCAATGTCATATAGGTCACACCGTTTGTAATTTCATACAATGTCCCTGACCCCATCGATTGTTACCTTCCAATCATTTCAACGAATAACTTCTGCCATAACGTCGGCCCAGTTTCTAAGGTCTGTTTTACAACAGCGTTTGAATTCGCTATTCAAAACTTAAATGATATCAATTTGGAACTCGTAGGTTTGTTAAGTTTTCAGAGTTTACTAACCTATCATCAATATTACAGCTGCTTTTGTTTTGTACAAAAATGTTTCCGTTGGTAGGTAAATTCTTGTAATAAGTAATTTTAAGATTCAGATTAAAATTATTTGCTTGAAACAATACAATAAAAAAGGTAGATAAAGTTTAAGCCATATTATTATTATTATTTGAACAAAAATGCTTAACGCTTATAACCTTCCATTTCCAACTGTTTGGTCTGCGTTTGTCTGTGCAAGTCTTAGAAAGGGATAAAGGGGTAAAGGGGTAAGTCTTAGAAAGGGTTATTACGGCATTTTCTCAGCAAGTCAATTTGATCTTGGAAATATAGTTCTGCGTAATATCGGAGGCTATTTTTTATCTCCTTACAACCTCGCTTTACAACGGTTTTTTTCAAGCGGATGACGTTCGTAGGCATCAGTGTTAATGAAAATAAATAAAACTATATTAAAAAAGATCATAGAATAATTGAAAGCTTTTGAATCAAAAATTCGAAATTGGATGGTGAAGTATGTCTAACGTTACATGATGGAATCAAATAATCACCAAATTCGAGTGGATAAAACCGCTTGAATTTCGTACTAATTAAATCAATTTTATTTACCAATATTGGAGTAATAAAGCAATAAATGAAAAGTACATTTTCAATTGACTCTGTATTTGATAAATACTTACCTACTATCCAAATAAAATAATGTTATTATCAGACATTCAAGGGATTCTGCCTTAGGAGTTTTGAAAGTAATCGAAAACCGAGAAAATTATTCGTAGATCTTTGAGTAGGCCAATAAATAGTGAACAATCAATTAAATAAGTAATTCTGTTTGATGCTTAGTCTAAGCATTAAAACGCTATGAATTTAAGTTTTGATTGTTATATACATTCTCAAGGAGTTCTTTTTAATTAAAATTATTCATCTTATCATTTATCACTATGACGATAGCCTCAATATTTTCTTCATTTTAGAGCCATAGCTCTAAAGTCTTACGTAAATCTCCTCCATGAAGTCCTACATAGCAGCAGCAATCAGCAGCAGAACCATAGATAACAGCAACGAATAGTAACGTAGATAACAGCAGCGAAGAGCAGCCAACCTGCTTTTTCTATGATAGGTTATGCTATTTGCTTAAAAAGCTTAGTTACTAGCTGATTCCCGCGACTTCGTCCGTGTGGAAAAAGTTTCGAGTGACTTGCTACTATCCGCGAGAAGTTATGTACTCTATCTCCGATAATATTTGATAGATCTTCGCCAAAATTTGACAAAATAATTCTAATAGTACACAATTTATAATAAAAAAAGAATTATAAAATTCGGTTTAGATTTGACGGAGTTATGGGGCAAAATCAACAAAAACTTTCATCCCCTATCCCTTATCGTTATTTACCCCTTATTGTATAAACATTATTGTTTATCAGGATAACCTTCTATAAGTATATTGACCCGGAGTATCAGCTACCACTATACCAAATTTCATTTCCCTGCAGTAGTTTTCGCGTGATGCGCGCACAGACAGACAGACAAAAAATTCAGAAAAAATTGTTTTGGGCTCACTATCGATAATAAAGCATCTTCCGATTAAAATTTTCAAAATATATTTAATTTATAGAATTCGTCCCGTCACAGTTTTATTATAAGTATAGATTACAAATACTAATGAGGGCTACAAATCAGCATCGATCGCTTTAACTAGAAATTGTGGCATTTGATTAGTAAATCACGTCGGTTTCATGAAACCAATTAACTGTTACATGGAATCAGAAAAGTACAGTCAAAGCAAATGCACAATTGCATGATATAGTATTATTACATTATATAATTATATATTATTATGACATAATTGGATGTCATGACTTACATCATACATTATTCGAAAAATCAATGAATTGCCACAGAATTTGTAAAAACCTAAATCCATGGACAAAGTTGCCTACATCAGCTAGGTATAGTAGTTTGTCTGTTTGTTGTCTTTTACAAGACAGCAGAGAGAGTTCAACAGAGTCCTAAATCCATGTGGATGAAGTCAGAAGCAAAGTGACTAATACCTAAATGTAATTAGGCATATACAGTAGAAACCAGTATCAAATTTAAGTGCAAGGGAAAGGAGAATATTAGTACTTTCAGCGTGGCTAGTATGAATATGGCTATATGAAAATGAAAGTTTAGGAAATTATTATGGGAATTAGACATAGGTACCCTTCATGGAGTTAAAAAATAAAACACGACTAGACTTGGCACGTTAAATTCAAAATCTTATTTATTCTTAAAATCATTACAGATAATAATTTTACATACATTATCATAATTATAATTATTATTATTATCTTAAACCACATATACGCGCATATATATTTCACAATTATTTACATTAAACATTATTGTACTCATTTGGTATACTTTCTTTATTTTATCAACTGTAATAAAATAATAATACACTGTAATAAAATGTTCGACTTTTACGATGTTTTCCAGCTTGAAAAATTACCGCACATTTCGGCAGCCGCCAATCATGGTAAGACTTAATCGACGAGAAAATAAGCCTTAATATAAAATCAGTATTATGAATAATATTGGTAAAATTCTCGTAAATATTATTTTTGGCAAGGGTTAAATAGTCAATTGTGAAACAAGGGCAGAAAGTAGGTTAGTTATTACAAACGAGTTTAACATCAGCAGGCACGGGTTTAGCGTCGTCAGAGTTTGTAATAATCGTTATAATCTTAACGCCCGTATATCAAATAACGTTTTAGTATTCTGTTTTGCAACATACTGCACTAGTGCGGTAAAATTAACTTTCATATTTACTACAATTGTAGGGAAATTTTTCGAACAATACACTTGTTAGAATAAGGTTTTGTGGAAGTAAAGTTTTCTTAAGTAAAACGTATGAACATCTCTGATTGTTGGTTATCTATCTATTTATTATTATACAAATCAATTGCTGTTCATTAGTATAACTAAAACTCAAAAACGGTTTGTCCAATTTGAATATTTTTTGATTTCCTCCTTTATTTTTTTATTTTTAAAACACCCTTCTACTACAGTGGTGATTTAAAAATAAAAATAAAATGGGAAAACAAAAAAGAACAGCCGAAAAATCGAAAAAATCAAAATTGATAATTTCCAATAGGAATCACCACTTCGGATTTCTTTTAAATAGATGACGGAAGTGAAGCCGTGGGTTAGCTGGTCTTTTATAAATGTCGGTTTTATCGACGATGGCTTTTCCACCTATGGTTATGGTTTTTGGACCTAGGACGCAAAAACTAGATTAATTATTTCTGAAAAACAATGAAATGTAAAATTTACAAAAATATTTAAGTATGCTGTCATCTAGTTGGTGTCGAAAATCCTCTATTAAATTTCAAGCTACACATTTTAATTAATTTTTAAATTTTTAATAAATATTTTAATTAGTAAACAAATTTGTAGATTATTTGTTTTTGAAACATTATATTTAAATAAATAACTATAAGGACTATTATAATACATTTAAAAGTCTAACTTTATGTAGGTATAATAAAAAATTTTACCTCAAAGTTTTGTGTAAATTATTTTACTAACAATATTTTTTACCATATTAAAATAAGTAAGTTTCCTTTTGTTTGTAACATATTTTGCAGATATTATGAATTTTCCTAATAATCTTCAAAGAGGCACATCGATTATGAAGAACCAGGAAGAATAAAATACATTAATAATAATATAGGTACAATAAATATTACTACACACAAGTAAAAATCAATTCCTTAATTAGGTATTACAGAAATGTGTAACTTGTACAAAGACATGATCCTTTGTTTTCTAAAAATTATACTATTAATAATTCTTCATTTGTCTCTATCTATAGTAAATAGTGATTGTCTGATTTTGTGGCAATAGAAACTGTAGCTGAACTAGTAACTTAATTATACTATGTTAATCCACCTTTGTCTATTTCTGTCTGCCGCAGTCAGAGGTGCATTGCTAACCATTACAAGAATCTCCTTAGGTCTTAGGTTAGATCTAATACAAAAGTTTACTCTCAGAGTTATCTAGCGTTTCGTTAGTAAAATATACAGCTAGCTGTCATTTCACAGCTCATTATGAGATATAATGATTTTAGCTAATGACTCATTATATATTACTAGCGGACGCCCGCGACTTCGTCCGCGTTCTTAAATTGTTGAAATTTTTCCTGAATTTTCTTTGCTATAAACCTCACGCAGCCCGAGACCTTTCCAACGAATGCAAAACCGTGGAAATCGGTTCGTGCGTTCTGGAGTTATAGCGTCAGGAAGGAAAACCCGACTTATTTTTATATAATAGATAGTTTCATGAATGTCTCTGCGTACGTCAGTTATTGTAGAAATTGGCGCTTTTTAACAATCCTATAAATTTTTGAAGATTACGTAAACAGTCTTAACAATTCATAAAATATGCCGCATTATATAAAAAAATAAAATTAATAATAAATAATAAAAACTAAACTTCTATTAACTCTGTACACAGAATATAAAAAATCGTTATTATATCGCAGAAAATAAAACTTGTTGACAATATTATTTTCAAGTGGAAAACATCCAACAACACTCGGAGGAAAAATTATAATTAACTACACAGCGATAATAAGGTATTGTACATCAAGACATCGTTATCCAAGCCGTCGCACGTTTCGTCCGAACAACCCACATAACAATAATAATATTAACGTTTGCGATATATTCACTCGTGTTTTCACTGACGAATTATTCCCATGCTGCATTGCGGCTGGCGTTTCACCTGGAACAAAATGTACATTTAAATCGGACGCATTATTAAAAATGGGTCATCGAAATATTTCATAGCTTTTTTTAATTCGAAGTCATGCTATCGAGGGCTAGGTTGAGTGCTGATTTTACTATGGTCGAGTAACATTTAGCCGACGAATAAAGACGTTTTAAAAGCTTCACCGGTCAACACTTTTTATTCTGGGCTCTACATATTCGATTTTTATTCCTTCCACATTACTTATATTAAAGAAATAACTGTTTCACCTGAAAAAGTTATGTAGTTAAAAATAGAAAGAAAAGGTGTAAAAATGAAAATTATAAGAGAAACATTTATTACATGAGATTTAGGCTCCGCAAAGTTTGGATGTTATTAGATTTTTTTTGTTGACTATGTTAATTTATCATTACAAAAACTGTCAGTGTCAGCTTTCACCAACGATCCCTAATTTTTACGGCTAAGCTAAGTTAGGAGACGCTTTCTGTCAATTTCATTTTCACGCATCTTTAGGCAATACTTAAAGTTGATAATGACATTGTATAAGGGATTGTATTTAATGGTTATCTATCTAAAGAGACTTCTACTTAGGGGATGATTTAGGTGTGGTTGATGAAAACGGGCATTACTTACATTAATTCTCGTTTTATATAAATTACGATATAATAAATGTAAAATCCACAAAATGAAGGTCCAGTTTTCAAAACTTTATCAATCATGTCAACTGATAATAACTATGATGGCTGTAACTTTAACAATAAATCGTTTTCAATTGCGTAGCGGAAACACTTATCATTGTAAAGTTTAGTTTGAATCACTGCCTCTATTCGATATAATATATGTATGTAGAATAGTCATATCAGTTTTATTGATCATAATTCATGAAACCAAGGCAGGGATGAAGCATCAGGATTGGGAGTTGGAAACCGCAGTTTTTATGAGAGCATCTCGCAAAGTTTGTCGATTAAAAAAATATCCACGCAAATCGGTTAAGAAATCACGGAGATATCGATATACAGAGGTAGAAAAACACAACTCCTTCTCCTCTTTTTCAAAAGTGGGTTAAAAAATAAACCTATATTACGCCTGACAATATCAGCTATCTACCAGTGAAAGTCCCGTCAAAATCGGTCCAGCTGTTTCCGAGATTAGCGGCAACAAACAAACAGACAGACAGGCAAACAGACAGACAAAAATGTTAAAAATTGTTTTCTTATTATAAGTACCGTATTTACTTTCGTATGCAGCTAGTAGGTAAAAAGTTGTTCTTTTGATATGACAAACAGACACTTCAATTTTATTTATTTGTATAGAGTATAGATAGATGTATAATGTATAGATAATGGACTATTAAATTCGCATACTTAATTGACCATTGACCATTGACTTGACCATTGAGTTGAGTTCTTTATTATTTGACATAACAAAGTATAAAATTTTTAACTAAGAACTGAATTTACAAAACTTTTAGTGTAGATAAAGCGTCTTTAACAACTCAAGAGGATTCTAAACAGAGGATCTTAAAAACAATTTCTGATTAAACATCCGGTTTGAAAAAGTACTAACGAAGAAAAGCAAAAGTAAAACGACCGGAATAAGTAATAGACACAGAATAAGAAATGAAGTTCGTAGTTCAAATTAGAGAATTATTTGTAACTAGACGATGCCCGCGACTTCGTCCTCGTGGATTAAAATTTTTTAACTCCCGCGGACACTCTTTAATTTTCCGGGATAAAATGTAGCCCATGTATTAATCCTCGGTATGAGCTATCTCCATTCCAAAATTTCAGCTAAATTGGTCCATTTGTTGTGGCGTGAAGAAGTAACAAACACACATACACACTCACACACACACATACAAACTTTCACGTTTATACCTAATATTAGTGTGAAAAAGGAAAATGTTATATTTAAACTATAAATGCGAAAATTGTTTGTTGCGTTGTCCTTCAATCCTCGACTATATCCAAGCAAAAAAATCAGGCCAATCAGTTGTTGCCAGATTAAAGGGCAAACCAACACACTTTCGCATTTATAACAATGGTAAGGATAGCTATTATACTGTGGGACAAAGCAGAGAAGTAATATGCTCGTTTCGTTCCGTACAAATGAATCGCATACCTACGTCATTGTATTGTATACTCACTCTGCACGACGTGTACAGTGACCGACGCTGCCCTCGCGTTGGCCGGCACGCACGTGTAGTTCCCGGCGTGCCTCGGCTCCGCTTTCCCGATAATTAGCTCGCTGGTTTGCCTGCCGTTGTGAACGCTTACTCCATCTAAACACAAGGATTACATTCGACCATTTAGCCAGGATTTGGCAAACGCACGCATTCCCTCTGCCGAAGTACATGTACAAACGTACGTGTTAGCTTGTAAGTGTGACAGCTTTTGAGTTAGTGAGCGTCCATAGAGACATTAAGTTTTTTACAAGAGTGTGCGGAAGTGAGTACGTGATTACC
Source organism: Hipparchia sbordonii (assembly GCA_038048805.1). Taxonomy (NCBI): domain Eukaryota; kingdom Metazoa; phylum Arthropoda; class Insecta; order Lepidoptera; family Nymphalidae; genus Hipparchia; species Hipparchia sbordonii. The sequence continues at coordinate 12,939,329 of CM076103.1, forward strand.
TCACCTCCCGCCCTCCCGCAGAAAGTGGCAGAATATATTCAATACTAAATCTGCGTAAAGGTTCGTCCCGGCTAAATGGTCGAAGAGGATTAGACATGAGACCGATATATCAAAACGAATCTAAAATCCGATTTCAAACACAAATCGATTCGTAGTGATTTCTCATACTAGAAAATCCAATTTCAAAAATCCGAACCAAATGCTAATGATCTATATCACCAAGTGAATATCCGGATGCAAACTGATACGTAGAAATTCGCTTTCTCTCTTTCTAACCAAACGTAACATAGCTGAATAAAAAAGATGGCGCGAATTTGGCGACTTAGATTTTAGTTTTTCTGTGATCGAAGTTGGTTTGTCGGTTACGGAAATATAATGCACATTGAAATATGCGTTCGAATATAATCCTTACATTTAAGTAACTAAATACTATATTTGCGAAATTACTGATTCTTAGCTAATAAAACGAAATCTGAAGTACGCAAGCGAATTGGCGCGGCTAGCTAGCTGCTACGGAAATCGTATATCTAAAAACGGATTCTGAAATCGGATAAATATCAGGTTGCGTTCAAAACAAAAAACGCCCATATCTAACAAGGAAGACCATAATCAAACCAATCTGGACTTATGGTATAGAACTCTGGGGATCAACGTGTAATTCTAACCTTGAAATACTCCAACGGTTTCAAAGCATAGTACTAAGAGCAATCTCTGATGCACCCTGGTTTTCACACAATGACGAAATCCATGAATACCTTGAAATGCCAACAGTCAAAGCAGAAGTGAATAAATACAGTAAGAGATACAAGCTTAGACTGCAGAAACATCCTAACACACTGGCACAGAGATTGCTTGATAAGGAAGGAGACACAAAACGCCTCAAAAGATGGCACATACTGGAGCTGGATGGGAGATGAGCTCCAACATAGCTCTCAAGGATAGGGATATTTATTGAAATTCCCCCTTTAATCACCTACAGCTGACACACCCCAATATCTGATAATGGCTGGAGAAGCCGATGGCAGATGGATATATAAAAGAAAAAAAAAAAAAATGTCTAACAAGGATAAAAGTTTAAAAACTGCAACCCAACTGCGGTTTTGTTAATTCAAAACTTAACTTAAACTTTTGACGACCTCCCTAGCGCAGTGGTAAGCGCCATGATCTTAAAACTGGGAGGTCTCGGGTTCAAGTATCCGGCGGAGGCAATTTGGGAATTTATATTATATTGGGTAAGCCGCCTTGACCAGTATGTTGATTCTAGGGTTGCCAGATTTTTTTTCAGCCTATAAGGGACAAATGGTTTAAACTATGCCTAAAATACGGGATGTCCCGGGAAATACGGGACGTCTGGCAACCCTAGTTGATTCTCTAAAAGTGATTGCAGGCTGATAGCCTCCCGCTATTGGTTAAAATGCATTGATGCAGCAAGAACGCCGTAAATTGAGCCAATCAGACCCCATTGCGATCTTTACACTGATGCTATCATTTTAAGAGTATCGACATGCTGGTTCAGTCGGGAGGACATTTTTTATTGCATCTTAATATGCAAGGCAATATAAAACGGATACGAAGAATATATTGGCTTACAAAAACTTCACCAGTGGTTCAACACTGCTCCAAATCAATTTTTAGAGCCACAGAAAACAAAGTAGTGAGGTACTAACTTAGCTAACAACACTTAGGTGTTTTCTGCCAGCCATTAATTAACCAAAACTTCATTAATGAAGTAAAACGTCTAGGTATACCTACCTACATAATATAGAGAAGAAATTTTCCCATTCCAATATCTATTTTAGTAAGCAATCATTGATTCTATTATAAATATCGTTCACCGTATACCTATTCAGAGGCTTTAGTGGATAATGAAGGAAAATGGCAGTTATTACTCGATACATAATACATCAGCTAGTAAGAAACGGAATTAATCATGTAATTACAGGTAACACGCAGTAATCTTGTAAAATCGACGAATAAAATAACATTTAATTTGTTTCTAAATATTTATAAGAAAGGTTTAGTATCTAGTGGCCGGCAAATTTTAAGGGAGGCTCAAATTTTTTATTTGTAGCGAATGTAGATACCCCCAAAAACTATTTTTCGTTCAACCAACTAAATAGTTGGATTATAAAAATAATCTAAAAACACACTTTGTAGAGGACGGTAGGTGTGACATCAGGCATGAATAGCCTTCTGGCGGCGAATGTGTAAATCTTTGTTATTGCAGAGAAAGCTCAATATATTAATTTATTCAGAATCACTTTTCAAAGCAATTGCATTAATTACTTATTTTGTACTAGCTTTACCCCGCGGCTTCGCTCACGTTAGGTTCAATTTTTTAACCCCCTGTTTAACCCTCTTGGGGTTGAAATTTTCCAAAATCCTTTCTTAGCGGATGTCTACGTCCTAACAGCTACCTGTATACCAAATTTCAGCTCGATCGGTCCAGTGGTTAGAGCTGTGCGTTGATAGATCAGTCAGTCAGTCAGTCACCTTTGCCTTTTATATATTTAAGACAAGACATGGGCATCAAATATTTATACGATTTTTAATAAGCCACTTTTAGCTTTAAACGTGACTACGACTTTCATGTTTAAATATTATATTGAATGTAATAAATATCATGCTTTTTGGGGCTTTAATATAAAGCCGCTATACTTAAGATGAGATTGGAAATAATTTTCTTGACAAAAAGTTATTCAAAACATGTGAAAACTATTTACTTTGTAGATAACATTGTATCAATCTTTAAAGTTTTCGCTAATCAGGATTGTTATAGTCTTTACTGCATATTGTATTTTAAGGGAAAATTAACATTGAATAACAAACATTTCGCTGCAATTAATTTTCAAATATTCTTGCAGTAATTTTGGCTTATTCAACGGTAGGTTGTAGGTATGCATTTCAAAGTCATGTGCTAATTGTATATGCGCCTAATAACGCATGACTCTCCAAATTGCAATACTGGAATTTGTATACCGAGTGCTGTGTACTGAAAAGCTGTATTAACAATCAATAAATCTGCTATTTGGTTGGTTTGTTGTGTTGCCGTGACCTGATTACCATAGAATACAAGAAATAAGCTTTTGCCTGCGACTTGGTCTGCATTAATTTATATTTTAAAAATTTCATAGGAACCCTTTGTTTTCCACGATAAAAAGTGGCTTATGTCACTCTTCAACTCCATAACTTTAACCCATGCAATTCAAGTCAATCCGTAGCTCTGTTGCGGCGTGATTGACGGACAAACAAAGAAACAAACACACTATTGCATTTATATAATTTTTGTAAGAAGTGTATTCTAATCCGTATGTTGGATATTATATTACCATATTTTTTTTTTATTTTTGCTATTTTGATTGTTTGCTATGAAATATAAAAAATTATTTTGTTGAAAGCTGATATAAAAATAAAAACAAAATCAGTTTTCTACTCCGTGGCCGGAAGCAACTTGTCGGAAACTTATATTCAACGATGACGCAACCCGAAATGTATTTACCGACCGTTGTACCATGGAAAACTGGTGTTTCAGTCCGAAAATAGGCTAATTAAGACAATTCATAAAACGTCCCCCGGGTTATTAAAGACCTGAATTATTTACTTTAACATTAGACCCTAACTGAGCTTAGCAAAATAACAATACACAAGGGATTGCCAATTACAAATACCCAGAAAATAATTTCATTAAAATAGAGCATCGCATAAAAATTCAGATGGGCAGACAAATTCGTAAGCATTTAAATCCCTACTGGGTCGGTATTGTTATAAAATTTATATTTGCTGTAAATAACCTCCCTGGCGGAGTGGTGAGACTATGGTCTTGCAACTGGGAAGTCTCAGGTTCGTTCCCGGCAATTTGATATTTATAATTTCTGAATTGTCTCTGGTCTGGTGCGAGGCTTTGGCAGTGGCTACTTACCACCCTACCGTCAAAAACACCGCCAAGCAATTTAGCGTTCCGGTATGACAGCGTGTAGAAACCGATTAGGGGCATGAGTATACTCCTATACCCCTTTCAAGTTAGCCAGCTACCATCTTAGACTGCATCATTTACCATCAGGTGTGATAGCAGTCAAGGACTATATTTTCGTGGAATAAAAAAAAAATTAAAGGAGCTAGCTCGGAGCATTCGTTGGGAATGAACAGACGACAGTTTTATGAGATAAAGCTATGATTTATTCATGCTGCATACATCATCATACAAATTGCATTAGCAATATGGAATATTAAACAAAGCACTCTTTATCGCGTAATGACATAAGTCTTTACCTGTAGCGTTCAGCTCTAAGCATAATTCTCATGCTCATTTTCACCAACGCTCAATAACACTTACGGACTAAATAAGTTAAATTAGGTGACGCTTTCTGTCAACTTCGTTTTCACAAACCTTTAAGGAACATAATAACGATTTGTAGCCATTTAAATCCTTATTGGGTCGCTATGTTGTATAATTTATTGTTGTATTTTTGCTGTAAATATTTAGCTATAGACGAATAAATATTAAAGGAGCTAGCTTGGAGAATTCGTTGGAAACGAAAAGACGACTGTGTCTCGCGCCAGTATGGATGTTTTATGAGATAAAGCTATGATTTATTCATGCCGCATACATCATCATACAAATTGCATTAGCAATATGGAATATTAAACAAAGCTCTTTCTATGACGTAATGACACAAGTCTTTATCTGTAGCGTTCAAGGTAAACTGAGTGACCGACTGACTGATCTATCAATACACAGCTCAAACCATTGGACAGATCGGGCTGAAATTTGCCAAACAGATAGCTGTTATGACGTAGGCATCCGCTAAGAAAGGATTTTTAAAAATTCAATCTCTAAGGGGATTAAAAAAGGGGTTGAAAAATCGGACTTAACCTGTGCGACGCCGCGGGAAAAAGCTAGTTCAGATATATTTTGATTAGAAATTAAAGTTCAAACGTTTATAGAAATTCCCACCCCTCACGCTCACCGTACCCATTCATAACACAAGTTTTCTGCTTATTTGGAAGGGAAAGGAGAATATTAGTCAAGTTCAGGTTGGATTCTTTAAAAAAAATGGTACGTACTGAGGTCGTAGTTGATCATTCGGTTCTCGAAGTACCAGAAAACGTAGGAGGGTGGCTCCGTGGACCGTTTGACCACGCACACTAGCTTCAGCATCGAACCTTCGTGGATGATCTTCTCTGATTCGCCCATGATCTCTGCGTACGCCGCTGTCGGCGAAAAAATTTACTTAAAACAAGCATAGGTTAAGTTAGCATTAAAAAATTTGACTGCGTTAAAAATATCAACTGAAAATCCATAAAGAATTATGTTTTCTTTTGTCGAATGCCATAGTATTTTCATAGCATCAATCCCATAATTAGGACCGATCTAATGACACCTCACATGTAATTAGGTCATTAACTGAAGTTATGTTGTATGTATACTAAGTATATATACGCGACGAATTGAGGACCTCCTGCTTTTTTTCGTCCTGTTAATAATAATGTATAATATTATATATATTATAGTAGGTACGTAGGTACGTAACCTACAAAATGTTACAAAATTAACCAGCTAATTAAGTGATATTGTAACAGTACAATAGATATTATTGTAAGTATTTCACTTGTGGGCAGCTGGATGCAAAGCTGTTCCAAAGAAAAATATTGTACGTGTGTTGTAAAGCGTTAAAAAATATAAACTGAAATTTAAAATAGATGGCATTTTTTTGGCTGTTTCATCCCTATCTGGGACGAACCTAATGACTCCTCGTATGAAAGCCGTCAAACGGGTAAGACTATAGAGTGGCCAAAAAAATAGACATGAAATTGAACATAGTTCATACGCTTGAAAAAATTCATTAGAGGGTACAGGTTGAATCTACACTGCCATACCCGTTCCAAGTTAGCCCGCTACCATCTTAGACTGCATCGTTATTTACATCAGGTGCGATTACAGTCAAGGACTATCTTGTCAACGAAAAAAAAAAAAGAAAATCACCTAAAGGAAAACGTAGATCTTAAATCAATATAGCCACTCACCAACAAGAACGAGCTTAAAAAATATGCTCGTAGGTGGATGAGTTGGCACCTGACACTCGTAGTAACCCGCGTCTGCTGACGTCGCGAAGCGTATGTGTAACGCCCAGTCCTAAAAACATAAGAGATACTCAGCATATAAAACGAAAAGTCTGCCTCATTTTCTACATTGCTAAAGGTCGTGACTCGTGTCCCCAATCCGACAAGGACCGTTCTGAACCACAGACCGCGGTTCAGAAGATCAGTGGTCCACCGGTGGGATTAGTAGTGGTTCGCAAAGTTTTGAAAAAGTTTTTACATGCCGCGTGCAGGAGTTCAGAATTCTCAGTGCAGGAGTTGCGGCCGCTTCCTAAAAGTATAAACTTTTTTCTGTATATTCCAATCTATCTGCGATCTTATAATCTATATCAGTAGCCCAAGCACGAACATTTTAACTTTTGTATAGTAAAGGTAAAGTTAACGCCAGCAAGAGTATGAAAATGACTGGAGCGCTCCTGTCATTTTTATACATTGGCGCTACCAATATCATTCACCTTTACTAATCTATTCTATATAAATATCTAATATCTATTTATTTCATTGTATTATATTCACACACCAGTCATGGTAAAATGTATAAGGCTCGATTTTCCATATTACATCACATTGTATCTGCATTTTGGCGAATAAATGATCTATCTATCTATCTATCTAGCTTGGCAGAGATCGCCTCTAAGCGAAAAGACCGCCAGTTTTATTCTCTGTGTTCACTCTTATGTTATTTATCTTAAGTTTATTTTTTCTTGGTTTTATTTTTAATGTGGTGTACAATAAAGTGTATTCATTTTAAGCTATTGCATAGCTTCTATCGCGGGCCAGCATGGAGACCGAATCCAGAAATTCCGTAACGAAAATAACCTGACACGGGACTCCTCTACGGTGAGCCGCTAGATGGCGCATACAAAAAATGCTATGCAATAGCTTTACCGAGGCAGTCCCCGAGTGCCACACGTATTTTTTTATTTTCATTTCAATCTATACAATTATATTATTGAAAAGAATCAATTTTTGACATACAATTACAATAATAACATTGCTAAGTAACAGATAAATTGAATAATTATAGCACGCGAATGAAAAAATAGTTCAAAGTTTTTCCACATATAACGTCGTTTACGACCAGACTCATGTGTTACGACCTACCACAATTCACACACGCACGTCAAATTAACGTATCATTATCACGTTAATGATCGTAAGGCTCTACAAATGGGTTTATTTTAATTGACGTAATGACTTATTTTACATACACATGGTATGTATAACTTACTGTGAAATGATAGGCGTCACGCGATGTTTATACGAATACACTAGAGTTTTGGGAGAGTTTAGTAGAAGGTTTTATGTTTTTATGTTATTATAACGTTCTCCTGATTGTATTTCGGGCACGATATTTACAAGAAATATTATAGAGTGTTCTGTTTCCGGATTATAGCAAAATAACTCTAACTTTTTCTTGCTAATCATGAACTTCCGCAAAGTAAAGCCTGATTCTATCCAATATATTTTAAACTAACTAGATAGAGCTTAAGGTAAGTCAGCGGTCATAATTATTATATTGTCATAGTCCACTACGCTGTACTGGCCCAATGAAAATCGACAGACTTCAGATACTATTGAGAGTAATATGGAGAACTGTCAAGCATGCTGGTTTCCTCACGCGATGTTTTCCTTCACAATTTTAAAGATATTTATTTGTTCTAACGCATATCACCCCTTTGGTAGTCGGATAAATATTGCCCCGCGGAGTAATTAATGGCTCACCTTGACATGTCTCCCGTGGGCTGAAAAAAATCTACTGTCTGCACTGTAAGTGACAAGGCCAACGGATAACAGTGAGTAATCTTTTCTTCTGATCCACGTCACCTAAAAGATTAATAATTTAATTAAGTTTTTTAAATAAATAAACATTTATTCAGCTCACACATAAATAAAAAGACACAAAATTTGAGTAACAGTAAGGCTGAAATATATAGACCGCACCCCCACTCAGACCCAAAGCAGAGCTAAAACGAGACAGATTTATGTCAGAGCATATTTTTGTGTCTCGTTTCAACTCTAACCCAAGTCCAAGCCGAATCAGAGCAAGCCAGAGCACACTCTGTAGATCTCAGCATTAATCTCAATAGCCCAACGGTTAAAGGTGTGGACTGAAAACCGTAAGGTCACAGGTTCGAATCCCACCCGTTGCACTATTGTCGTACCCACTCCTAACACAAGCTTTTCGCTTATTTGGAGGGTATAGGAGGATATTAGTCAACTTCAGGTTGCCTAATATTGTTTAAAAAAAAAAATCTATGACATAAAGGTTTGTGTTACATTAGAAAAAGCAATAAGGGACCTTGCGGACGACGCTGCTAGGACCACAGCCAGTAAAAGAGCATACAGGTAAAATACCGTAACCCAATTATACACATCGTTTTGTGGCTACAATGACCAACAATCAACTACTAGTTGCAATCGAACTATGTGAATCTGTCATTTTAAACCTTCTTCTTTATCAAATGATAGACGTCAACTGAATGTTAGACATAGGTCTCTTGCTTGGACTTCCACAGGCCTCGGTCTTGCGCCGCCTGAATCCAGCGGCTCCCTGCGACTCGTTTGATGTCGTCGCTCCACCTAGTGGGGAGTCAAACACTGCGCTCCCCGGTGCGGGGTCGCCCCTCCAGCAACCATTTATTTTTAACAATTTTTTACCAATTCGTAGCCTGAATTTGGAAGGTTTAAAACGTGTAAATAATAAAAATTGTTTTTGTATATCAAGTAGGTTTAGTAATTTTAGAAAATCGTGAAAAAATTGACATAATATTTTTCCTAAAATTGCTAACTCGGTATAAATTACCATTGTTAATTTATCTCCGAAACCCTTTTCAAGGCAATGATCCTCATCACAATAATGAAGCTGCGAGTACCAACAAAATTGTAGATTTCTGTGTTTTATGTGGTTTTACAATCATTAAGAGCATTTTACGACAAATAAGTACATTTGAATTTAGTTTATAGAAAAACCCACTTGCGCGTAACGGGGGTTTGTCAGCTATAGTCCTTAATACTATTGTAAATGCGAAAGTTTGTCTGTTTGTTGGTTTGTCCTTCAATCACGTAACGTCATTTTTTCATGGGTATAGTTGAGGGCATGGAGAGTGGCATAGGTTATCTCTTATTCCGGAAAAACAGAGTTTTTTTTATTTAAAGAATATTAGCCAAGCTGAAGTTGACTAATATTCTCCTATCCCTTCCAAATAAGCGGAAAGCTTGTGCTAGGAGTGGGTACGACGATAGTGCTATGGGCAGGGTTCGAACCTGCGACCTTTCAGTTTTCAGTCCGCACCTTTAACCGTTGGGTTATTGAGGCGTAGTTCCCGTGGGATTTTTCAAAACTCCACGCTAACGAAATCACAGACAAAAGCTAGTATTAGGTATGTACATAAAATAAGTTTTCGGGACCTAGAATAATTCCACTGTTTCCACTTAAAAAAAAAACCAGCACAGCTGTGTAAAAGTTTAAAGCTGCAGTATAAATCTGACATCAAGCGTTCTAACAACATTGTTCTCTTCAACATTTCATTGCAAATGTTTTACGTTTACCGACCACAAAGTTTCACTTGGATGGTTTTACTTTTGTTTTAATGGCTGCATAAACATTATGATAACATTATTTTTTTTATACTTGTTTTTAGTTTTATAAGAAATCAAAATTATGATTTTTTAAATTCTTAATCTGCTCTAGATCAAAATTTTCATGATGAACATTAATTACATTTAATAATAATTCAAATATTTAAAATATGCGCTTAAATGTGAGTCGGACTCGCATGGGAAGAGTTCCGTACCAATAAACGTCAAAAATAACAAGTTTCTAAAGGGGAGTCCCCTTTAATTTTTAATTTATTTTTATTATTTGATGTTATAGCGGGAACAGAAATACACATTCTCTGAAAATTTCAACCCTCTACCTATCATGATCATGAGATACAACCCGCTGACAGACAGACGTACGGACGGAAACGGAGGCTTAGTAATAGAGTGCCGTTGGTTACCCTTCGGGTACCGAACCCTAAAAAATTATTTTCAGATAGAAGTCAGTTATAGTTTGTTATGATTTTATTACTAAGACATAAAGTCAGTCCGCCAAAGTTACACATAGAGTAAGATAAAGTTATTCGCCAAGCTTGTTTGAAAAGAAAAATTAAATAAAGATAAAAGTTTAAAAACCGTAACCAAACTACGGAAAACAGAAAATTGGATGTAGCATCCGTTATATTGATTTTGTTTGTATAAAATGTAGTCTATGTCACTCGGACTATCATAACAAATCGATTGAAAACTCATTAATCAAAATCGGCTCAGGAGTTTATTCGTTACGGTGGAACATTAGTAAATAGTCACATACATACCTAAATACATACTGTTAAAATTATAACTCTTCCTTTTGCCTTTGCCGAAGTTGGGTAAAAATAAAGTTAGAGGCTTGTGATTCGAACCCTGAACCCAACGAAAAAGAGGCCGAAGTCTTAACCACTAAGCTATTAGAGCTGTTTTAATATCAAAATATTATTGTATCGGGTACTCTAAAGTTAAGCATTGAACATTTTCCAAATTACTTGGAAGCTTCATTCAATTTGGATTAAGCGGGAAATAATTTAATTTAACAAATCCAATTCATGACAAAGTTCACCAAGAAGCGCGGAAACTTCCCAAATAAAGTCATTAAAGGTTTCGAAATTACTCTGAATTCTAATACCATTTATCTGATTGAACTTAACGTGGCTAAGTTAAACAAAATTTTTTATGACACATTATTCTAAAATTTTACGGCAACAAAGTTGTAGCTGGTTAGAATGTTGAAAAGGCATGACGAAACTTCGTTAATTATCCTGGATTGTACTTATCGTACTTAGTTACTTTTGTTTATAAACTACTAATTGACTAACCACATCGCCGACCTGATGGGCTTATGTAGGTACCCCCGTAAAATGCTCTTGAAAACCATTATAAAATCCATTATAAAGTTTAGAAGTCAAGCAAACATAGATAAACGCGTTTAGCAAAGTTATTTTATACTAAGTAATAAAAGTGAAGTAAAGGTAAAGCTAAGGTTAGAAATAGCGGAGGAGTATAATCAAAAGATGTTAGATTTTTAATCGCCAATCTTTTTGTAAGGATTTTTGCTCACGTTGACAAAATCGCGCGACTCATCTCAAATGACAAAAAGTATAATAGGTATCGAGACAGACGGCAAGCTGACTGCATAATTGCATTTGAATGTAGTTTTACTGCAGTTGTCATAATGACATAGCAAGTTGGGCATCTGCAGTCCAAATCACGCTAAAAATTGACAAATCTTCATGTTTTTAACGAACATTAATCATCTTGAATATTACCAATATTCTCCTTTACCTTCCTTGTGGCGGAGTTTAAACCGACAACCTTTCTCTTTTCAACCATTGCACTTTTGAGTCTATTTAAGTAAAAGTAAAATTTTAATTCACTTACCGTATTTTCCGTTATGTCACTAACTTCACAATGTAATATTGCAGTAGTTCCTATTTGAGCTATAACAGTAGTACAATTGTCAGTCAAAAATATACCATTCTTGGCTTTACCACTTAACTTATTAACTGCGGATGCAGTAGAATCTCTGTACAATTTCTTAACTTTATTTAAAGATTTAGATATTGATGATTCATCTAGTTCTGTAATAATTTCTTTATCTTGAAATCTATCGTGGTGTTTATTATGATGTCTTTCATGATTTATATCTCTAACTGTTTCTATAACATTATTTATATTATGTACATTAGAATCATAGTTTTTATCTAAGGTAAGGGATGAGAGACGAAGTGGTTTTGGTAGTTTAGGATATGTGGTACTTGTGCTAAAATTATAGGCACTCGTCGTATAGGATTCCGTGGAATCTTCATTGCTGTCGGTTGTTGTATAACTTATTGTTGTTTGTGTTGACGACGTAGTAGTCGTGGTTCTTCTCCGGTGACCTATAAAAATTAAACCTCCGTTAAAACTAGTTAGATTTAACAAACCTCCACATGATTAACAGTACATCACTTGCCCATAGAAAAATAAATCAATCGGTGGTGATGGTTAGAATTTTTACCTTTAAAGCTAAGTTTAAGGATTTGATAAAAGTTAAATACACTGATACTACACTGACACAACTCACAGTATCAATAAAAATTGATTGCTATATATAATTGCCTTTATATTAATAAAAGTTTTGTGCCTGAAAATGAATACTTCTAGGATCATTGATAATTCCTAATTCCCGTGTATCAAAGCTCTTTTTCTCAGATGGTAATAAGCTCAAAGTAGCCAGTTGAATATAGATATCGAAAGTTAGCAAATGTCTTTAATACCCTCGTACTTCTAAAAAATCTTGTTTAACGCATTAAGAGCATACAAATAAATTAAATATCAAATCATATTTCCATAGTAAAATTCTCACTTAAAACAAATTCATCAAAACTTATAGCTTATTCTCCAATTGACCTAAAATCATGACCTAAATAGATCAAAAAATAATATAATATTTCGAATTTATAATTTCGCGGTTGATTGCCTCTTCTGGTGGCAAAAGAGCTGGCTCATTTTTTGCGCAACGGATCAGCCTGGCTGTCCAGCGCGGAAATGCAGCCAGTATTCTTGGCACCATTCCACGCGGGCATGATTTGTATAGTAATTAGATTAGTTTAACTATAAGTTTTTTTTTGTAACATTTTAATAGTTTTTAATTTTTAAATAAATAAAATCATATTTCGAATATAATAGAATTATAACGAGACAAACTTTATCACTCAATAATACATGGAGGATTCCGACTAAGTTGAGATGTAGAGGTACAGAACCTACCTACTTGACTTCTTTTTGACTTCTTGGCGTTTCATAACTCTGATCTGTCAATAATTTTCTTACAGAATTCAGAAGTTAGAGCATACAATAGATGTGAAAAATGTATACTGTCAAAGTTAAGATAAAATATGACGACAAAAGAAATACGTCTAATTATTTTAACTTCAAAATAATTGTCGTTAGTTTACTTGAAAAGCGTTTGAATTAGATCTTTATTTATATTAATATTCTCTGTCAATTATACTTTTATAGCAATGCCATCGATGGTATTAAAGATACTACAGAATTCGAAATAGGTACATCAAGTATTTAAAGAAATATTATCTTTCCAAAAAGTCAAAGTAAAAAAGTACCTATTACAGATACGTATTATTGGAGCGCTTATAATATTAATAACTTTACCTTTTTTGTGATGGCGTGTAAAGTTCCCAAAGACACTGCCCAATCTTTGTTGATTTCTTGTAGTGCACAATTCCAGAGACCTAAGGTCGTCCGCGTTTTGCGTTACCAAAATGGAAGCCCTCTTCGACTCCATAGCACCTGTGTTCACTAACAATTCAGCTTCAAGCAACAGAACAACAGTAGCATAGAGTAGTTTTAGTTCTTTACAGCAAAACATTGTTTTGGCACTGATTTTAGTGAACGTCACATTTGGGAAACTTTGTTACATTTCGACGCACTTAAATTTATAGTCATTATTGCTTGAATTTTGCTAGCTGCTATGGTCTTCTAAGAAAGTCCTTTTCTTGATCATTCTGAAACAATACAAATTGATTTTAAATATAGAATATTCTTATTTTTAAATCTCCTTTACAACTAACATTACAATAGGTATCCTTGACTGTGCTTTCACCTGGTAGTAAGTGACAATATAGTCTAATGCCTAATTCAGCCTAAGATGGAAGCAAACGACTTTGAGTATATATAATTTTTAATTAAATTATACCTCTTATCGATTTTCACTTGGCATAACACTGAAACGCGTACTACTTCACATCTTTGTCGGTAGAGTTGATAGTATCCAAGGCCAAAGAGTTCTACCAGACTCAGACCAATGAAATTTGAATTTAGAAATAAAATTTCCAAATTGCCTCTACTGGGGATCGAACCCAGGGCCTCCGACTTATATGACCACAGATCTCAACTCGAGCACAGGCAGCGCAAGACCAGATAATTTTAAAAGTCTATACCTACAAGTGCTTAGTCCAGTCGTGGACGTCGTTAAAAAACAGAAAAAGGCATTTTGTTCGTTACTTTGTTTTACTACAGCTAAACTGCTAAATTGTGAAAAAATTTCAGTGAAAAGGACATTTAGGAAAATAAAACTTACGGCAATTTTCAAAAATCACGAGTAGGTAATTTTAATTTAATTTACGATATTTAAACGAGGTTTGAAACAGACGTCGTCACATTTTATTTCTACATTTTTATTAGTGAGTAAATCACTTTGATTAGAGCGGCACTTATAGACCTGCGGTTCAGAGCACTCGTTTGAAGAGTTTATATTTGAGTTCAATCGATACTCTGTCTAACGAGGTTGTATTTAGGTATTCAGGGCACCTATTCAATGTACAGCCACGGTCACTTTGTGAGAATTGATGACGACTCATTCAGACTGTTTATACAATTACGGAAATTTCCGGTCTAATTTTCTGTGTTTTACGTTAGACTGATCTAAGCACACTCTAATGCAACGGAAAACTAATTTTCTGTTCTGAACTCCTGTGAACTGCGGAATTTCGGGCTAGAATTAACTTGGATATGTATTGAAATTTTACACAGGTGTTTTTTTAATAATGAATCAGATCTGCTCATAGTTCACGGACTGATCGCAGATAGAAGAGAAAACAAAAGAAAAAAAAGAATAATTAAATAAATGTTTACTGCTTCAAGAAAACATAATACACGTAAAATTCTGCAATTTACAATGAAAAATTTAAATTGTCGCATCGCAGTCCAGCGCTAGTCTATATATTTAAAAAAAAGAATGATAACAATAATGCACAGTCGACAGTGCATGTCAGTTGAAGAAAGTTTATCAGTGTTGAACGCCACTTCTAGTAGATACGTACATTTACATCGATGCCGGTGACATACACCGGTATAAT
Organism: Hipparchia sbordonii; assembly: GCA_038048805.1. Classification (NCBI taxonomy): domain Eukaryota; kingdom Metazoa; phylum Arthropoda; class Insecta; order Lepidoptera; family Nymphalidae; genus Hipparchia; species Hipparchia sbordonii. Next base: position 12,954,367 of record CM076103.1, read on the forward strand.
TTTTTGATGTACCAAGTTGTTAGTTTTAATCGAAATATGTTGGCAGCAAAGTGTCGATATTAGTAGTCCTGTACCTAATTGCAAACATCGCCCGTAAAATGCACATTTTAAAACACTACCCTATTAAATACTACATATTGTGTGACTCTCCTATACGTTTTATTTTGTATTTACTGCCTCGTTGGTTTAGAGGTTAGCGTGTTCGACTACGGATGACGAAGTCCCGAATTCGGTTCTCGGTTCGGGCCACAAAAAAATGAATCTATTGGATTTTTCTATCAAAGGAATTCTCAGTCCTAGCCCGGAGTCACAAAGTTGGCGGAGAGCACGTAAAGCCGTCGGTCCTGCGCCTGGTCTATCTCCGGTCGTGTCGGATTTCCGTCCCATCGGACTATGAGAGCGAAGGAATAGAGAGTGCACCTGAGTCTGCGCACACACTTGTGAACTCCTTATAATGTCTCCTGCGCAGATGGCTAATCTCTGAGGAGGTTGGTCGCCGTGACCAGATTCGGTCGGGAGGACATTATTATTTTTTTATTTTGTATTTAAAGCCACTATAAATATAAGAAAAAAATCGCATGTCACAGATTTTAGTCTTTTTAATTCTAGTAGGTACTACTTTTTACTAGTTTCTAAATGATTTGTTGGTTTATGGCTAACTAATTAAATAGATCATGTGGTACGTAACTTTTCGGAGGTATCTTGCGTTAAAACAATTCAATATTATGCTGCTTCAAAGGTGAAGGAAAAAACGTGAGGAAACCTGCATACCTGAGAGTTCTCCATGATATTCTCAAAGGTGTGTGAAGTCTACAAATCTGCACTTTTTTTTTTATTCGATGACAAGATAACCCTTGAGCAGTGTGGTGGGCTATGGCTTAAACCATTTTCATTCGAAAGGTGTCCCGCGCCCAGTACTGAAGGCTCATCATAGACATGATGAGACGAATGAAACTATTTGAACTAAACGAATTGTAGATAACTTCTCAGCCTTTTAGATAATGCAGAAAGGTCTCTCACAGGGACAGATGAACGAAACGAAAATTAGATTTCCTACTTTTACAGCGAAACGGTAGGTAGAAGGCAAAAAATAAAATGATCGGAATTCGGAAGCATTTCCGATTTTCGGCCTCCGGCAAATTGGGTCATTGAAATAAGACGTATAAAGGTAGAAAGCAATATTAGGGCTCCTGACGTTACGGACGCATTAAAATTCATCGAAGGTAATGAACCGTTTGATTTCAAAGTGCCTTTTTATTATTTATTCTTCTACCTACTCGTATTACAGGAATCGTAGTCCTTCAGTCCTATATTATATACATTCCATATACCTAACAAGAAATTTTTCATTTTATTTATTAAAGAACGATTTTTTCATTTATGAAGTTGAAGATATTTCACTTCGACTTTTTGTAAGGTTACTGGAACTCTTGTTATTGGAATCTTATTTTTTCATTCCTATATTTTATTGAGCAAGATATTTTTCATTTATTTATTAACGATTGAAATTGAAGTTTTAGAAATAGAAGTTTCATTTCAGACATTCTTATCTGTAGACTTGAGAACTCATGGCGAATTTTGAAACAACATTTTTTTTTATTCGATGATAAGGATAGTACTTCACTGCGATCTCACCAGATGGTAAGTGACGATGCAGTCTAAGATGGTACCGGGCTAACTTGGAAGGGGTATGGCAATGAACATTCACCCCATACCCCTAATCGGTAATTAATTTTGTACTTGTTTATATTGAAGATTTCTGATACTAGATATATTATGGGATTAACTCCTAATTGACATTAACAACGTCTATTAATTACTAGTGCATTGTAGACACAATGGCCATTACAGTACCTGATACCGGCCTTTGCGTTGACATTCAACATAAATCTATTGACCTATTACTAATCTTATTACTATAACTAGGGTTAGTGTAACTACCAGTAAATAGATATACTTACTCAGCCTTACTAAAGTTAGTAAAGTGTGTTTATTTAACTGTTTGTCCTTCAATCACGCAGCACTTCTTTGCGTGGTACTTAAATTTTCTTAACCTTTATTCTTAGGTTCACTTAATAATACTTATGTTCTACGGATACAAAAAATATTTGTACCACGCACGCAGAAGTACGCCAAATTTTATCCTTTGCTGTCATCTTTTCTTTTATGCAAGGGCTGTCACGAATAAACCCCGAAGCCATTCGAGGCTATAAGTAGAGTATGAGGAATAGACAGATATACCCATCTATGTACTTATAACATATAACACCCCTTTTTTTTAATCGGGGGTTGAAAAGATTTGAGCCTTTGTCCGCCATGTTGGGCAAGTGCAAAATAGCACATTAGGTAGCAGACTTCACATATTTTGGATAACATTTAAGCCTCAATGGTTAAAGGTGCGGACTGAAAACTGAAAGGTCGCAGGTTCGAATCCCATCCGTTGCACTATTGTCTATTGTCATACCCACTCCTAACACAAGCTTTCCGCTTATTTGGAGGGGATAGAAGGATTTTAGTCAACTTCAGCTTAGCTGATATTCTTTAAAAAAAAAAAACACTATATATACACTACTTTTGCCCAAAGCTTCGCTCACATTAAGTTCGATTTTTAAAACCCCTACTTTACCTCCTTAGGAGTTAAATTTTCTAAAATCCTTTCTTAACGGAGGCCTAAGTCCTAATATCTCTATGCCAAACAGCCCGATTCGTCCATTGGTTTGAGCTTTGCGTTGATAGATCGTCAGCCTCCTTTTCCTTTAGATAACTTTGGGGCATGCAAGTTTCCTCATAAGGTTTTTCTTCATCGTTAAAGCAAGTGATTATTAATTGCTTAAAACGTAAGTAACACACTCCGTAAGTCAACAATGCGTGCCAAGGAATGAGCCCCGTACCTCCCAAAAAGTGGGACGTTTTAACCACTAGGTAATCAACGTTTGCACAATTATAGGTATTTGACTATCAAAATGTGGATATTCATTATTTACAATCAAACATTAATCATGTAAGAATAACATTTGTAAAAACAGAAAATAAGTAAGAAATAAGTTATAAGCCGTTTTACTTCCACTCTATCTGTCTCTTTTTAAAACGAAATTTTGTATGGAGAGTGTACAGAGCTACTGAATGGTGACGTCAAGTTGCAATAGCGCTCTCTTTTCCCAAACACCCAAATTCCCAATTACTAGCGGAATATTTTGCGACAGCCCTTAATAGTGTATGAATAAAACATCAGGAGTGCGCCCTCGACAATACCTTGCGCGATGTTCGCGTGACCCTGAATCCAAAACTAAGATTGCCTTTCCTTTATTTAGGTCCGAGGGCTTTTTACGGACAATTAAACGCATTTTCGTCTCAACGTTCCGTGCATTCCTCTGTAACGAAATAAGTAATGTTTTGTATACCGTAGTACTTTTCCGAGCTTTTACACCGTTCCACATGCATGCATTAATTATTTTCGGAGCACAAATATTTCCGTTGCTGTAAATAGAGTGAGATAAAATGGTATCCATACTTTCATATTAATAATAACAATTATGTCCTCCTGACCGAGTCCAGCCACGGCGGCCAAACTCCATCGAGATTAGCCATCTGCTCGGGAGATATTATAGTGCACAAATGTGTGTGGAAACACAGATTAACTCTCTATTCCCTCCATCTCATAGTCCGATGGGACCGGAGGCATAGCACCGACGGCTTTACGTGCTCACCGAGGCACGGGGATGACTCACCGCCAACTTCCTAACTCTTGATAGAAAAACCCATTTTTTTTGGCCCGACCCGGGAATCAAACCCGGGACCTCGTCATCCGCAGTCAAACTTGCTAACCACTAGACCAACGAGGCAGTTACTTTCATAGTAATATTATTATTATCTCAATCACACTTATCATACTAATATCATAAAGGCAAAGGATTGTACGTGTGTGTGTATGTTTGTTACTCCTTCACGCCACAACGAATGAACCAATTTGGCTGAAATTTACAATGGAGATAGCTCGTACCCTGGATTAACACATAAGCTACATTTTATCCAGGAAACTATTGATATGTATATCGGTAACAGGATGTCGGGTTATCATACATAATTATACCGGCGATTAAGTCAAATATATTATGGACTTTAATTTAAATCGGTTTTAAATCATCTCCAACATAATAATATTATATTAGTTTGGCCCATCGGAGGTCATTTATATTCCTTGTTGCAACAAAAAGTTCCTAACTTTACTACATAAAATTATTTAATAAGATTTTTTATTAAATGTGGTAGGTACCTCTGTGTTCATTTAATTAACATCAGATAACCCGCCTGCTGCCGTTCACTCGCTATATAGAAAAACAAACTACAGAATCCTGAAGCAAAACACATGTCGCAAAGCATTCTGCCTGAGGCATTGCACGGAATATGAGATTTCCGGGCTCAAAGGCCAAGAATCTAAAGTCTGAAAATGTTCACAGAAGAGCATTTTCATTTTGTGTTGTACAACATACAGGATTGTGTAGGTCATTAAGGTCTTGGCTTTTGTCTTGCATCGTCACAGCTAAAAAAACTATATATCTGTAACATAGTGTCAAACTAAAGGCTCTAACACACTGGGACGCCATGGCAACCTTAATGGCTACGTAGCCATGGCTACCTCGGGCTATCTAACAGCCAAATGAGGTTGCCAGATAAGTAGCCAGTGGCTACGGACTCTCAGTTGTTCATTCATTGGATTTCGTTTCTGGCGATCAGTTGGCCATTGATTGAGGGAGACGTAACTTACTTGTACATACAAAATACTGGCGACTTGGCTACGCGTCGCCAGGTCGTCAGAGTATCCAGCCTCCACGTTGTAAGTACCAGTCTTTCATGACTACACCTCTAAATTAGCGACGTCGTCGCCAGACCATAGCCAAGTGAGTTAACTGTCATACATTTCAATACGAATTATTTGAATACGTAGCCGGCGACGTTGTTATGGCATCCCAGTGTGTTAGTGCTCTAAATAAATCGCTGGATTTCATACAAAAAATCATAAAATTATATTATTATTTATTTATTTTATATTTGAATGTTTACTTCTCAGATTTTATTTATTAATTTTTTTTATTTACATGTAATCTTTAAAAAATACCTACAAATATTGTGGTATAATCTTAACTCATAATGAGTTTTAACGTACACCACTGATGAAAATTGCATTTACTAATTAGTTAATGATTTAACTGACCTATTATTAACACAGTATTATATAGGTACGTATATGAGTATAGCTTATTACAATATTTAATTACAATCCCACATAGTAACGGTAAGCGAATTAATCAGTAGGTATCTATAATAACTGATTGAACTGATTTAATTAAATGGGGCTGCCATCATTGAGCAATATATTGCATCGTATGCCTTTGTGAGGGTCGTGACCACTTCAATAAATTATTATAAGTTCATAAGGTATACAAATATAGATAAGAATAATATAATGCAAACAATTTTTAAAAAATTCGGAGTGAAAAACTTTCAAGAAACTTCCAAAAAAAGGAGATTCTCAATTCGGCCGGTAGTTTTTTTAATAACAAGATTTATTCACAAATCTACCCATAGAGGTGGCGAAGAAAATTCGTGCACATAATACATAAGAAAAAAATTAAAACTACAGTCTACCACAGCAGTCTACTATGTCGGAAAAATTGTTATACTAAGTTTGGGTATGTGCTTACAGATTTTTAATAAAATACCCAAGGAAATTAGGATGCGTATATATATTTTTTGTATTAATTGTAAAAGTAACATACCAATTTTGCATGATATTCTGTATTAGATTGAAGCACAGAACGTTATACCTTTATATTGGCTTACCTTCCCATTATTGCAAAAAATGGATTTGAATTTGAGTCAAATTCAGAACCTCCTCCGCTTTTAAAGTTGGTTAAGAATAAAAATTTTGCCATAAGTCTTATTTCTAAATAAAAAAAAATAACAGAAATAATTCGTCTCAGATTGTTTTATTCGTTTCCAGTCCGTAAAAGTAGGAATTATATTCCAGAGTTTGAAGAGGGCGAGCGGTCACGAGTTGTTATTGATTGCTGGTATAATTGGTTTGTTCTTATTATTGGAATTTCTTGATATAATTGAGTGACCTCGACATTTCTGTACCTTTTTAATAAGTAAAGGTCTTCATTCTCTCTTATAGCTCTTTCAGTTCACGAGGGCGCGTGAGCTTTATTTATGGTTACGTCGTGTACGTGCACATTGCGTAAGTGTGTGTGCCAGTCGGGAACCTAGGAGAGAGCGATCAGGCACGAGCAAGCTCTTGCTCACACTTATACAGATACGACACGCACACAATCATGAGCCACACGCCCTCGTGAGTTGAAAGAACTATATAATGAAAGAACATTTTTAATTTGTGATACATTTTTCTTACACGCTGCGCCCATCGATCAAAACGTTGAGTCATCAAACTGTCCAATTAGGAAACCATATTGATAATAATATTAGTTGGAAACCTGACAAACCAACAAACAAACATACTTTTTGCATAATATTGAATTGAAGCCTCAATAGCCCAACGGTTAAGGGTGCGGACTGAAAACTGAAAGGTCGCAGGTTCGAGCCCCACCCGTTGCACTATTGTCGTACCCACTCCTAGCACAAGCTTTTCGCTTATTTGGAGGGGAGAGGAGATTATAAGTCAAGTTCAGCTTGGCTCATATTCTTTTTTCAAAAAAATAAAAAAAATATTAGTAAGAATTTTTTCGTGATTTTTGAATGAGTACAGTTGCAGGTCTTTAGAGTTATATAGACTAAGTACTTTTTATTGCAGAAAAATATAGGGTAACAAAAGAAAAGCTAGTTTTCAGTAAATGAGCGTTAAGTTTCTAGTTATTATCTCCAAATCCTTTGTTATACCCTAGTAATTTAAGTGTCTTAAGCAGAGAAAAGTCTAAATCCAGGTCCTAAAGATAAAATCGATATGTAGAGACTGCTGACGAGTATAAGAGTTTAGTAGAAAATCCCAATTCAATTTACGTATTCATCGATGCAAAAAATTCTTTCATCGTTCCATTTCATCAAATTATGGCTTGTATTTCAGACGGTCTCATCCTGTTTCATCCTCTTGAAAATAATAGCGAATGCTTTCTTTATGTAAGTCCGCAGAAATCTTAACTTCAATTTTTTATTGAATAGGCCCAGTATTCGTACTATCTACCTGTAAGAATTTCAATTTTGAAGCTCGTTACATTGAATTCTATCTTGATCTTTATATATTCACTAGTTTTAATCAGTAGCTTCGTTCCCACTACCTATTGAAAGTAATCTGAAATGGATGGTGACTACCCCAGTATCAAGGCGAACGAAATAAAAAAATAATTATATTATTGTTCAAATCAATCAAGCCGTTTTTGAATTTTATCCAGACTAACGAACAGTGATTGATTTTATACAACGTGTAACGAAACTCCGAGATAATACTGAAAGGTACGTATGTGTACCTACATAAAAAATCACCTGTAAAAATATTGAATAGAAAAAAAAGATTCCGATGAATTGAGAACCTCGGTTAAAGAAGAAGAATCATTTTTAACTATTAATAATAATGTCGTCCCGACATTAGCCATATGCGCAGGAGATATTATTGTGCCCAAATGTGTGCGCTCTCTAACTCCTCACTCTCATAGTCCGATGGGATAATCACTTAAGGATAATCATTTTGTCAACGTATTTCCTAAAATAACAAAATGACAATGCAACTCAGGCCGAATGTTATTTGATTCGCCCATTAATAGGAGAGATAGGGTTAGTTCAATTTTCAATCCTTTCTTGTGACATTTGTCACAAGAAAGGATTGAAAATTGAACTATTCGTTTTGATTGATCTTGAACATAGGTCATATTGGATGTAGCACTCAGTTATATCAAACTGGGTGTTGAAGGAACGAAATTGGAATTGTAATGGTTGAAAACGGACACATTTCGGAGCTTAATCAAAAACAAAGCTCCGGTATTTGGCACTTGGAGCGGCTGTGAAGAAAATGGAAGCAATGTAACGCTCAACCTAAATTAAACTCTATAGCAATTAGATCAACATTTATAATGAATTACACGGAAATACAGAAAATACGCCTTATTCAGGAAGATAGTTTTCAAATATAAGCTGAAATGTTTTTTATTTATTTATTTATGGACGACCAACAGGTTACAATAAATTAAAAACTAAAAAAACGACATGTTAAATAAATTATTACGCAGTAATGTTCTTCTAAACTGGACACAGGTTGAAAATTGTCGGGCTAAAAACTAAAGTCGAGTATTATACTTAGTTTTTAGTTTTGTGAGCTAGACAATAATGTGATAGGGTTAGATGAAAGTGAGATAACGACATACAAGCTTTAGACAAGTGAAAATGAATCTGTCATAATCCTTTGGGAGCTCCTTAATTTCCCAATTAATTTAATACGTGCTAAAGCAAGAGTTTTGAACACTACCAGAAGGTGTGGTATGCTAAGAAATCTAGAATAATACCAACCGAATCTTCCTGTTGCTTTTACAACTCAATACACACGAATACATTGTATTTCGCATTTTCACAGTTCCCAAATGAGCCGATTTAAATTCCATCTACGACCAAATTTAAAATACATCGAATGATAATAAAATATATTGACATTCATAGAAACTGAACAACGTTATTTATAAACTAAACAACAGTAACATAGAAATAAATGGAAGAAGTAAGTAAATACAAAAGAACCAGTATTTGCTCCGAGGAAAAATACCTCTAAATGATGTTATTTTTTACAATCTTTAGTAAAGTTAAGTATACTTATATTATGTTTTATAAATGCAAAGGTGTGTTTGTTTATTGATTGAATAGGTATTGTTGAGGTTTTGGAGATAAATGAAAATTGCATGTATCTGTTACCTTTTCACAAATCAACTGATTTTGACGTGGTATAGAAATAACTTGCCGACTGAAGGACATTAAGATGGTTTTATCTCAAAAACCAGAGCGTTTTCAAATCAAATTTTTAGCCAAACCCACGAGGATGAAATCACACGGATCAGTTAATTTGTCTTCATTCTTAATATTTATATCTTATTTTATATTCATTGGAAGTTTAGAGATCAAACCATCACTCGATAGTTGCCCGACATCCAAATTGATTAATACTTTTATCAAATAGGTGATCTCAGTATAAAATTCAAAGGCAAAAGGTATTAAAACAAAAAAGAAAATACAAAGAAGAAGGTATTTAACATTAACCTTTTCCATTGTTTCGTGATATTCTATTGACTACTCAAGTTCAACGCTCTTTTGGAAGAACCGACTAAAAAACGTTGGTCGGTACTATACCTACTTTACTTTAAGCTTGTGTGTTTTATTTGTGCTTATTTAATTTAGAGGCTCTTTGAGGCAATTGCCTTCTGACCTTCTAAAGATACTAGATTACTAATGAGGCGTTTTTTTTTTTTAATATTTAACACACGTCAATCCTCAGATTTATTTTAAGCCGTTCCATAAAGCCCAATAAGCGGATCAAACCACGGTTTATGCGTGTACTTACATAACTTTGTAAAATCCTACAGGTAATAGGTATACGTAGTTATTTTAATCGCATTACACAACCGTAAGCCACTTAGAATTCGTTTCGATTCATACAGTAGGTAATGTATGACGTGATTGATTTGAAATGAAAATGAAAATAAGTATTCCTTATTGTATACCAAATAAGGAAACAACATAATATCTGGGGCCCAAGTCTGCTATTGCAATTGTAGTTACATTGCCTATCAATGACATCCCAATTGCTACTTTTAGCAATTTTGGTAGTCTACTAATTCAATGGCGTCACAATTGTTTTCCGATGGTTTGCCACTGACACATTTAGCTTTGAATCTAGCTTAAATAGACGTTTTTAATATGTAGTTTTTTTGAAACTCATTTCGGCAAACGCTTTTTAAGCTAATAGCAATACCGAGGTATGATTGAATTACAATCCAATTATAAGAAATCAAACGACCATTGTGAATTTAGTAGACTACGAAATTTTGGACCAATGATAATTGTATTGTAATTGTATTGCGGATCAATGACAATGACATGTAAAATAGCAGACTTGGGGCCCAGAACTCAAAAAAATAGGCAGTACAATAGGCGGCCTTATCGCTATAAAGCGATCTCTTCCAGGCAACCAATGATTGGAGGAAAAAAATAAAAATAAATCACAGGTTAGGTACACTAATTATAAAAATAATATGTGGAAAAAGAAACAAATAAATAATTTTATTAAATAATAAGAATAATAATAAAATAATATTTTTTTTGTCATTTTGTGTTCAATTTAGTGCAACAAACACAGGCTTTTTTCTTTGGGGTTGTCGCAGAAATATTTCTTAATTCTTGAGAAAAAAATTCTTAAGAAATTTATTCGCTGAGTCTATTTGACTGAATTTCATACTTGTCCTACCATCTGTCTGTTTGTATGTCTGTCAGAGGCTTATAACTCCTTAATTAATAAAAGTAGTTCAAACTTACAATATTAATATTATGTAAGAACCACAGCCAAATATAACATAGAAAGTTATAAAAACTTGATTCGCAACAGGCGTTCGTTCCTACGAAAATGGGAACTATAAATAATAATTTTCGCTTTATATAGACTTGAGACCGCATCTCTGATACGGAGTGTAAAACTATGTAAGGCACTCGCCGGTTATCCCTGGGCTAAAAGCAATGCCATCCGGATAGTGGCAGGCATCGATTGGCCGAGGACACATCCAACGCTGGCGCTACCTAAAAAAGCATGGGCCTACATTAGATGCATTTTGGCTGAATAGGGTGATGATGAGGCATGAAGGCTAAAAACGTTTATAAAAAGAGCACGAAACTATTGTAGTTAAACTTTACTTCATATATTGTAAATTTTTTGGGGTATTAGTGGTCTTTTTTAGACCTATTTGTTGCGGAGTCTATCGCAAAAACGGTTTAAGATTAAAGCTGGAACTCATATGTTAATTTCAGTCATATCTTACAAGATATTAACTACAGTTAAACAATTTTCTTTTGCGAAAGTTATTTTTATGCCAAAGCTTTACACATATGGAGGTATATACAAGTGTAAATTAAAAATTTAAAACACCCCCGACATGTTACAACATCCTAATCGCTAGTCAGAATTGTTAAAATAAAAACATGTAATCCGCCATTTTGCGGCGGCGGCCATCTTGGGCCGATTTTCATCAAACATACCTAAGAAAACTGCCGACTAATGCACCTTTTAAACAAAAAAAAACCAAAATCAATCAATCAAAATCGGTTCATCCATTCGGGACCTACGATGCCACAGACAGACACACACACTAAGAGACACTTAAAACTTATAACACCCCGTCGTTCTTGCTTCGGGTGTTAAAAAACTAAACTTCTAGAAAAGGTTTTATTTCGGGACAAACCATGATGTATATGAGAAAATAACAAGCTTATTTTTCTATCATCCCACGGACTTATCACACCTGCTGCTGCTGCTGGCACGACACACAATTACACCCAGAGAAGCCGAGACAAACATGTGTTCACGTGAACACAGATAGCAGTCTATGTACCTACTTATGTAAGTTTCTATTTACTGCCTCGCTGGTCTAGTGGTTAGCAAGTTCGACTGCAGATGACGAGGTCTCGGGTTCGATTCCCGGGTCGGGCCATAAAATGTATTGGGTTTTTCTGTCAAGAAATTCTCAGTACTAGCCCGGAGTTTGGAAGTTGGCGGTGAGTCACCCCCGTGCCTCGGAGAGCACGTAAAGCTGTCGGTCCTGCGCCCGATCTCTCTCCGGTCGTGTCGGATTTCCGTCCCATCGGACTATGAGAGTAAGGGAATAGAGAGTGCACCTATGTTTGTGCACACACTTGTGCACTATAATATCTCCCGCGCAGGTGGCTAATCTCTGTGGAGATTGGCCGCCGTGGCCGGATTCAGCCGGGAGAACATTATTGTTATTATTTATTTTATATGCATATATTATTATTTTATGTAAGTGTCTAATTTACGTATATTGCATCGTAACACCTGATCTACTGAGCCGATTTTGATGAATGATGTATTAATCGATTCGATGTTGTGGTCCAGTTGACAAAGGTTATATTTTATAAGAAAAAAATCAATATGACTTATGTTGCGTCCAATTTTTCGTCGTCGGTTTACAGAACTTTTTCTTATTAGTTCATAATTATTATGCTGTATTGTGGCTCTTCAATTAAATAAATAATCCACAGTCGCATTTATAATTAATTACGAGCGTGGATAATAATAAACATTTTATTTTAATATTATAAATTGAATGCGTACTATATCCGATGTGGAATGCATCGGATTATGATCGTTAAAATAATAAATGATTTCAAATAAATACATTTTAATTGCGGGCATTGTGTTCTACTAATTTTATAAATAAATGTAAATATATTGGATTACGATACACGTTCTAAAAATTTACATAATATTAAAATTATAATATTAAACTTATTTTAAATAGATACTAGATATCATTTGTTTCACATTATATTTATTGAGAAAAAAACTATGTACAAAATACGATTATTTTTTTTGTTTTAATTTTCTTCTATCTTCTATCAAAATGAATCCAAAACAAGTGAAATAGATAGCCCGCTAAGCCTGTCCGTATTTTTCCTTAATTAACAACCCATAACTATATTATGGTGATTAATGAATCATTAAAAATTAAGTCATCAACAAACTCCGAATCGGGGTCACTGAATAACATCGGAACGGAGCTAAAAGCGCTGACAAAAAATATAAGAATTTAGTTCCCAACTCGGACATCAATTCAATTTGCGTATTCATCGATGCAAAAATTTCACCACTCCATTTTCAGTGTATTATTAATTATTGTATTTTAGACAGTCATGTCATGTTCTCTATCAAGGGAGATGTTTCCAGTGCTCTCATGAAATCAATCTATAGATATCCACTATTGCCACATACAAACAAACATAATTATATACAACTTACCCTTCAACAAATACACACTCACCTTTCATGCATGCTCTAGCTGTACTAATTTAATATTATTTAGATAAATAAATGAAAATTCTGTTATTATTTTCTGTTTATAATTAAGTAATGGAGGTGGGCGTGACGGCTGTAAGTTTTAATTTTTTCAGCCGTCAACGTTCATAGATTTTAAGTACCTATGTAACAAAGAACGGAAAATAAATAATCTTATTTCAAAATAAACAATTTCATTTCATTTCATTTTACTCAGATTTTAATTCTTCTCATTGGAGTGGGAATTTATGCCCAGTAGTGAACCAACGATGAGTTGATGATAACTTTAATTATTGTGGTGGCAGGTTCGAACCCCACCCGTTGCACTATTGTCGCACCCACTCCCCATCCTAGCACAAGCTTTCCGCTTTTTTGGAGGGGATAAGAAGATATTAGCCAACTTCGGCTTGGCTGATATTCTGTAAAAAAAAAAGAAAAGTAAAATAATAAAAAGCACTGATGAGGTCTAGGTTGGAGCGTGCTTGCCCAAAAGATGCCTATTCACTCTTGAGGGTAGGTACTTAAGTTATACGTGGCAGGAAACAAGGACGCCAGAAAAGCATAGGCAAATATTTTGTCGCTTGTTATTGAAAGTATTAACCGCAACAATTTTTTGCGGTCAAATTAATTAACATTTTGTGGTAACTGAACGTGTAACCGATCGCTTTCGCTTGGTTTACATTAATTTTCAGCTGAAAACTCCAAACCTGCGGCATTTTATGAATTTTATCTAGCAAAGTAAATACATAACATTGTGGATGGTCTCGAGTAGTACCTACTTTGAACCTCCGCTTTCTTGGTTATCGCGGTAAAGGAGACACTTTTTTACTCTTTATTTTTCCTACTTCAGCCAGCGAGTTTTATAAAGTTCTTTTTCAATTTTATCTTCCCATCTATATCCAACTCCTCTTTTAAAATTGTAGTGTATCTACAAAAATATAATAAATACAAATATATGTAAATATTACTTGAACCTAGCTTTGAATCTTATATTTTATGCTTTATATGAAGTGATGGTAAACTCGTGGTCGCCTACCGTACCTTCTTTTCAGGGAATCCGGAGTTCGGTACCAGACATGCATGACTTTTCGCACAAATAAAGCTTTATTAGATAAATCAGTTGTTTAAAAAATTATAGTAGTCGTCATATTCTGTTAGATTGTTTTTCAACTAACGTAGTTTTCATAAAGTACTTTTCTAGTTAAATCACTACTTTTTGATATGTTTGCCTATACACTAGTTAAGTCAGTTTAAATAAAAGTTTTTTTTAAATATTCCGGATATTAAAGTCCAGCCAACAAAGTACGATATTGGAAGCGTTTCGCTTGAAACGGACACCACGGAGCTTAATCAAAGACAAGGCACTAGTATTTGGCACTTGGATAGACTGTGAAGAAAATTAAGTACTGGGACCACCCAATCGATATTATAACGTATTGTATAGAACTAAAGTATATTTTTCTCTAACAAGTATCCTTTGTAATATGAGGGTAGTTAGGTAACCGGCCTAAAACGGATACAGGATGGAAATGCTCGGACGTTTTCCTCGAATTGCAATTGAATATTGGGCTCCTTTCAAGAATTGCGTTCAATGTGAGCAGGATAGCTAATATAATTGTAAAGGAAGGAGAGGGTTGGAAGCTTTGATGAAAGCCTGAACATGAATTTGTCAATATTATCACTAAATTGGTTAATTTGCAGTACAATGTATATTTACATCTTGGAATATAGCGTACTCATATAATATCGATCGAACTTCACTTTGTGAGCTCGTTTGATCACATATAGGACTGCAGTGCAGTTCAGTGGAACCAAGTGAGTTTTCGTAATGCCATAATTATCTAATAAGTAGGTACCTTGTACAGTGTACATAGTACTTACATAGTTTGATGGCTTGATAACAATACCTTGTAATAATAATAATAAAAAAATATTTTTATTATGCTGTTTTTAAAATAAATATAATATACTAGATGATGCCCGCGACCTCGTCCGCGTGGATAAGGTTTTTTAAATTCCCGCAAGAACTCTTTCATTTTCCGAGATGAAATGTAGCCTATGTGTTAATCCTGGGTATGAGCTATCTCCATTCCAAACAGCTAAATTCGTTCAGTAGGTTTTGCGTGAAAAAGTAACAAATACTCATAATATTAGTGATTGTGTGATGTGATTGAAGCATGTGATTGAAATATGTTTCATAACTATTATTTTTCTTTTCACATTAAACGAAGCTTGAATATCGTTTCAGTATTTACAATCCCTTGTGTTATATAAACTTCAAAGGCATGATTTTTGAAGTAACTGCCGAAACTTTTACAAGAATTCCGTGAAATTATAAAGGAATCCATACAAAAAGAAAACCTAAACAAATGTTATTCCGAGAGAAACTTTCACGGTTTCGTTATTAAATAATACATTATACTTCAGAGATATTCATGGTTGGACCCATTTCACTGTCTTATTCGAAACATCAACCCTTCAATACCTTATCAGGACAAAATCCGCCCAGCTGAAAGAACTGTTATAGAAACAAAAATATGCAAAGAAATAAATAAAAATAAGACAGAAATGAGCTATTTTAATAACGTTCCGTTTTGTATCTTTGTGTACCTTTGGAGTATAGTCAGTAGATTCTGGAATTTCAATTACATACCTACAGGTAGATAATATTACCTATCATCCTTTTTTTCTTACTATGCTTATGAAGTTATGATAATTATATTGTACTAGTTTTTGCTCGCGATTTCATCCACGTGGAGTTAGATTAAAAAAAACTCTAAATGCGTAAGTTTGTTCATTAGTTAGTCCTTCAATCATACAGAAATGAAGTGAGAGAGCAATGTAGATTTTTGTTTTTGTCCATGCAAAACCAATTCCTATAATTTCATCAAATTCATGTATCCTTGAGAACCTGGAGAGCGACATACGCTACTTTTTATCCCAGTTAAATAAAAGGTTCCTGCAAGATTACAAAAACCTGACTGTGAACTAACTTATAGACAAAAGCTAGTTTAAGATGATATTGACGATTGTTTTTGGATGAAACTTTTCATAAATTAAAAGTATCTAGGTATTTAATCCGATTTACATACCTGCAAAATTACTTTAGGTTTTTTGATTTTCAGCTGTTTGGGTTTTCCCTATATTATTTGTTTTTGTCCTACTGTATTAAAGCGAACAAAAAAAAAAGATATTATCCAAATCAGTCAAGCCGTTTTTGAGTTTTATCCAGACCGAATAGCAAATAATTTATACACCTAATAGGTAAATTGGTATCATTTTCACGTATTTCAATAATTAATTTGTAATAGCTTTATCATGATAAGAAGATAATAATTATCTACAATTAATTGTAATACAATATAATTAATAAAACGAAAAAAGATATTCAATAGCACTCTTATCTTCGATCACAGAAGAAAAAATATTTTTCTGTGATCGAAGCTTCTTATATATACGATAATATTATAATATTAATTACTGTCTCTCTCAAATGATAAGGTTCTTTAGGTATTTTACTATGAAAAACAACTTAACGCGAGCTCTAAGTTATTATGGGTAGACCCATCTAGAGAGAATCTAGAGATTAGTACGCTACACAGACGAAGTCGTGGGCAATAGCTAGGTAATCGAGTTTATTGATGCATAAAATATTATGTCTACGGAGATAAGGAATACTACAAGTATTTGTATGTGTCGCATACCCAATCCAACTTGGCTAATATTCTTTTAAAGAAAAAAAATTGGTTTAATTTTTTAATGTTTATTATTGCGAATCAAACTCTAGTTGATGGTCGTGTACTGGTTGGTATTTATGTTAATACCCCGAAGCATTTTAATCGCATTACACCGCCATAAGCCACTTAGAATTTCGTTTTATACCAAACGGTAATGAGTTGTATAATTGATTTACTGACACCATTCCGTATCCCATTTGATATTACGTATTCGTGCGTTTAAATAAAATTTTAACTCTCGTTAATGTTAATTATTTTCGCGGAAATTAATATTAATTTATAGCCACAAATGATTTTGTTTAATGGAAATTGTTATTTATTTTCGGAATAAATATCCATTCAATGAGGCGTTTATGCGAAGATTAAAATTGTTAACAATTTTAATTTCAGTTTAATTTCATTTATTGCAATGGTTTTTAAAGCTAAATCGTTTTATGTTACAGTTTTCCCTGTGGTTTTAACCTACGAATAAATATACTTATTATTTATTCGTAGGGTTTAATCACATTTGTAGCGTCCTCCCAAAATAGTTTACAGCTGAGTTTCTCGTTTTATTTTTCAAGTCAACATAAGGAATAGTTCTATTAATTCACGAGGGTACATGGCTCATGGTTGTGCGTGTGTCGTACCTATGTAAGTGGGAGCGAGAGCTTACTCGCGCCTGACTGCTCCCTCCTAGGCTCCTGATAGCCACACACACTTACGCAATGTGCATGTACATGACGTTTAACCACAAGTAAAGCGCCCGTAACTTCGTGTGATATACGTATTCAACGAGTTGCGCAGCAGAAGTGGAAATAGACAGGGCACATAGTTAGAAGAACTGATGTTGTTACTAGATAGCCCTATGATGTCAGACGCGTTGCAGGGAACTGTTGGATATATCCAAATTTTGATATTATTTTTTGACCTTAGCTCGCTTTACACATATACCACAAATTAAATAACTCCTTTGGCAGTAAAAGCATTTAACTCCTAATATACGAAAATAATACTTCTTTACGTATTGTGTCGAGATCAAAGAAACAATTCACAAAGGGTCTTGATGTAACAGGTAAGTAGGTACATACCTTCCGTAGGTACCTACTACATATTTTATGAGAATTGGTTTCCTTTTAGTTCAAAGGAAAAGCCATGACTTCAGAAACATCTATTATATTATGTAAATCAATCATTTTGTGTGTTGGTCGATTTGCCTTGCATTCTAAATATTAAACACTTCGTGACTTCATACGTTAGCCTAGGCCTAATTTTGGTTTCTTGAAAACCGCATGAGAATCTTTTGTTATTAAGACAATAACTTTCGCTGAGTTTCGCATCTATACTTATAACGGCACGAATCCTGTACATTAAATATATTTTGAAAATTTTAATCGAAGGATGCTTTATTATCAATACTAAGCCCAAAACATATTTTTTTATCATCCTTGCAAAGTGCAAAGCTACCACCGCGTGATGACCTCCGCGTTTGAAGCTGAACGTCAATCCAACTTTTAATCAGTGGAACATTGAAGCTTCTTCTGTTTCTTTCACTCAAAAGCAAGCCAACCGATCGAAAGCTCCAAAGGATAACTTCATTTACGCACGTTCTGAACTCTTTATGTGTGTACGGCTTTTGTATGCAAAACATACTGCCTAGAACAAAGACAGAAGCAGCGTAATCGCGTTACGCCAAAACAGCCTTTGGCTTATTTTGTTTATTATGAATTCGGATACTGTTTCATAAATAAAAATGCCTCGAGGCATGTATGTAGGTAACAGGATGGGTGACGTATTATGAGGGCCTGATTTGAGCCGGTACTTTACTTCTTCTTTCTTTTGCGTGTGTTGAAATTTTTACCAGATAACTTTTTGTTACAACAATTTATTGATCGCTTTAAGTGCGGTGGGATTTGATCTGCAGACCTTTTTTTATAAAAATACTAGTTGATCCCCGCGATTTCGTTCGCGTGGATTGAGGTTTTTTATTCCCGCGGGAACTCTCTTATTTTCCGGGATAAAAAATAGCCTAATGTGCTATTCCAGTCTATAATCTATCTCTCTGCCTCAGCCAAATCGGTTCAGTCATTGCGACGTGATTTAGTAACAAACATCCATACATCCAAACTTTCGCATTTATAATATTAATAAAAAATTAAATAATAGGACTACCTTAAAATTATAGACCACTTTATTCTGGTTAGTTATTGAAGCAACAACTATTGTAACCCGGATTCTTTACTTGCGAGCTTAGATAGTTAGCTTAAAAATTGTTTTAGTCATATTTTGGTCGCAAAGGGTGGCCTAGTTACGACAGTACTGGCTTATATACCAAGAATGCTAGGTCAGTGAAGAGATTCAAGAGTGAAATACAACTACATCCCTTATAAATAGACGCTACATAATAATTTCCCAGACAGAATTTTCACCACGGTGGCGAGTGGACGCTAAGACTAGTCAACTAAGCGGGAAATATTATCGTGCACATGTAGGTATGTGCGCAAGCTGAAATACATCATTTATTCCCTCACTCTCAGTATCTGATAAGCACACGACTGGGGTCATTCTCCTCGAAGAAAAGCAATAGCAATAGCGTAAGGCTTTAGTTGGAAAGAATATGGGGTGACCAAAATACTCTTAACTCAAAAACAAAAAAAAAAGTTCGAGACGCAGTGTAGGTATATTATTATAGGTAGATAATAAAACTAGAATAAAAAATAATAATCCGACACAGAAATCTTAGTGTTCTCCAAAGAGATATAATAATATATTCAAGAAAATAAAATTATGTTCAGATTATTTGTTCAAATAGCCGAGATTTTTTTCAGCTCACAGCAAACTAACAGCTTACTTTGTATTCTAACCTAGATTTGAAGTTTCTAGCACAAATAACATCTGACCTTTGCGAGATTGCCGTCTGACCTCTACATTCGTCGCCCTATAAAGATTTTATGTGCAATTTGGGCAACAATTTTGATAAAATTGCGAATAGTTTCAAATTAAATTAATAGAAAATATGAATAAACATCACATTCAGATTAGACTCTGAATTAAATATTGATATCTATGTAAAATTACGTTTAATCTTATTATTTTCGGTCGTTACCATTTTATCCTGAAGACGGACATTCCAGACTACACGAATTTTTAGACCAGCGCGCGGGGTGAGCATGGGCAGTTGAGACAAAAATTTTATCTCCCGATTTAATCCACTGACACAATTGCTAAAGCATGGGGTATTTTTTATTCTGAAAAACAGGGCTCACAGGATTAATCAAAAAGCGAACGCCACGTGGAAAAAATCGAAAGTAGGTAGAATAAGTACCTAGATATTCAAAACTACCTCAAAACAAAATTTCTCTAAAAGAAACAATCACGTGTCATCAGGTAACTTGAGTGCTGAGACTCGGGTACGAATAGCGGTTCAAGTGGTCATTAAAAACACGCTACTCAGGAGAAAGTGGCTTACAGGCACGTGCCAAAAATCTTCAGTGATATTTTACATCCGATTTTGGCAAGAAATTGGAGAAAAATAAAGCAATGGATGCCCAACGTTACAACTAAAACGAACTTCTTCTTTTATCATTTCCTATCTACTATCCAAATCATTGATAGTAAGCCTAGTAGAATTTAGAAATTGAATTTTTTAAATACTTTTGATCAATTACTTTGTTGCGGCGTGATTGAAGGACAAACCAACAAACAAATACACTTTCACGTTTATAGTATTAGTAAGGAAGTAAGGATTAGTCAGGATTTATCTCGATAAATCGCTGAAGCACCACACTAAAATTGACGAAACGAAAATAGCAAGCACTATTTTTCGATGTTGTCGGCTTTCTGAACCAATTATTCGCAGTTTGTCGTTGTTTGAATTAAATATGCGTATTGGGGCTTAACAAATCTGGGATTGAGAATCGTATAGTGTGCATTTTAATGCTTTTTATTTGACGCTGTTAGGCTGTTCCCAATTTTTAATGACAAAATCTAAGCTTTGTTACAATAATTTTATTCAAAAAACATTCGGAAAGGGAGAGTTTGTATAATTTAAATAATTATTTTAAATTTTCACCAAAATAAAAGTGAGACGTAATTTAAAAAGAAAAGTCAATAATGTGATACGTTTTTTTTAAAGTATGACTTGGACTTGCGCGCCTGTATCCAGCGGCTCATTGCGATTCATCTGATGTCATCGGTCCACCTAGTACTAGTCTGCGTCAACTCACAACTGCGCTTTGTGGAGCAAGCTCACAACTCCAGCACGAAAATAATCAGTTCTTCCAACTGTGTGCCCCGCCCATTCTCTTTTCAAAGCTTCCCGATTCGGTGAGCCTATCTTTTTCCTACTATCATACCTTTATTAAATTTCGCCTGTTGCTTGGGCTATGCGATTTCACATAATATTTTTCAATAAACTGAACAAAAAGGCACTTTTTGGCTTCAAATCGCATTAGAAGCACCCTGGCTTTTCGCCAATCCCGAACTTTTAACGGATATAATGAAATTATGTTAAAACAAACGATTACTTTTGCTACACAGATTTGTCCGAATAGAGTAAAATTTTTTAGTAAAGGACGGGAAACCATTGTTTTCTGGGATTGAAGGACAAAAGCAAAACAACCAAAAAAAGACTTTCGCATCTAATCATAATATCAATAAAACAAAAAATAACACTAAATAATGTATAAAACCAATGAATTTAGGTATGAAAAATTATTTATTTATTTTACAGGAGCAATCGGCTATTCATAAGTTGGTGGTAAGAGTACTCTAGTTAAAAAACATATTATTATGCATTTACTATTTGTAAAATCTCCCTGGCCACAACCGCTTTCATTTTAATATTTTGAATATTTCATACCGAATTTTTCATTGAACGATGATCTGAATGAAAATGCTTGATCCGTGTATATGGAAATACGAGGTTTAATAGTGGTTTTAAGTCTTAAATGTGAGAGCATGGGTAAAAGATTGAACTGGAATCCATTTAGGTACATGCCTACTACTTGTGACCCGCTGAATACTGAATTTTTTCTTTGCAGCTAAGAACGTTCCATTTCCTTAGTGTTTATTGACATTTCTTGTATTTACAAAATATATAAAATAAGCCAAATAAAAAAATATAATTATACTTAATATTATAATGGATATCTTCAAATATTAGGCATTGTAATTAATAAATGAAAAACAAGTTTTCTTTAGTAAGAAGTTAAGTGATTGAGACATTTATAAATTGAAAAATGTTTAAAAAAATAAATATTTGTAAGAAAGTTAAGTGATAAGCGGGGTGAGATAGAGGATGCATTAATTTAATGAAAATCTTATAAGCAGGTATTATTGTTTATACATAAATCGTACTAAATACATAGTTCCTGAGGTGCTGGCGACTCCACAACACTGCCAACATTGCACTTCCCCGCAGGAAGCGCAGTGTTGACAGACCCACCATTAAATGGACCGGCCGACATCAAACGAGTCGCACTAGCCGCTGAATGCAGGCGACAAGACCGAGGCCTGTGGAAATCCATGCATGATACCTTTGTTCAGACTCCGATGTCTGTCAATAGATAAAAAAGAGAAGAAGATAAAATGTTAACGTAGACTACTCTAAAGCCACTGACGTAAAATCTTATTAGCATACGAAATGGCATCTACATCATGAATTTTGCAGGTCCTTGTATTTTCAGAGGTAGTTGACACTCACGAGTAAAATTACAAACTAATTTAATTTAATGTCACACTCACGACCCACGTCAAGGGATTTAATATAATTATTACGTAGTCTGAGCGTAAAGTAAAGTATCTAAGCTCGGTTTACCAGGCCATCATAATACGAGTAATCATCATAACAATTTCTGTGAAAATAAGAAATAACTAATTTTTTAAATACTCGTACATAATTATCAAAAATCAATTCTATTCTATTCTAAACGGACTTACATTGCTTGTAGATTAACACCTGCAGTGTGTAGCTACAGTATTTCACTAACATTTGCTTAATGTGATACTAATTTAAAGTAAATACATACATTCTTAGATTAATTATTATTAGCATACGTTATTATTCGATTTTTAGGTCGTAATCTATGTTTAAACCCGGATAAAATATTCTTGATTAATAACCAGTTACGAAAAGACGAAGTGTTTTTCTTATTTCGTAGCTGGTTACGAAAAATAGTTACCAACGTGGATGGAACCCTTCTGCCCACCTAAACTGTGGGGATTTAGGAACTGTCGATTGTGAATTGAAGAAGGGGATAAATTCGCGGGCGTCCGCTAGTAAGAACTATAATTACTTTCATAAGCTAAAAGCTGTTATTTTAATATAACAGACAGATACTTATTTATTTGTATGGGTGGTGAAATCGACCCTTAGAAACGAAATAAATGTAATAGCAACGATCTCTGTGTATAGGATACAGTTTATTTCCGTTGGCCCACGCATTCCTGTTCCCATTGTATTGACTTCGCAGTTACTTTATTTCCAATTGCCCTCAGATCTTG
Organism: Hipparchia sbordonii; assembly: GCA_038048805.1. Taxonomy (NCBI): domain Eukaryota; kingdom Metazoa; phylum Arthropoda; class Insecta; order Lepidoptera; family Nymphalidae; genus Hipparchia; species Hipparchia sbordonii. The sequence continues at coordinate 12,977,635 of CM076103.1, forward strand.
TATTTTTCCAATTCGAGGGCCAAAAGGACAGAAATTATTTTCGGCGGGGGCCAATGGGAATACCTGGAATAATTAATGTGTGTGGGCCAAGGAAAAAAAATATTTAGATGGGAAATTCTTTAGTGACTAATAGCAACATTTATATCGTCGTTACATAAAATCATAGTAGATATGAAAAATAATCTCATTAACCTGACGCGTTTGACCGTATCGCAGCACTAATCTCCGACAAATCCTGAAAAGATTTTGATTTTCACGAATTATTTTGGTCTTTGTTTTAAATTTCAGGACAAGATTACCATTAACTGCAATCTCATCTGATGGTAAGTGATGATGCAGCGTAAGATGGTAGTGAGCTAGCTTGGAAGGGGGTGTGAAGGTTTAAACTAAACCCATACTTCCAATCGGTTTCTACACGTCCTCATTATAGCTAAATCGCTTGGCCGCGTCTTTGTTTCAAATTCAAATTCAAAATTAATTTATTTCATGTAGACTAACTTGTAGCTCTTATGACACATCATAAATCTACCACCGGTTCGGAATGCAGATTCTGCTGAGAAGAGCCGGTAAGAAACTCAGCAGTTGCTCTTTTCAAAAAAATTTTTTTTTTACAAAGCTATGCTATGTATACAGTACTTCCACAATAAAGCTTCAAAAATGCAAAAATGCCTACGTAGGTACACCAATCCAACGCATGTCAAGATGGGCAGCCAAAGCAGACCCATTCCCGTTGGTGGCACCCGTGAATGGTATGAAGGTTAGGTGGTAACTAGCTGTCAAATACCATATTCAAAAGCACATATTTATCCTTCAGATAGTGTATCCCTGGTCTTCACATAACAATGATGTCAGATAGTCTTAGAGTATATTCATCCAGCGCCGCAACGCAGTGATTTTATCGGTCTGTATACCATATGCTTAATGCGGAGCTTCCGTATAACTAAACGAGTGCACTGTATGCCTGAGACACTTCGCGTATTTATCTATGTAGGACTCCGCAGCGGCGCCGCAGAGGCGACGCAGGGACACCACATGACGTTATGGTGACGCAGCGCACCGTGTGGAATACGTATTTTGTTAATGGTCGATGCCGCAAAAGCAGCACAGGATACCGCACCGCGCCGAATGGCATTAAGAACACAGCTGCTACTTTCACTACGCCACTAAATTCGTTCAGCAGTGAGGGTTTTTTGAAATTTCAATAGATTTAAATATCTAGATCTAAATTAAAACCTGTGTGAGGTAAGCCTGTGTGAGGTAAGCCTGTGTGGGGAAATAGCTTGGAAATACCAATCGATTTGATCAAATTTCCCAGCGGACGCAGATAAAATTGTTTGTTTCAAACGACGTCTCTTTCAGTAGGTAGGTATCAATGTTTTTTCAGGCTTTTTCAAGTTATTCTCACTGAAAAAAACCCGCTGAAATATTTAACCATAGGTGTTTTTCATTTGTGTACGTAGGTACTAATCTATATAAAAGAGAATTACCACTCACTGACTAATCATAAAATCTCGGGAAATATAAAGCCTACACGCTTGAAATTCGATTGGTAGGCTCCTTGTAGAGCGTAGACGTACTAATAATCTATGCAAATAGGTAACCTATATCTACATATCTATATAAATAAATAAAACTGAAGTGTCTGGAATGAAAAGCAATCGGTATGTAGTGTCTTACTACAACACACGTCAATCGCGTAACATCGCGTGCCAACCTACAGCTAGCGCCATCTATTGTAACTTGCGACATTACGAATGGTAGTGTTACGTCAATTAAAATTGAATGTTTGTTTGTTGCCACTAATTCCCGGAACAGCCCGACCGATTTTGACGGGACTTTCACTGGTAAATAGCTGATGTTATCGGGAGTAACATAGGCTTTATTTTTTAATCAACTTTAGAAAGTATTGGATTTTCATGTCAAAAAATTCTCAGTACTAATCCAGAATTAGGAAGTGCGCTTCGAAGCACAGGGGTCATCCCTGTGCTTCGGAGAGCACGTAACTTCCATCGCATCTGAGAATAAGAGTCAGGGAATAGAAAATTCACCTGTTTGCGCAATTACTTGTGCACTATAATATCTCCCGCAGATGACTAATTTCTGCGGGGGTTGGCCGTCGTGCCCGCATGCTGAAACCTGGCTGGCTACAGATTAAGCCTATACGGTCTGTTCAAACTTCAACATTAATATAAAAACTAGTTTTTGTCCGCGGCTTCGGCTACGGACTGAAAACTGAAAGGTCGAAGGTTCAATGCCCACCCATTGCACTCTTGTCGTACCCACTCTTAACACAAGCTTTAGGTTTATTCGGGGGAGAGACGGGAACATTAGTCCAGTTCGGCAGGGTTAAAAAAATGTTGTTTTAGTTTTAATAAAAGTTGGTAATTAATAAATTACTTTTCGATTTTTAATCCTTTTACTTAACAAGAATTTGTGCTCTCTTAAATTACCATCTACATAAGTATGATGAATTTTCGATAATAATTAAAATATTTAATGTGTACTCTCACCACACAAAATATTAATAAAATCATAATTAATATTAATTACAACGATTTAGGCCATATACACCAACCACACAACATGGGTAGAGCTAAGAATTTAAAATTTACCTAATAACTTAGAATAACTTAACACCACTGTTAAGTTAATATATCCTACTTAGCACAAAGCTAGTTACAAATTATATTCATGTAAGTTTGAAAATGTACGAGTATTAAAAAAAATTTAAAACTGAAGACACTCAGAAAATACTTTGGATGTATAATTATTATTGTTGCAAGCAAAAAGAAATACGAGAAAAATAGAATATTATATACAAGTAGGTAGATACAATCTTTTTTTAATAATAAACGAGTATTAATCAAGCTACACAAAATGAACCAATATCTTGAAAAAAATATTTTTTAGGCATTATCTAAAAAAATTAAATTCTTTTAATTTATTTTTCACCCGTATTACCTCGGTTACCTCTAAAATATTCATAAACTCGTCTTAAACTGGAAATTATTAAGTTTTAAATGTTTAAAAATTAATTTTTACAAATAAAAAAAATACATTTTTTTCATATTATGTAACAGCTAATTTATATTTAAAAAAATAATATATTTTCTAAGAATATAAACTAAATACCTTTTATTCCTGTCGTTACATTTCACATTTTCAGAGCACACACAATCACAGAGAACCGTAAAAGTTAGCACACACACCACCACAATTAATTCACTAATAAAAAAAATCAGGCAACAATTTTCATCGTAATATTTTCGCATAAATTTTCGCGAAGGACGACACGTCCCAAGCACACAGGGGTACAAAACGCACTGGTTGGGGTTCGCTTACTCGCGTGCGAGAGAGAAAGCTATAGTTTCAACGCAAGGGTGAGATCTAGCCTATAAAGTGGCCAAGTGATACGGAAGCTATGGCGTATGCTTCCGTCGATAAAGTCGGTGGAACTTTGCGGACACTCACGACTGTTTATTGTATCTCCGTAAATATATGAGAGTCCATAAGCCCTTATGTTGTAACAAAATTCAGCTGACGCTTACAGTTTCGTGCCTTACCGCATGAAGTATCCTATACTAGATTTTGCCCGCGGCTTCGTTCGCGTGGAGATAGGTTATAACTTTATAAGGCTTGAGACAAATTTATCTATTAAAAATTGCTATTTCGCATGAAGTCATCACTCCGGTACGGCATCAGTTCGGCTTTTCGCATCGATTTGGCTTTCTCATTTTTTATATTAGTTGCCTAAAAGAGTAACTATCGATTTTAGACGTCGACGGAAGCGTATAGTCCGTTCGTTGCAGTACAGGTACTATGTGAAAATAAATTCTACTAATATTATAAATGCGAAAGTTGAATATTAATGGATGAATGGATGGATGTATAGATGCATTAATGGATGTTTGTTACTCAATTACGCTCTAACGACTAAACCTGAAAGAGTTCCCGCGGAAATTGAAAAACCTCAATCCACACGTCCGAAGTCACGAGCATTATCAGCTAGTAGGTAAATAAATTATTCAATCATTTATTACTTCCTTATTTATTTCAATTTTTTATTTACATGACATGTATGAGTCATTTGAATCATCACTTTAATACATACTAATCATCACAATACAACATACAAACAATTAGCGCAAGTCGAGTCTTTGAAGAAGCTGGCGCCGTCTTTAACCCTATGTTTTCCAAGAATATAGGTAAAAACAATGTCAATCTCCAAGTTGTCAACAATATTTATACAAAAAGTCACGTCGATTTGTTGCTCCTTGGCTGAACAAATCCCCAGTTGCAGTATTGTCATACCCAACTTGAAAGGAGAGGGCAGACTGGCTACTTTTAACGGCAGCGATCGGTGTTTTTATGGGTTCTTGCGTCTGTATCGCGTTTTCGAGATTTTTGAAAGCTGATTTGTGCAATTTTCAGTCACTCGTTTTTGCGTTTGTTATGTGCCCAAGTTAGCGTTAAAAGCCATAAAAATGCCGATCGCTGCCGCTAAAAGTAGCCAGTCTGCCCTCTCCTTGACATAAGCTTTACGCTTATTTTTAGGACAGAGGGGAAGTTCAGCGGGGCTAATATTCTTAAAAATAATATAATACCAAATGCAAAATTAACTTTAAAACCGGCTGTTAATATTATAACCATAATAAACAACATTTTGAATTCAGAATTCAGGTTCTGAAACCAGAAAGCTAACCAGAATACATTTTGACATATATTACACACGTTCTGAATTTTTCCGGATCTAATTTTTCCAGACGTTCCAACAGAATGTCTATGACGCACTGAATTCTGGATCTGGAAATTTTCAATATGTCAATCTGAATTTGAAAGAAACGTGTGAGGCAACATTCGTATTTCTGTTTCTTTAATTTAGTATCTGCTTCCGTCCATACATTGCAACTTGTATTTGTAGACTGCGATGATTTTGCAAAAAGAATTTATTTTGTTGACTCTACAAATAACAAATTTGTATCAAGCCGCTTGACTACAAGCTACAAGTAATAAATGCCTAAGAGTTCTGCATAATTTTCTCAAAGGTGTTTGAAGTCTGCCAATGTACACTTGGCCTGCGTGGTGGACTGTGGTTTAAAAAATTCTCTAATAGAGTTAAACATAGACACTGGGCAAGCAGGATGTCTCTTGGGGAGAATTTCACACTACGAACTCTTTTATACAGCGTGAAATTTTGTTGGTTGTTTTCCTGAAGTGAAATTGATTCTGTTTTGGTAGAACAACACATTTATCAAATAAAAATCTATTAAAATAAAAAAAATAGCATATTTGCAACTATCAAAAATAAAAATCGAAAGTGATAACCAAACGCACTTTCGAGTTTTACGTGCTTAGTGAAGCGCGAAATCTTATTTTGCTTTGAACATTATGAATAGCTCTTCACTTTGTTGGCAGCGCGTGCGATTCTATTAGTACGTACTTTATGACTTATAAATTACTATTGTTTCTCAAAATAAAAACATTTTATAATATATTGAGTTTAATTACATATTTCGATAATACTACTGAGGCTAAATCGTTCTGCTGCGGAAAAACAACCACTAAAATTTCACGCTGTATAAGAGTTCGTAGTGTAAAATTCCCCCAAGAGACATGCTACTGGCGCAGTGTCCATGATTAACTCTATTATTAGCGAAGTCTTTAAGGCCACCACCACGCTGCCCGAGTGTGGATTACCAGACTTCAAAAACTTTTGAGAAAATTATAGAGAATTCTTAGGCACGAGGGTTTCCTTTACTGTTAAAGCAAATAATAATATGCAATAAACTTAAAACGCACTTAACTCCAAAAAGTCAGAAATGCGTATTTATGCAGAAATGAATATACACTGAAATTCAATAACTAACCTAGGTACGTATATCGACCAAATGTAAAATAATATGTGTTCAAGCCAATATAAGAAATCGATTGTTTGTTTGATTAATATGAATTACCTACCTAAATATTTATTTTGTGGTAAAATTAAAAACTGTAAAAGTTTAATAGGAAAGAGTCACTCAAAAAAAATGTAAAAAGAGGTGAATTGGCTTGGCGTAGGTAAATATTGTGTAAAACATTTTTATCAGTTTGCATAATATTATACACTTTTTGGGAATACCGTGGATATTTACTATAATATTTGGTTTTGGCTCAAAAATAAATAAATGAATATTTTATTTCAACTAACAAGGCTTCAATCCCGCATGTCAATCTGCAATCTTGTATTATTATACAGAGCCTGGACTTTAAACGCTTGAATAAAATTGTAAAATGTAAAATTTTTCATAGCTCACGTGATTATTTGAGTGAAAAAATATGTAACTGCAAATACGTTATATCAGCGAAAAACATTTACGTTCCTGAAAATTAAAATACACTAGGTACTTTTACGGGAAAGGTTTGTAGTATTTTCTTTTATTCTGTACCAGAAATATTCCAGTTTTAATCTGGGTCTACGTATCATGCAAAGGGCCTAATACCTACTGAGTACCCATTTTGCCCAACGTACTCAATCACTGGACTTACATATTTTAAACTTGTAAGGAATTAGTTATTTACCCATCTATTCTTCTATACCAATATAAAAAAGAGTTTATTTTTTGTATATGTTTGAACGCGCTAGTCTCTGGAACTACCAGTTGGAGTTGAAAAAGTATTTTTGTACTTGATAGCCCAATTCTTGAGGAAGGTTATAAAGCTATTCAACATCACGTCACGATCATTAGAAGCCAAGTAAAAAGAAAAAGTAATAGCGAGATATCTACTCTTCTAAAAATATGAAATATCTCTATTATTATAAGTAATTATTGTTAATGCCAATAAGTGATTCCGGTGATCACACCAGAATCTTAAATCCCCCCACTCGTATGATAAAGAAAATAAGGCCCACTATTCACCACACGACGCATTGCTGAATGAGGAAATATAAGAAGAGGGGAATAAATTTCCGTCTAACGTATGTTTGGTAGAGTAATCGAATTTCCTTCTGTTCTGATTCGCCTGACACGGATATTGGCTACATTTTACCCGGATATTCGTAATATTTTTGAACACTTCCATTTTGGTAAAGATATGGAATAAATTGGCGTTCCATCTATGTGTTCGCACTTAATACGTGTGCAACTTCTTTATCAGACATGTGCGGGGAATATATCCAATAAGATCGTTTTTATTGGAAGCTTCTTTTATTTACCATTCAGTTTCTACAATTATAGGGGCAAGGATTTAATAAAACATTAATAATAGGATAGCATTTTATTCAAATAAACTTATTTGACGATACAAAAGCACTCTGTAAGTGTGCTTTGTATCCACGGGCCAAGAAGAAACCGCAAGAAACTCTGCGGTTTCTGAGTCAGTCATGAGGATAGCATAAAATTTTCACTGATAGGCGTTACACTAATGTAACGCCTATCAGTGAAAATTATTTAGTGTAAGCACGCGTAAGTATTAAAATTATTGAATTAAGAAAACAAGTGATTTGTACAATTTATAAATTAGCCGCGTAATTTTAATAATGATAACTTGAAAAATACTTATGTACCTATGGGTAAATACCCACACATTCACAAGCGTGTCCTCTATAAAAATGCTTTATCTTAGAACACAGCATAACGCGTCATAGCGGATCCTGAAATAGTTCATCTGTGAAATCGATTGCGTTGTGCAGCGGTTTTGCGCAAATACGGACGGCTGAATATTGAATATTTCAGTTGTATAACTACCTACTCTGTTATTTCAACTCCTTATTTTTACACGCTTTATATTTAACTAAACGATGCCCGCGACTTCGTCCGCGTGGATCAAGATTTTTCAATTCCCATGGGAACTATGTAATTTTCCGGGATAAGATGTAGCCTATGTTTTAATCCTGGGTATGAGCTATCTCCATTCCAAATTTAGGCCAAATCGGTTCATTCTTTGTGGCGTGAAGAAGTAACAAACATACACACACACACAAACTTTCGCCTTTATAATATTAGCGTGATTCTCGCTTGCAACAAAGTGCAAGATACAAATAATAGAGTCATTCATAGATTCATCATCGCCACTCAACTTCTGGGAACAGACTCTTAAGAGTTGGCAGGATTTACTTAGTTTAAATTTGAGAATTAACTAGCTTTTGTCCGCGGCTTCTCTCACGATAAGTTTGATGTTTAAAACCCCTATTTTAGCCCCTTAGAGGATTGGAACGATTTTTGAAAACCCTTCCTTAGTGGACCTCTACGTAATAAGTACATCTGCGTCTACATAACAGCTATCTGTATGCTAAATTCCAGCTAGATCTATCCAGTGATTTGAGCTATGCATTGATAGATCAGTCAGTCAGTCTGTCAATCACCTTTTCCTTTTATATGTTTAGATATAGGTAATTAGATTTAGATTTGAGCTTTGCGTTGATAGATCAGTCAGTCAATCTGTCAATCACCTTTTCCTTTTATTATGTTTAGATATACATAATTAGATTGAAGTTTGTTTTCAAATTATTTAGTTGCTATTTCGGTTTAAATTATGTAATTCAATTTTTTACCTGACTGCGCGACACGAAGGAGGGGAATTTGTTTATCAGTCTGTATATGGGTGGGGCTCACAAAAAATGTACCTCATCCAAATTTTTCGTGAACCGATCTTTGAATAAGGCAAAAAGTATTTTTTTTTATTCCTGGAAATGATTTGCTGTTTTCTGTACACGCTTAATATCACTTGTAATAGTATCAGCCCATACAGCAGTTAAAACATTTGAAAAAACAACAAAAATATTTAATAAACAGTAGGAATAATTTTTAGTTCTATACAAAAAACAAATGTCTCAGCCCTTAGTAAAAATAGTTAAATTAATTTTTCATCATGTAGCTTATATTTACAGGGCCATTGTATTTAGTAAACAACGGTACTGGAATGAATCTAGATATAATGCGTCAAAAAACCGATATTATTAGAGATAAAATGATAAAATTGTTGGATTTAAAAAGTGTCCCCATTTTATTTCACGTGTGTTATAGTCAGTTTGATACATGGTAGTTTTTTTTTTTATGAGGAGTAGAAACACTTCACTTATTTTTTTGTGCTGGCAACATTTCATTCGTCAAATAGTAATGTCAGTGATCTGACAGCCATCTTAGTTTGCGTAGAAGAAACTGTACTCGGTGTGTGTTATGATTTCGTCATTGGATTTTCTTGATTTTTTGGAAGTAATTTCTCATGGTAAGTAATGAAATAGTTTGTTTGAAGTCTGGAGACTTAAAGTAAATATTAAATAGGACTGAATAATGTAGTTATTTACTGAATTATATTGCATTTGAAATAGCTACATGACTTTTAGGTTACTTTTTCACGCGTGTTTGTTCACGTGCGTTATGTGTGTTACGAAATTGTGTGACGTGACACACGTGAATAATATAAAGCTTAGTGTTCATTACAAGAATGCTTATTCTAACTATATAAATAAATAAAAGTAATTTTTAATTTGTTTACAACACAAATTCATAAGTTATATAGATTTTCTGTCTTACGAAATACGTTTTAATACGCATTTGCAAGTAAGCTAAGCTCGATAGCGCTCGTCAGTCAGTTGTTTCAATCTCGGCTAATATTGATTTAATATTAATAATATAAATTAATAATAATAGTAATACATTGTTACATGTAGAAGGGGTTGTAACATTGTTTACGCTTTTGCAGATGCCACTAACACCTGCTGAAAGGCAAAAGCTCTATCGGGAAAGGTTAAAAGAGAAAGACCCTGAGAAGTTTTTGTCTCAAAAAAGAAAAAATGCTGACAGAACACGCGAAAAAAGAAAGAAAATAGCAGAATACGCTCCATCTGAGCAGGAAAATATTAGAAAACAATGGAGAGATAGAAAGAAAAAAAGTAAAGAAGAACCGTCGTCATCCTTACCTGAAGTTATGTCATCTGAAAAAGACCCTCAAAGACAGAAGAAAAATCAAAATAGAAGAGTGCTTTATAAACTAAAAGAAGAAAACATCGCATTGAAAAAACAGCAAGGACATTTGCAAAAAGCTTTGACAAATTATAAGAAAAGAATAAACCGATGTTTGAAGAAAAATAATAAGCTACTAGATCTGATCAAAGAGAAAAACAATTTGATTCGTGATTTAGAAGAAAAGCTTATTTCGAGAAACATAATAGAAAGAAATGTTGACAAAATGACTCCTGCTTCGAAGACAGATGCTTATATTCAACAAAATTTACCGGATATTCACCCTGAGGAAAAAGAAAGAGTGAAAAAAACATTATTCGAACATCACGTTCTATTAGAAACTATGAAACAAAGTTACCAAACTAAAGACACGAAAGAAAAACATGTATTAAAAGATATTGTGAAAAGAAGTGAAATACTAGATAAATACAAAATGAAAACAAAAATGGCTACCTATTTGGGCTTGAAAGGAAAAATTCGACATACACTAAAGAAAAAAAGCGGTAATATAATACAGACTCAGTTGAAAGACTTTTATGAGAGAGACGACGTAAGCAAAATGACGGCAGGTAAAAATGAAATAAAAACGCAAAACAAGCAAAAAAAGCAGAGAAGGTATTTACTTGGAACTCTTCGTAAGCTACATAAGAAATACTGCCAGGAAGGAGGAAAGCTGTCATTCGCTACATTTAAAAGATACAGACCCTTTTATGTACTGCCACCAAAAGCTGAGAAACGTGAAACCTGTGCATGCAAGAAACATGAAAATTTGCAACTGAAAGCTACCCTTCTAAAGTCAATTGGTTTAGTAGCAACAAAAGATCTCGACGATTTATTAGCTATGATTGTTTGCGATACAAAATCTAATGTTTGTGCTTACGGAGAGTGTGAGTTGTGCAAAAATAAACATATTGATTTCACGACTTGTGGAAAGAACTTGAACGCTGAAATTTCTTGGGATGAATGGAATTTAAAATCTCATCAATACAAAGGAAAAATAAATAGCGAAGAGACAAAAATTACAAAAAAAATGGTAAAGGAAAGAAAAATTGGCCCCTTGAAAACTTTACTCGACGCATTTCAAGAAGAATTGCAGAATTTCAAAACCCATTCATACAATATCGTCCATCAGTACAAAGAATACCGTCGGTGTAAGAAAAGACTAGACGAACGTACCATAGCATTACACGTAGACTTCTCTGAAAATTATTCTTATAAATTAAGCACAGAAATTCAAGCAATGCATTTTGGAGCTTCGCGACAACAGATTACTCTGCATACGGGAATCGTGCATACTGCAAAAGGTTATAAATGTTTTGCATCTATTTCCCCTAATAACGAACACGGGCCAGATGCCATTTGGGCTCATCTCTTGCCAGTGCTAAAACTAATAAGAGAAACACTTCCAGGCGTAGACGGGATTCATTTTTATTCTGATGGTCCCACAGTTCAATATAGGCAGAAGAAAAACTTTTACTATTTTGCCAAAATTACAAAGGAGCTTGGGTTCCCTTTCTCGACGTGGAATTTCTTTGAAGCTAACCATGGTAAAGGGGCGGCTGATGGTGTAGGAGGGGCCATAAAGCGACGTTTAGACTCGTTTGTCGCTTATGGCTTCGACATCACGGACGCAAGTACAGCTTTTAAACTCCTCCAAGAATGTGAAACTGAGATAAAAGTTTTTTATATTCCTTATGAAAACATATTAAAAGACTCACCAGATCTTATGCCAGTTCCAAATACGATGAAAATACACCAAATTATCAATAACCCTGACTCGGAAAATACTATTTTATACCGCAATCTAAGTTGTTTTTGCGAAAAAACTAGACCAGGTTTCTGTAATTGTTTTAATGTTAAATCTACAAACTTACTGAAACAAACAACTGTGAAGAAAGTTGCATCTGAAAAGAAGGTGACAGTACTATCAGATATAAGAAATACTGAAGAAAATAGGCAATTTTTTGACTTAACTAAATATACTCTATTCAATATGAAGGAAGTAGAAAATATTTCACCATCTGCCAAAGACATTAAGACAAATCAAAACACACAGAAGAAAAGAAAACTTGTAAACAAAAATCAAAGACCCGCAAAAAAGCGTAAAACTAAACATGAAAGCAGCACAGATGAAGATGCATATTCGTTACATGATTCTTCGGAATGTTACATTTCAGATGATAATGAATATACACTTACTAAACAGACAGAAGAGTTAAGAGAAAATAAATACGAAAGTGAAATTAAACAAAAAAAGACAGAAGGCGAAAAAATGGAACAGTCACTTTATCAAAACACAGATACAAGTAAGAAAGGGACAGACAATGAGGCTATGATAAAACCAAACCCAACTGAACCCGTTATGTTGGCTACAAAGTCTCAGCTGAATTACATAAAAGACTTTGTTAATTCAAATGACTTGGATATATCATTGAAGGCCGAAACGGAAATATGGAGGCTATGTTTTAATGACAGTATAATAGTCAGATACTACCAAAGAGGCTCATGGAAATACTATATTGGATTTATAGAAGACATTAGTGTTGAAAACGGAGAAAGTTATTTTACAATTAACTTTTTGAAAACAGTTAAACATCCGACATTGAAATTTGTTGTTTCGAAAATTAAAGATAGAGACACAGTCACTGAAAATTCAATAGTGAAAAAAATTGAGATCACTCGAAATCCCGAACAGCCCAAAGAATACTTTTTAGCTGCTGATTCCGACTCAATTTATTTTAAGTAAATTTTATGTAGATTTTTAAGTATCATTTGTAATTTTACAACACTCTAAGTACAAATTTTAATTTTATCATCAAATTTTAATTGTAGCAACGTCTCACTACTGAGCACAGGTATCCTTTTTAGAGCAGGGTAATAGGCCTTACATAGTCCCCCACGCTGGCCCAATGCGAATTGGCGAACTTCACACACCGCCGAGAACATTATGGAGAACTCTCAAGTGTGCAGGTTTCCTCACGATGTTTTCCTTCACCGTTGAAGCATGTGATATTAAATTGCTTAAACGCACATATCTCCGAAAAGTCAGAGATGCGTGCCCGGGATCGAACCTACGACCCCCCGAATAGGAGACCACAGTCCTAACCACTAGGCTATCACTGGTGATTTAATTTTATAATACTTTATTTTTAACAAATTTTATAATACTCCTTACTCCTACTCTTACAAACTACACGTTTACAAACAGCGTTTGTAAATGTTTCTTTGTAAACGTTGACGTTTACAAAGAAACGCAAACATTCTTATTTTAGAAAGAATTATACGTTGTCATTCGTTGACTGTGATGTGCATTAGATATTATAAATTGTTTTGTTTTGTTTGCATTTAGAAACTATCTGACGTTACTTGTGTTGTGCACTAAAAGTTAAAATGATTGTGTTTTCATTGCATTTAGAAACTATCTAACGTTACTACAAGTTAAATAAATTTTTTATTTTAAATCCCATTAAATGTAGTTTTTGTCATAATATGTAGATATATGTATACTAACCTTTACATTAATTCTAGTGTGTTACGCATTTCTAGTGTGTTATCGTGTGTTACAATTTCCCGTGTATGATGGTACATTTTTTGTGAGCCCCACCCATATGTAGGCCGATTGTGCTGATTATTACGTCAACCGATTTGTGTTAATCTTGGGAGTGTCACTAAAGATATGACAGTAATCAAAATTCTATATGGTCACCACTAGACGCTATTGAAAAAAAAGACGTGTGGCACTCGGGGATTGCCGCGGTAAAGCTATTGCATAGCATTTTTTATCAACGCCATCTAGCGGTGAGAGGAGTCCCGTGTCAGGTTATTTTCGTTACGGAATTTCTGGATTCGGTCTCCACGCTCAAGGCCCGCGATAGAAGCTATGCAATAGCTTAAAAGTATAGTTAACAACCAACTTTATGTATAGATTCACAGAGTAAGGCGCGAGAATAAGAGACAGTGCTAGGAATCTCTAACAATTCCCCGTAGCTTGTAGCCTGTACCGCTCTAGTCGTGTCACTGTGAATGTAGTGCCGGTATAAAAGTTTTAAGAAAAGAACACGATAGGCCAACCCATATCAACGTCGAGCACCCTTTCACGTGACTTACAGCAAAATCTTGTGTAAGCTAGTAAAGCATCCCCTCTTTGTGTTTGTCTTACTTTCTGCGTACTAAGTATTGTGGGTAACCTATTTACTTAAAAGACGTAGTTTATGGGAAGGGTTTTTATTTTCCTTTCCTTTCCTTTCTTAAGTATTTGAAATGCTTATTTAAAGAAATTATTTTTACGCTAAGCTAATAAAGTATTTGGCTGATAAAGAAAAACATAAAACTAACTAATACCTATATAGGAAATTGAAGATAGAAAGAAAGAAGATTAGTAATTCATGTCCCTAATTTGCGTCCACAGTCGTAATTTAACATAGAATGTACGTCAAAATATGTGTTTATTTTTGAATTTAGTGGTTCATCGGTCCACTAGTAATTGTTAAAAAATAATTATTCGATATTTCATAAATTATAATATTCTGCTAAACAAAAATTAGACCGAGATAGAAAACTATCGTTCCTAGAGAAAAACGAATCAAGCATTTTTTCTAAAGGAAATCTAGAGCAGACCAGAGACAATTAAGAAAATATCCCAAGTAGCACACGGAGGCTGCTTAGCAGCTGAATAACAAATTCCCGTCACGCTTAAAGCTGTATAAAAAAGCTGCATAAGGGCTGTATACGGCCGTATACAGCTCTTATACCTCTTAAATGGGCACAAATTATACAGCCTTAAGTTCAAATAGCTGCTTAAGAGCTGTATAGCAGCAAAATAACAGTGTTATAAAGGGTAACGACAGTACTATGCGCTGAATAACGACTGAGTAAAAGATAACAAGTTACTCTTTATTCAGTTAAAATTACGTCATGTGACACATGACGTAAAAGTGAAGTAGCAAACTTTAATCTAGCAAATTATAACCTTGTAGCTTAAACACAATTTCGTGGAGTGAATTGAATACGTGGCTATATATTCAAAGTTGCCTGATTAGTAAGAAAAATGATTGGGAATGTAATTTTACTGACATTATACATATATGTTACCTAAGAAAATTTAAGTGCGCCACGAAAATATTCGGTTTTTAATTAGTTTCGTGATATAAATAAGCCGTGATGAAAACTTGAATAAACAATTTTTAGTGCTTTGAAAAGAATTATAAGATAAAAAGTTATTATTATGATATACGGAAGTAAAAACTAATGCAATCCATTCCTAATTCATACACAAAACATCATAAAAGTTGAAAAATGAATCAGTATATTTATGTGAGGTTATACAATAAAATGGTGGATTCATGTTATAGTTACAGAGCTGGTGAGCATTTAGGTACTTATATGATTTTAAAAGCCTATAAAAAAGAGTGTTCGTCCGAAAAAAGTAAATAAAAACGGATCTTTATAAGTTTGTCTGGTGAAAGAACTGCGTAATATTAGTACGTAAAGATGAAACCGACAAAATACATCATATACGATCTAGCAAGGATATAGAGAGATTGGTGAATCTAGCCACCACTAAATGAAGTTAGGTTATATTTACTAACAATCGACAACCCTCATAATGCACTAAATGGAATGATTTCGTGGACAACGGAGAAGTAACAAACCCTTCGGAGAAGTAACAAACAACTTGTGTACTCTGGATGTAAACATAAGTCTCAAGAACTTTAATTGCAATAGCAGACTTGGGCCTGGAATACATAATAAAGAACAGCTCGAACCAAATTCATATTGTCGTTGTTACTGAAGCTAACATAAGGGTCATAAACTCAAAATTGTTTCAAAGATGACTACAAGATGTTTTCGCAGCTACTGAATCACCGATGAAGTGATGTCCTCTATGTGCATAAAAGTGTATTGTTCTACAGGTTAACAGTGAATACAAGCTACTCTGAATCAGTTATTGGTGAAATTGTCACAAGTTTCAATTAAGTATAAATTAAGTGTTTGTGCATTGTACTGACCTCTGAATACTAACCAAGTATGTTTCATACAGGAACTTAAACAAATAATCTCTCAATTTTCAGGTAAAAGTAATCTTGTAATTAGTGGTGATATGAATATAAACATAATGTTAAACAATCCCAGTGTAAATTTATACTTATGTTCTATGAGTGAAGTAGGTATTGACTGTGGTATAAGGCAGTATACATGGATAGAACCTAAAGGGGATAGGATAACTAAAAGTTGTATTGATCACATATTCATACGATGTGTGGACAATCCCAGCCAACATAGCTTATGTATACAAACAGCAGTTATAAACAATCCTATAGCAAACCACTATTTTACCAGTTTTATGATTATCCACAACTTGTTACAAACCTGTATAAGTAAGTATTGTACTAAAATAAATCATAAAGAATTGCTAGAAGAATTATATAATGTTGACTGGGGACAGGGGTTATATTGTATGAAAATCCTAATGATGTCATGAAGTTTATTTCCAATAAATATAATTATTTACTAAGCAAATGTCAATATGTGGCTAAAATAAATACAGGGAGAAGGTAGGCATGTTTATGGATAAACAATAAAGCCTTTAAAATGTGTATTAGGAGAGATAAACTATTTAAAATATGGAACGAGGATGAAAGTAATATGGAAAATAGAATTTTGTATGATATATATAGAAATAAAAGAAACAAGTATATTAATTATTTAAAAAATATATTCAAACTCAAATAACAAGTAACTTTAAAACTCACAAAAAGTATAGGAAATTGTGAATAAACTGTGTGGGAAGCTTAGAAAATCCGTAGAAGATATTCTAACTAATAGATTAAAGATTCTGTAAATGAGTTATGGGCTGAGTAGCTATGGCAGAACCTTTCAAACTTATATACAGGATATTTACAAAATACAAATAAGATTATTAAAGGTAATCGTTCCCAACCATGTTAAATTACTGTACAAAGATGATGGAGGGATTGTTTAAATATTGTAATGTTTTCAATCAATCCATCAATTAATCAATTTCTTTATTGCGAATTTGGGTAATATACAGGTGTTTACAAGTAAAATAAATGGACAACCAAACTCTGCTTAAATACAGCATGCAACATCAAAAATTAGCTTAAAATCTATTTCATTACATTACTATTAATTTATTACAATACATTATTATTAATTTATTTAAGTTAGAAGCTTTGTGTTTACATTGCAATATTATTTAAATGTCTAATATAAAATTTCTTATTAAAATGTCAAAAGTTCATAATTAAAATTTTTCCATAAGGTAATCACTGGTTTTATAGTATGTCCTGTCAATCAAAAGTTTAAGCCTTTTTTAAAAAAGTGGTATTTATTGTGTTTCTATAATATGTCTAGGCAAATGGTTATATAAAAGGGGCCCAGTGCAGAAGAAACTCTTAGAAAAATGTGCACAACAACTGGGTGTGGACGCAGTTCAATTAGGTACATGCCTTTTGCTGTGACGATTTTGAAATAAATTCAAGTTACTTTTGACAAATATGACAGTTTCATATATATACAGACATGGCATTGTAAGAATATTATATTGTTTAAAATAGGGTTTACAACTATCAGTCGATTTTAATTTAGATATTGCTCTTAAGCATTTTTTTTGTACCTTTAATACAGCCTCTTTTTAAGTGGAATTACCCAAGAATAAAATACAATATCTCAACAGCGAGGCAACATAGCCATGGTAAACAGTCAGTAACGCTGACACATTTACTGTTTTCCCCAACATATAAAGTGTGTAGGAGAATTGATTTAACTTTGTGCAAATATGACTCAAGTGTTCTTTCCAATTTAGAGTAGAATTAATATTCAGACCTAAGAATTTTGTTACATTGACTTCATTGATAGTTTTCCATTCATAATTTACATCTAAAGCAAATGATGCATTTTCTCTGAGCTTAAAAGTCATTAAGTTCGTTTTGTCTAAGTTAATTATGAGTTGGTTGCGATTCAGCCAGTGTAGATAATAAAATTAAACTGTCAGTCATGTATGAAGAGTGGGAGCATGTGAGCTCACTAACAAAATACAGTAGATCGGAATACTTAAGACAACTTAAAAACTTGCCAATTACAGCAGTACCTCTGGAAAAATGACTTGGGAATACATGCTTCCTTTACTGCTCAATGAACTGCCAGCTGATTTATTATTTATTTATACAATAAGATACAAAATAAAAAGAACTATCACAAACTTTATGATTAAATAAGGGTGATTGTGAAAATAATTTATATATACATATTATATTACATAATTAGAACATAATATTATATATTTAAAGATATTATTTGTTAGAATTAATTTATTTATGTTTTTTTATGTAATTAAAATGTAAAAGTATACTATGCCTGCGCAAAAACCCTGCGTGGTTTATGTGGAGGCTTTCACAAGAACCTTGTAACAATTTCTCCTTTATGTTTGGATAATAAAGATTAAAAAAAGGTATCTTTTTGGCTTTTTATGATCATTTTACTTAACTTCATAAAAAATCTTTTGAAAAAACCTACTTCTTAGCTTGTCCCTGCTCTCTTTCTCTCTTCCCTCCAAAACGCTACTAATGTAGTCTATACTTGGTACCTGTGGTACCTACTTATTAACAATCCACAATTCCAAAATCCCCGCAATTTATGTGAGCAATATCAGGGTTCAGGAGCTTGAACCTAGAGCTCCATGATGTAGTCTATGCTTGATACATACAATATCAATTCGAAACTGACAGTTTAGGTAGGCACTACCCAGCAGCATCAGGATTGAGGAGCCAGGACCTAGTTCTCCTTGATGTAGTCTATGCTTGATACATACAATAACAGTTCGTAATCTATCATGGTGGTAGACGAGGTTCTTGATGTTTCTTAGGGTATAATTATCACTATTAATAACGTCTGCCATGTGTGCTGATCATATAGAAATTTTGCTCGCCAGCTCCCTAACTATTAAACAGCGACGTGAATAGTTAAAACTCTGATATTCTGCCAAAGGCTGTCTAATAGTTCACACGTGCCCCCTTAATAAGTCAGTGTAATAGGAGTTCACAAATACCTTCTTATACAGCATTTGGCTAATTTTATCCACTAAACAGCCTTTATTGCGGTTAAGGCATTAAAAAATGTTAAAGGCTGAATAGAGTCGTAAAAAATATACCTTTATAGCACTCTTAATCAGCCTAAGCTGTTTAAATATCACTGACAGCAAATTATGCAGCTGTAGGATCACCAGTGTACTCTTAAAAGTGTCTTAATACGCTTAGAGGTTCAAATAGGTCTAAAAGTGAATACTTACGCAGCTATCTGTGCTACTTGGGATACTTACCTGAAATGAATTTACACGACCCGTGTGCACCTACACTAACAATGTATAATAGTAACATTCCTTTAATCTCCTATGTTTTATCTCATACGCAATGAATATCAAAAGACATCTATATTATACATTAACAAACAAATTTGATATTTACAAAAATACTTGGCCTTTTTGACTTTCCAAATAACGGTCACGTAAGCAGCGGTTAAAACCAGATTCCACTGGAAAAACACCGCAAGCCAAAGTGATTCCGTCCCCAAGACAGCAGAGATTAAACATTCCCTATGCTTGCCGTTCATCTAATCCCCCTATCTTTATCTTTTATCCGATGGCTACTGTAACACGGCTCCCTCTAGCGATATTTGGGCGAAGATTACATGGAATTTATGACAATGAGGGTGACATTGTTTCTGATTTTTTAGGCCGCCTAAACCAAAACGTTTCTATGCTTCATCATTATTGCCTAGCTTTATCATTATAAACTAGCTGATGCCTGAGACCTCGTCCGCGTGGATTTAGTTTTAGTGGGACTTCTTTGATTTTCCAGAATAAAAATAAGCCTATGTCACTCTTCAGGTCTCCAGATAAATAAAATAAATAGGTCTCCAAATATACCCATGCATAAAATCACGTTGAACCGTAGCTCTGTTGCGGCGTGATTGAAGGACAAACCAACAAACAACAAACACTTTCGCATTTATAATATAAGCAAGGATTGAGTTAAATGAATACAAATACCATAAATGCGAAAGTCTATCGCTGAACAATATTTACACAATGTTTTACAGGAGTAACATTTATTCTATTCTAGATTGAGACGTGAGATACTTTTTATTGAGCAAATCAAAGATTCCATAGCACTTTTAACAAAGGAGGTGGGTTGATAAGGCAACAAAATCCGCCCCTCAGACACTCGAAAAAAAAAGTTCCAGATTTCGACAAATTGTAAATGTATTTATATACTTGAAGATATAAACTTTATTTTAATATAAAGTTTAGGTGATAAAAAAAATAGTAAGTTACAGAAAATATTACCCAAAAAGAGAGTGTTTCTTTTACTTTTCTTACATTTTCATACATTTTAGTCTTTTTTTAAGCTTTGATTTAATATTTTAAAATGAGGCGCTCCATGAACCAAAATAAATTAATACTCATATAAAAGCTTATAAAAAGGAGCATCATTATCAGTTACGTTTACCATGGTTCAAGGAGCGCCTCATTCTAAAATATTAAATCAAAGCTTAAAAAACGACTAAAATGTATGAAAATGTAAGAAAAGTAAAAGAAACACTCTCTTTTTGGGTAATATTTTCTGTAACTTACTATTTTTTTTATCACCTAAACTTTACATTAATATAAAGTTTATATCTTCAAGTATATAAATACATTTACAATTTGTCGGAATCTGAAACTTTTTTTTTCGAGTGTATGAGGGGCGGATTTTGGGCCTTATCAACCCACCTCCTTTAAATCAACATACACGAAGTTGTTGGCATAAGCTAATGTTGTAAAGTACCCTTTTACACATACAAATATGACATAAAAATTCGAAAAAAAACCTGGTTTTAATTTGTATCTTTTTCTTTTTCGTCTTGTAATTATGACGATGATTTTTTTCATTGTTTTAATTCCGCAATTGATTCCGGAACCTTTATAAATTCAAATGCAAACGTGATGTCTGTAACCGGCTTTATATATCAAAAGTAACAGCGTCATTTGAAGCGCTAAAGGCGGGTTATTACCTATACTAGTAAGAAAATACTCTAATAGATCAGTTACGGTCGAGTATGTATAATTAACATTCGTCATTTTACTTCTTGCTGAATGGTCTAAGTTTTAACTGAAAGACAATATAAAATCGATATTGATTTTTTCAGAAAGAAAGTCTTTACTTACGGTTCAATTGAATTCAAGTGAACAGTCAATCATACCTGCAGTCAATAACTTTCAATCTCTATTGTTTTTAACCGACTTCCAAAAAGGAGGAAGTTATCAATTCGGCCGGTATCTTTTTTTTTTTTTTTTCAATGTATATCCACCGATTTCTCCAGGGTTTCTGGACCGATTCACGTGATTTTTTTTTAAAGTGTTATCAGTCTGAACTCTATCTATTATAATTTGTAAAATCTTTCGATTTTACACTATATTTTTTTTATTTATTACTAGCTGATACCCGCGACTTCATACGCGTGGATTGAGGTTTTTAATTCCCGTGGGAACTCTCTTATTTTTTTGGAATAAAAGTAGTCTATGTGCTATTCCAGATTGTAATCTATCTCTGTGCCTTTCAGCCGAATTGGTTCAGTCGTTGCGGCGTGACTGAGTAACAAATATCCATCCATCTATACATACACCCAAACATGTGCAATTATATTAGTAGGAAGTAGGATTTTCCGATCGCGAACCAAACATAAAATGGTTTTAGTCTGTTATTTATTCTTATAGCAATCGTAAAAGTACGACAAAATATATTTTTACGGTGGCTCAATAGAAACTCTGAGTATATTTTCATGGAGAATTTGAATCGTTATCTTTATTATATCCTTATGACATTTTACCGGCGATAGGACGAGAATGTAAAAATTATATAACACCCATGGACGAATTTCGTCAGAAATAACACTAAAAATTTTACTATCCTATTAAACTTTATTTTACAGTAACTTACCAGCAACTTGTGAGTACTAGGTACATTGTGATACTAGTATAAGGTTGCCCTAATGTACTACATTATGATATAGTTCTTGCGATTCACGAGAGCACGTGGCTCATAGTTGTGTGTGTGTCGTATCTATATAGGTGGGAGCGAGAGCTTACTCGCGCCTGACCGCTCCCACCTAGGCTCCTGACAGGCACACACATTTACGCAATGTGCATGTACACAACGTAACCACAAGTAAAGCTCACGCGCCCTCGTGAATTGCAAGAACTATATAATCACAATGTAGTAGGTACAGTAGAGTGAGGATGAGTTTAGCAGACCAATCAGATACGATAATTTTATCACGTCATCTTTCAATTATATCATTGGTCCCTAGCAGACTACGCTTCAGAAGTCAGTCATCGGTCAAACATAAAGAACAAGAATCTGCGTAGAAATAAAACGTGAGTAAATAACAATGCAAATACATAGTAATGCAAAATGCATTAAGCTTTTCAGGAAAATAGTAACAAAAAACACAAACAACGCACAACGGAGCTCTTCTGTACTTTTTATGTGTTCCCAACGAAAGGGAGAGATTTAAGATTTAGGTACAAATTTAATATTGATTTGGGGGAGATAGGCACTTTTAGTCCTCGACTGCCCTTTAACAAAAGTTATAAAAGTTTATACAAACTTTGTATAAAACGTAGGCATTATAAATAATATTACAAGTTACAACCCTTTATAATTATTTAAGATTTAAAAAATACGTCATAAGTCATAACACAAAAACAAAACGTTGTTTAAACAACACAAAATAACTATAACTAAAAAGAAGCTAGGAATAAACTTCTATTTTTAGTTTCATCTAGATGTAGCCGATGAAGTATTTCTGCCTTTGGCTAATTCAATAAAGCTAACCAATTAAGTTTCCTCAAGGTATCTGAGAAGTATTTTGGACTGTACAAAAGTTCACAACCCACTTGCTCCTGAGTTGTTAATCATCTAAATTAAATTCAGGGTCGAAGGATAAAAAATTTTGATAGGTAAAATCTTTGTGTTCTTCAATGATCTTTGCCAAAGACCGAAAACTATTTTTTCATTAAATAAGAATATAAATATTATACCTATCAACCTTTTAGGTCTCAATCTCTGATTTTTTAGGGTTCCGTACCCGAAGGGTATCAAAGGGACCCTATTACTAAGCCTCCGCTGTCCATCGCGTCCGTCCGTCCATCCATCGTCCATCTGCCTGTCTGTCAGCGGGCTGTATTTCATGATCCGTAATAGGTTGAGAGTTGAAATTTTCAGAGAATGTGCATTTCTGTTGCCGCTATAAAAACAAATAATAAAAATAAAAATAAATTTAAAATTAAAGAACACGTTTCTAGTATGGTGTTCTTTTCGGCGTTTTTTGGTACGGAACCCTTTGAATGCGAGTCCGACTCGCATTTGACTGGTTATCTATTTTCAATTTAACGTTAATAGATACCTAGTCATAAATCGAAATTTCTACTTCTTTATCATAAAAATTGTGTACTTATATCAAACGTACTTACGAACATCTAAACTCATCTTGCGGGAAACTCGTTCATTCTTCTCGTTCATTCTTCTCGTTCATTATTATAATACGAGTCGTTTAATTCGGAGAATATTATAGCGCCACATTTATTTCTCGGCAGTTGACTGGGAATATTTTATTATCACTTTATGATGAGCTTTTGAGGCAGCTTTTTTACTCAAAGTTTTGAATATTAGGAGCGTGTAAACAAACTAATATTTCGTGTATTTTAAACAGATAACAACTTCACTTGGAAGGACGTCACTCCGGTTACACGACACGTGGCAAGTAAAATCACGATGAAAAATTATGGGCATAGAAAATTCTTTTCTGCATTAAACTTTCTTGTGACAATACAACTCATTATTTTAGTATTTTTTTAGGACCGGTAGATTTAAGTGGCTGTTCTCAAGCGTCGTTAGTTTACAATCTGACTATACAACGTGTATTGAAACTCCGAAATAATACTGAAGGAGGTGAACGTGTTCATGAAACTGAACAACTTTCCCCAAGAAACATAGGAAGAAATGTGAAAAAAAAAAATGTGGACCTCCCATACAAAATTGACGATCAGCTGATTGATTTACTATGGGAGGTAAAATTTTTTTTCATATTTCGACCTATGTACCTTGGGGAAAGTTGTTCAGTTTCATGAGCACATTCCCCTCCTTCAGTATTATTTCGGAGTTTCAATACACGTTGTATAGATTCGAATTATTATACACAACAAAAGCATCAGGTATCTTGTTAAGTCAATCGTTACCAGAGGGGTTAACTCCAGGTGGCTTTCTGAAACGTGTGTATTCAACTGGCAAGGAGCAAGAAAACTATTCCAATTTATTTTGATTATTTCCAAGCGCAGACAGACTTCACGGCTAAGTTTCTTATCTACTCTCTTATACGATCATGCGTTAGGTTAGATACCAATCTATTGCTCCTTGCTTTGTTTTTGTTTGAGCAACGGAACATCTTGGATTATCGCTTAACTACTTAGGAAAAGATTTTAGGTATCGATTCTTCTTGCACCAATGAGTTAAGATATATGGATTTCATACTCACATGTATTTATGCGTTGTTTGTCTACTCGTACAAAAGTAGTTAACAACTACGATCAAAAATATCTTCTCAAAACCTTTTTTTCTGATTGCTTGCTCTTGCTAATCACAGCTTGAAGGTGTATACTGCATTTTACATCAAATCTGGTTAGATAAGATAAAAGCTGTCAAATGAATACCTCTTTACACGATCGCTCGGCAGTTCACTATTCTTTGAACGCCATAAAAATATTTTTCCAACAAAAATGGCAAAACATTTTCCGTCTAATTAAAACTACTTAAACACTTATTTTTATTGTATAAAGCTAAAATGTTACGCTCTAGGTACGGAGAGTGACGAGAATCATAATTGCAAATTTATTTTTAAAAGCTTCGTCTTTATGAAAAGAGAAATTATTTTGCTATTTTTTTTGGATTAAGTATATTTTGATAGGTGATTACGACAATAGACTGAAATATTTTATCGTTGGAAATATATTACAATTTTAAATACTCATGCCTGTTTTCACCAACATTAACTTTTACGGGCTACTTAAAAGTTAAGTTGGGAGACGCTTTCTGTCATTTTTGTTTTCACGAATCTTAGCTGGAAAGGACACTGGGTAAGGGGTTGTATTTAGGGTCAACCTACGTCTACCTATGTGAAGAGACTCCTACTTATGGGGTCATATATGTATAGGGTTGGTGAAAACGGGCATCATACCTTCTATCCTGAATAATATAATATGTGACATTTTTAGGATGGCAGACTATAATATTCTATTAAGCTATTCTATATATAGCTAATATATATATATAGCTATGATATACAATATACATAGCTAATTCCTTTGAGTATTAACTAAACCAATATTGCCATTGCTGTAAACAATCTCAAACAAACACACTTTTGCATTTATAATTATGTCTAGAAGATGCCCGTGACCTCGTCCGAGTGGATTAAGGTTTTTTGACTCTTTGATTTTTCGGGATAAAAAGTAGCCTATGTGTTAATCTAGTATAATCTGTCCCCATTTCAAATTTCAGCCAAATCCGTCCAGTATTTTTTGCGCTTCGATCATAGAAAAATAAGTTTTTGCGTGAAAGAGTAACAAACACACACACACACATACACACACACAAACATTCGCCTTTATTATATTAGTGTGATGTGATTAAAAAGAAAATAAGGATAATAAGAATATTATGTATTAGATCATTATATTCTGAATATAATTCTTTTTTCTTCAAACAGATACGTTATGATATAATACGACCCCTATATATTCTTAGGATTTAGGCCTATTGTATTATTGTATCATATTTATTTTCTATAGGCTTTTATTTGGCAGCAGGGGGTTTTGTAAAACAGATTTATTTGCTTTTAGCGGAGATGGGAAAATAAGCTTGCTGTTAGCTTCTATCCAACCATGCAATAGTGTACTTTAAGACTTAAAATAACCGTACACTTCTTTCTTGTTGTGTGTGTTTTCTTTTCTGGAAATCCTAGAAGCAATCAGACGCAAAAACAAGACAAACGAAATCGTTGAGACTCCGCCTGACGCAGTGTTGAGCTTCTTTTTCTTTGTCAACCGATAGACATCCACATGTGGACAAAGGTCTCCTGATTGGACTTCCACAGGCTCTTGCCTTGCGGTGTTGAGCACTGTGGTCTTTTATGTGGAAGGTGCCGGGACAATATGGCTTGATGAGAGGTTTTAAGCCCAATAGCGTGTAGTAACTAACTAGAGGTAGATATTGGTATTTTGAAAAACACTGTCATATCCCTTCAAGTTACCAGCTATCATCTTTGACTACATCGTCTCAATGCGATCGGAGTCAAGAACTAACTTGTGATCGAATAAAAAAAGAAATAGCGGAGGCTTCTAGTGTCGAAGGTTAAGATCCTCTTTCGGTCACTGAGCCAGTGGAGAAAAAATTTAGTATAGTCACAAAAACATATTATTGTTCGGAAATCCGCTTACTATCATTTTTGTCAAAGTCCTACAATCATACTCTGTCCGGATGTTATATACGTAATAATATGTTCTATATTAATTTGAATTATTTAATTTAGAAGTCTTTAATTTTCCGAGATAAAAATATGTAGCCAGTGTGCTTATACCTACATCGTAATAATCAAAATAGCACATAGGCTTTTTTAATGAAATTTGACAATGTATTGCATTAAAATTCGAACGAGTGACAAACATCAATTCATCCTCGCATTCATAATATGAGTAGGATTCTAAACCGACACTTTTATAAGGCTGCTAGATTTAATACGGAGTCAGAACTTGCATATTTTTTGTTTCTTTTGCCATTCTCTTTGAATATAAATGTTTTATCTGAGAACCACAACATGCAAACGAGGTGTCACAATAGATTCTAGAGCGGTTCGACTGTGAAATCGATTGAAACGTGCACTGGTTCAGAGAGACTAGATGAATGGGAAATTTCATTTATATACCTTGTCTATTCCACAATTTTCATTTGTTTTTATCTGTGATAGGTATGCTTTGATTATTTTTTATAGGTTCAATGAATAAAACTAATTGAGGGCCCGAAGTCTTTTACAAGCATAATGTTGATATTTTGGCAGATTTTCAATACAAAAACAGTCATAATTTTCAAAATGCTCGGAAGACTTATTAACCGACTTCCAAAAAAGAAGGAGGTTCTCATTTCATCGGATTTTTTTAAATGTGTGTTCCCAGATTACTCGGAGACGCCTTGACCGATTTGGAATTTTTTTTTATTGTTTGAAAGGGAATACTTCCCAGGTGGTCCCATTGTCATCAGGTTAGGATTTGATGATGGGATCCTAGAGAAATCGAGGAAACTCTTCAAATTTTATAGGCACAATTGATATACTTCGTAGTGGCGTATTTTAACTTTCAAAAGACTGAACAGGAATGTGACATATTATAAACTAGCTGAAACCCGCTAACTTTGATATTACGAGATAAAAATTTGCAATGCCAATGCATCTTGACGATGTGCACTGGAAACTATCTCCTTGCCACATTTCATTGAATCGAATCGCAAAGGCGTGAAAATGTTACAAACATACTGACAGATCTATTTATTAGTATGGACATCAAACATGGGCCTACAATATTTCAACCCCATCCTGACCACAATCCAAGCAAGGGCCTGGTCTAAACTAAATCGACCCTTAATCACATTAACATCCAACGCAATAGATCTTACGGAATGCCGACAAGCGAAAAAACAAAAACAACAATAAAAGTCCTTACTTCGTGAACATAATTTGGTTGGGTATTATCCGTTTTGGCAATGACTTGGAATTTGTTGGCACTATAATACGGATGCCTGTGTTGTATGTGTCTAAAAGCCAAAAGCGCATAAAATAGGCTTTTTTGTATTAAACGCTTACCAGAATGTACTTATTTCACTTCCAAACATTCCAAATGTTAGCGACCGGTAGAGGCGGGCGGCGGGGGAGGCGGAATCCGCGCCGCTACCAGCGCCGCGCGACATGGTTGTTCAGAGCCAGCGCTCGGAGAGATCGGATATACTTAGATACGCTATGTTTAAAAACACGTTTTCTCATTCTGAGTTCTTGAAATTAAATTGTTATTTATATAACCAGTGTCTAAATATTAAAGTCGAATACTATTCATATTATATCAAGATGTTTCATTCGGATGACTTCAGCTGAATCCTCAGCCGATGACCTGGAGCCATTTATCCTGAGGTTCTAATACTTCAGAAGCGGGACGAACTTCAAGGAAAACTGGTAATGGTAAAAACAAAATGGTATGTACAAATTGTGTATTTTATTCATGGACCCGTTTAACATAATTATCTTTTTTTTTTGTTCTTTTGTTTGCATTGCATAGATACCTACCATACGCAATATACGCGTAATTCATATTAAGCAAAGATCATCGTATTCTTTGATATTAAGTATATGTAATAAAACGCCCAGCTGCTCGATAGTGACTATTGTAAGGATACGTCCAAATTCCTGCCAAAATGAATCGTAGAGCGGAACGACAACGTCGCATTAATTAGGTACCTTAGCGAGCGTTCGACGGAATACGCCGGCCACCGAGGCTCAAGCCTAAGACATTCCCCGTGACGCAGGCGCATAGAATAAAGTAATAAATAATAATTATTAAAACACGGGCGCAAGTCGTGCGTAGGTACTTTTGCCTACTGCGATGCGATGTTTTTATTTTTAATTAAGATACGAATACTAAGTATCACTACTCTGTGGTTACAATAATTACAATGACAAAATAAGTAAGTAGTAGGTATAAGTGTAAAGCAAAATTGTTGTTAAAATGAAGGATTAATATTCAATTTTCTGTTAAAGAGGATTGTTTTTTCAAGTTACTAAATGCGAGTTCGATTCTCGCTACGAATCCAATATATTAGACGATCAGTTATATTGAATGTGGATTAAATTTTTAGCTAAATCGTCAATAACAATGGTCGCTTCTACAAAAGAGAATGCCAAGAAGTTTGAGTGTTGTACTGACCAACCAATTACTACAGAATCTCATCATGTATGACAAAATATCACTTTGATTATGTCAAAACGTCTAATGGTCAATATAAAGACTTATCTTACAATTTTAACTACCTGACTATACCCATCATATAACCGTCCACAGTCTGGTAAAACCAATACTATACTCCATTACGTAGCTCATAAAAAAAAAAAAAAAAAACAATAAAATGGGTATTAATGTGAATGTCAAAAAAAAAAAAAATAATAATAATAATAAATAAAAATGTCTCAATTATCTGACAGTGATACAAGTGTGATAAATGATTTAACAATCAGAGTATATTCGTCAGGTTGTTAGAGAAGAACTTCACTTTCTTTTAAGCAAACATTATATATATATATGTCAGTTTGGTCGAAACTTGAAGGATACCCCTGATCAACTTACTCAAGTTACAAATTCCATATTCTTTATGGATTAGCAACACGAAGATTTAAAGAAAGGACTTCAATTTAAGTTCAAGAGCATTAACATGTTAGAAACCGAATATAAAATTTTATAGTACACTAGCTTTTTCCCGCGACTTCGCTCACGTTGAGTTCGATTTTTCAAACCCCTATTTTATGCCTTTAGGGGTTGAATTTTCAAAAATCCTTTCTTAGCGGACACCTATGTTATAATAGCTATCTGCATGCAAAATTTCAGCCTGATTCGTCCAGTGGTTTGAGCTGTGCGTTGATAGATCAGTCAGTCAGTCAGTCAGTCAGTCAGTCAGTCAGTCAGTCAGTCAGTCAGTCAGTCACGTTTGCCTTTTATATATTTAGATTTGTCTTACGAAGTTACGGGCGATTTAGTTGTGGTTACGTTGTATACATGCATATTGCGTGAGTGTCTGAGCCTGTTGGGAGCCTAGGTGGAAGCGGTCAGGCGCGAGCGGGGTCGCTCGCATTTATACAGATACGACGCGCACACGACCATGAGCCGCGCGCCGTCGTAAGTTACAAGAATTATACAAATAAACTTCAATTCAATCAGAACAAAACCACGAGTAAATAACATTGAAATACAGTGTGTTCCAGAGCATCGGAATGAAAGTTTATTATCGATGGTTAACCAGATAGCAAACACAATTAAATATAATCTTAAAGAATCTGACGTGTAATCTGTGTGAGAATAAGTATGACATTGTAAGAATTAAATTGACTGATTGTTGCCGTCATTATTAGAATCAATCGACATTATATATTAGATGAATTTGTAAATATGTGCATGCCGATTATTAGGCAAAACATTGTTCTCATTCATAACCAATTGTTAACACCTGTATGTCACATGTTTTATGCAAATAAATTGAATTGAATTGTTCACTTGTGTACAAGAACGGCGAGTTCGGTTATTCAAGAGTTTGAGTTTTCGGCAGCAGCGAGTAATTCTAATAGAAACGCTGAGTATAGTGGAGATAAGTTGAATACAAGCTATATCGGATTAGGTGGAGACCTTAAACAAATCTATATTGCAGAACGTTCTGCATGCAGCTCGTCTGAAGGCTAAGAAACTAAAATATAAATAGATTTGTGTGGGTTAAATGAGGATTTGTATACATACACAAAAATGAATCCTCTGACCATATAAGGAATTTTTAATATCTATAAGGAATAAGGACTCTTTAAATAATCTTAATAATACATTTAAGTATTTTACTGCATAATAATTTTATTAATTTTAAAGTTTAAAAATTTAAGACGAATAAGTGTTATAATCAGAATGTTAGAGGACTTCGTTCATGCACTAACGAGACCTATCGTAACCTATCTCAACAGTGAATTTGACATTATAATATTAACTGAGTCATAGTTTAATGATAGTATTTTACACAGAGAAATTTTTGATAGTCGTTACCATGTTGGCAGACGTGATAACGGGGTTAGCTGTGATAGTTTTGGATATGTGATGGAATGCTTAGTGGGTGGAGTATATGCATATCTGTGTGCGAATCGACACATACTTAGATGCATTTTTCAATATCACTTTACTTGACAATTTCTTGAGAACATTAACAAAATATTCAATAATAATAATTGTGCTACACTAATTAATAATTTAATTTAAGTAGAATATTTGGTCTTCTTGTGATAACGCGGTTGACGCCTTAATTATATTACTGGTGCATTGATAAGCTCTATTATTGATTAATGATTTAAACAATATAATTTAGTATATAATCACAGAACCAAAATTCCTGATTAAGTTTCAACAAATAAGGGAATTATGGTAAGTGAATGCTTTAATTATTTAAGAAAGATTGATAAATATCATCCTCCATTGGAAATTATAATATCTCAATTGACTGTAAAAGGGTCATTTATCTCTTTCTAAACTGTAATTCCTGGATAGATGAAGTTAGTGGTTGTGAGAATGTTGATGCCATGGCGTCTAAATTTTATAATATCTTGTGCGATATGGTTCGACCCATATGTCTTTGAATAGGTCTAAAAGTAGGTCTTATCCTGTGTAGTTTCCCTCAGTGAATCGAGCTTCTAGAATTGAAACATGGGCATCGCGCAAAAGTGACAAGATATAAGGATCCGTGGGATTGCGAGGGTTAATAGTGCTATGTTACAGTGAACACATTTATACAATGAGAAACAGAAAAAGGAAGCAACCCAAAGAATTTTAAAGGGCAGCTGTTACCATATACCCCAATATTTGTGATGAAGTGTGCCTGGCCGATATGACTGTCTCTTGCGTTGATTTTTAATTTGTCTTTAAAAGATGGCCATTTTACCGACACTTTAATAGTCTAGTCTTTAAAGTTATGTTTACACAGTAATACTTAACGTGTAGACACAGTCTAAGTCTGGCAAGGGGAAACAAGTGAAAAATTATCACCCAATATTTATTTTGTCTACCGTGGCGAAGGTCTTCGAATCGCTAGTGTATCAGCGCATGTAGGGCCATCTGAATGTATATATTAGTAGAAAGCAATATGGATTTATGAGTGACTGCTCGACTAGCAATCTAGCAATCTGCTACCTCGTACTACAAATGTAACAGAATGTATTGATAACGGGAAACAAATCGATGACGTGTGTACCGACTTTTAAAAGGCCTTTGGCAAGGTCAATCATAGTGTCTTTCTAAGTGAATTGCAAGCGCACGGAGTGTCACATAACTTGTTAATGCGGTCTAAATCACATCTTGCGAATAGTAGGTCTGGAGTAGTCATGAATGGATACCAATCTATGGCTCAATTGGGAGTGCCCCATCGATCCAATTTGGGTCTTCTCTTCTTATAATGTCTACACTGGCGAAATCTTTTATAATAGTAATATAAGCGTTGTTGCGGATGATTTAAAACTGACACGTATTATTAAGGACAATAAAGATGTTCAATTATTACGGTATGATTTATACAGATTGAATGAATGGTGTAAAATAAATAAAATGTACCCTGGCGTTCACTCGCACATTGGATGGGATATTAGATAGGATGTGTGTGCATGGATGACAATCGACTGCCCGAAGTTGATGCAATTCGTGATCTAGGTAATACGTTGGACAATAAACTGGGTCTTATTCCCCACAGAGCTAAAGCTTTGGGCCTTGCAAATAAATCACTTGGATTTGTTCTTAGGTGTTCAAAGTGTTTTAATATAATTAAGCTTTTCGATTGCTGTGTGCGTGCCAGACTGGAATATTGCGCTTTGATCTGGTCTCCGTTCACTGAAGTCCACATTAAAAGAATTGAGAGAGTGTAGTAACGATTTTTGCGCCAGTTGTCAACTATTTCAGAAAAATCTGGATGAATATAATATAAAAAAAAAAAAAAAAAAGACCTACCCTTTCCAAGAAACATATCCTTGAGGATAGAAGACTGATATTGTCATTAACGTTTTGTTTAAATTGTTTAAGAGTCAAGTTGATTGTTCCGAGTTGCTTTAATATATATATAGCTACTCGTGCTGATTCACTGACTCACTGACTCATTGATCACCTCTCCTGTAAAATTTTGTATGGAAAAATTTTTTTTTACTCACGGTTTCGTATAGAGGGCAAAAATTCATTCGGAACAAAAATATGGAGAGAGCTGATGATTGAGGATTTCGGAGACGGGTGAGGAGCACCGGCCAGGATATAGAAGATAGGTGGGGGGTGTTCAACCAAATGTCACTCGAAACCTCATCCAATTGGCAGAAAGCCAAAAAAAAACTCCAAAATGGCGGATTCAAGATGGCGGCCATACAAATTTCATCAGTGTCTATCTCGGAGACTATAAAAGATGGAAGAGTGGTTTCTTGGAAAAAGATGATCAGGACCCGAAGGTCTACTTGATGAATAGAAAAAAAATTCAAGATGGCGGATTATATATTTTTCCATACAAAATATATGAAGACTTTGAAAGGGTTCCTTTTCAAAATTTTTGACGCTTTCGTATAGAGGACAAAAATTCATTCGGAGAAAAAATATGGAGAGAGCTGATGGTTGAGGATTTTGGAGACAGGTGAGGAGCACGGTCAGGGTATGGAAGATAGGTGGGAAGTGTTCAAACAAAAGTCACTCGAAATCTCATCCAATTGGCAGGGAGGTGAAAAAAAATTCAAAATGGCGGATCCAAAATGGCGGCCATACAAATTTCGCCGGTGTCTATCTCGGAGACTATGAAAGATGGAAGAGTGGTTTCTTTGAAAAAGATGATCAGGACCCGATGGTCTACGTGATGAATAGAAAAAAATTCAAAATGGCGGATTTTTTTTTTTCATATAAAATGTATGCAAGACTGATACGTTTCTTTCCGCTGATGGTCCGTATAGAGGACAAAAAATTATTTAGATGAAAAATGTGGAGGGAGCTGATGATTGAGGATTTCGGAGACGGGTGAGGAGCTCGGCCAGGGTATCGAAGGTAGGTGGGGAGTGTTCAAACAAAAGTTTCTCTAAACTTCATCCAATTGGCAGGGAGCTGAAAAAAAATTCAAAATGGTGGATTCAAGATGGCGGCCATACAAATTTCGTCGGTGTCTATCGCGGAGTCTACAAAAGATGGAAGAGTGTTTTTTTGGAAAAAGATAATTAGAATATGAAGGTCTACTTGATGAATAGAAAAAAATTCAAGATGGCAGAATTTATTATTTTTGATACAAAATATATGCAAGACTCTTTTTCAAAATTTCTGATGGTTTTGTGTAGAGGACAAAAATTAATTCGAAGGAAAAATATGGAGTGAGCTGATGATTGAAGATTTCGGAAACGGGTGAGGAGAACGGCCAGGATATTGAAGATAGGTGGGGGGGGTGTTCAAACAAAAGTCCCTCAAAACCTTATCCAATTGGCAGAAAGCCGAAAAAAAACTCCAAAATGGCGGATTCAAAATGCCGGCCATACAAATTTCGTCGGTGTCTATCTCGGAGCCTATAAAAGATGGAAAAGTGGTTTCGTGGAAAAAGATGATCCAGACCCGAAGATCTACTTGATGAATAGAAAAAAAATTCAAGATGGCGGAATTTATTTTTCTATTCATTCAAAATATATGCTAGACCTTTATGTCTTTGATACGGTTCCTTTTCAAAATTTCTGGAGGATTAATTTTAGAATGGTATCTAGCCACTGCCGAAGCCTCCCACCTGACCAGGAATAATTTAGAAATGATAAATTTCCAAATTGCCCTGCTGGGGATCGAAACGGGGACTTCCCATTTATAAGACCACAGCGCTAAACACTGCGCCTGGATGCGTTCCCACAAGACCAGACCACAAACAATTTCGAAATGATAAATTCACAAATTGCCCCGCCGGGGTTCGAGCCCGGGATTTTCTACTTATAAGATCACAGTGCTCGCCACTGCGCGAGGGAGTCTCCATCAGACCAGACCAGAAACTATTTAGAAATGATAATTTCAAAATTGCCCTGCCAGGGATAGAACCCAGGACCTCCCAGTTATAAGACCACAGCGCTCATCACTGCACTGGGAGCGAGACCAAACAAGAAATAATTTAGAAAGAGCGTGAAAAAAGTTTTCAGACGAAAAATTTCAATAATTCAAGAAATCAAGATTTCACTATGTTAAAAGTGATAATATTACATTTTGTAAAGTTGTATAATGATACTTATGATTACTTTCCCATATTCTATGAACTCCCCGTATCCTTTTTCATATCTCTCTCTCGGTATTTGATGGTATTGATGGTATGATGGTATTTGGTAACATGTTTTTAGACTACTGTCTACCAGACCAAATATGGGCGGGTGGCGTAAAATTGAATAATTCTTCTTAATTTGAAGTACCTACTCATTTTTAGGTAAGTATAATTAATTATTAAACGTGAAAATTGCGTTAAACTTGAAAACGGCCCAAGAAATACAAATTAATTTATTTTCAAAAGTTTAGAAATTAGCTGCGCGCTGTCAAATCCAAACTACATCCATAAGATTAGAATCTAGAACCTAGGTTCTGAAATTGGTATCGTGCAAAGAACAAAATGTATTCGTTCGTAACTGGATTCGTAGGAACTAGGAAGACAAAATATTCTTTGCACGAAACTGGCTACGAAGCATTGGTCACCAAATTTAAATGAAAATAACTTGATGATACGTCCTTTTAAATAAAAATAAAAAAAATTTGAAATCGGTCCAGATTTGCCGGTGGTATGGAGTAACATTGAAAAAAAAAAACAATAAAAAAAAATACGCGTTGAATTGTAAACCTCCTCCTGTTTTGAAGTCGTTAAAAAGAACGAAGAAGTTGTTTTGAAGAAGTTAAAAATTTAAACTGTCTTTTTGGAACGAAAATTAAATCGATATAAAAATAAAATAGTCCAGTTAAAAATTCCCAAATTTAAATTTTTAAATTCCATCATATTTAAAACATGTGTCATTTAAAATTAATGCCCGTCAATCAAGAAGGTCCAAGAAAGAAATCACAGCAGCAAGTCCAGTGTTAATAATCGATAAAAGATAAAAGTCAGTGAGCCAAATAAAAAAGATACATTAAAAAAACTTAATTTATACTAATGCACATGTAAAAAACCTCGCAACTAAAATAAGTGGGGAAAAGATTTTTAGCAGCGCTTAGCGCTGTAGCGCTGTAAGATGTTATGACTATATTTTTCTTTTTATGGATTAAGCACTACAGCGACAATTTAATATAATTCATAGAATAAAAAATGTTAGGATGATTTCCGATGACAAATAAATGTCTATTTATTATTTTTTTGGTAATAATAAAAACGGTTTTAAATTCTAACAATTGTAATAAAAGGTATAAAATATGCTGAGAATTATGGTATATTTACGTCCAATGTTTATTAGTTCTTAGACTAATTTGGATGATGTTCTTTTGTTTAAATCCATGGTAAAAAAAACAAAAGGCGGTAAAATTTTCTTTCTGCGTCGTATTTCTTCTACGTAGAGTGTTAATGATTATTTATTGTTCTGAAGATATTTTTAGTGATAATTATCAATCTCAAGTACTTATTGAATTACATATTTCAGTCCGGTAATTATTTAGTAGGTATTAAACTACTTTTAAGTGTTGTAGCTGATTTCGTGGTAAGTGACAAAATTTTATTACTGAGATATAATGATGTCTTCTCTTCGTACCATGAAAATTAAGGAAGCTGCTAATCTCGATGCACCTACTCGAGAAGTTCTCTTATATAATATTCCCGGTGACGGGAACTGTATGTTTTCAGCACTGTCTTTTCATGTATACGGTCATATAAACCAATCTCAGGCAATACGATCGCGTATAGTTAAAAAGATTGTATCGAATTGGGATCGATATGGCATGTTTACCATGCGTCGTGACGGGAGCCCGTATGCGTCGGCTGAAGAATATTGCAATGAAATGATGCAAAACGGATGTTACGGCACTACCACCGAATTGATGATGGCAGGAGAAATATTTACAGATTATATGTTTAAACTGTACATAGAAGGTGTTTATGCACAAGTATTTGGCACAGGAACAATAGAAAAAATGATCAGTTTTACTGGGCACCTTACGAGCGGTCATTTTGATGTTTTAATCGAAAAGAATGTTAATCAGCCTCCTTCACCGAATAGGAATTCTAATGACCTGTATTCGCCCAGTATTAACTTAGTTCCGATTACTGTAGATAATGAGTACTATTCGCCCAGCGGTGGGCAAATCAACGAGCCCAAATCTTTAACCTTTACGGAGTCACAGTCCAATAGTTTAAATTTGAATAGTAATACATTAAGGAATGAATTATTATTAAAGAATAGAGAATGTTCTTTGCCAAATATTAAGCAAATATTGATAAATGAGAGTGAATCTCTAACTTTCACGGAGTCGCAACCCTATTGTTTAAATGTAAATAATAATAGATCTGGCGGTGTCCCATTAGTCACCATTGCTAACGAAGAACGTTTTTTGCCAAGCGATGGACAAATACTGACAAATGTAGTTGAATCTCCAAGTTTTACAGAGTTACAGCCCTGTAGTATAAAACATAACCTTCGTTCATGTAAAGTAGTATTACAGCGATTACCTGTTGATAACCCATACGTAACAAAACTGTTACAAAATATAGCTAAATCTCCAACTTTTACAGAGTCACAGCCCTGTAGTATAAAACATGAACTTCGTCCATTTAAAGTAGTATTAGAGCGATTGCCTATTGATAACCCATACGTTTCCGAACTATTACAAAAAAAAACTAATAGAAAAGAAATATATCAACAATACTATAAAGGCTCACGTGGTAGGCCAAAAAAACAAATAATTGCAGTTGAAAAAAAACGTAAGCATTTGGAAGCTGTTCTACGTCACCAGAAACGTAAGCCACAATCTAACAGGAAAGCTGTGCATCGGTATACAGCTGCACACCCCGAAGTGCACCAAGACGCCGTCCAACGGTATACCGCTGTACACCCGGAAGTGAACCAAGACGCCGTCAAACGGTATACCGCTGCACACCCCGAAGTGCACCAAGAGGCCGTGCAAGTATATACCGCTGCGCATCCTGAAATAAATAGACAGGCTGCGTTAAGATACCAACGCTTGCATCCTCAAGTACATCGTGAATGTGTTAGTAGATATTCTAAAACACATCGAGATGAAATACGTGAAATCAGAAATATTCCTTCAGAAATACGCGGGTTGGGTTTAACCGGTGCGTTGAAAGGCAACGATTTAGACAAAATAAATCCAATTCGTTTAAAACATTCTCTTCTGAGTGACGAAACTTATAAATGTATTCACTGCGGCGCAAGACTTTTTAATGAAGAAAAGACTCGCACAATGTGGTGCTGCGGACAGGGTAAATATAACGTCGACCCACTTGGACCACTAAATGCTCAGTTTTACGCAAACCAACATTTTTTAAAAAACGCTAGAGCTTATAATAATCTGTTCAGTTTTTCAGCGCTAGGTACAACTCACGGCTTTCAAAGACCGCCTGCGGGTCACGGTCCTAACTTAGTCAAAGTTCAAGGGCGTATTTACCATCGCGTTTTTGATTTGGCTTATAATGGTAGTACAAATAATACAGCATTATATATACACGATGGCGAAGAACACCAAAGATTAGGAACCCAACAAAATTTGTGCCCCAATCTTATCAAGGAGATTTACGCGTACTTAAAAAATACTAATCCCTTAATAAAGGATTTACACTTATTAAATAATCACCCGAGTACAGAAGCTCGATTAATTTTTCAAAATACAAGTCGACGTACTCATGGACCGATACTAGGAGATAGACCGGTATCGAATGAGCTTGCAGGTTTAATTGAAACTTCAAACCAACATCACCCGCGAGCTGTAGTAATTTGGAAAATTGGCGAAGCAAAACCACACACAGTACACTATTTACACCCCGCGTATGAAGCATTTCAATATCCTTTACTGTTTCCTAAAGCTCCCGAAAGATATTCCATTGGTATTAAAGATAAAGCAGGCAATAAACTAAGTCAAGTAAAATACTATCGATGCCAACTCTTATCTGAAGAGCGGTTTGCGATTTTACGACGCCTTTCGCAAGAATATTTTGTTGATATGTGGTGCCGCACTGAAGAAGAGCGTTTACAGTATTTCAAAGGAATTCAAAACGAACTAAGAATTGCAACCCGACGTGAAATCGACGAAACGATTGAGGGCGAAGGCATCCGACCCGGTAAAATATATTTACCGGCGAGTCTAACGAATAGCCCGCGCTATATGCAAATCAAGTACCACGACGCTATGGCCATTGTTGCACGATTAGGAAAACCAAGCTTTTTCCTCACTGTCACATGTAATCCGAAATGGCCTGAAATAACAGAAAGTTTATATCCCGGCCAACAACCAACAGATCGCCCAGATTTGTGTGTGAGAGTATTTCAACTAAAGTTGTCAATACTGTTGAAAAAAATTAGATCTAAAGACTTCTTTGGTACCATTGTATCAATTCTACATGTTATAGAATTTCAAAAAAGAGGTTTACCTCACGCACACATTACGTTCCGCGTAGAAGGAGGAGGTCCCGTCGATAGTATGGATATTGATAAATTTATTCAAGCAACCATACCTCCACCGGAACAGGAAAGACTGAGAAAATTGGTTTTGCAACACATGGTGCACGGCCCATGTGGTACTGAAAGGTCACCCTGCTATGATCAAGCTGCTGGGAAATGTTCAAAAAATTTTCCTAAAAGTTACACTGAAGTGACGTATACGGATGAACGAGGCTCAGTACATTACAAACGTCCAATTGGCGACCAACCGGCAATTC
Organism: Hipparchia sbordonii; assembly: GCA_038048805.1. NCBI lineage: Eukaryota > Metazoa > Arthropoda > Insecta > Lepidoptera > Nymphalidae > Hipparchia > Hipparchia sbordonii. The sequence goes on from CM076103.1 coordinate 13,017,356, forward strand.
GTGAACGCAATCAAACTTCAGTCACTAACAGGTGGATTGTGCCATACAACCCAGCGATACTACTGTTAATGGAATGTCATTGCAATTTGGAAATTGCATCCACCTCCAAAGTGGTTAAGTACCTTTACAAGTACCTGCACAAAGGTCCCGATCACGCAAAAGCGGGTGTGACAGAAGAAGTATTCGACGAAATTGAACACTACGCTCAATATCGATATGTGAGCGCCTCTGATGCAATGTGGCGTCTATTAGAGTTTGACATTAGCTGCAGATATCCAACTGTTATTGCATTGCCGGTACATTTACCCGACGGAGACGCGATAATTTTCCGTACCGGAACCGAGGCGCAAGCATCAGAAAATTATATGTCGAAATTGAAAATTTACATGACAAGGCCTTCAGATCCTGAGTTGGATGAATGTACTTATATAACGTTTTATGAAAGGTACAACGTCGCAACTCAAGTCCGGCCTAATCCTACTGTAAAAGTGTTGGCTCACGAATCTGGAAAATATTTTATTACAAAAAGAGTACGAGGCGAGATCGTGGCTCGGATTGTCTTTATTTCTCCTACACTTGGTGAACTTTATTTCCTGCGAATGTTAGTCATGCGTTATCCGTGCCGGAGCTACGAAGAACTGCGAACTGTCAATAATGTACTTTATGACACTTTTCAAAAAGCAGCGTTTGAACGTGGTATTCTAAACGATAATCAGGAGTACGAATCAGCAATAGAAGAGGCAGCCGGTTTCAAGACTGGTAAAGGTTTACGTCAGCTTTTCTTCGCACTCATCATGGACGGTGCCCCAGCCCTTCTGTTATGGGATAAATACCGTGGTAATTTATGCGATGATTATCATAGAGGGCGTATATCTGAAATGGAAGCCGCTTATGACCATGGCCTTCGAGACATTGAACAAATGTTACGTGCTCATGGTCGCTCGCTTACAGATTTCGGTTTGCCAGATGTAAGACACAGTATAACTGAGCTTGAAAGAGAAATTGGGCGATGGAACGATGAGGCGACTGCCATATTAAATGAATGGGAGTCAAAATTAAACTCGCAGCAACGGATTATATATAACACAGTCGTATTACTTACTGAAGATGATTGTGAGGATACGCTCCCAGTGTTCATCGACGGTCCCGCGGGAACCGGAAAAACCATCTTGCTTAACGTGATTGCTGCAAAAATTCGTTCTAATGGACATATTGTTCTATGTACGGGTTCCACAGGCATTGCTGCACTAAATCACGACGGAGGTGTCACAGCACATTCTATGTTTAAACTTCCGTTAGACTTTGAAGGTGGTAATGCAGTGTGGGGAATTTCAAATAACTCCCAAAGAGCAGCACTGATCAAAGCAGCACGTCTTATTATCATTGATGAAGCACCAATGGTTCACAAGTACCTGCTCGAAACAATTGACCGAGGCCTCAAAGATCTAATGGAATGCAATAACAAACCCTTTGGAGGTAAAGTGTTAGTAATTGCCGGTGATTTTAGACAAATACCACCGGTAATAACAGGAGCAGGAGAACGTGACATATGCCGGGCATCAATAAAAAGTTCTGAAATTTGGCACTGCATTCAAAAATTCAAATTGACTGAAAATCAACGTGCAAAAGAGGAACCCAATTTCGCTAACTTTATATTGAGTATTGGAGAAGGTAAAGCCGAAACAACCGAAGAAGGTTTATTAATTTTAAAAAATATTAATTACGTAAACAGCTTACAACAATTGATTAATAATATATATCCGCAGGATGAAGTATGTGACCCAGAAAATATATGTAAAAGGGCTATTCTATCTGGTACTAACGAAAACATAAGAGACATTAATCAAAAAATTCTTGAACTGATACCTGGACCAATGGTTATCTGTTACAGTGCCGACACCACCAACCACCTAAATGACAACTCAGCTGAGCGATTAGAAGGCAACGTTTTAAATTCTATCACAGCACCCGGTGTACCAGATCATGACTTGAAACTGAAAGTAGGCGCGGTCGTAATACTTATACGAAATATTAGTTTCACACATCGTTTAGTTAATGGTACTAAACTAATTATAGATCACATTTCAAAATTTACCCTGTTAGCGCATCACCCAAATTGCAGTGAGCCTATCGTCATACCTCGCATAACTTTTAAATTTAAAATAGGGCGAAACGGTGTGGAAATGACCCGCAAGCAATTTCCTATCAAGTTGGCTTATGCGATGACATTCAATAAATCTCAAGGGCAGACTCTTGATCGTGTGGGAGTAGATCTAAGAAGCGATGTTTTTTCACATGGACAACTGTACGTCGCTTTGGGCCGAGTGCGACACAGTCACAATTTGCATGTATTGGTCCCGCCAGAAAGAGTTAGCAGAAATTACGCTCTTACAAAAAATATAGTTTATAAATCATTACTGAGCTAAAATTCTAAACAAAATCATACAAAACATTTTTTTTTTCAGAGTTTGCTTCTGTAATTCATTTAGAAAACATGTAATAATATATGTAAATATGTAGATAATATGTAATATATGCATTGCGATATCATAATACTTGATGAAACCTACAACTTATAATATAACTAAGTGTATGAGTGGTGTGTTGGGTCTTGATAAGCTGTATATACTCATATTTTGTATACTTTTTAGTTTCAGCATGTTTTATGTGCCTCTTTAATAAATAAATAAAATAGCATGCAACTTTTACACGCATTGTGTTCAACCTTCGGGCTTTTTTTAATTTTTTATGAAATAAAATCTGTAGCCATTAAAAAAAATTAAAATAGGTTATCATACAACTGTCGTATGCAATGCGTCTAGCTTTCGGGCTTAATTTACTCTATCATTCATTGTTATAAACAGACCTATTTCAATAAAAATTTACTTTTTCTACTCCTCCACTAACTAGACCTTCACTCCTATTCTTTACACGTACCAAACCTGCCAAGTTTGTAACATAATAATACTATAATATATAAGTTAAATACAAATTTTAACGCTTTAAATCTAAAAAAAAGACGTGTGGCACTCGGGAACTGCCGCGGTAAAGCTATTGCATAGCATTTTTTATCAACGCCATCTAGCGGTGAGAGGAGTCCCGTGTCAGGTTATTTTCGTCACGGAATTTCTAGATTCGGTCTCCACGCTCAAGGCCCGCGATAGAAGCTATGCAATAGCTTAAAAGATCAAAATAAATTCAATTCTTATAGGTATATTGTTTTTAGTTACACTTTATTTTGCTTTATGCTTAAAAACCTAAAAGGTGAGAAATCCCATATATACTAAACAACAATCACAGGGAGTGATTTCTGACTAAGATGACCGTGAATTTGTAGGTCTGCCTGCAATTAGCTACCGTAAAAAATATTTAAGTCCATACCTGTCGAGTGATTTGGAAACAAGCTCCAGAAATCACTTCCGTAAAATCAGACATTTAAAATGTTACGGCAAGGTATCTACCCTAACATCTTAAATGTTTGAATTCGAGGGATCTTTTGCTTTCTATTACAAAACTTATTTTTAAATATGTAGATATTCTTTTAGTTATATGGTTTATTTGATATCCTTCATAAGCACAATATTGTATAAGTAATGTTTATTCTGTTTATTTATCTATCGTGGAGCATGGACGCAAAAATATTTAATTTTTCATAATATTTTTGCTAAATTGCAATAGGTCTCATTACTCAGGCATGCAAAATATTTAATTTTTATTTTATTAAATTTTTATTTTATTTTAAATGTCTGACAATGGGAGAACCACGTAAAAAAAAACGAGCTGGGGCATACCTCCTGGGTAGCATGGAAACTGGCCCATTGCACTTTTTATTTTATATATATATTATTATAAAGTACTTAATAAGTATATGAGAAAGTTTATACATAATATTATATAGAATCCTAAGCTAACATTACTGTTTCAGATATTCATTTTTTCAGATTTTGTTGTTTTTTCAGCGCTATTATGGCTCCCTATTATGACCTGAAGAATAAATAAATTCTTAATATTATAAATATTACATACCAAAAATTTAAATCTAAACAGACCCATTCTTCCTGTTGTGTACTCTTCCACGCGGTCCGCTTCAGCGGGCCGCGCACCCACGCGCCCTACTAGTATTATATATTTGCGCTTGAAACACCGCGAGTGACTGTCCACGACAGCTTTTCAAACTGTTAAATATTGGATGGTGCAGAACTAAGCTAAGCAAATATTCTCCTATACCAAAGGTTGCTAACTCTTACATTGTATTGTTAAATAAAGGAAAGAAATAGATTTACTTTGCAACGCTATGCTACGCAATTTAGGTGTCATATTATTCACAGCATTATATACATCAACTGACTTGACTTTTCAATATTTTGATATTTTCATTACATTCTGTAATGAATGAAAGTAAAATCTCGTAAATGAATATAATATATTTAAGTAAGGGTAATAACAAATTAATTCAAGAAGTTTTATTGTTAACACGTAAAGTTAGTTATTATATCAACGTAATAATCGTTCGATATGTGTGCATGTTGTGGAAGCTCACAATTAATTGGGCATTTAATCATGTGACCCTCATAACTTGTGATGAATATCTACAAATGTTTTAGAGTATTCAACTGTTGGTTTTCCAAAATAGACAATAGAAAACGTATATAAATGGTTATTAAATTTCTACACTGCTTCAACATCTTATATCCTATACGGAATCACGAATGAATACCGAGTGGGTACTGTCGCCGCGGACGGAGCACGTGGGATGCAGGGCCTGGATAGTACCTGCAACGAACCGTTCAAATCGAACGCAATTGGTTCGCGCTAATCTCGGTTTATGCGCTTGGTTCAGTTTGAGGTTATGGTTTGTATTTCACCAACGAGTACTGCTCAGGACTGAACAAGGTTTAGATTCTAAACACCCAATTTTTAACGTTTGGATTCTTCAAACGAGTTTAAAGAGCTGTCCGGGTCAACAGTGTCGATCTTTGATAATGGTGGACGAGATATTATTATTGTATGCCTGTTGGTTCATGATTCACTATTATTTATATACCTATCTATCGTTTTGTTTCATTTTTTTACTGTATGTATGTTTCCCACATAGAGTTTTTAACTTTCAATAAAGATTTATTATAAAGGCGCGTAATGGGCGCTGTTTAGTGTTATCAATATGTTGCAGACACAGGATACATCGAGTTTTGTTTTGTTGCTGACACGGTTTTGTCTGTGATCGTGACAGCGCCTCATGTAAGCTAGTAGTTTTGCTAAACGCGATTTGTGTGGAGCAGGTTAAATTGGTTCGACTTACACCGAGTTCAAGTTGTACGTTTAAGTTCTGTTAAGCTAAATTTAACTAAGCTAAAGTTGTTCTTTTTAAACTATGTTTCTAGTGCAAATGGTGGAATCTACCCTGAGTTAACGAATGATTGAGCCGTGCCGTTCCCCTAGTGTGGAAGGCGCTCGGTCGTCACCTATTGCCAGCTGGTTGAATTCGGCTCTTGGGAGAATTGATCCAGATGTGGAGTGCATACGTCGTACCCCCAGTGTGGTACTTATGTGAAATATGGCACACGTCGTACCCCTAGTGTGGTACTCATGTGAAATGGACATCTTTAGTACCCCCAGTGTGGTACCTATGTGAAATATGGCATACGTCGTACCCCCAGTGTGGTACTCTTGTGAAATGGACATCTGTAGTACCCCCAGTGTGGTACTTATGTGAAATATGGCATACGTTGTACCCCCAGTGTGGTACTCATGTGAAATGGACATCTGTAGTACCCCCAGTGTGGTACTCATGTAAGAAAAAAAATGACATGCGGCGTACCCTTTGCGAGGTACTTATGCGAAATGTAATATAATACTTACTCATATTATTATTGTGTTCTATTGTTCATTGTTTATTGCTTTATACCCATCGATTTCACCTAGTTACATTTTTATCTTTTAACATATTTTGTAATTATTGTGTAACCTGTTTGGCCTTATTGTATAACTAACTATATATTAATTGCATACTAATGGGATGTAACGCTGTTGATTACTTTCTAGTAAATAAATAAATAATTATGTCGTACCCCAGTGTGGTACATATCATGTGAAAAGGCAAAAAGCTAGATATGACACATGTATAACCCTAGTGTAGGAATCTGTAATCCAGGGATAATGTAATTGCTCCTAGTGTAGTAGAAACTAGAATTATTGATTATAAATTTTATGTGATAAATAGAATAAATGTAACTCTGTCAATTAGCTGTATTATAATATATAATAAGTCTTAAAATTAGTTGGAAATGAATCAACACATAAATCAATTTGACTACGTATTATTTGGATGTATGTAACAATAACAAGATAGTGTCAGACAGAATTACTTCTCTTTATCTGTGCCAGTGTCTTTGTGCCAGTTTAACTCAATACTTTTGTTAACACTACTAATAATTTTGTAATTTGAAAGTATTGTATTAGTCTGCCTTAAGAGATCTAAAAGTCATTTGTAACTAAAAAAAAAAAAAAAAAAAAACTTAGAATGCATTTTCAAAATATTTATGAATTAGTTTCTTTTATTATTTTGTTTATAGTCTTAAGTCCTCTGTAAGCGAGCAAATTGTTCTTTGAGAATAAATTCTTTAAACCTAAAACCTAAAGTAGGTATGTGTCGTTCAGGAATCGATTATTTATTTTTGTACCAGTATATTTTTTTAAAATCTTATTAAAATAAGCTTAAAACATACACATTAAACTAAGTAAGTTAATTATGTATTAGTTTAAGATTGAAATTGTGATTATCTCAAATTTTACTTAATTTTTTTTTTTTTTTTGTATCCTTTTAACCGGTATGAGGGCATACCTACCTAACGAATGGCCGAGCTGATATTGGGGATGGGGACATCCCCGCGGCAGAATGGCCGTCTGTTAGCGACCGGTAGAGGCGGGCGGCGGGGGAGGCGGAATCCGCGCCGCTACCAGCGCCGCGCGACATGGTTGTTCAGAGCCAGCGCTCGGAGAGATCGGATATACTTAGATACGCTATGTTTAAAAACACGTTTTCTCATTCTGAGTTCTTGAAATTAAATTGTTATTTATATAACCAGTGTCTAAATATTAAAGTCAATCATATTATATCAAGATGTTTCATTCGGATGACTTCAGCTGAATCCTCAGCCGATGACCTGGAGCCATTTATCCTGAGGTTCTAATACAAAGCAATGCCTTAGTGAATAAATGCTTACCGAATTTGCGTTCATCTCAACTTAACTATTTTAATTTTTACATAAATTATATTAGTATATTTGTTCTTGCTTTTTTTATTCGATCAAAATATAGCCCTTGATTGCGATCTCACGAGATGGTAAGTGACGATGCAGTCTAAGATGATAGTGGGCTAACTCGGAAGGGGTAAGATAGCAGTGTAAATTAATCTATTTCAACATGCCATTTTACGGGGACGCTAAATCGTTAGGTGGCACGTTTATGGCTATAGAGTGGTAACTGGTAAGTAGCCACTGCCAAAGCTACCTACAAGATCAGACGGTGGTGATTCAAAAATAATTATAATTCCCACCGGGAATCAAACCTGAGATCTCCCACTTATAAGACGTAGTGCTCGCCACTACGCCAGAGACATGTCACCAAAAGGATAATTTCAAAGTAAATATATTTTGTGTGACTGCTAAAAAAATGCCTACAAAAACAAACTCATAAAAATAGGCCAAGTTGGTCAGTAAAAGTAAATTTATTAGGTTACTAAATCCTTAGAGCAGTCATTATTAAACTTTTGAATTGAGTCAAACCAATAGGTGCAGGGGACTGTCATTGGTGGACTATTATAAAGAATTACGAGCGTCACCCGCCGCCTGCCGCCGCGCCGGTGTCACAAAACGGCACGTTTATTATGCACAAGCAATAAAACAATAAGGTGTGGCCATTGCTTTATACGTTGTGATATTTATATGGTCCACTGAAAAAACTTATTAAATGAATGTTACATTTTTTCACATTAACTTTATTCTGAAATTACTGGCAACGTGACTTTGGTTGCTAAAATGCTAAGAGTTTTCATTCTACAACCCATCGGCAAACTTTTAAATTGAGTTAAACCAATAGGTGCGGGGACTGCCATTGGTGGGCTATTATAAAGAATTACGAGCGTCACCCGTCGCCTGCTGCCGGTGTCACAAAACGGCACGTTTATTATGCACAGGCAATAAAACAATAAGGTGTGGTCATTACTTTATACGTTGTGATATTTGTATGGGCCACTGAAATAACTTTGTAAATGAATCTTCTATTTTTTTTAAATTAATTTTATGGGCAGAAAGTTTATCAATTAATGATCATTTTATAAAAAAAACGTTTTAAAAATTATTCAAAACATTAAAAATATTATTTGGTGAGAAACATATTTCACAAACTTATGATGTCGAAAATTTTTTATCCATATGGTCATATTAAATCAATTATAAAATGTAGGTAAAAAAGTATACAAGAACTAATGAATAACATTATATAGTGCCCTCTTGGGCCTCTTGAAAAATAATATAATTATTTTTACATTCAATATGTTCAAGCGATTGCCACTTACAGTATTTTTTCGATATTCAGTACACATAACTGTAATAAAAATCACTCAGTCAGATCTCATCCACAGCCGCATAATTTTATTATTTGGAAGCCGTTAATATTAAATGAAACTGCGTAATAAATTGACAAAATTAATATCATATCAGTTTTGATGACAGTGTAATAATTATTTAACTTTAATGTTATTTAACGTGACAGTTATTCATTTTGGTGGTGACTATAATTTTATTACATTTTATTATTCTTCAGATAGTTATCTAAAAGTATCAATGAACCTACCTCCTATATAGATTGTATCTGATCCCAATGACGACCTAGAAATACACGTCAAGGGCCAAGGCATCTTAGTATAGACTCCCTTCTATCGCGGCATATTTACACTGTGTGGTATAGCATAGTGCGGCATAGACAATGGTACTGCGGGTGATATTAGACAAACAATTACTTTTGTCTGTTGCTGCGATACAATATTATGACTTAATATTCGCAAGCACCCTAAATATCACAGTCATAAAATACGGAATGAGTAAAACTGTAGTAAATTAAATAAGTCTGTAGTCTATACCGCACCAGGCTACACTGCACAGAGTGTAGTACAGATACGCCGCGAAACCATAGCAGCGGAACTAAAGGTGAGCGGAATTAAAGCGGAACTAGATGTGAAACCATAGCAACACTCAAGGAAAGGAAGAGTCTTTACTAAAATCTGTCTAACCAGAAAAAACCTGTATGATGTATACTATTGCTCTTCCAATAGCAGAACAAATACGGGAACGACGCAATACCACATAGACCCTCCGAAACACACTCTACATAGGTTCCTCTTCGACATCGGAGCATTCTCAGGAGACAAGTACAATGTACAATCGCAAAGCTTTGAAACGTTCGTGGAGTGTATTTCGAACGGTTGGTATGGTGTCGCGTTACCTATTGCGTTGTTTCTGTATTTGGTCTGCTAGGCACTGGAAAAACGGCAGTGTTCAGAGTGAGCGGCACAGTTTGTACGATGCTGATTTTTTCTGAATGGTGGATTACAGAAAAGCAATGTTGTTTTTCCTTGAGCATGTATATGTTTTTCCTTGAGCATGTATAGTATAACATGGAATTCTGCAAAGGAACACCTGTTCTATTGGCATTGTATGTAGTAAGGTTGGTTATATATGTACTCAAAGGTAAGTAGGTAGCAAGACTGTCTTTTTGACGAATTTTTTTTTAAAGAACATTAGCCAAACTGAAGTTAACTAATATCCTCCTATCCTCTTCAAATAAGCGGAAAGCTTGTGCTAGGAGTGGGTACCAATAGTGCAACGGATGGGATTCGAACCTGCGACCTTTCAGTTTTCAGTCCGCACCTTTAACCGTTGGGCTATTTAGGCTTTGAATTGGACATTAAAGATATTTTGGCAAATTTATATTACAAAAACTGGCAAAATATCTCAAGAAACTTCTAATACTATCAAAATATCAGCTAGCTTATTCCCACCCCCCCTGCTAACTAGCAAGAGCTCCACAAACATGTTATTAATTAGCAGTGCTCCCGAAAAACGGAAAAACGACGCAGAGAGTGATATGCCCAATTTATCATTCCCGGAAATCCCCTTCAAATCTGAACATCGTGTCATTTTAAGTGCGGTTGATGGACAAAAGCTAACGGCAGTGCCAATGACAGGCGGCTTCAGGGTTCCTGCGAGGATTATGTTGCTATACCGTGTCAGCCTCGTGTCATGCTTTAATCCTACGGGTGTACGGATTTTATTTACCGTGTCCGAAATGTTGCTGGTTTGGGAATAATTCTACTGAGTCTATCAGTCATGATCAGTTGATTGTGATGGAAGCTGAAACTTTATTGTCACACAATAACTAATGGTTAACTTCAAAGTAACACATCGTATCCATGAAGTTTGTAGAAGATTTTTGCAAGAAAAAAGTGTATTAATTTTAATTCTAAGATGAATGTCGATGAAAAATTTCTGATGAGGTACAGGATGGAGCGCGCTTGCCCTGGAGATGCCTATTCATTCTTGCCTTAGAGGTACTCAAATTATAGATAGACGTACTCCCTACGTGGCAGAAAACACGGAGTTCGGAAGGGCGTTCCACACCTTAGTGGTTTATTTCAGAAACGTTGGTATTTGTTGTTTAATTACGAGATATGACAGTTTTTTGAGGTAGATCTCGAGATAAAAAAGATCTACAATGGCGACTTTAATAGTGGTTACCAAAGTCGCCATTTAAGATCTCTTTTCGCTTTACATAAGCTTGTGGGGCACAAGCCTATGTAAATCTATAAGTGTTAAAGTATTAATGTCGGATTAATGTAATCTATAAATGTTAAAGTATCTTTGGAAACAATTTAGGTTTAAGAATTATAAATCTGTTTTTAGCTTTAATACAATTAAAAATAAAATAAATAAAAAAAAAAAAAAGCGAAAATTTTCTTGCTTCTATGATCGCCTGCTTTGAATAAAGTTTTATTTATAATCTCGTATGTAATTTTCGCCTTTGGGCTATAGTTTTTCATAAATTTTTATTGGATGATATAAGGCTCTCAGCTGTGACATGTCTGTCAAAGCTGAAACTTGTCCGTCGACAGACGGACAAGTGCAAATTCACCAAAGTAGACTCAGAGAGGTCAGTGCCTATATAATATTGCATATTGAACGTTTTACGATGAACGTTTAGGGTAATGAACATTTTTACAAAATTCTGCCGTAGACAATCTCTTTATGTTACTAACACCAGTATTTTAAGTTTTTCATTTCATTGGGTCGAGTGCGTCGTGTAACCTCGTAGCTGCCTCTAGAGTAGACACGAAGCTTTCCGCAAATGCTAAACTTAAAGTAGGACGAATGCAAAAATATGACAGTTTTAATAGTTGTAAATCTTTTGAAAGAGCTTTTGTATATGTGGCTAGCCACATAAAAGCCAATATCAGATTGTCCTGTCCGTCAATACATTAAAATTTATCACATTTCCCACCTTTTCACGGTAAGGTATAATACCGATAAAGCGTCAAAATATAATTGATGGTCCTCCCAAAACCGGAGATTCTATTATTTTCAGAACATCTTAATTTCGCAAGTTACAATGGACGATGCGAACAAAGGCTTGTCCCTCAACGGGAAATTTTGGGCTTCAGGGCTGTCGTACCAAAATTCCTGGAAAGTAAGTAGAGCACTTTATTGTGTCCCAGACATATTCAATATCAATGTTTATTACACCTATTAAAAATAAAAATAAATAATTACATATCATAATTAGGTATTTAGAGTTTGTGAGTATTAATTTTCACATAATGACATTCACAAAACGCAGCCAGCGTTCTGGGCACTTTTCCTCGTTCCAGTGGTTTAGATGATATTTTTTATATATAGCTTTTATTTTTGATATTTACATTTTACTATCACAAAAGGAATCTAAAGTATTTGCTCTAAAATGATACCTGTTCTACGAAAAGAATCATATCTAAATCGGTTCTGTAAATATAAACATAAAACATAAAATGAGAATCTATTTCAAAATTGATTGTGCCTCAAATCCCAGCGCAGTTATAAATTAAAATCGAAGTAAAAAGTTGCTTATCTTACATAACTATGTATGTATGTATCATTCAAATCCCGAATACAATATAGTATTTCTTTTGTGACGGTATACTTGTCTATGTTTACTCGGAGAGTGTTAAAATTCTTGTGAAATACGAGCACGTCTCTGTGTATCTGAAATGTGCGAGAAAATTTTAATGTGCCCCGCATATCCTAGTTTCGCTAGCGTATTCAAAGGCGCATCGCTTACACGATTCTTGTGGTATGTAGGCTTTCACGATAAATTACTTTCTTTCTGTTCTATGTACTCCTAGTACTTGGTGTGTTTGAATGTAACTTGTAACTTGAGCTTAAGGTACATCTAGATCATCTAAATCTAAATATTAATAAAAGGCAAAGGTGTATATCTCTGTTTGAATATATATATGTGACTACTTACTTATGTATGTTCCAACGTAGCGCCTACACTGAGCCGATTTTGATGAATGATGAGTGTCAATCGATTCGTTATTATAGTTCAACTGACATCTGCTTCTTCTTCTTAATCACCGATAGATATCCACTGCTGGAGGGAAGTCTCTAGCTGGAGGGAAGTCTCTTTCACAGGCCTTGCGCCGATTGAATCCAGCGGCTCCCTGCGACTCGTTTGATGCCGTCGGTCCACCTAGTGGGGGGTCGCCACTCCAGCATCTTGAGACTCCAACAACCATCAGCTCTTCGAACTAAATTGTAGCCTAACTAATGTTACATCTAATTTCCCGTAATCTGGTTACAGTAATTTTTAAACTGTTTTTCTTGTTGTCGGAATGGAATGAAGGCAACCCTAGCTAGGCCTATTGTCCCGCCACCGCTTGATATATTGACTCCGGATGTACTATAGGATAGGATAGCAGTCTCAGTTTTCCATAGAATGACTTATGGTAGCAGCGCCTGCCAATTCCAACTTTTTAAAAGTTCTTTTTACGGCTATATTCTTTAATTTCATTCGGGGCTTCGTGGAAACGGCACTATAAAATATTCACAAAATTTATGGCCTTATATTTTAACAGGCCATATTTTTTCAAAGAAAGCTCTCGATTTCTGAAGACTGTAATAGGAAAAAACATTTAACGAATGTTTTTACTGTATTTTGAGAGCTTATTATAATTTTAACAGTTAAAAGTCAGGATTTATATCCTGACTTTCAACTGTTGTACTTACTTGTAACAAAAACATTCTAACGAGGGCACGTGGCTCTTAGTTGTGTGCGTGTGTATCTGTATAAGTGTGAGCGAGAGCTTGCTCGCGCCTGACCGCTCCCACCTAAGCTCCCGACGGGCACGCACAATTACGCAATGTGCATGTACACGACGTAACCACAAGTAAAGCTGAATTTTTTTTATGCGTTTAATGTATTTAAATCAAAGTTTGAGATCAAACAATCGCTGCATAAAGGTCTTGAGACTGTCACATATTTTTTTTACATATAAATATGTCACCATTTGATAGATTCACTGCTTTAAAATCCCTATTTTTACCGATTTGCTGAGTAAACAGCGCTCCGATAAATAAAATAATAATCATATAAGCCTGAAATATATTATCACAAATAGACCTCGCGTTCCTTAAATTTGACTGTTGACTGGCGCCCTTAAAGATACAAAACACCCACACATACACACGTGCGCTTACACCCTCGTATTTCATAAGTCCTATTAAGTCAATTTCACTTGAGAATTATTTAATTTTGTGTAAGTAAAATACCGAAATAATGCGCAGTTTGGCTCTACAATAAACATCACGTGGTTGAAAATACGTAATAAATATTATGGGTACCTATCTCTAAAGATATTTCTTATATATCTCAAATATCAAAAAATCCCTATCCATCTCAGGTAATGCTGATATTAACATAAACTTTAAGTAATAAAAACTGTAGCGAACAGCTACGCTGGTACGAGGTACCTACGCTCACTTTCAATCCTTACTAATATTGCAAATGCGAAAATGTGTTTGTTAGTTTGTTGATTTGTTGGTTTTCTGCATGTGTATAGTTGAGGACCGGGAGAGTGACATAGGCTACTTTTTATCCCGGAGAATCAAAGAGCTCCCGTGGGATTTTAAAAACTAATTACACGGGAAGCCGCCTATGTAGGCGGAAAAAAGAAATTAAAAAAAAAAAACTTGTTGATATCAACTAGTTTTTTTCTTCTTTTTTTAATATTAAGAAGTTCAGCTTGGCTTAATATTTAAGAATATTAGCCAAGCTGAACTTGGCTTATATTCTCCTCTCCCCTCCAAATAAGCGAAAAGCTTATTGTGCTAGGAGTGGGTACAACAATAGTGCAACGTGTGGGGTTCGACCCTGCGACCTTTCAGTTTTCAGTCCGCTTTTTAACCGTTGAGCTATTGAGGCTTAGTTTAAAATATTTGACCAAGCAATGCTGCGTCTCCCAATAGAAGTAGCCAGTCTATTGTCTTGATACGAGTACGTGAAGTTTATAACCCCAGATTCATATTCCAAGTCACGAACCATTTCTTCAAGCGTTAGCAAAATATTTTCTTTTTGTTTGCGCTTTCTCTTAAGCCGGGTCGACACCATTAAAAATTTACATTGTGTTTGGTGAAAATTATGGTGTCATAATATTATCACAGGTATTATCTTCGGTGAGTAGGTACGTCTTTACAGAGAAAAAAGAATAAGGAAAAAGAACAAGAAAAACCACAAAATAAGAAAAAAGTTTAGCCGACTACAAATAATTGGATGTACCTAACATCTGTCATATTTACTTTACTCGCATATAAAATTATTATTTTTAAAAAACCGACTTCAAACACCACTACTAATTTACAACCTAAATAGAAACGGTGAAACCAGTGCGCGACTTTATATTCATCAGATCTTTACCAAAAAATGGGACCAACCTGACCATTGATCAGATTGACGGAGTTATGTAATAACATCGCCAAAAAAATAATTGAAATTTACTATAGTGTATAGTATTTTACTAGTCAAGTCCTTTCATTTAATACCCATATTGAGGGCAACTCCATCAATATGGGTATGTATTGATGATTACATATTTTTACATTATTATATATAATGTAAAAATATGTAATCCGCCATTTTGTGGCAGCGGCCATCTCGAACCGATTTTCATCAAGCTAAGAGCACTCCCGACTAAATCCACCTTTCAAAAAAAAAACAAAATCAAAATCGGTTCATCCGTTCGGCTGCTACGATGCCACAGACACACACACACGTCAAACTTATAACACCCCGTCGTTTTTGCGTCGGGGGTTAAAAATCGTAACACTTTCCATCAGGTGTGGAAGTGGTCAAGCGTGTGCCTATAATGTATTAAAAAAAAAAAAAACTTTGCTTGCCATTGGCCTAGTCGACTAAAAAGTTGCAATGCCTCGGCTCCTCTCCACTTTGGTGAAAGTCACACCTAAATAAAATTATATTCTAAATGCTCCATAATTCTTGATTATCAAGTAGCTTTACATCAAATTAATCTGAATGTAAGATTAAAATTCTTGCGTAATAACCATTGAAATTAAATTTTAAGCCAACGATGTAAATATAATTAACCTAATTAAGGAGTTTAATTGTGTTGTTTTTGATTCCGTTAATTTACAACAGCCCGAGCCATTTCTTGGACCAAGAAGTAAAATTTTAGACTTGATTAGTTTTTGTTTTTTTTTTTTGGTGACAGGATTAATTATTTATTCTATAAATTAAATATAACTGAAATTGGAACTTAATCCTCTCGTTGGCCTACCTAGTGCTTGGCTATAAAATTCAATTTCCTAGGGTTTGGCGGTAATCTGAGGTCATACTTTAGCAAATTTTAAAAAGACAGCGTTTTCGAAGGCAACGAAATATTTTTTAGAGAAAAAGAAAAAATATGCCATGACTCTTTATAAAATAATATTATCATTTAACATTCCTTTTAACGGCAAAGAGTACCTAAATTATACGTATAGCATTAGAAAAACAGGAAAATAGTTTTAAAAATTGTACGAAGGATTTAACAGCCATTATATTGATTTTTTTATATAAAATGTAGCCTATGCCACCTGGACTGTAACAAAGAATCAGTTGACACCTCATTCATCAAATTATCAAATTCGGCTCAGTAAGTTAAGTAGGTAAATCGTCACACACATACATACCTACATACATACATACATACGAGTATGAGCACTCAAAACTTACGACTTAGCGTTGTGCAAAAAGTAGAGTTTGAACCGACGACCTTTACGATTTCAGACCGCTCTCTGACCAACTACTAAGATTTGACCAAAGGGGATTGGACTAAAATAAAATTCTTTTTTCGTGTAAATCACCACTATTGCCATAGAGAGATGTAGATATTGCAAGTTTACACTTACAACGCCTATCGCGCACAAATGACTGGATCCTAATATCATATTCAGTTTAGGGTGCATGACCAATTAGTAACAGGACTAGGGATAAAAGCAAATAACCAGTATTGATAGTCCAAGCTATATTGGCGGCCAGAATGTATAGGGTGGTGTAAGATGAGATTATAGAGGTGCTGTATCATTCGCTTTCCCTCAGTGTCTACGTACTTTTTCGGCATGGTTTACTACACAAAGATTCTTTTATTGCTAGAGTGTTCTACCCTCTTTTTTGAAAAGTCTGTGCTATTATCAACTCAAAATGATTGCGAAAGATTGTTTTTATATTTATCTAAATAGAAAAAATCAAAGGCATCTTGCCGGATTTTAATAAATTCTGTGCTGATGTGAGCTTGGTGGTAATTTACCACCTACGATAGGTGGTAAATTACCACCAAGGTTTACGGTTTCGGTACGATGACGTGTAGAAACACGTCATCGTACCGGAACCGTAAATTACCTATAATTTAACCGATTAAATTATAACCGATCGTAAATTATAATTTGTCTGTATTGTATTTAACGACCCATATTTACATACATAATATATTTGCTAACAACATAACTCCCAGTAAGAAAGAAAATTGGCTAATATACAAAACAGTAATTTTCCAACATGATATTATAATATTTTTTCGCATGATAAAGTGATATGAAGTATGAACTACCAATTTTCAAGAACATTTCGCATAGTCCAACACTTTTTCATCTTAATGAAACTTTTCAAGAAATTACAAAAACGACAGTTATACTAATAACTTGTTATAAATAGGTTAAAAGTTAAATACGGTTAACTACTAGTTAGTAACGTTCAAAATGGTTTTATTCAAACAGTAAATTTTCACGTATGTTTAGAGTCCAGAACTATTATTTCGAGGCGGTTGGTCTTTAATTATAAATTCCGTTTTCGTGGCTTAATTAATAAACTGTCAGTGAGACATCCAAGTTAAAATTGTATACGCCACAAAGACCAATTTCACGATGAGTGCTTTTCAATAGAATGTAGGCGTCGTCATCAAATTGTATCATAAACTTGTTAAGTACTGCGCATATCTTAGCAAATGATGATAGAACTAAAAATAGAGGTCACTAGAGTAAAATTATTTATTATTTAACCTTTTTTTATATTTTGTTTGTGAGTTTTTTTTTTAGAATAGCTTAATAATACATACTTACTTATTAGATTTATTTATTTATTTATACATGTACTTAAAATTACTTTGGTATTTGATAGTAGGTACTGTGGTGTAATCATAAACTCCAAAGTGTTTTACTGTACACCACAACGCCGTCGACAAAAGATGTTTGTCTAAATATATAAAATTCAAAGTCCTGACTGACTGATTGACTGACTGAGATATCAACGCACAGCCTAAACTACTGAAGTTAGAAACTTGAAATATTTACAGTTGGTTCCTTTTATGACGTAGGCGCACACTAAGAAAGGATTATTGGAAATTCTACCCCTAAGGGGTTTAAATAGGGGATGGAAGTTTATATGAAACTCCGTCATTTTTCAAGCTGTTTCCATCAAAGTTGGTATTAGAGCTTTCAGTTAAAAATAAAGAAGTACGTGTGTCACAGTTTTTGAAAATTCCACCCCAATACCTAATTCCACGCGGACGAAATCGCGGGGGCAAAAGCTAGTTGAATATTAAATCTAACGTAACTTATGCCTAAATATAACTGAAAAACAAAAGGTATTACAATACAGAAAGATACAGAAAAATACTAAGTTAACGATGTTTACAAGTACTCTATTAAGTTTTATTAAGCCAAACTAAACTTGACTAATATTCTAGGCACCCATCCAAATAAGCGTAAAGTTTGTATGTATCATCCTCAACGGAATGGGATCATAGGTACATTACATTAACCTATTAATATTTAAAATGCGAAAATTTGGATAGATGTATGTTTGTTACTCAACCACGCCGCAACGCCTGAATCGATTTGGCTGAAATTTGGCACATATATAGATTATAAACTGGAATAAAACATAGGCTACTTTTTTTCTTGGAAAATAAGAGAGTTCCCGCGGGAATCAAAAAAAACCTCAATCCACGCGAACGAAGTCGCGGGCATCATCTAGTACGTTATATTTCTGGAACGACATTTTGTACTAGGTGGTGGTGGTGGACGATTTCAAAGCACTTTGTAAAAGTTTATTTGAATAAAAAATTATTTAACGTATTTCTATTTCTATCCTTACTTTCAAAACAGCTCTGGTACAATATTCATCACTAACAGCGATGGTAAGCTTTAATTATTCAAAAAGGGTTTTTTATTCAATAAAAGATATTCCGAGTTTGAAATGATAGATTTCGGTAATTTAGGCAACACCAGCGAGGAAACCTGAAATGCCGCTGTAAATAATCATTGTGAAAGCATTACCAGTCGGAAAGGTGCAAATTGTTATTTATTGCCCGCGGAAATACAAATTGTTCGGAATTTGGGACAAAATCCTTGCTTCGCTTGCTCAACGCCTGGTATTGGGATTAGGTGGGTAAATTATTGCGCAGTTTTGGGATTCCGTACCTCATAATGCTAAAAAGTGAAGGTAATTATTAATACGTTTTTAGTCGCATTATAAAGTTGGTACTACTACTGGTTGGTACTACGAGTTGGTAGCCGACCGCAGACAGCAAGCAGACGACGTGACACTACTGGTTGTATTATTCAAAACTGTGTCAATCCGCTTAGACAGTTTAGACAAAGTGCAAATTCTGCCAAGCTGAATTAGAGGCTGTTTTTCTCTATCAATAAAATTTAACCATTTAAAAAATTTAGCCATAGCATACCGTCTTATCAAATGAGTATAGTGATCCTGATAACTCCTAAAAACTCAACTCATTTCCATTTATTCTTTAGGTTTCCGTACCCGAAGGGTAACCAACGGCACCCTATCACTAAGCCTCCGTTGTCCGTTTGTCTGTCTGTTTGTCTGTCAGCGGGCTGTATCTCATGATCCGTAATAGGTACTAGGTAGACAGTTGAAATTTTCACAGAATGTGTCTGGTGCCGCTATAACAACAAATAATAAAAATATTTATTAAATTAAAAATTAAAGGGGGCACCCCTATTAGAAAAGTGTTTATTTCCCGGCGTTTTTTGATACGTAACCCTTCGTATGCGAGTCCGACTCGCATTTGATTGGTTATTTTACATTTTTTAGAGCCTTTTCTTTTAACAGAAACATTTTTGTTTTGCATTGCTTGATGTGTGTGAACATTGATATTGTTTGGAAATTAAGAAAGTAAATTAAAAAAATATACTCGGAGCTACGTGAACCCTTACACGGGGGCTTGAAAATGAAAACATTACCAGGGCTTAATAAAATGGAGCCGTTTTATTCAATGGTACTCGGGTGACAACCTCTAAACATCCTTCGCGCTGTGAATACAACAACACAAGAAATAAACCTATTCTCTCTGAACGCAACATGTGTCTC
This sequence comes from Hipparchia sbordonii, assembly GCA_038048805.1. Taxonomy (NCBI): domain Eukaryota; kingdom Metazoa; phylum Arthropoda; class Insecta; order Lepidoptera; family Nymphalidae; genus Hipparchia; species Hipparchia sbordonii. The sequence continues at coordinate 13,037,330 of CM076103.1, forward strand.
GTTCAGAATAACGTGAACGGAGATTATCCGCACCATTACTCAAATATACGAGCAAAATTATGAATGCTCGATTATATTTACCTATACTACCTGTAAAGAGAAATAACGGTAGAATTAAACGAACTTCACAACACATTGATCACCCTTAATGCCATGCCATCATCAACAGCAACCCATCAACGGCTTACTACTGATCGCGAGAAGGGTTATAGGCCATAAGTCCACTACCACCACTAATTGGTAGAAGTAAAGTCTGCCAATTTGCATTTACAGGCAGACACCTTTGAAAACATCATCGAGAACTCAAAGGCATGCAGGTAGCCTAAGCGCGAACATTTTAACTTTCAAATAGTTTATTGATTTGTCCTTCAATCACGCTGCAACAGAGCTACGGATCGACGTGATTTTTTGCACAGGTAGAGTTGGGGATCTGGAGACTGACATTGGCTTCTTTTTATTTTGGAAAATTAAAGAGTTCCCGCGGAATTTGAAAGACTACACCAAATCCATGCGGACGAAGTCGCGGGCATCAGCTAGTAAATATTATTATTTCACTGGTTCATTGATGAAATAGAAATAGAAATAGAAATATTTTTTATTCAAATAAACTTTTACAAGCACTTTTGAATCGTCAATGAATCTACCTCATTCATCATCATTCATTCATTGATGAGTCACTGTAAATCTTTACTGGATCAGAATAAAATATTTTATGTCTAATAATTATTTTTTCAGTGTACGTCTTTTATAAAATAAAACATAATATGCTCGCTGATCCTACATCATGAAATAGATACAAAATGGAATCGTAAATATCTGAATTATTTTCCTCCATTATATGATATCTTTGTATCTTCACTAAATATTTTTCATTCTCGAATAGGTGTATTGCGAGAAATAAACCTATTTTCCTCAGCGCAACACGTATCCTGTTGTGAACAATGTGAGTGGAGCCTGTCTGTACCATTACTGAAATGTTTTAGCAAATAATAATGAATGTCATACTCTTGAATCATCGATATATATCTTGAATAGATCAGCCGTACTCTCGAAGCGAATATTTTGAACATAGTGGAATTCCGCAAAAATCGGCCGAGATTGACGCAAGGGGATACACATTTCTGCTAAGGACAGCCTCTGCTTGAATAAATATAGTAAGTGTGTACCACCACATTCAAGCATGACGAGGGTTTTTGCATAAAGTTGTGATAGGTTAGGTTAGGACAATTGGGGAGTTTCGGGTACGATCCCAAACACGAAGTAGGTACTCAGTTTTGGGAGGTACCTATGTGCGTTTATATCACATACTTCAACGGCGAAAGAGAACCTCTTGAGATAAACGTATAACATATCTGACAGTTCAGACCACTCAGAGAAGGGAAAGCCGTAGCACGTAGCCACGCACCAGCGAGAACATTATGGAGAACTTAGGTGTCCATCTTTCCTCACTATGTTTTCACGCTGTAACAATGAAGGAAGGAGTAATAATTATTACTTAAAAGCACATATCTGTGAAAAGTCAAAGGACCCAGATCGAACCCGCGACCCCCCGAAAAGAAGACCACAGTTTTAACTACTAGACAATCACCGCTACGATTTTTTTTTTTCTTTCTTAGGAGGGGAAATCCTGATGGACATCGGAAACGACGGATAGTGTCGGACTCCTATCGGCTAAAACTCCTCCTACTTCCAAACAGTGTTGTTCTGCTGCGACTTTGAATTAATGGTACTTTTTTTGCAAATACAATGAATCTTCTAATTATTATGTCATTAAGGAACTTAAAAAACGCACACCTTCGCTACTCTTAGCTGCATATCGAACGCTTTTGAATCGCGAAAACGCGATGCAGACGCAAAGAGCCATAAAATCGCAGATCGCAGCTAAAAGTAGTCAGTCTGCCCTCTCCCTTAACCCATATATGCCCAGAACTTTTTTTGACGCCGATTTTTATAATTTTCACATATGTTGTTTATTAATCACCATAAATAAGGGCTACAATAGCAATTAGTAGTTTTCAGATCTGAAAGTGGGTTTTTTTCAGGGGGTCGAAAACGACCCCATGGGCAGATAAGGTCTTACACTAGTATGGGGGAGGAATCATGAATATAAAAACTTTATTCGCTTATTAGTCTTGATTATTGGGGTAGACATTGAGACAGGAACCATTACGTAGTAGAATTAGGTGGGTAGGGTAATCTTTAAAGCATCTGTAATACATATTGACATTAACTTGCGACACAATTTGACTATTATGTTTTTAGACAGCACACATCTTCTGATCCAACAATTGAGTAAATGTAAAGTTTTAAAACAGAAATAGGGTACTGCCTTGTTTTCAGTTGCTGGTATGGCTCAGATTGAGTTTTCGAAATAAGATAGGTTGAAGAATTAGATTTCGAAGAGAAAATAGAAAAGAAAAAGACTTTGCTATAGATAAAATTCCAGTATATCTACGTTTGCTTCCAATAATCTGGGAAGCATTGAAGAGTCAACACTCTTCCACATACTTTTTTTGCTGTCAACATATCGAAGTGAACTAACCACATCAAAATATACCACTTCTTACCCTTAATGTCAATTTGATAAACTCCAAAATGAGCATCAAGTCTATCTACTCCTCCCACATTGATTGTATTGATGTACAACGTTTGACTATCAATATGTTTGCCAGTATCAGAATATCGACGAGCCTTTTGGACGGGATATACGCCAATTGCACTGGACAACAGTGTAACTAAGCTGCTTCATTCCAGTGAATGGCGCAAATCTTATCTTTGTAAGCTTTTTGCAAGCTCGTTTTATGCATTTGCGTAGCCTCATGTTGCGATGTTTCCCAGTTCTTTTAGAAAAGAGCACCTAAATCACTGTTGGCCCTAGCAGAGTACTCCCTCGAGGAAGAATAGTCATTAGAATTAGCAATGAAAGTATAAGATTCTTCGACAATTCAATAGGAATAGAACATTGTGTTGTGTAGAACGGGGTTCAGAGATTTGAGAATTACGAGAATAATGGACTGGAAAACTACGAGAATAATTGACTAAAGCCTTATTGGTGGCTTTATTGTCATCATTACCTTCTCGTTGTATGACTAACATTTCGGCTGAAGTAAATAATTATTGAGATAGGTGAAATCGATTTATATTTTCACACTTTCATCCTTTTCATCCTAATCACAGTCTGATATCGTACCTCTGCAAGGGGGATCAATGTTTACATCGACGCCCTGGACCTGTTCCTCATTATCCAATTTCTCCAGGGCTTCAACTAATTCAAAAATGGAGAGCACATGCCGGGACCGTTAGAGTAAAAATAAGAATTTAAAGCAGCATATATGCCCACGGGGTCGTTGTCGACCCCGTGAAAAGTTTCCATTAATTTGAGTACGAAAAATGTAGCCCCTCAATGAAAATTATACCTATATCTTTAAAACACATATTCAATTTACTATAACAATAATTTTGATGATAAAAAAACATAAAACACACAAAATATATACATTTATATGCACGTAGTCACCAAATTTTTTCAGAAAAAAACTTACACGATTTTGTACTATTATTTTTCACTTGAAATAATTTAAGAATAGTAATTTTATTGTACTGTGCTTCAAAGTAGTTCTTTACTGTATCAAAAAATAGTGCTTTAATTAGAATTAATATAATAAGTTGCAATCAGGATGCATTTGAAGTCATCAAGTACCTTCGGGCCATTAACGACCCCCTGGGCATATATGGGTTAATCACTACATAGTATTATACAGAGTCGCTTTCTCTGTCCCTATGTATGCTTAAATCTTTAAAACTACGCAACGGATTTTGATGCGGTTTTTTTAATAGATAGAGTGATTGAAGAGTAAAGTTTATATAATGCATAATAACATCCATTAACAGTGAATGGCATAGGCTATATATTTTATACCCGTGCGAAGCCGGAGCGGGCCGCTAGTGATAATATAATAAAAAAAGATTCATGGTATTAGCTGCGTATCGAACGCTTTTGAGTCGCGAAAACGCGAAGCAGACGCAAAGAGCCATAAAAACGCAGATCGCTGCGGCTAAAAGTAGCGAGTCTGCCCTCTCCCTAAATACTCCATTTAGCGAAGGCGATTAATGATTTCCGTTTGAAAGACGCGTGAATTGATCCTAAAATTTGTCAATAATTGATGAACGGCTCCCCGTACAATAGAAAATTATTTGGCAAATTCATACAATCCCATTTCATACAATCAATATAAACGAAATGTCATCAATCAATTCTGAACACCGTAAATAATAGACGGCGTAATAAATTAAATTTCGTCGAGTGTCGTTCGTAACTCGACATGTGCGAATCAAATAACGTGACTTGAGGTTTGCTCTGATATTATGGGGGCTTATGGAAGATAAAATATTTTTTTTAAAATAATATTAGCCAAGCTGAATTTGACTTATATTCTCCATTCCCCTCCAAATAAACGGAAAGGTCGTGCTTGGAGTGGGTACGACAATAGTGCAACGGGTGGGGTTCGAACGCACGACCTTTCAGTTTTCAATTCGTACTTTTAACCGTTAGGCTATTGAAGCTTCCACTGTCTCGTTGCTCAAATGTTCGACTACCGATGACAAGGTACCGGGTTCAGTTCTTGGGTCGGGCCTAAAAACGTACTGGGTTTTTCTGACAATAAATTCTCAGTAGGTAGATTTGCCTAGAGTTAACAAGTGGGAGGTGTGTTAACTCCGTGCTTCGGAGAGCACGTAAAGTCGTCGGTCTCTCGTCGAATTTGTCTCCAGTCGTGTCGCATTTCCTACCCATCGGACTATAAGAGTGGGAGGATGGAGAGTGCCCACACTCGTGCACTATAACATCTTCCGTGTAGATGGCTAATTTCGGTGGTGATTGAGCGTCGTAGTCGGATTCGTTCAGGAGGAATATAATTTTATTTACTATTTTATCTGTCCCATATTAATTATCTAAGTATCTAACCTACCTACGCACGCATTATACCTAATTCTGATGATAGAAAACAGAAGGAAAAATATTAGGTTGTTTTAGACGAAAATAATTACATTAAAGCCTTATTAAAGGAAAATTGGCAGGAAGCGTGGGCGTACAAGGCTTTAGTTACATTTCCGAGTAGTATTCCAATCTGTGTAGGCGTCATTGTCATCCATAATATGAGTGATTTCATCCCGATGCACCGCGTCGGGTTATTATTATTGATTTAGTGAATAATTTGATTATAAGTGTACAGACTGCAGTACAGTTCAGTTGAACAAAGTGAGTGCTTGAACCACTATTTAACGGAATAAACGTATTATTTAGTTTAGTTCTTGCAATTCACGACGTCGCGTGGCTCATGGTTGTGTGTGTGTCGTATCTGTATAAGTGTGAGCGAGAGTTTGCTCGCGCCTGACCGCTTCCACCTAGGCTCCTGAAAGGCACGCACACTTACGCAATGTGCATGTACACGACATAACCACAAGTAAAGCGCCCGTAACTTCGTGAGGTAAACGTACTATAGGTACCTAAGGTATCGACTTGTCATAAGAGCCACAGGTTTCTATATAAATTAAATAATTTAGAATTTTGGATGCCATATTTTCAGAAAAGTAAGTTTAATAGATATCAAATTTGTATTCGAGATGCTGGGAGCCGATGTATACATATAAGTAACGCCTTATTCTGTTGCCACCCAAGAGACTTAATATTATGTCCAGCAGTGGACATTTATCGCTTTATACGACATTAATCAAACAGTCTATTTATTACCTTCGCATATCATAGATGGGTACACATTTGAAACGTTATAATACGTGGTTTTGTTTGTAGTAATACCTAGCACCGCCAATTAAACCTTGCTAAGCTATTATTTGTATAGCAGCTGTTATTATTTTAAGTGTGACAAAGGCTTGTAATTGTATATTGTATTGTAGCTGTGAAAATAGATTTTACTATTCCTATTTTAGTGTTGGCGTTTATAATTATATACAGTGATATAAATACAGTTTTATAGAATAGAATAGAAATATTTTTTTAAGCTATTGCATAGCTTCTATCGGCCAGCGTGGAGACCGAATCCAGAAATTCCGTAACGAAAATAACCTGACACGGGACTCCTCTACTGTGAGCCGCTAGATGGCGCATTTTTTATCAACGCCATCTAGCTGTGAGCCGCTAGATGGTGTTGATAATAAATGCTATGCAATAGCTTTACCGCGGCAGTCCCCGAGTGCCACACGTCGTTTATTCGTTCACGTTTTTTTATTATACATCAAACTATAACGATTAGAAGCGCAAGCGAAGACTACGCAGTATCGTTGCGAGTACACCGAGATCGTAGATTAAATTATTAAAAACTGACGTACTGTGCTTAGAAAGGGTATCATAATTCATTAAAATAACCATCAAATACATAATTATCAGTATCAGTGCAGAAAATAAGTAGATGGAACACACATATTCATTGGTTGACTTGAGCCTATGTTCGGAGCGGAACACTTCTATTATAAGCGTTATATAGTTTTATTTTATTTAGTTAAAAAAAATCTATACATACATATATGTACATACAAATAAATAAAAGTACCTACTACTCGTGATAAAGAACAAAACAACCCTACGCGCATTAGAAGCGTAATCTGCAAGAAGAAGGATTTGTCTTAATTCAGATGAATGTTTCTAAATGAGATCTATCTGAGCAGCGATTACTTGAATCGCTTTAATTAAGACAATGAATCTACAAAGAATTTATCTCATTGATAAAATATAGAATAAGTACTTTCTAGCGACCCACCTCGATGTAAATCTCAATTGCCAAATCGCCGAAGGTTTTCGTCCCATCGGTCTACGAGAGTGAGGGAATAGAGTGCACCTTTGTTTATGTACTACTCTTACATTTTTAAATCTCTGAAATAAAATTGGCTTAGGTTTAAATTGAATTGGAAAAAATATTTTTTTAATTCTATCGTCTATTCTTTTTTTACATCTCTATTTTAATTCAATTTTCCCGCCTTTATTTTTACTTTTCGCTTTTATTTAATGAACATTCCAGTTATACTTAAACCTTGAAGGAATATAAAGTTTGTAACCGAAAAAAATGTCTATTAATTACAGAGTTCCCGAGGAAAGCTTAATTATAATTCGCTGTTGAGGGCTGACGATCACGGTGATTAGCCATATTGAAAAGCTCTTGTTATTATAAATATAAAACGAAATAACGCGGCAATTTCCACGTAAATTTATTGGTTACATTATACATATTATATGGTGGGGAAAATGATTAACGAACGATAGAACTGATCTAAATTATACATGGTTTAACGTAATACCACGCAAAATGACCTGATTTCCCAAATAGATTTTTTAATTATCATCATACAAAGATATAAACAGTGCTAGTCTTTTACACAGGAGTCAGGAATATTAGTAAAATATTATGTGCTCACTGCGCTCGTGATCGTATCGAAAAAGTACCTACTTTTTAACCGACTTCTCTATGTAGTTTAATAAATTGGTTTGACCTTCTCTCGTGCAGCATCGCAGCAAGGTATCAACTTGATTTTCTGCATATGCGAGATTTTTAAAAATCCAACTCCACGCCGACGATATCGTGGGCAAAACCTAGTCTAAGAATATTCCTACAATCAAAATATAATATTGTAAAAAAAATTGTAAGTGCTGAGTGTGCACTCAAGTAAAGTGCCAAGTCGTTTTCAATAGAATCAATATTCTGAAAACAAAGTAGATTGATATCAGCAGACACTTAATAATTGATTTTAAGTCGAAAAAACTCATTTTAAATACCATTTACGAGTATCATACTGGCCACTCTATTTGGTCTGAGACTGGTCATTGACTCACGCTTCCTTCCCAGTACCAAGAAAATAAATTAATTTTCCCTTATACATCAAGAAAATAACATCTTGTTCTCGGACATTTTGAATGTCAGTTATTTTAAGTTTAATCTATCACAAAATGCTTGAAATGAAACTCGCATTCGCTACATAATACAAAATGTATCAAAAGATGCGCACTATGGTAAGAATAGTTTTCGTTGCAATTTAGCGTTTATTGTTTGGAAAATAAGAGTCATACTTATGCAAGATTCTCCGCAATATACAATCGTAGAACCGCGGACGGGTTGGTCTGTCATTCATCACATATTATTACTAAGGATATGAAATGGTTTTGGAGACAAAAAGTTTGAGCGCTTTTTGAGCGACACATTATGTTTCTCGTAACGCTTTTCAAAATGCGGAAAGCTTTCCGGTGGAGTATTCTTTTATTGCCGCATAAGGCATGACGTGTTTAAAACTTTAAACGTTTGGAGCAATGGCTTTTATGACATGGCGTCATAATTGCCGTAAAATATTATTATCTCTAATGTTATTACTCTATTGTACTTCCATATCTTTGCTTATTTCAGTGGCTGTACCAATAACTGGGTCCATGTCCTTGCCACGTCGGATTCACCAAGATTCAATGCTAGTAGAGGATAGATATTTTTTTTAATATTAGCCATACTTGACTAATATTCCCCCTTCCCTCGAAACAAACTTTAATCTTGTGTTAGGAGTGGGCACGACAATAGAGCAATGGATTGAACCGGTTGACCTTTCAAATTTCAGTCCGCACCGTTACCCGTTGGATTGAGGCGCGTTTAAAAGAGAGTTGGAAATTAACTAAAATAACACTTATTCACTAAGTTAGTAGTGTTAGTAACTTAACTGTCTGGTGGGTTCTCTCTAATTAGAAAATATATTGGGATATAGAGTTCCGCCAAGCGGTTCTTGTGGAAGTCCTCATTTTAATTAATTAATTATTTTATTTTATTCCTTTATCATTGGTGCACGACTACTATAATTTCACGTATTGTTAGATATTCTAAAGCTGCTTCGAATACCTATCAACTATGTTTGATACCGTACTTAAATCATCGAAACTGAAAAATCGATGTTCGGTGTTTGGATGATTTACATAGGGGCCGTCGATATTATTATGATTATGTATATACAATATCTGGAGGCACGGCAGTGCCCTACTACTACTTGTTTATTATTTTTCTGTTATACAATAGTTCTTGTAACACTTTAGGTAGGTAGTTAAAGGTACTACGAATTACGATCCTCGCCAAGAATATAAACTAAAAAAAAAAGTACCTACACGGAAAAATCTCTATATACGGCATTTAATCAAGGACTAGCGATTTCAACCCCACCATCCTAATGGCCGCTAAAACGATTTGTTTCGACTTCTGTCAACCTCATGCTATACATTACAATGGACTTCTTACCGACACACTAAAATAAACCTTACTCAGTAAATATAAAGTTGATATTTCTGTGTATTCCCCTAAATCATAATATCAGACTTAGGCCGAGTGTCCCGACAGATTGCTGTGGATCTTTCAAGCGATATATCACGATAAATAGTAGTCGTGTAGCGGGGAAACATTTATGCACTTTGATTTACAGTTATAGGTACGATTTTGAACACTTTGTGGTGAGCAATAAAGTTGGGAATTGATTGTTATTGAAACATATCCTGTTAGTCAACCGCGGATTCTATTAATGACTGTGGATTCTTGCAAACGTTCTTTTTTAATTATTTGCCTTTGTTGACTAACTAACTACTTGTTGACTAGAATTTTGCTTGCTTTGTAGGAAACTAAAATAATACAAGTGCGTTTTATGGGTGACACCAAGGAAACCCCTTACTCGTTTTTTGGCTTGTATACGGTCACCTGCCTACGGTATTTTAAACATTATTTTTTGTTTTGTGGTGCCACTGACTAATGTTACACTTTAAAATGAAATGTAGACTATCAATTTTCTAGTTTTTCGATAGAGTTAGTTTTGTTTGGTAGAGTTAGGTTTGTAAAAATTCCACGTAGGTAACCCTTTGTTTTTCAAAGGTATAAAAACCGATAAGATTTTAAACAACATGTTCAACTGGCCGGCTGTTCTGTAGTCAACATACCTAAAAACTCTTTGTTAGCATATACTAGGTACAAACCCGGGTGGTTTTTCTGATGCTAGCTATAAATATTATTTGTAAACCTTATGTAAATAAATAAATAAATCTCTTTTTGGTTTCTACTTAAATATGGGTTTAATTAAAACTGCCATACCCCATTCCTTAGCCCACTGGCCACTACTATATCAGATTATATCATCATTTACAATCACGTGAGATCGCATTCAAGGGTTATTTCATCATGGGTATGTCGAAGAGCATACAGTAGTGGACAAGGAGGCGGAATTTTCTTTCCTTGTCACTTACCAAGCACTTAGCAAAAACAAGTGACAGTACCAGGGCCCCATAAAGTGACTACGACTTTATTATACGTCAGCGCAATTATTATCCTCCGACCTAAATCAACAAAGTAAAGCGCTTATTCTGTAGGCACTTCATATTTGTATACAGGCCGTTGCTATTCGCTTTTAATATTTTGCTGTGTAAAGTTAAAAAGTTATTTTGTTGTATAAACAAGACGCTCTATTTACTTTGATTTTATAGTTTGTGCTTACCTAAATATTTTAGTAGGAATTGGTTAGAATAGTTTAGTAAATACTCGATTCGAAGATCCTAACAAAATAATTCACTTTAATGGGTCCTATTGAGAATTCTACATCATCGACTGAACGATTAGTAAATATTGTTCTTTCGCTACGTATCTAACTAATTGTAAGTTAAAATCTGGATAGGTAGCTTCGGAGCCACAAGCAAATAAACAAACTGATTCTGTTAAATCTGCATCAATCATAGCTACAGTCTCAAATGTGGTTGGGTGAATGTATCGCGTTATGCAACAATGCATTTTAGCCAATAGCGAATGAGTAGCGGCCAATCAGAGGCGATTTCAATCGTCATATTTTTGACAGTTCCGTTACAATAATAGGTTAGTGTTTGAATGTGAATTCCACTTAAGTGACATCTTAAAAAATTAGCTTATAAAATAAGGAAATATGAAAATTTTGTCAGTTTTCATATTTCCTTCTTAAGAAATTATATATTTAATAGGTGTTTCAGCTGTTCTACCAACAATAAAAACTATAACAGATAGAGAGTGTATGTCTATAGCACAAGCGGGTTTACAAGATTAGGGACCGCTTTCATTAAAAAATCGTGGAATTATTTATGGAAGGAACTAAAACTTTTCTATTTCGGAGTCGGTTACAAACTAATTCGGTACAGATATAGTCACCAGGGCGCCATAAAACATTATGTCTTTATTATACGAGTATAGACTAGGCGTAATCGGCCACCGACCTAAACTAACATAATAAGGCTTTGTATTCAGTAGGTACGTGCATATTTACAAAGGCCTAAACAGTTTTAATTATTCACTTCAAGAAGTGAAACAATCAAAGCGATTATTATCTTGATGTTTGAAAATTTTGAATCAATCAAACGAAACTTTTCACATTAAGGGTTAAGTAAATATTTCTCGAAATTTCTAAATCGAAACATACTCCCGATACTTTTAAAAGACCATTCTAAAGATATCCCACACAATGGGATAGACGAGTAAAAAAAAAAACAAAAAAAGACGTGTGGCACTCGGGGACTGCCGCGGTAAAGCGGCATAGCATTTTTTATCAATGCCATCTAGCGGCTCACCGTAGAGGAATCCTGTGTCAGGTTATTTTCGTTACGAAATTTCTGGATTCGGTCTCCACGCTGGCCCGCGATAGAAGCTATGCAATAGCTTAATATTTACGTGTAGGGGAGGTATCCAAAATAAAAGTATTTTTTAAATTTTATTGCACAACTTTTTTGACGTAATTAATATGCATAACCTTGCCAAATTACAGGTTTTTATTAGTACCAATAGTCTCTGCACTATGCTGCGAACAGACAGACAGGCGGATGGACTTGGCGAAACTTAAGAGTTCCGTAGATTTACTGCGGAACCCTAAAAAGGTGCGACACTCAAGAAGTGAAACAATCAAAGCGATTATAATCTTGATGTTTGAAAATTTTGAATCAATCATTTTGTTTTTAACCGCCGACGGGCAAAGAGGGGTGTTATAAGTTTGACTGCTTTGTCTGTGTGTTTGTGTCTTAGCGTTCAAACAGATAAATCGATTTGAATGGGGCTTTATTCTAAAGCCGATTAAACTGGTAAGACTTTTAGCCTTGTTAGAAAATTTGTGCAGCTATTAAAAACGAAATCATAAAATTATAAAAAAGACGTGTGGCACTCAGGGACTGCCGCGGTAAAGCTATTGCATAGCATTTTTTATCAACGCCATCTAGCGGTGAGAGGAGTCCCGTGTCAGGTTATTTTCGTTACGGAATTTCTGGATTCGGTCTCCACGCTCAAGGCCCGCGATAGAAGCTATGCAATAGCTTAAAACGAAACAAAATTATACAAGAAAGCGTGGATATGAGTCGCGCCAGCAATTTAAGAGAAGGTAATTTACTGTATACTGCAGCACAACATGAAATTGTATTTTTTTCATTTAAGGATATTAATACCGAGTTTCTTGCTGATTGCAATGTCTGTTTCAAAACACTTTGTGATTCAAAAGTACTTTGTTAAAGTTTATTTGAATCGAAATCTTTTCTATTCTATTTACTACTGCCCTATTTTCTATTCTATTAGCTGATGCCCGCGACTTCGTTCGCGTAGATTGAGATTTTCTGTTCCTGCGGAAACTCAATTTTTCAGATATAAATGTGTGTTATGTGTTATTCGTCATAATCTATCACTGTTCCAAATTTCAGCCAAATCGGTTCAGTCTTTGCGGCGTGATTGAGTAACAAACATCCATACATCCAAATTTCCGCATTTATAATATTAGTAGGAGAATAGGATGAAAACATCAAACGATGAATCTACCCACATTTTTCAACCTCATATTTCATATCAAAGGGGAAGGAAGCCACGAGCCCCAAAAAATGTCAATCGAAATTATATGAATATTTTGAATGATTCAGCCCAGTCGGGTGCAATGACCTCTATCCCCATTAATCATAGCACTGTCATCCAAAGGGACAGGCTAGTCACAAATTATTTTTAATTTGACACCCCATAATCAACTCTATACTTGTGACTTAGAGGTTAGTTTTAAGTAACAGAAAGCTATCTCAAAAATTGAAAGTCAAAGTTATACTTGATCTGGATTTTTGCCAACGTAAAGTTATACTTCTATGGTTAAAGCTAAGCGATAAAAAAACTTTATTTCCAAATGCAATGTGCGTGCTCGTTTTCACCAATGTTCCCTAACACATTACGAGCTACTTATGTTAAGTTAGGTGACGCTTTCTGTCAATTTCGTTTTCACGGACATTTAGGGTACTCCTAAAGGTGGAAATGACAGTGGGTAAGGGATTTATTTAGGAGCTACCTACCTAAAAGGAGGAGTCCTTAATGGTGCTTTAGGTATGGTTGGTGAAAACGGGAACAAGAATTTTTAAAAAGGTAAAAAAGCTCTTAACGAAATCCAATAAACTTACGTAAGAGAGGCAAATGGATGACATTCGCGGAACGGCTTTGGCAGTCAATCACTGTCTGGCTGCCAGTAGTGAAGCAAAAATTCTTGTACATTACATTTGAGAAAATTTCTATCGATTGAATTTTAGTTCAACGTTTCTGAAACGAATCGCTAAGGTGTGGGAGAACGCACTTCCGGCATCTTTGTTTCCGGCCATGTACCTATAATTTGATTACCTTCAAGGCAGGATTTAATAGGCATTTTCTAGGCAAGCGCGCTCCAACTTAGACCTCGTCAGTGCTGTCCATCGTTGATTGTCGTCAAGCGCAAGCCTATATCAATAAATAAATTCAGTTCTGACACTTACGAATAAAGCGACTCAATAATATTGATCGAACTTCACAGAAGTTCTTTTGATCATCATGTAATGAATCGATTGACATTTGTTAGAATCGGCTCTGTCGTTTAGGCACAACGGTGGAACATACGTTATAACAAACATACTTCCCTTTGGCTTCTCATATAGTACCCTTCCTTTTGGTCTGCCAAAGTCGAATAAAAAAAGATTTTTAGCAGCTGCGGCATTTCATCCTTGGTCCTTGTACCTACAATGAGAAATAACCCATCAGTCACTCAAAAATGTATTGTATGAATACTGTACTCTGTAGTGAATTGCGAATTTTTGGAATATGCTAGGGAAAGTAAATATGTAGTACCTTGCTATAGTTTGTCCGTTAAGGCGGATTTAGATTGAATCAGTTTAGAGTTTAGATTGACTGACGTTAGTACGTTGGCAAGTCTTTTTTTATTCAATGACAAGTTAGTCCTTGGCTGCGGTCTCACCTAATGGTAAGTGACGATGCAGTCTAAAATGGTAGCGAGCTAACTTGGAAAGGGTACAGCAGTGTCCATTCAACCCATACCCCTAATCGGTTTCCACAAGCCATCGTGCCGGAATGCTAAATCGCTTGGCGGCACATCTTTTGACGGTAGAGTGGTAACTAGCCACGGCCAAAGCCTCCCACCAGACCAGACCAGAGACAATTCAGAAATTATGAATTCCCAAATTGCTCCCGCCGTCAGTGTTAATTTGATACTGCTATTGCATAAATTATTTTTAAATCAGTAACTATCAGTCAGCAGTAGAATATAAACAAAGTCAGCACAAACCAAAGAACTAACGTCAATGACTGACTCAATTTAAATCCGCCTTAAGGTTGCTATAAAAAGGAGCCGTTTTTAGCTTTCACTGTAAATACAGTCTTACATCTATTTTACATTTCCTTCACACAGTGGCCATAAGTATCATGTTTTATTAGTTAATCCTCACATTACAAAGTCTTCGTATAAACGTGAATCTTATATTAATAATAGCTTCAATTTTGTTGAATAAACCAGCCATAATTAAACGGAGAAGTAATAAAAACATCAACGGATATGAATATGGGCCGGAATTTTTATGACTGTTATCTTTTGTTCTAATAATTTGGTTTTGTGGCAATAAAACCTTTTCATGTAATTTGATATTAGCTAATTTTTATTTTCGATGAAAGAAAAATATGAAAAGAAATCATCTCCTTAGTTAACATTTATATTTTCCTTTGAATTCAACTTTTTCGGGAAATGCTACGAATCCTTACTGATATAAATGCGAAAGTGTGTTTGTCTGTTGGTTTGTTGGTTAAAGAGCAACTGCTGAGTTTCTTGCCAACTCTTCTCAGCAGAATCTGCATTCCGAACCGGTAGTAGATTCATGACATTCATAAATAATTTTGAATTTGAATTTGAAAATCCTTCAATCACGCTGCAACAGAGCTACGGATCGACGTAATTTTTTTCATGAGTATAGTTGAGGACCTGGAGAGTGACATAGGCTACTTTTTATCCGGGAACATAAAAGATTTCCTGTGGGATTATAAAACCTAAATCCACGGGATTGAAGTAGCGTAGTAGTAGTAATAGGGTCCCGTTGGTTACCCTTCGGGTACGAAACCCTAAAAAGTAACAAATTTGCACTGTAAATAATAGCGCGAACCTTGAAGCGATCTCCTCCAGACAACCTAGAAGAATACTACCTAACAGCCATTTTTCTACTCAATAATTGTGGAGAAAGCGCAAATTTTCAGTAAAAAATACCGAGACAATTATATCACCAAACTAATTAAACTTGTGCTGGCTGAGCCAACAGATTTAATTTAAATAAATTACTGATTACTGTATTGTGAATTAAGTATTGCAATCACGCAGTTCTAGTTACTAATTTAAATTAACTTACCTATTTAATTTATTTTAATTTGCTTATATTTTATCCCACACGTTTTTACTTTGGTTCGCCTATGGATCTCCTAATTCCTGTTTTCTGTGTTTGATATCATGGGAATACAGAGCATAGTGCTCTGTATTCCCATGATATCAAAACAAAAAAATATTTAGCTCTGCTAAATGAGCTATCTTTTAGTACTGAGTAGTGAATAGAGATTATTGACTAGCGATAGGGTAGTGTAAGAGCTGCCTTATAGAACAAAAACGATGTGCCTCAGAATAAAGAAAGGCTAAGAAGTACTAAGTAATAATACATCTTAATGCGAAGGTTACTTCTTAGTATAAGTATAAGATATAATTATAAATTTATGTGGAAATAAAATTTGCTCATTAACCAAATTATTATTTATTAGGCTAGTAGTAATTTTAGAGAGTAGGTATGTAGTACTCATTTAACAAAAAAAAATTAAATAACTTAAAATAATAAAGTACCTAGTTAAAAAAAAATGTCGAAATAAAAAAGCAAAGTAGCTATCAACGTAACATATGTACCGTTTACAACATAAAATTACACTATTAATTATTCCCGCCACTTATAATACAAAATGACTCGTGTTTTACACGAGGCACAGGCTATTTCGGGACGAGTTTTAATACTTTAATAAGGGGTGTCTACACCCTGACATGTTGCAACAGGGGTGTACAGGCTTATTTTAATTTTAAATCACCACTAAGCTATGCAAATGTTTAAACGCTTATTAGCATTTATTATTGTGCGTTAAAAAGAGACTCATTGTTTTTTTTGTTATTTTTTTTAGGGTTCCATACCCGAAGGATAACCAACGTGATCCTATTACTAAACCCTCCGCTGTTCTTTCATCCATCCGTCTGAAAGAAGAAGAAGGGTGCAAGAGTCGATAAAGAAGAAGAAAAAAGTCTCTACTACCCGCAGAAGTAACTGAAAGTTGATAAAAAGTGAGATGACTCATTTTTGTGAAAAGCGAATCCCGCTGGCTGTTTGATAAGGAGTAAAGTTACATTTAAACTTAAAGCAGCAGTTTCATATAAAAAATTTAACTTTTTAAATGAAAATGAAACTTAGAATGTCATAACTTTAAAATATTATTTGTTTATTTTTTCTATCGAAATTCAACATGTTTTGATCTCTTTGTCCTGGTACCTATTAGGGATCTAAGTGAAAAGTGTGTAATTATAATATTTTCTTTATACTTTTTGTAATAAAGACATAATTAATTTATCTAATTTCTCAGAATATTAAATACTTAATCGAAATAAACATTTACTTAACACAATTCATTTATTACTTTTCAAATAACGGATTGAGATGTATAAATTATATTTGTATTTGATTTTGAAATGTTCCGACGGGTAGGAGAATAATAATTAACATTCAAAAAGTTTACTCATTTCAAATTCGCATTCAGTTCAAACAAAATGTTTGTTGCCAAACATTAATTATAATAAACCAAGCGTTAACTTCAATTCGCTTTCACTTAAGAGTCTCCTGAAAACTCAACTCCCCATACAATGTAGTTTTGCTATAATTTAGAAACTACATGTTGAATTTGGTATTGAACTTTGCATAATATTTCCTATTACATTCCTGTTACATGAACATGTAACACCATAGAGTTACAATGTAAAATACTCGGAAGAACACATCCTGTAAACTTGTAAATAGTCCTACTAACAGAGGCGAGGTAAAAATCTTAAAACCCTTAAAGACCATAACAGTGTGGAAGCTGTGGTACTTTGGCTCTTTAATTAGGAATAGCAAATACAACCTTCTGCAGCACAGAAGACGTGGCTTAAAATCTTCCCCCAATGTTACGGGAAAAGTTCCCTATCCAGCCGAGCCGAGCCGCGAGACGACACAACAAGAAGAAGATTGTGAAATAATTGTTGACGACCACTTTGATATACCACTGCGCTTCCCGGTGCGGGGCTGCCACTCCAGCACCTTGGGACCCCACCGACCATTAGTTCTGATCTATGTGCCCCACCCATTTCCAGTTCACGACTCGTTGAGCTATGTCGGTGATTTTGGTTTTGGTTTGGCACCGGGAAGAGCAGTGTTTGTAGACCCCCCTCCCTAGGTGAATCGATGACATCAAAAGAGTCGCAGGGAGCCGCTGGATGCAGGCGGTGCAAAACCGAGGTTTGAGGAAGTCCATGCATGAAGAGGTTGATAAAGAAGAGGAAGACCACTTTGATTAAGAAATTGACTTTGACTTTGAAATCGTTACGGATAAATCAAACGTGTTTAAGACGCAATAGATACACATATGCAGTAGCTAACGTAAAGATTACAATGTAAAACTTTCAAAATCATGCCATATGTTACAAACAGTTTTAAACTTAAGCCAAAACAAGTAACACATGCTGGAAAACAATCCCCTAATGTTGTCACGATGCACACCCCAGTTTTAAAAGCTCATACAATACTCTGAGCACGCTATTATCAACGGATTTTGGTTTCAATGCAGCACTTTGCAAATATTCGGAAAGCAAAAAGTTCCGGGTTAAGTTCCACGGTAAAATTCAAAATTCACAATTTATTTATTTCATGTAGGCTAACTTGTAGCTCTTATGACACGTCATAAATCTACCACCGGTTCGGAATGCAGATTCTGCTGAGAAGAGCCGGTAAGAAACTCAGCAGTTGCTCTTTAAAAAAAAAAATATTTTTTACAATAGGTAACAAAACTATGCTATGTAGGTACACAGTGTTTCCACAATGAAGTTTCAAAAATGCAAAACAATCCAACACATGTTAAGACAGGTAGGCAAAAGCAGACCCATTCCCGTTGGTGGCACCCGTTCACGAGTACGACGCATGATCCAGCCATTGCTTTGCTCAACCATATTTGAGGGAACGTAACAACCACTGCACCATACGACACCACCACAGAAATTTTAAAGAGTGCATGACATACTTAGGCTACCCAGCCAGAAGATGATATACGAGTAGGTCTATTTTAGGGACTTCCACACACTGCGTTCTTGTGCCACCTGTATCTAGCGGGTCCTGCGATTCGTCTGATATCTTCGGTCCACCTAATTGGAGCTATGCTAACAAAGCTCCTTTCCAGCGCCATAGGACTTTAACGACTATTCTTCGAACTACGAGTATGTGGCCTGCCTACTGCCACTTCGTTTTAGCGACTCTGCTGCTATTTCTCTGGTTTTCCTACGAATCTTCTCATTTTTAATTTGCACACGCAGAGATACCTTGAGCACAATTCTCTCCATCGGCCATTGAGTGACCCTGAGCCTTCTTACAAGTATAAGACCCGTAGTTAGCGTATTCAACCATACCCATGCAAAAATATTACAAAAATAATATACTATCATCATAAGACACACACACATACACACGCACACACACACATACACACACACGCACGTACGTACGCATGCACGCACGCTCGCACACACGCACACACACACACACACCTAATTCCATAAAAATGATGATAATTGCATTGAACGGCTAGTGGGCTCTTGTAAATAGGTGCTAATAAAAGAGGTATATAACGTTTTGTTACAGTATGTTTCCACCCTTATCACAATGCACCCCCAGTTAAAGCTGGTGTAATTCTCTGAGCACCCCATTATCGTCGGATTTCGGTTTCATGCATACGTATTAGGTATTAGAAATAGTAATAGTTGGATAAAGTTCTGAGTTAGAACGGTTTTTGTGGGATATATCCCTTAACTGTGTGTTTGGTATGATGGAAGTTATTGGAGGAATTATTTGATATGGTAATTGCCATTGCCAACTAGTAGGTAGTTTTAATACTAAGTCTATGCAACTTTGTAAAAACATTTCCTTTTTAGGGTTCCATACCCGAAGGGTAACCAATGTGCGCCCGTCCGTCCGTCCGTCCGTCCGTCTGTCAGCGGGCTGTATTTCATGATCGTAATAGGTAGAGAGTTAAAATTTTAAGAAAATGTGTAGTCCTGTTATCGCTACAACAACAAATAAAAATCAAAGGGAGCTCCCCAACTATAAACGTGTTTTTTTTTCGACGTTTTTTGGTACGAAACTATTCTCATCTCTAAGATAGAAATTAGAAAATTTCTAAGCTCGTCAATAAAATTATTATGACTACTAGCTTTTGCCCCCGCGACTTCGTCCGCGTGGAATTAGGTATTGGGGTGGTGGTGGGGTAGAATTTTCAAAAACTGTGACACACCTACTTCTTTATTTTTAACTGAAAGCTCAAATACCAACTTTGATGGAAACAGCTTGAAAAATGACGGAGTTTCATATAAACTTCCATCCCCTATTTAAACCCCTTAGGGGTGGAATTTCCAATAATCCTTTCTTAGTGTTCGCCTACGTCATAAAATGAACCAACTGTAAAAATTTCAAGTTTCTAACTTCAGTAGTTTAGGCTGTGCGTTGATATCTCAGTCAGTCAGTCAGGACTTTGAATTTTATATAGGTATATAGATTATCTACCTGTCTCGCATAATGTTAAGTTCTATAAAATACTCTTAATTGGCAGTCAATTAGTGTACAATGGTACCTCAACAGATTAAAAATACTGAATTTGACTTTGTTATAATATGAACAAAAAGCACGCTAAAGCCTTTAACCTAAACAAACTCAGCTCACATACTGTAAATCCCCAAAAAATTTCATCAAATCTCTCACTAATTCTATACGTGTTTATTTTAATGTCCAATCACAGAACAAAAACCCGTTCTCTGTTCTTTGTTTTCGACATTTCGCTACGAATAAGTCCAATCAAAAAATCCACAAACCAAAAAAGCGGGGTCGTTGAATAAAATTTTAAATCACACATTTTCGCTCTCGCCGTGTTTCGCGTGAAATAATGACGTAAGAGCGGTGGGAAATTTTGAGGATGTGCTTGATTCAAGTTAAAAGTTTATAAATTTAAATATAAATAAATAGCGAATACTATCTGAGTGTAGGGGCCTATTTCACCATAGCCAAGTAAAGTTTAACTGACGTTAAATTGAACGTTTTGTTAGATTTTAAATGAAAAATTATCAGAACAACTTTATGCCTAGGTTAAATATTACACAATGGTGTAATACACAATGGGACCATTTTGTAAAGAATCCATAATTTCCTTAATTGAAGTTCAATTGATTGAAATTCAAGGAATTGCAAAAAACAACGCTAATTTATTGAATTTTTTTGCTCAAGGACCTTTGCTTTGCTATAGGACCTAGAGTTTCATGATGTAGTTTATACTTGATATTTTCAATATCAATACTTAATTATTGACACTTCCTAAAATAATTGGAGATAATAATTTTCATGGGACCATTTCATAAAAAAATAGGTATACATTGACAAAAAATACCGGCGGAATTGAGAACCCCCTTTTTTGGGCTAAATAAAAATATAACTAGTGGTTCGCCCCGAACTGAGACCTCCCGATATCCCATAATACCCAAAAGTTTTAATTAACTTTTAACATTAGACGCAATAAAAAAAAAATAGTTGACATAAAACTGTTTTACTGACACAGCGCCATCTATTAGCATTATTGTGAAGCTATTAGCATTTAAAATTAAATAATTTCGTTTCTTTATAACATTTATCTCATTTTAGTATTTGTTGTTCAAGTACAGGATATAACTGAATTTTCAATCAAGTTTTACGTTCTAATATTCAGTAATTCTTGGCATATGGCTCAAATTAAAATCTCCACTTTGAAAGCCCCCCATTTCGTCAATTTTAAGGGAAAAATAAAAAAAAAATTTTGTACTCTGATCAAAGTCGTCTTTAAAAAGATATATTGCAAATCTATGTAACGCAACAAACAAAATTTTACTTCAAATACGCTTCTATGAGAGCACCCCTGAAATAAAGCTTTTTATATTTTTTTATACAATGTTCGGCTGAAGGCCATCAGTTTACATATTATATTTAAATTTGAAGTAATTACGTTCAGTAATTCAGAAGTTATAGGGCTCTGACAGACATTTGGACGTACACACTTCTCTGTCCAGTACAGACAAGCGCCCTAGTTGACTCAGAGAACTCGCTTCGCTCGTTCAAAGATATTCCTTACGACAACAGTTTAAACCATTACAACTGTTCTCAAAATACCTAGAATCTCAGTTTTTAGATACAATTTATTTTTATTTACCAAATTAAAAAATCCACCACCTCCCAGGGTACAATATCTCAGCGTAATAAATAAAAATACTTTTTTTTGTGCCGGTTGATTATCCGGGAGCATATTTTTGTAACTCTGGCGGTGCAATATTTTTACAAAAACTGTACATATTTCAGCACATTCTGCTTGTAATTCTCACGTGGTAATTTCCAAACAAACTAATTACACAAAAGCTTGTTTGAACGTGTTCAAGTACGTTTGTAAGTATTCTCTATTTAAAATTAACATGTGTATTGTGTACGTTAATAAAATAAAACAAATTACGTAAAAGCGCCGTGCCATATTTTATTGAACGAGCGAAGCGAGTTCTCTGAGTCAACTAGGGCGCTTGCCTACTAGACAGAGAAGTGTATCCGTCTAAATGTCTGTCAGAGCCCTATAACTTCTGAATTACTGAATATTAGAACGTGAAACTTGGTTGAAAATTCAGTTATATCCTGTACTTGAACAAAAAATACTAAAATTAGATAAATGTTATAAAGAAACGAAATTATTTAATTTTAATGCGCCATCTATTAGCATTATTGTGAAGCTAATAGCTTCACTATAATGCTAATAGATGGCGCTGTGTCAGTAAAACAGTTTTATGTCAACTATTATTTTTTTTATTGCGTCTAATGTTAAAAGTTAATTATTACAATATATAATTAAAACTTTTGGGAATTATGGGATATCGCGAGGTCTCGGTTCGGGGCGAACCACTAGTTATTTATGTAATAAATAATTATTCTCTTGATTAAAAATGTCTTTCCTTTAACGATGATGTTTACAGCTAAATGTCACTCGGCCGGCTATTTTCGCGCAAACTTCAAATGATTGGATAAAAAATTCATTTTTTTTTTCAATAAATAAAGCTTTTTTTTCAGAAAAAAAATATGATTGTACGGGGTATAAAATAAACCTACGTACATTTTAAAATATGTTTTTGAAAACTGTCAAGTAGCCAATTACATGGCAGAAATTCAAAAATAAAGCTAACTTGTCAGAAAAAAGATAAAAAGATAAATGTAAATATATGAATCATGTTGTAATTAAGACAAGGATTAGTTAATACTGTAAGCCGAGCTCAGACGGACAGTTCACTCGTATCGTACCCACGTTTGCGGAAAGCAACATCCTGCATTGGAATAACAACATAGCGCTTTTATGCGGGTTGCCGACCAAGAGCTAAACTAAGTTGCTTTGGCTTAGCTCGCATTGGTAACTACGTGACTAAATTAAGTCCAGAATAAAATTTTAAATATGTACTTATATTATCAAAATTTACAAATACAGTGGAGAGTAAAAAGAAGATAAGGTTCGCGTTTCAAAAGAGCTCCATAGTAATACTTGTAATATGAAGATCGATAACTGCGATCTATGGATACAGATGTGGCTAACATTGCTTTTTTTTTATTCTAGGACAAGATAGCCCTTGACTGCGATCTCACTTGATGGTAAGTGACGATGCAGTCTAAGATGGTAGCGGGCTAACTTGGAAGGGGTATAGCAGTGTCAATTCAACCCATACCCCTAATCGGTTTATACACGCCATCGCGCCGGAACGCTAAATCGCTTGGCGGCACGGCTTTAACTGATTGAAAAACAGATACGCATTACCAAATTCGGCGCAGAAGAAAAGTTGAACCCTGATGTTGTAGTGTAACGTGAACACACTCAGGGTGGTTTTCCCTCGAAAATATTATCTAGATATAAATACGTACTATTCGCGTTCCGAAGACTCACCTTGTTCAACTGATATGCACAGTCGTAAATTAGTTGTTTGTGGCATGGGCACTGGCGATGTACGAACGGGGCGCTATCTACGCGAAAAACTTTTTAACCACCTAATTTTGAATTGAACAGGGGTATGGGTTGTATTTACACTGCTATACCCCTTCCAAGTTAGCCCGCTACCATCTTAGACTGCATCGTCACTTACCATCAGGTGAGATCGCAGTCAAGGGCTATCTTGTCATCGAATAAAAAAAAAAGCCAATAATACAGGACCTATATTCAAGTTACAAAAAAGTATAGTTAATTTAGTGAATAATAATTAGATAACGACATTGTAGCGGGATGTACAAGTTTTGTGTTCTGATGTTCGTGTCAGGTATCTATGCCGAAGCACTCTGTGATTGCAGTCAAGAACTAACTTGTCTTAGATTAAAAAATCGATTATAGCTCTCTCTGGACGATAATCCTTAATCTGGATTTAGTTCGAGGATTCGCAAAATACGCTCGCTACGAAATACGTAGAATTGAATTGTTCCAACCCGATACAGAACCTGTGTCTGTAACTGTTGTATCGAATTTGATAGCCTGGAGATAATCCGCTCAATTGAGGATGGCTGTAACAATGTGTACTCGTAATTTAATATTGAAAACAATTCCTTTTAACACCGTACGTAGCGTTTTATCGAAGTGAGAGTTAGTGCGAATTTCAAAAGCTGTCAATACGTCAGAATTTGTCGAGAAGCAATTTTGCAATCAGTGAATATCTATGACATTATAATGTGTTTAATATCATTGAACGAATAGTGCTTAAACGTTGGCAATATGTCAATATCTTTATATTAAGGTACATCAGTGTGTCAAAAAAAAAAGACGTAAAAACTATAGATATTAAAACAAGCTACAAATCCCTAAAAATACTAAATTTTTAACCGACTTCCAAAAAGGAGGAGGTTATCAATTCGGCCGGTATATTTTTTTTTTTTTTTCTATGTATGCCCGCCGATTACTCCGAGGTTTCTGAACCGATTCACGAGATTTTTTTTTTAATCGACAGAAGAAGCTCGCGAAATGGTCCCATAAAATTTTTTACCTTCAACTCCTCAAACCTGATGCTGCAGGGGTATTTCCCCCCTAAATTATGGGACTTTAGGAACCGTCGTTTAGGAATTGGTATGCTTAGCCTAAGGATATACTAGATCATAGAGCTCCAGTTCCTACTCCTTAATCCTGATGCTGTAGGGTACGGTCCACCTAAATTATAGGGATTTAGGAACTTTTAATCATGAATTGTTATTGTATGTAATAAACATATACTACACCATCAAGGTCTAGGTTCTAGCTCCTCAATCCTGATGCTGCAGGGTACTGCCCACTTAAACTATGAGGATTTAGGAACTTTCGCTTACGAATTGATATTGTTAGTATCAAGCATATTCTACATCATGGAACTCAAGGTCCTAGCTCTTCAATACTGATGCTGCAGGGGTACTGCCTACCTAAACTGTGAGGATTTAGGAACTGTCGTTTACGAATTGATATTGTTGGTACCGAGCATATACTACATCATAAAGTTCGAGGTTCTAGCTCTTCAATCCTGATGCTGCAGGGTTGGAGGAATTACGAACTGTCGCTTTCGAATTGTTATTGTTGGTAACAAGCATGGACTACATCATGGAGCTCCTGGTCCTAGCTCTTTAGAAATTGTGTATTGTTAATAAGCACTGTAGGTACCAAGTATAGACTACATTAGTACCGTAGCGTTGGAGGGAGGGGAGGAAGAGAGCAGGGACAAGCTACACTAAAAAGCTTAAAATAAAAATTCTTTTCAAAAAACCGACTTCAAACGCCACTACAAAGTATAAAAATAATTTTATTTTGTACACGTTTGTTGAAGTCGGGCGGGCTTAACTAGAAACGATGAATTCGATGCGCGACGCTTACCTTATGGTGACATATAAGAGACACGCTTATTGAAATCGGGCGAGCATCGCGTATCGGTTTCATCGTTTCTATTTAAGCCGCCCGACTTCAACAAACGTGTACAAAATAAAATTATTTTTATACTTTGTAGTGGCGTTTGAAGTCGGTTTTTTGAAAAGAATTTTTATTCCATATAGGTACGTACTTTTAGGATTTTTTTTTTTCTATAAAGGTTGCCTGAAGGAGATCCATGCAGGTGATAAAGCTATCTTTGCGCACTTATATTATATTAGGTATTAGGTATATTAATTATTGAAATATGTGAATTTGCTTCTTTTTAGTTGTCTTAAAAATATCTTTGGTTACGGACGATTTTAATCTATCTATCTTTATTTATATAAAATGAAATGAAAACATGTTAAAAATTCATATAAGCCGCGGATGTCTAACGATTGAACTAGCTAAAATCGATATAAAACCAAAAACATTCAAACCATGTCGAACGGCGCGCGTACAAAATGTCAATAAATCACATTTTGACGTATTCTCGTTATTACTGGCGCGGTTAGGGCACGGCGTGACGATACGTATCATACCCGTTCGACATAAACTTGTTCAGTCGACCACTTTTATAAGTTACGTCGACAGCGTTCGTTACATACATGAGTAATTTAGTGCTTGAAAATTTTACATTCTCAGCCTTTTTTCATTGCTGAACTTATGTGGCAGCTAGTGCTTTTCTAGAAGAGATGAAAAAATTTGAACTTAATTATGTTAGTTAAAATATACAGCTTCCCATTGATCAATATGGATACTTATGAGGATGTGATATTGGTATAAAACCAAATTCTAAACCTGCAGATGATAAAAAATATCTACTTAATTCTTTTTTCCGAATTATGTTGCTTATCGCTATTTTTAATATTATTTGATAGTATCTACTTTAAATATAAAATTATTATTAGAGTGTGCGTTAAGTCATTGTAGTGGTGTTATAAACTATTAAATTTATTATAATAGAGTCCTCTTCAACCATTCGATCTTAGGAGTGAAATTTCTCTCTAACCCGATTTATATGAGCGAAATTTCTCATAGATCTATGAGCCCGCATAATTAGATAAAATTACGACACTATTTTCATATAGTTAGATTTAAGTAATAAATATTGAGAACCTCCGAGAACCGTTAACCGTTACCGTTATTCTTTAAATTTAATTTAATTACAACTAACACTATATGTATAGAATAATTTTTATTCAAATAAACTTTTACAAAGTGCTTTCGAATCGTCAAATGAATCTACAACTGGTTCGGAATGCCGCACCAATTCCAACCGTTCTAATAAAATACACTTAACATAAAATATTATAAAATAATTTCACTACGAGCGTGTACAACACCACCATGTCCCCTCGCACCTTCCAATTACTGATACGTGACAGATACCAAGTCTATCGAGGTGATAATTGCGTGACATATTGGCTACTTTATTGCAGTAGGTAATGCTAGCAACCAAAATCATTGTAAGTTTCTACGTCCACTTTAGATCTTAATTTCAGATCTCTCTCTCTCCCTCTCTCTCTATTTCTCTGCATCGTATTGCTGAGGGTCGTGACCCCTTTGCATTATTCATATAACGATAGTAGTAGTAGCGAAAGGCCGAGGATAGGCAACGTTGGCGCTACTTAAAAGAGGCCTATGTCCAACAGTGGATGCATGTGGGCTGATGATGATGATGATGACAGTAGTTTTCTTTCTAGAGACTAAAGAGAGCGAGATTACGAATCTTAGAATCAACGGTTATCTCAGATAATAACCGGACTTGTGCCCTCTGACCCAACGTCAGTAACCCATCCAGTTACCGACCGAAATCAACGTGTCTTAACCAGCCAGATCGTATGATATGTACCGACACAACTAGGTCACACGTACTACCAGATAGGTGTTCTCAGTTCTTGTGATACGATTTTCGTTGATCATGATGTATACGCAGCCTTTGCAGCACATATACTTAGGTATCCTCCAATTATATTATGTTAAGTTGGCAACCCATGTACTACTTTATACTGACTTGGGCCAAAGTTGCTTTGCATCTAAAATCCATCAGAATAACCTTACCTACTACTGATATTATATTTTACGCGTAAAGCTATACAGACCGAGAGTTGAAGTTTCCCAAAGTTTGTGCCACACAGCCTTGGCTTACCTCATTAGTTTGAGAGAGGTGATCTAAGCTTGACGAAGTCGAGTCTTAACTAAATGCATAACCTAACTTTAGAGATTTAGACGGTGTTGCGTCAGAATTAAGTTTGTCCGCGTATCGTGAATTTTAAGTGCTTCATTAACAGATTACCTAAATCCATATACAACGTGTAACAAAAGAGTGGGTCAACCCTGAAGGAGGTGAATGTGCTCATGAAACTGAAAAATTTTCCCTAAGGTCAAAATATGAAAAAAAAAAAATCCACATTTTTCTTTTCATATTTCGACCTATGTTCCTTGGGGAAAGTTGCTCAGTTTCATGAGCACATTGACCTCCTTGAGGGTTGGTACCCCCCTTCTGCTACACCTTGTATAAATAAGGAAAATTGAAGTGTTTTTTTTTGTGATTTCGAAATGGGTAACTTCCTTGAATAAGTGCCTATTACTAAGGTACAATGCACACCTGCAGGGTGTGGGACCTAGATGCAGCGTCCTTAATAATAACTATGCAAACCCAATTTTGTTTAATTTAGCAGGACGGTGGCATCTTAAAGGCGAGATGTTCAGGCGTTGTTTTCGTCATACAAATTTCAACTTTCTGCGATGGCAAATAAAGCTGAATTTGAGTTAGTAAAAAAGAAGACGCTGCGTCTCTACACTTATGCTGAGATCTATAGCGCGTGCTCTGACTTAGCTTGGACTTAAGATAAAATTAAAACGAGACGCAAATATGCTCTGACATAAATCTGTCTCGTTTTAACTGTCTTGAGTCTGAGCAAAGTGAGAGTGCGGTTTATAGATTTAAGCCTAGGCTTTTAATATTTTGAATTTAGAAAAGAGCAACTGCTGAGTTTTTTGCTGGCTCTTTCTATCAGGATCTGCTTCACCGATCGGCGTTGAGTTTTAATTTAACATAAGAGTCACAAGTTTGAGAAGCACAGAAGTTACATAAAATTATAGTATGTTTATCTCACAAAGTTACGGGCGCTTAACTTGTGGTTACATCGTGTAAATGCACATTGCGTAAGTGTGTGTGCCTGTCAGGAGCCTAGGTGGGAGCAGTCAGGTGCGAGCAAGTTCTCGCTCCCACTTATATAGATACGACACACACACAACCATGAGCCGCGTACCCTCGTGAATTGAAAGAACTATAGTGATTTTGTATTTTTTGGATAATAACCGCACGACTCGTCACACTAAATGCGCGCATACATTAACATGTACTATTTGTTATAGAAGAAACTGAATGAGTCGCACTGCAGATTACAACAGAGATGCTGCACACAACTAAGCGAACAAATGTTTTTTTTCTCTTTCAATTTTCAACAAAATACTAGGCAATTCGCATGGAGACAAAAACAGTGTTTTATTTATTGGAGTCACGTCCATAAGCAATTGTTTGCACGCTTTTCAAAATGTCCTCGAGTGCGTATCTAAATTGCATGTGGCACGTGGCATTGTAAAAATGATGACGCCATAGTTCACAGTTCGGCGTATCTAAATATCTATCGTGTGAATAGTTTTATTTGTATTTCAATACAATACATAAAATACTATTCACACAATTGATATAGGTAACTATTGCAAAAATTTTTTTAGCAACAAAACACAAAATATTTGATTTCATATCTAAAAGCCCAGTACCTATTTATATTTGTTATTGTTAGTATTACTTTAAGACCTGTCAAATTAGTTTAATTTTAATGTACAGAGTTACTACTTTAGAATAGAATAGAATAATTTTTTATTCAAATAAACTTTTACAAAGTGCTTTCGAATCGTCAAATGAATCTACCACTGGTATGGAATTTAGTAAAATAAAACTTGTCCTTTTTTTTTTGTCACATTCAAATATTTCGAACCAATGGTAGGTGCCTTACCTACCAATAGGTAAACTTGATCATTTTTAAATCAAGAGCGTTAACTGTTGCTTCTATGTTCCATTCAGTTATGAATACATTAAGTAACAAGTATAGCATCGAAATTAAAATATAGAGTAATACGACTTATTACTCTATCCATATTGTTTGGCACATCCCTTCTAACACCGAGCTTACAGTGAAATTAACGGGTGGCGCTCACTATACCAAGGGTCGAGGCAGCAAGTCGCTTCTCGAACTTTCAAGAAGCGCGTCTATTTTTGTGAGTAAGTGAGAATCAAATGTACCTGCGCGACAAGGCAGGAGTGTGTGTAACGTATAAGGTGCGGAATCTTCCCTTGTTCCCCGCATGCGTAGCTAAGATCTAAATTGAGATTAAGAAACCTTATAAGTTGCCAAAATATCTACCTTGTCGTGAACTACAACCGAGCTCATCACCAGGAGTTGTAACGTCAATACAGCGTCAACATAATGAAAAGTCTCCTAAGTTTAAGAAAGTTTAGCTACATATTTTTATAGGGTAAAGAGCAACTATATGTATAGTTTTTAGGCACTCATATCAGCAGAATCAGCTCTTGACTTATCATAAGAACCACAAGAGGAATATAATTTTGAATCTGATTTTCAAGGCACACGGCGCGTCTATAGCTCGCCTACGAAGGCATTTTATTATTTTTATTTACAAAACTATCACTCGCGTCTCGACCGTTTTTTGATGCCACTTCGATTTCGCCTCGACTTTGCAGTAAGCGAGGCCACCTAATGGAAATGTTCCCTTAATTTATTATTGGAGGGGTTTCAGATCGCTCTACTACCTAAGGTGCTTTAGAGCTTTAAAGGCTTAATAATAACTACTTCCATGGAATTAATGGAAATAGTTATTATTAAGCTTTTATAAAATTTATAAAAACTCTTTTTGAGCTAAAAATTAATATGATCTAATCGCACTTTTATGAAGTAAATTGAAGGTAGGTATATAATATGTAAATTTCAGAGACCTAACCAAATCAGTCCTCTAAATTCACTCAGTATTTTAGGCGCTACGGAAGAACATACGTAAAAAGACACATACATACATGGGACTCCTAAAAACATAACCCTTTATTTCGACTCTGTAGTGAACATTATCGTGCAAAAATCCGTGTCGCGTTGTCGCGATAAAATTATCGTGTTCGGTTATACGCGATGTATTTGTCTATATTAGGAATCAACTTATTATTTACATTACCAACAGTGCCACGTGCACTATGTATTCGGGCGGACACGATTCGTGTCCGCCCGAATACATCGCGATTCAATGAACTACTCGGCCACACATGTCGCGATAATACGAATATTCGCCGAACCACGATAATGTAGCCGCAGTATTAGACGGATGATTTATTTTGCTGGAAAATGCAAATAAAACTCATCAGCCGCGGTTAAAGTTCCAGATAAAATTGCATTGTATTGGTTGACAAAGCTCCCTTGATAAATGGTGCGTCTTCCAATGAAATGGCTCGTTTGAATACAATCTAAACAGCTCAGACGCGTGCTCTATAAATGATGCGTATCGTATTTCCTAACACGGCGTATCTATGGCGCATCTAATGCTACGGTTGATTGATAATCGTGTGGTGTGAGATTGCCTTTATGTGGTTTTAGACGTGGCATACATTAATAATAATGTGTAGGACATTATATGACGTAGACAACTGAATTTCGGCCACGGACTAACTCTAAATCACCTACACATACAGGAGACATTGTTACTGTATTAGTGACTGCACATATACAGGTGCTCTCTCCATTCCCTCAGTCTCATAGTCCGATGGCAATCCGGCACGACCGAGAGAAGTCAAGTGCAGGGATGATGCGATTTTACGCGCTCTACACAGCACGGGGGTGCAAAATAACTTCCCAACGTTGGACTGTTACTGAGAATTTCTTTTATAATTTTATTTAAGACGCTTTTGCCTTTTCATTCAGTAAGGATTTCAAATCTAAGCATAATATCTGAGATAACATTCACGTCCTATTAACAAAGGGCGACCATGTTGCTATAATAGAACGTCAAACCTTATGACGATGTCGGTATTCGTGTATAAAATCGATTTGGATAACGCCGCTACTATTTCTATAGAAAGGAAAAACTTATCATTGATATAGATTTTACTAAAAGTGCCGTTGGTTAAAACTTTAAGCTGCATTTAATAAAAAAAGTGGCAGGCTTGATCAAAGAATTAATTTGACCATTCAAACAGGGCAATGCTATCAGAATTTTGTATTTATGCCACGCTACGTAGTTTTAAAAAAGAAGTAAAGCTTTAAGTGGCGTATATTTAATTTAATTAACATTTACATGGTACAAGAAACATGTAAAACATAAATTATATTTAATATCACTTCGATTTGTTTTTAATTTTGTTGTGCGACCCAGAACTATAACTATGTATCTAAGGACTGTTAAAATACGCTTAAATTGCCACCAGATTCGTATAATAAGATTACTATTTATCGCAGGTTACCTGATCGCATTATTATTTCGGCAATAGTTCGACTAACTTTTAGATGGACCGACAACATTAGACAAATCACAGGAAGCTGCTGTGTCCAGTCCATGCAAACGACCTTTGTTTAGCAGTAGATGTCTGTTGGTTGACAAAAAAGAAGAATCTCATTATTATTGAAAAATACAGACGTTCCTTGTTCCCCCGCAATTTCTTAAGTTATTCGCGTACAAATTTCGTTTGAGCGATCGCAAGATGGGAAAGGTCGAA
This sequence comes from Hipparchia sbordonii, assembly GCA_038048805.1. Taxonomy (NCBI): domain Eukaryota; kingdom Metazoa; phylum Arthropoda; class Insecta; order Lepidoptera; family Nymphalidae; genus Hipparchia; species Hipparchia sbordonii. The sequence continues at coordinate 13,069,676 of CM076103.1, forward strand.
GTAAACTAATTGAAACGGTCACATCCACTAACCCGATATCTCTGTGAACGCACGCGATACCCATAGGTATTGCCGGTTCATAAATTATGAATCTCGCGACACGATACAATCTCCAAGCGATGGGAATATTATGCCGTGATCGTATCTATGCATGTACGCTTTTCAAATTTTCGCCCACACGTACCTACGTATAGAATTTCCTGTATTGATAATGAGATATTCGGATTTGTTTGTGCTAGATACATTCTTATGTTATGTATGGGTGAATGCTATGAATAAATTTTTATCATTTTTGGAAAAGGTAATTCTATCTTAATTTGAATAAGTAGGTACCTTGTAAGCCATAAGATACCTTCAGTATTATTTTTAGTACATAAGTACTTATTAGTATCCCGTAGAAAAATAAAAAGTTTCGTCCGTGGTCTGTCTGTTTGTTTGTGTATTACAGCCATTTTTATTCAAAAGCAATAAATCCTGCAAAGTTGTTTGATAAAATTATATGCCTACCCAATGTTTGATTTTTTTTCAGGATTAGCTTGACAAAAGGAGTACAAAATGATAGGAGTGCCACTATCACTGATAAATCTCAAATATATCCATAGAGTAACAATCAAAATAGTACAATTCGAAAATAATCTTGCAGGCACATAGCAAAACGGTGTACAGATAGTTTTTTTGATATATTTAATCTATTTTCGACTATTTAACGCTGTTTTAACTATATTTAGAAATAATTAATATTTACGAATTCCAAAGCATCGAATGCAACCATATGCCTTTCCTATATAATTCCGTCTACAAAAACGCGCTCGAATATTACGTCAGTGAACGTCGCGCGGCGACGCGCGGTTCCTTTGACGCGAGTGTCAACCAATCACGTTCGAGGACAAACCACGCCCACATCCAGAACAAAGATGGAATGGAGTGGCGTTAGTACTATTTTCGTATAAAATCTCATCAAAATTTTATTTGGATGGGACGTGTAAACCAGACTTTTGCATTTATATAAAATAATATAATTGCGGTTGAGCGTGTAATGAATATAAATCAAAGAATATTCACTTATTATGCATGTACGCAACGGATACACGTACAAACATATTTTTGCCATAGTTAATTGAATCACTTAAATTAAAAATATAATGTATTTATTTAATAGTTATTTATTACATAACATTAATAAAAAATATAATGTATTTATTTATTAGTTATTTATTACATAACATTGTATATTAATAACTTCCAACTTGACGTTTTATAAAAATAATCACAATTTTTATTTTTATAACTTTTTCAGTGTTTATAATATCTATAGTAGGGATGTTGCGGATGCAGTTTTTTTTAAAGTTGCGGATGTGGATGCGTATATCCGCAACATCCCTATCTATCTGTATGTACGTAATACGTACATACAGATTAGGGACGTACGTACGACGTATACATACAAACATACATACATAGTTAAATACATACAAACAAACATAGGTACAGTACACAGTTTTCGCAACTAGCAACATCCACATCCGCATGACCATCCGCATTGATTATTGCGGATGCAGATGCGGATGTCCAACTCAATGCGGAATATCCGCAACTTACCTAATCTATAGGTACGTAATACGTACGACGTATACATACAAACATAGTTATATAGTTAAATACATGCAAACACGTATACATAGTAAAATACATACATAATCATAATTCATACGCGGATAAAAAGTTTTACTTCGAAAAAAATAACACGACTCCATTCTTTTTGTAATGCAATTGTACGACATTTTAGTAGCACATTTTTTATCATAGCATAATTAAAAAATACCCAGCTTATGCTGTAAATTAAATAAGAAAACGATATACTTACAAGTGAAATGTTATTTCATCTCTTTTTTGATGGATTTCCGAACGTTTTTTGCATGATTTGACTGCAAACGACGGCTTTTTTAACGATCAAAAATACGAGCGATACGTTGAAGCGCGTGCGGCCGACTGATAACAAAGACAAGAGACTTTTGCAAATTCTATTGTCTTTTTGAGCGCGTTTTTTTTCTTCTAAGGGCCTATCCTTATATATCGATGATCGAATGACAGAACATTAAGCAATGGCACTTACAAATTAATATAGGGTTGTTGTTAAAGAAAAAATTAGTTCACTTACTAGACCGTTTGCCATGCTGTATCTAATATTTTGTTGAGGCTTATTTTCAAATATTCTCCACAGCTCGCTGCCATTTAAACTGATTTATCTGCCACGAGCCCAAGAAATATGTCGCGCGGTTGTAATATGTTTTTTATGGCTTCAGCGGAAGTGTGTCGCGTTTTTTCTTGGTTTACTGAGAGGAAATTTAAATGACTTATAGAATATTTTATGAATCATGAACGAAGACGCCGGAATTTGCGAATTCATCAATTTTTATTAATTTAAAATCTTCAAACATAGTTTTATCACACTATCACTACTGTGATATTATAAAGACGAAAATTTGTATGTGTGTGTGTATGTGAGGGTATTTATGTGTGTGTGTGTGCGTGCGTGCGTGTATGTGTGTATGTTGGTCAGTCCTTCACGCCACAACGACTTAAGGCCGCTGCATACATAAGGTACACGGGACGGGACGGGACGTGGACGGGACGGGACGTGGAGTTTTGGAAATATCGTTTCATAGAAAATGTAAACGACTGTGCATACGACACGGAGCACGGACGGGACGGGAACGTGCCACGCGCGGAACGGGAAAAATATCGTCGGCGACGATGTTTAGCACGTCCCGTCCCGCACGTGCCCCGTCCCGTCCGTGATTCCGCTGCGTATGCACAGTCGCCCCGTTCGCTCCGGAGAGCTAAGTAGTGATGTTTGTGTATTTACCTACCAAGCAAAAATGGACGAATGGAAAAAATAATCGAGTGTGTACGATCACATCCAGCTTTGTATAATTTTGCAATCTTTCTTTAATAAATGAAGGCTCAGCTTATTTTCCAGTAAAGCAAAACATTCTTTTGTCATACGAAAATACTTATAAAATTGAGTCTCGTCATCCAAAAGTTCTTTGTAAAGAGTGTGGTATTCTCCTTCTTGTTCTCTTTTCTGCCATGTAGGATGTACAGAAAATCTTCTTTTCCTCTTGACGGCCGTAGCTTCTTCATCATCTAAAGCAATAGCAGTTAAAGCCAATTCTTCAAATGAAAAATCCATCTTTCCTTGTTCACATCACTAGCACGTTAGTTCTGAGTTATTACCACGTTTCGTATGCATTAAAAATTCCCGTCCGTGTTTACTAACCACGTTTGGGCCCCGTCCCGTCCACGTCCCGTCCCGTCCCGTGCACGTTACGTATGCAGCGGCCTTTAGTTTTAAACTTGAAGAATACTATGTACTAATGTATTTCTAGTGGTAACTGTGTCAAGTTTTTTTTTTTATTTTGTTTATTTTGCTAGTAATTCTGCGACATGGTTATCGGAGACTAATAACTTAACACTGCGTTATTTTTTTATACTTACTTACCTTACTTTTTTAGTTTGTCACGAAACAGATTCTTTTTTTACAAACTGTGCTCATGATCACTTTTTCTTCGATATATTACAATATTCTTTTAACCCCCTTCGACGGTGTTCCCACTTAATTACAACATGGGATTATTCAAGGGGTGGACCAACAAATTCCTGAAAAGCCGGCAACGCATTGGTGGTGCCTCTAGTGCTACAAGCTTCCGGGCGGCGGTAATCACTTAACATCAGGTGACCCGCCTACACGTTTGCTCGCTATTCATAATTAAAACAAAAAAAATTTCAAACTTATATTTTTAAGCATTTTAAACATAATTTTTGTCAAGTTGTACACCGCATTGTGCTACAGTAATTGTAACACCCTTTAAAGGCTAACGTCATTTCCACCTCCTGTAATAAATCATAATTTACCAAAAACAAGTCAGCGGAAACGTTTAAATGATTAATTATACGCCATTAGTCCGTCCAAATTAACAAGACTTTTAAAGATATTGTAAATTGTATACGTTTCCTTTTATAAGTCGACTACATTTTTTTTATTCGATGACAAGATAGCCCTTCACTGCCATCTCAACTGATGGTAAGTGACGATGCAGTCTAAGATGGTAGCGGGCTAACTTGGAAGGGGTATAGCAGTGTTAATTCAACCCATACCCCTAATCGGTTTCTACACGCCATCGTGCCGGAACGCTAAATCGCTTGGCGGGACGTATTTGACGGTAGGGTGGTAACTAGCCACGGCCAAAGCCTCCCACCATACAAAAGAGACATTAGACTTAGAGAATGATTTTAGCAATCTATTTAAGTATGTATGTTTGTGTTTGTATTTACGTAGGTATGTTTCACTTCTACTTCTTATTTTCTACAAACTACTTCGCCGATTTTTTAAATGAGGTGTCAATTAATTTGTTACTATGCTCATATATTACATTTATGACACTTAATACGAACAAAATCAAAATTGCGAATGTTACATCGGATTAAAGTTTTAAAACGTTTTTCTTTCATTATTTGATTATGCTTCCATTATTTTGTTAAATAACTTGCGAAGCTTTTTTCTTAGAAAAAGCTCCACTGAAACTTCATAAGACTTTTTCAGAAGAACTTATCAGTGAATCAGTTGGCGGCTACTTCATCCGTTGGATTTCATTTCTTTTAATATCTCGCTGGAATCTTTTGTCACCCCGGGATAAAAGTATTCTATATCTATATCAAACTTGTTTCAAACTTCATTGAAATCGATTGTGTATAGTTGGGGCGTAAAAAATTGTAACCAACAAATAAATTAAAAAAAAAAAAAAAAACAGTTTCAGTAAATTCATTAAAATTTAATCCTGAATATCAAAAATAAAAGCTAAATAATGAGTTTTATCTTAAGCAACAAATAAAATACCCGACGCACTAACGTAAGTCCGTTCCGTAAGAATTTCAAAACAAATTAACCAAAAACAAAAAAAAAAATATGAGAAACATTCAAGGCACGTCTATTTAAATTAACGCATTAAAGTCCCATTACCTAGATCAAAGAAGCAAACGACGCCAAAAAAACACATTTTAAAAACTTCCTAAAGATTTCCCCTATACGCAACACGCACTAATACTATAAATGGTTTTATTAATAGTTCCTCACACAAAGTTGTTGATAGAATTTTAAAATAACAAACATAGATTAAAACGACTTAAAACTAGCTTCTGGTGGAAAGTTAGTGTTATCTATTTTTACAGAGTTTAAAACAAATACGTAAAACGACAGTAACGCTCATGAGAGGTAGCTTTTCAGCAGTTTAAGATGCAATTTTATAGCCCGCGAGGATTCTCAGTTAATTTTCACAACGCAGTAAACATTTTACTGCAATTTCTGTGCAAGAACTTCGAGCCACTGCATGCACTGAGATAAAAATGCTGTGGTGGATGTGCAACGTCACGCGTTGCGATCGACAACGCGACATTATATCCGAGGCAAGCAGATAAGTCACAAGCTAAATCACAAGTTTGCAAATCATATGACATGATAAGCTAAGTGAGAGCATCCAGTTAGTGCTTATACATGAAAGATTGAAATCCGAGCGGGAATATGCGTTGTAATAAAATAGAGTAAAAAAACTAAGTGCTGTGGTAGCAATTCGAAAAACCATGCAGTCGTTCTTATATTCTTTTTACTAAAACGATTCCGGGTTTCACATAAGCGAAAATTTTGAAAGACTGACTTTTTAAAAAAACGAAGATAATGCTGATATTCTTAATATATAAAACAAAGTCGGGTTTGTTCGAACACTTATAACTCTAGAAAGGCTGGATCGATTTTCATGGTTTTTGATTTGTTGTATTATTTAAAAATATTGGAAAATTTAGGAAATAAAAATTATGAAAAAAATTCCTTTAATATTTTGGTTTTTGGATGGCAAGGAAAGTGACCTTTTTCCCAGGGAAAAACCGTAACCTAAGTCACGCGAACGAAGTCGCGGGCAAAAGCTAGTTTATTTATAAAAAATGTAATAGTTACAGATCCTTTAATAAAGTCAAGAGTGTTCTAAAAGTTGTTTTTCTTTTAAGTTTTCTTTTTGTCAAACAAAATGTTAAAAATCAAAGGTTCAATATCTTTTAAAATAAAGATCTAATTTCAGAATCAGTAAAATTATGCTTCATGATTGAAGTGTACCCGTTATGCTGAATTTGTAATCTCGTTTTAATAATGTTTCTTATTTTGATGACTTGATGAAATCAATCAATGTGTTCTCGCGGAATTTTTAAAAACGTGATTGGTGTCACTCAGAAGACGTCACAAGTTAGTTTCACGGAACTCTATTAGGAAGCAGTAGCATAGAAATAAAATTAATAGCTACTCCATGCCTCCCATAACCTGTCAAGCTTTTATTAATGTACACAGATGTTCATATCGCTTCGAGGAATTCCACGCAGACTTAAACCAGTGCATAAAACAAAAATACCGCAGCTATCCGGATTTCTGGAAACAGTTTCTACTAGCTCAGACTATCTTTACAATTTTTCCGCTAATATTTTCTTCAATAGTTCCCAAGATATTTTAAAATAAAGCTTGCTCGTGGACAGAGTCGCAGACAAAAAGCTAGTCCCAGATAAATTACATCCTTGGATTTTTTATCTTCTATCTAATTCTAATTCTGATTCTAATTCTAAATACATATTATAAAAAAGGTGACTGACTGACTGTATACAGTTAGCGATTATGACAGCCATCCGTTAAGAAAAGATTTTTGAAAATTCAACCCCTAAGGGAATAAAACAGTGTTTTGAAAAATTTAATTTAACATGAGCGAAGACGCGGGAAAAAGCTAGTTGAAAATAGGCACGTTTCAAATACTAAGAAGAATGCTGATATTGAAAAAAGAGCCTCAACAAGAAATCAATTTAATTTATCGCGAAGATCGCACTTAAGAATTTCAATATTAACAACTTATTATTAGAAATATGTTACACGTTCAATATACGAATACAGTTAGATTTGAGAAAGCAATAACAAGGTATAGCAAACCACAGCGTCGCTAATTCCTACTAATATTATAAACGCGAAAGTTTGTAAGTATGGATGGATGGATGGATTGATGGATGGATGGATGGATGGATGTTTGTTACTCTTTTACGTAAAAACTACTGAACCAATTTGGCTGAAATTTTGCATAGAGATAGATTAAAGTGTACACATAGGCTACTTTTTATCCCGGAAAATAAGAGAGTTCCCGTGGGAACCACAAAACCTTAATCCATGCGAACGAAGTTGCGGGCATCAACTAGTAAATAATTATAGAACTAGCTGATGCCCGCGACTTCATCCACGTGGATTAAGGTTTTTTTACCTTTGAATATTTAACCAACGTCAATACATAATAAAATAAATATTTGGCGCAACTTATATGTTACTGTATCACTTTTTCCAATTTACAGCGTCTAAGTAATTTATTAAAACATGCATTGGATATGAGGTGTACCTATAATATACTGTGTGCGCGGGAAGATCATATTTTAACTGGTTTTTACCAAAACTCTGTACCTACCTGCCCCCGTTTCGCATTCCCTTATTTCCTTTGGGATTACCTATGTTGGGGCCAATACGCAAACAAATTCACTTAATTTTACAAACACGAAACGTTAAGGCGTGTACATATTTTAACTCAGTTCTTAACCGGTAGATATGTGATGGAAAATTAAATTTTTTTAAGTATTTAGTGACGCAACTGTAGAATAAATACATTGTCATTTTTTAACTTATGTCATTAAGTCCTAAATTATATCCATGCAAAAAATTAAGTCGATTTATTATAATCATTTGTAACTGTGAAACGAACTCCCTTCGGTGGTGTTCCCACTTTTCAACATGGAGATATTCAAGGGGCAGGCTATCAAATTCCTGAAAAGCCGGCAATGCATTGGTGGTGCCTCTGGTGCTCCACATGTTCATGGGCGGCGGTAATCACTTAACATCAGGCCTGCTCGTTTGCTCGCATTTATTAAAAAAAAATATTGAACTTTAAGAGAAAACACATAAATGTAATATACGAATTCTAGCATTATGTTATGATGCTATGAATATTATGGGAACTGAGTATAAGCCTATACACCAGTTTTTACATACATCGTTAATACAGATAGATACTTCTGACGCTCTAAAAGTTATTGATTTAATACGGTCATAACATTATAACTACATACCTATATTATATTAAACTTTTACCACAAGCGATTCACGTGACATCCAAAAGAAATAATTTAAAAGTAGGAAAATCAATAGGAATAGGCTATAGATTTTCGGTCGTTCATTCGTTCAGTTAAATTCTACAATTACTCATGCATAGAGAGTCACGGAACGGTTTTTTTGCACAGATTTATGGAGATTTGCCTTAAAGATTAAGAAGAGTAACATAAAATACCCGATCCCCGATCCGATATTTATTCCGAGAAAATAACAATTCCTCTGGGATTTTGAATAAAACCTAATTCCAAAAAGTCGCGAGCAAAATCTAGCGTGGAGATACAATTGAGCCAATGTATGCACACGTCTTAAATGCGGCCAACATTGGCCAAATTCACTTGTACTGAATGAAAGTGGGCTGTTATTTCGTAATAAAGTGATTTTCCCTACAGCCTTGGAGTAAATTGCTTTGCATAGTAATTATTTTGACGCTCCATAATAAGATAACATTTTTTAAAAGACTAATCCAGCTTAAGTGTAATGGATATAGTACTTAAATACAAGTTAATTTGAAGTTACACTAAGTTCATTTATTTCATACTGGGCACAGGTCTCTTGCGGAACGAGAAGATTTAGGGCCTAAGCCTTAGGCCATAGTCCACCACGCTGATTAAGTGTAGACTGGCAGACTTCAAACACCTTTGAGAACACTATGGAGAACTCTAAAGGCATGCAGCTTTCCTCCCAATATTTTCCTTCTCCATTAAAACAGCCTCTGTGTACTGAACTCTAATTTTTACAGTTCCGTACCCAAAGGGTAACCAACCAAAGCGTATTAAGTATCTAGATGATGCTCGCAACTTCATCTGCATGGATGAAGGTTTTTCAATTCCTGCGGGAACTCTTTAATTTTTCGGAATAAAATGTAGGTAGTCCTAAATGGCGGGCTACGAGTACCTCCATTCCAAACAGCCAAATTGGTTCATTCGTTGTGGCGTGATGGAGTAACAAACATACACACACACACATACAAATGTTCGCCTTTATAATATTAGTGTGATAAAATCAAAATTTATTTATTTCATGTAGGCCAATCTTATGACACGTCATAAATCTACCACCGGTTCGGAATACAGCTTCTGCTGAGAAGAGCCGGCAAGAAACTCAGCAGTTGCTCTTTTCAAAAAAAAAATTTTACAATAGGTAACAAAACTATGCTATGTACCTATGCGTTACCGAAATGAAGTTTCAAAAATGCATACTTAGGTACATACAATTGAAAACATACTAAGACGGGCAGATAAAGTAGACCCATTCCCGTTGGTTGCACCCGTTCACGAGCAGGACGCATGACCCAGCCGTTGCTTCGCTCAACCATATTTGAGGGAACGTAACAACCCGCACCATACGACACCACCACAATAACCACCACGATAACAATAGCTAATTAAATTTATTAAAAAATAGCGCTGACTACGTCTTCAAGCTTACAAAAAAAAAAATGAAAAAGATTAAACAAAACTAGCACCAAAAGAAAATTTACACAAAACTTTCTACTGTTATTATGTTTTTTGAATTCAGTTTAAGAATGTTTTTTGTTAACCGTACAATCGTGTTATGAAAGCGGGGTCGCTAATTAGGCGTGCCCGCCAGTCATGAGTTGATTCAAAAGATTTCTACTTTTTAAGTTATTATTAGTTAGTTCTTATTTTGTTATACTAGTACGTAAAATGTATAATGAACTAGCACATGACCACAGGCAAGTACTGTTCTGTTTAAAAAATGTTGTGGAAAATTCGTGCTGCTATAGAGCGAGTTATCAAGAGCATTGAGTTTGATTGATTTGGGGCCCACGTTTGAGACAAACTTCTAATAAATATTGAGGTGGATTTGGAAGGAGTATGGTAATGTAAAAAACAACGTTACCCCTAATCGGTTTCTAATACCAAATCCCTAATCCATAGTACCAGAATGCTAAATCGCTCGGTGCACGTCTTTGACGGTAGGTTGGTAAAGCCTCTCATGGCCAAAGCTTCCCACCAGACCAGACCAGAGACAATAAATTTTGTTCAATTTAGGAGTTATAAGTCTCTGACAGACACTTCTGCTGTGATCTATAGAACGTGGTCTGACTCAGCTCAGACTCAAGATAGAGGTTAAAACGGGACACAAATATGCTCTGACATATATCTGTCTCGTTTTAATTGTCTTGCGTCTGAGCTGAGTTAAAGAGCGGTCTATAAATTTCAGCCTAAGTCAGCCACACAGACTAATAGGGGCTAAATTACCCAAAGTAGGTATACTAGGAGATCTTGTTTCGCTCGGTCAAAAATTACACCAATTTTACTTCTCTTAATTCAAGGCCAGTAGATTACGTGGCTAAAGTATAAGAACAATAGGTTTGGGTAGGTACAGTGCACACAAATTATAAATGAAACCAGAACAGTATAGGGTTAGATACAATCTCCTGAATTTATAAAGGGAAATTATACCCTATGTCAGCGTTTCCCAATCTTTTCTTCTTTGTCCCGAATAATTATAATACCCCTTCGAGACCGACTTATAAAAGTTTTTTTAGTATTTTAGGTTTTAGATATTACAAATGTCTATTGATACATTTTATATTATTTTTGTTTAAAGAATTCGTGTTTATGTAAAGCATCAATAGTTCAACAGTTTGGAGTAGGTACATTTAAGAGTTCAAAGTGTCAATGTTGTCAATAAAATACTAACAACACTCAATGAGCAATTTCTGTTATCCGCAACTCTTACTTGTGGTTAGGTCATGTACATACACATTGCGTAAGTGTGCGTGTCTTTCAGGAGCCTAGGTGAGAGCGGTCAGGCGCGAGTAACCTCTCGCTCACACTACAAATATAACATCCACACACACAACCATGAGCTATGCGCTCTCGTGTTACAAGAACTATAACGGGATATGACACACAATTTTGAAAACACTGCGCAAAGTCCAAACACAAAACCTAGATTATCTCTACCTAATCATGTTGAGTAAATTAAAGAGGTTTGTATGAACCCCCACAACGGATATACAAGAGAAATAACACGGGACACGTATAAAAGATTACCACAGAAAGGTGTAAAGTAAACAATGCAAATCTTTTTCAAAATAAAAGCGATAAGTGATAAGATTCATCTTTACACATACTGGTGCTCGTAACACACACATAAATGATCGCGCTGAATTTGTTATACTCACGTTTTAGCAGTGTTTTTGTTTGAACGTTAGATATGGAGTGTAATTACGTAGGCACAGATTTTGCATAGATTTTGAAATATTTAAACAATACTACCGCTGCAAAGCCTTGCAGCGGTAGTATTGGTAATCGACAGCATTTAGTAGCCACTAAATGCTGTCGATTGCTAAGGTTCTTCAACAGATCTCCTCTTTGAGTATCTGATTTGATCACGTAAAGTAAACATCGATCACTTTTGTTTAGCTTTTTATGTTCCATATTCATAATTTGAAAAATGAATAGATTTTGTCATCTTGGAAGTTGAACATGCCAGCAAAAATATTTTGTTACCATAAAGATTGTTATTTCAATTCAAATCTCAACTGGTGACCAAACAAAAATGAAAATTTAAACAATATTTTATTCAGGAATACCGAGAATTGGCCAAATAACAAATTTTTATTTAAAGTGGTTGCAGCAAAAATTCATTTTAAAGCGATAATCTCTCGCATATAATAAACTGTGTACATTTCGCCGATTTATTTTTTGCTAAAGCTTTTCATTATTTTTTTTATAAGCTAATGTTTTAGAGTTTCAAATTCCATTTTGACAAGCCTTTTAGTGAAATGGATTCAACGTTAAGTTACACGAAGTGTCCCTTTTACGTACATCTAAGTAATTTAATTTATGTAACAAAATATCATTGATACCTATTTCTATAATACGTACAGAATATTAACTATCATACTTCCTTGCACTAGTCCACGTTTTATTTTTGCATTTAAGCTAGCATGAACATTTTTTCATTTATTGTATGGAAGAAGATCTTTTAAGACAATTATTATAGGAAAAACAGACACAGACAGACACTTGTTGGATTGAAGTTCTTGTATCGCTTTTGAAATCGAACTTTAAAACCAAAAATGTATAGTGGAGAGCAACATAGCGTTCATTTCAAAAGCAAAATCTGAGCCAAGCTTAGTGGCAAATCCTTTTGACATTTTAAAATCCGCATGAGTGTAGCCTTAAGTAAAGGCTTGTTGGAAATACATCACGCTAGAGTGAACAAGAAGTTTCTAAAGTTACTTTATAGCGGGTAGTCCGACTAGATTTAGACTATTCTTTTCATGTTTGGTACAGGTCAAAAGCTACAGCGGGATTGAAAACAAATAGTTTTTTTTTTAAAGAATATTAGCCAATATGAACTTGACGAATATTCTCCTCTCCCTTCCAAATAAACAGAAAGCTTATGTTAGGAGTGGGTACGACAATAGTGCAACGTGTGGGAATCGAACCTGCGACAGTTTCAGTTTTCAGTCCATACCTTTAACCGTTGGGCTATTGAGGCTTCTATATTTTATCTTCTTTATCATTATTCTTATTCTATATTCTGTTTGTAAACAAATAGATAGAGTTATGATAACTTAAAAGAGAAAGAAGAGGATGATAATAATGATTTTACGAAGCCCTTTGATAATCTCTAGACTTACAAACAATATAATTATGTCGTCACTTCATATTTAAGTGAATTTATTTAATTACCCACTAATGCTGAAATCTCACTAATATTATAAATGCGAAAGTTTAAAATGGATGGATATTTATTAGTTGTTCCTTAGCACAGAAATTGATTATAGTCTGGAATAACACATAGGTTACTTTATATCACGGAAAACAAGATTTCCCGCGGGAATTAAAAACCTCAATCAACGTGAACGAAGTCGCGGGCATCATTTAGTATTTTATAAAGTCAATCAGCTTTTTAAAATCCTTGATTTTAACTAAAGATAAATAAGCTACAATAAGTATATGGAGTCTAACGGTCTCCACGGAGAGCTTACTGCTGCTGGCTGGTTTATGAGCTGGCCACTTTTATCTTCATATTTGAAGACGTTCAAACTTAGAATGCTATTTGAATATTGTTTGGAATTGTAAGTTTGAACAGGCGTCGTAATTCATTATTCTATTAACCACCGTCCGAGCCGGAGGTCTAGAATCAGAGTTATATTCTCAACTCCCGTCCACACCCATATTCATTCGCTGTCCACACCGGACGCTCACAACGCCTGTTCATCCAGTTTAAGTTTGTTATGTTATATTCTTTTCATTACTCATACACGGAAAGTAGGTCTGAAGTTGCCTGAGAAGCGGGTTGAAAGTAATACTTTTCAGCCCTAGGGAGAATCGTTTTCAACTGACAGCTGTCAAATAATTAAAAAAACTAGTTGTCACATTTTTATTGGAATTCAAATGAAACACGACATACCCGAGTGCATCCATAGACAAGAAGAAAGATAGACTTTTGTTCTAATTTTAACATAAACTTTAAATAAATATCTCACCAAAGTTGTTGATTTATGTAAAATAAAGTTCACTCAATTTTCTTTAGCTAATTTCTATTTTTATTTTGACTTTCCTTATATTCGTAATGAAAAGCACAGTGTTTACCTCGGGATAAAGACTTATTTAGTCCCTCGAACTATAGGCCCCCTCGCTACGCTCGGGCGCCAAACCCCGTCTCGGGACTAAATAAGTTACTTTCATCCCTAAGGTAACAATGTACTATTTATTGCTGGATAATTACAAATGTACAATAACTAGTGTGACACGGTTTTCATTTGAATAGGGCTCAATTTACCCCTATAAGTATATAAGAAAAGCCTGTGTCTTAATTTTGGGTATGAGCTGTCTCTACTCCAAACAACCAAATCGGTTCATTCCTTGTGGCGTGAAGGAGTAACAAACATACACACACATACAAACATACGCATTTATAATGTCATTAGGAATTAGGATTTGAAAGCGGTCACAAAGTCCCTGATACTTGTACCATATCCGATGGAATTATATTTATTTTAGCTCCAAACTTTTGGAAGTGGGAAAAATTCATATCGTAATTTAGTTAGAAACACTTTGAAAGAAACTAAACAGTGTGTGGAACAGATTTTTATAGTTATTCCTTTCAGACTATACTTTCTTTGGGTTTTCATACATGAAGATTAACTTTGTTTTCCAACTGTAAGTAAAATTATAGTGCACTTCTATTAGGTTTTACTCTGAATTTATTTAGGTCAAACTTTTACACGAAAAGAAATTCCCTAAATCATTTTTAGGTCAATATAAGCAGCCCTAAATATGTGAATTATTCTCTTTCATGCTACATAGTGCTATGACAAAATTCTATCACACATTTAAGGAAGGAAGTGTGTTTTGACTTTTGATTTGAATCAAGTACATTTTTTATCTTTGCCTTATTAAACAGAATCATGTTCTGAAAAACATTAAAGGTTGTACTCGTGAACGGGTGCCACCAACGGGAATGGGTCTGCTTTTGCCTGCCTGTGTTAACATGTATTGAATTGTATTTATTTGTATTTGTATTGTATTTATTTTTATTTTGTATTGTACTCAGGAAAATTCATCGTGGAAGCACTGAATACATAGCATAGTTTCAATAACAATTGTAAAATTTTAATATTTTTTTGAAAAGAGCAACCGCCGAGTTTCTTACTGGCTCTTCTCGGCAGGAAAGGCATTCCGAACCAGTGGTAGATTCATTGACCATTCAAAAGTGCTTGTAAAAGTTTATTTGAATAAAAAATATTTCTATTTCTATTTCTATTTCTACTACTAAACATTAATGGCTTTGCTACTTTTCTTTGACAAGGATTTTGTCTAAAGAATATGACGCTGACTAAATTATTTATTGGCACAAATGGTATGGAAAATTGTTATTACTTTGGAATAGAATAAAAGCCAGTTATAAGTTTTATTTGTAACATTTTAATAGTTATTTATTCTAATAAAATATACCATCGTACGTTAAATAAAAAAAACCAGTACAATCAAACAGATGTTTGATAGAGATTATTATATTCTTGGGTGAATGAATTCAATACAAGTGAATGTATTATGCATATTTCGATGTACCAAACTAATTTACAGCTTCTACTACTATAAATAAATTCAATATGATTTTTAAAAAGCCGGAAACACATAAGCGGTTCCCTGTTGCTGCAAATATTTGGTGGTGCTTTCTTCTTTACTTTTTTTTTATTGAGTGACAAGGACTACCTTGACTGCAATCTCACCTGATGGTAATTGACGATGCAGTCTAAGATGGTAGCGGGCTAACTTGGAAGAGGTATGGTAGTGTACTCATACCCCTAATCGGTTTCTACACGCCATCGTGCCGGAACGCTAAATCGCTTGGCGGCACGTCTTTGACGGCAGGGTGGTAACTAGCTACGGCCAAAGCCTTGCAACTAGACAAGACTTGCACTTTATTTTAAAAAATATTAAAGAAAACAGAGCAGACGAATGAAAAGCGTCTAATATCCATGAATAAAGGAGATAATTTCAAGTTAATTGGCCCCAAGCCTTTGTGACTGGTTGCTCACTTGACCCAATTGGTCACGGAGTTGGCATTCGAGAGTGCTTGATTGTGGCCCAAGTCATGAAAGACAACGGACTGAAATAAAGCGAACATTTTTACGCACCGGCACAAAGTACATCGCTCATTTGCGACAAGAGTAACATAATTCAAAATCGACGATAAATCAACTGCATCCGTCTCAAGTGCGTTTAGGGTGAGGATTATTAAGGGCGTAGGAAATTTAAGACCCTTAACACTTTGAGTAAACTTTTTAAACTTTTTTTTTATTCGATGGCAAGGTAATCCTTGTCTGCGATCTCACCTGATGGTGAGTCATTCATTCAAGTTAAAATGGCTGTCTGCCTGTTTATTCGGAACATTTTTTGAAACAGCTAAACCAATTTTGAGGAGAATTTTACAAGTTGTATAAAGGATAATACCTACTTTTATCCCGTAAAGTAAAAAAGTTCACACGGATTTTTAAAATCCTAAATCTGATGCTATTAAGGTTCTAAGCTCATGCCACGGGCATCAACAAGTGACATTTAAACTTTAAATTATGTTTTTTTTTTTTAAAGAATATTAGCCAAGTTGAACTTGGCTTATATTCTCCTCTCCCCTCCAAATAAGCTGAATGCTTGTGTTAGGAGTGGGTACGACAATAGCTCAACGGGTGGGGATCGAACATGCGACCTTTCAGTTTTCAGTCCGCACCTTTAACCGTTGGGCTATTGAGGTTTCTATAATGTTTAAGGATGCTATCAGTATCAGCATGATCGTAAATGGAAGGATTTTATAAGACTCAACATACCCAAGAAATGGTTATATAAAGGAAAAGATATATTCAAAAGCAGAAAAAGAACCTCCGAAACATTCCAGATCAACGTTTAGTATTACGTTAAATAAACGTAATTTTATAAAATTAATGAATATTTTTAAACTAACTAAAACATTAATGTACTTTCGCTGTATATTTTGCACAGACACTAAAAAGGAGCGTTAACCCTAAAATAGTAGGTATCTATTATTTTCCATCTAAATGAGAATATTTGCTTTGAGTTAGAAAATGTTTATTTAAAAGTTAAAACAAACCTATATTTTTTGCTCTATTATACCAGCCCACAAACACTTATATTTTTAAATTATATAGTACCTAAGTATTTATGAAACTAAAAATGTTTCGATTATGGCATGTCTTAAATTATACTCATTAATTTAGGCACTAAAGTAAGATTGTAAACCTATTTCGCAATCCTTAACGATGCATGTTCAGTCACCACAATATTAATAAACAAAATAAATTATTAATTAGTTAGTGTAGACAAAACTATGCTTATATTAACTTAACTTTAATATATCGTCTACTAGCTGATGCCCGCGATTTCGTCTGCGTGGATTTAGTTTTTAAAATCCCAAGAGAACTCTTTAATTTTCCAGGATAAAAAGTAGCCTATGTCACTCTCCAGGTGCCCAACAAAACCCATGCAAAAAATCACGTCGATCCGTAGCTCTGTTGCAGCGTGATTGATGGACAAACCACCAAAAAACAGACAAACACACTTTCGCATTTATAATATTAGTAATTTAACCCTTATGAGCCTGGTCTAAAGTTAATAAATAAATTATTTCAACTAAAGTTGACGTCAAAATTAGTTGCCTAAAATACGATATATTATTATTTAATAGTGATGTTAAGAATTTTGAGTTCTATCGCTTTGAAATATGGTTACAATTTGAATATACAAGTTGTTGGGTATTCAGAGGGACCTACGATAAAAGGACCTGAAGTTAATTCAATATTGGGCACAGGTAAGTGAACAGAGGTAGAGGGAGATTATTTATTCAAGTTTATTTTTAATGTTCGGGAATATTGTAAGATTCTTTCTCTAGCGTTTATGATAACCTCGCTCAGTTTTTTGCTTATTCAAATTGATGGAATACCTATGTACATAATATAAACGTAAAATTTCTTTTTTCAAAACCGACTACAAACGCCACTACAAAGTATATCAATTGTGCCTATAAAATTTGAAGAGTTCCCTCGATTTCTCCAGGATCCTATCATCAGATCCTGGCCTGATGGCGGTGGGACCACCTGGGAAGTATACCCTTTCAACAAAAAAAGAATTTTTCAAATAGAATTAGGCCTTTGAGTATTCGGAGAACATACATAAAAATTAAAAAAAAAAAAAGATTTCGACGAATTGAGAACTTCCTCCTTTTTTGTATGTCGTTAAAAATACAAGAATAACCTTCTTCTTTCTTCTTAAGTGATGAAAATTTAAAATGTGCAGTGCCAAAGCAATAGCGCTGCCATGTTTGAAAAAAGTAAAGCTCGTAGTTAAAAAAAGTTTGTCGCTGACTCAAAATTAGCAATTTAAATTAGTTTAGAAGCTTAGCTAAGGATTCTTTTTCCCTTTTTAGTTGCTTTTATCGTTGCGATTGATTCAATTTTTTGTTATGATGGTTAAATTTTTCTGCCACGTGGTCTTTTTCCTTTCTACCTTCCTTACAACTATAAGTTTCACCTCAAAGTACCAGGCAAGCGTCGAGCAATATATGACCAAAGTAATTTAGATTTTTTGATAACACATGGTTGAAAGGCTGGTGTCAACACGAAGCAGTTCCAGTTGTAGTTTAATAACCGGTCAAATGCGAGTCGGACTCGCATACGAAGGGTTCTGTACTAAAAAACCGTGTCTCTTATATGTCACCGAAAGGTAAGCGTCGCGCATCGATTTCATCGTTTCTATTTAAGCCGCCCGACTTCAACAAACGCGTACAAAATAAAATAATTTTTATACTTTGTAGTGGCGTTTGAAATCGGTTTTTTGAAAAGAATTTTTATTGGAAAATCTGGATGCAGAAATACAAAAACCAATTAATGGGCTTATTAAAGTCCATTTTCAGTATATATCATGTTAGATAAAATAAATTCCAATATTACCGCTTACATCCCTAAATCCACTCAGTTTTAGGATAATATTGCCGAAAACAAAATAGTCTGGCTTTTTCGTGTGACATGAGTTAAGCTTCTTAAGCACTCCTTCAGTCTGAAAGGACGTTAATACGACAGAGCAACGCCTTTTAGTCTTGTGACATTCATTTTATCGAGTGTTTAGAAGGACTTTTTGAAATGGCAGCATTTTAGTGTGCTGCTTGAATAAAATAAACAGAAATATCTTACTATGATAATAATTTTACTTCGATCATCTAATGGATCATAGTATACCAGTGTTAGTACACTATGATCCATTTTATATGCTCCTTCTAAGGAAAAAACTGAAACCCATTTTTTAGGTTTAACCCAAGTTAAACCTAAAACATAATCTAAAGCTCTTTATTTTCAAACAATAATAAGTAAGTATACTTATTATTATTCATTGTATATTATTGTTTATTGCGTCGCCTAAGTAGGCGATTTCATTTCAGCAGAATAATACGACGATCCTGCTCAGTATAATGCGTTTCAAATGACAATAGGAATGAGAAGCCGCCATTTACTGTTTCTATCTCACTCAATGTATACCTCATATGAGCAGAACAGAAATATAAAATGGCTGTTTGAAAGTCCTATTCTCATTTGAAACACATTATAGAGGATTTCATCATTACCAATACAGAAAATATTACTACTTTTAAGCACAGAGTAGTCTATATGTATACTAATAAGTATGTTCTAACCCTGCTCCACGTGCACCACAATATACTTAATTGATAAACCGTGTAGCATATAAGGGTAGGTACATTTGAACACCTTTCGGGTATCCCTGTTCAATTTAAGTGGTCTCAGGGCTACGTAGCGTTTAATTATGTTTTGACCTCCCCTTGGAGACACACGGCTTTTGAGTTTGTTGAACTTTATTTTTTTCATCAGCAACCTATTAAAACCCTACTACTGAAGATAAAGTCTATTATAGTTCTTGCACATCACGAGGGCGCGTGGCTCATGGTTTTGTGTGTGTGTCGTATCTGTATAAGTGTGAGCGAGAGCTTGCTTGCGCTTGACCGCTCCCACCTAGGCTCCTGACAGGCACGCACACTTACACAATGTGCATGAACACGACGTAACCACAAATAAAGCTCACGCGCTGTGGTCCCTGCCTTTAAAGCATGTGATATTTAATTGCTCAACATAGCTCCGAAAAGTCTGAGGTGCGTGCCCGGGATTGAACCCGTAGCCTCCTTAGTAGGAGACCGCAGTCCCTTACCACTACCGCGCCATCACTGGTTTTATTTATTTCAGTTATAATCTACGAGCTTCAGTAAAGTACAAAGACGTGTCGTCAGTTCAGTCTTTCGACCCGAAGCCTCGCGGGCACGTCGCGTAGAACTCTTATCTATCAGAAAGACGTAGGTACGTAACAGCAACGGCATAAAAAGTGCAAAAGATCCAATAATATTATTATGTTTCTACCACCACAGTGAAAATTTTGTATTTTTTTTTTTGATAACGTTAAAGTTTATTAACTCCGACGCAAAAACGACGCGGTGTTATAAGGTAGACGTGTGTGTGTGCGTGCGTGTGTGCGTATGTGTGTGCGTGCGTATGTGCGTGTGTTCGTGCGTGTGCGTATACGTGCGTGCGTGTGTGTATATGTGTGTGTGTGTGTGTTTGTGTGTCTGTGGCTTCGTAGCTCCCGAACGGATGAACCGATTTTGATTTTTTTTATTTGAAAGGAAAAAAATTTCTACGACCTTTGAGTGGCGTGCTCAATTGGATTTAGAACTTCACACTTTAATAACTAGCGGGGTTGTCTTAACTGGGTGACCGTGGCTCTAGTAGGTACCTTCATCTAAATTTTGTCGGAAATTTCGTTATGGCTGCCTGAGCAACTACATCAATGTGAACTAGTAAATATATCTATGAAATTTTCGTTTTCAAAAATAGTTATAATAAGGTTATATTAATTATTATACAAACTGTGAAACAAACTTTCTTTGACGGTGTACCTATTTTTTTTTTAATTTCACATGTCGGGGTGTTTTAAATTTTCAATTGACACTTGTCGTATATTCCTATGAAAAATAAATATCATTATTACCTAATACTGAGTTGTAATTTGATTAGGGAATACGTTCTCTGTGACAATGCAACATTAAAACTGTCAGAAAGCTAATTTTCTAGAGATACGAAGTTTCGAAAATAAAATGCAGGGTCGTTATAGAGCGAGTTCATTTTGTTAGCTCTAATGACGTTGGGAAATTTCACATTAACATGCAGTGCGAGGATTTTGTCCCGCAATTTTAGAAATGTCCACAATTTTAATCCCATACACCTATTACTTGGTTATTTTCCGCACGACGACGCAACTAATTCTGTTTATTAAATTTTATTTTTGCTGAGAGAAATCTATTTTCATTATATAAATTCTCCCAAAGTTCGTAATAAACAAAGAAATTAAAAACGCCGTTACGGATTCTTTCTACCCACTTGAGAAGTTGATTTTATTAAAGCACATAAAATTAAATGTATAACAAATTAAAGTTGCACGCCTCTCTCTTAAATATAATAAATATTTATTTTACAAATGATTTCTTAAGAGTGAAAATATAAGAAGTGGGATGAGGAGAAACGTTAAATTTTCATCGTCTGAACAACAAGGTAAACAGAAGTTGAAAAATACGATGAACTCTGCTAGTAAAATAAAACTCAAATACTTTGACAAGAATACAAGGTAAACACATTTCTAGATCCCTAAAGTCCTATAAATTTCTTCTTGAAAATATAACGTATATGATTGTAAAGCTTGCTACAAGTAGAATTATGATTCTCATTTGCACTACACGAGCCACCGCACACTCTCTAAAGTGATAAATGTACTTACTCACTCGCTTCAAGAATTATGAGGCTGTGTGCCTTGAGGTAGACCGCTGTAAAGTTTTCTTATTTTTCATACTTACAGTAGATACCCTTTTCTAATTCCAAATTATTGTGGTCTACATAATGTTTCGACCTCGCATCGTTAGGTCCATGAAGGAGTTTAACTTGACACCTATAATAATCTGGGTACCAAGATCTTCTCAGACGGGAGTGTTTTAAGCTCACGTAGATTTAGTTGGATTTAAATGCGGCGATCGTATTATCACCATGATCATATTAAAGTACTAGCTTTAACCCGCGGCTTCGCTCACGTTAGGTTCGATTTTTTAACCCCCTATTTAACCCTCTTGGGGTTGACATTTTCCAAAATCCTTTCTTAGCGGATGTCTACGTCCTAACAGCTACCTGTATGCCAAATTTCAGCTCGATCGGTCTAGTGGTTAGAGCAGTGCGTTGATAGATCAGTCAGTCAGTCAGTCACCTTTGCCTTTTATATACTTAGATGTAATACTACCTATTTTGATAAATCCGCGCACCCTACCAGGTTGTCCACCAGACCCCAGTAGTTGAATCTTTGTTAAACGAGACATGATAGCGCCAGCCAGGAGCTAACTACTGCAGCAAAGATGAAATGATTATTCATGTTTTGGGGTTCTTTAAACCTAATAAGTTTAATGTTGCTACAATTTAAGAACATACTTATTTCTTTCATTTAAAAATATCATAAAATGGACGTGCAAATAATTCAATTTAGGAAAGCTGCTAATGGAACATTATAATTATATTAATTGGTACTTTACGAGTAAGTTGGATTTCAACCACACAGGGATGCCAACGCTCACGATTTCTCACACTTCAGTGGCAGCCATTTCTTAATAATGAAGTTAAAAGCTCAGCGTAACACAATCGCAGAACAAACTTAGAAATGTACAAAACACAGAGCGCGCTACATTTTGCTTTAATAAACCTAAATTATAACCCCTCCGAACCCGCGGAACTACGCAACTAAGGCACTTTTCATTTTCCTTGACTCTCGAGAAAATAGCAATTTCTTCGTGGGAATAAATTTTCCGACAATACAGTCCACGGCTTAAGCAAAATGTAAATACCCTGGTAGCTACATGCAGCATCAAGGACGTCGAAAATAAGGAGTGAACTGTTGCCAGCTTTTGAAATTATTTTATTAACATACTATCATTGTTTTGTAAGTTTCAAGGAACAAGTATACTTTGTGCAATAGTAGGTATACGTATTTTTAGTTTTTAAAGATTTTTATTACCTTAGAATTTTTATTTTTTAAAGAATATCAGTCACGCTGACCTTGAGTAACATCCTCTACTCCCCTCCAAATAAGAAGAAAGCTTGTGTTGGGAATGGCTATAGGCCAATAGTGCAACTGTGAACCTGCGTCCTTTCAATTTTCAATCCGCACCTTTAACCTTTGGGCTATTGAGTTCAACTGTTGAATTAATCAGTTGTACTTACTAGTGGGAATGACCCGAAAAAAATATGCTCGCAAGTCAAGTAATTTTGTCTGGGAGGCTTTGGCCGTGGCTAGTTACCACCCTACCGTCAAAGAAGTGCCGCCAAGCGACTCAGCGTTTCGGCACGATGGCGTGTAGAAACCAATTAGGGATATGGGTTGAATCTACACAGACATACCCCTTTCAAGTCGCTACCATCTTAGACTGCATCGTCACTTACAATCAGGTGAGATCGCAGTCGAAGACTATAAAAGAAAAAAATAATAATGTACCACGACAAAATATAAATCAGCTGAATCAAAACTCAAAATGCCCTAGACTGACCACTAATTTTCACAAACTGTGGATATTAATTAAGCAAATCGAAACGAGCAGCATAACGCTTTGCATCACGCATTTGAATCGGGAAGCGCTGTAGCGAACGCATCGGGCGGGCATTTGGTTTGCGGCCAAATCATATTTAAGGCTAATCCGTGAGCTGCGGACGCGTGGGCACAATGTGTTTACGCTGCTCAATTCCGTATGCACAGTGCTGTTGTTTATTGCTGAGTCGAGTGAACTGTTTTTAACCCCCGATGCAAAAACGACGGGTGTTGGACGTGTCTGTGTGTAGCTCCCGAACCGAGAAACCGATTTTGATTTTGTTTTTTTTTGCTTGAAAGGTGAATTATTCAAGTTTTCTCAGCTATGTTTGAAAATCGGTCCAAGATGGCCGCCGCCACAAAATGGCGGATTACTTATTTTTCATATTTAAGGCTAATCCATGAGCTGCGGACGCGTGGGCACAATGTGTTTACGCTGCTCAATTACGTATGCACAGTGCTGTTGTTTATTGCTGAGTCGAGTAAAATGTTTTTAACCCCCGATGCAAAAACGACGGGGTTGTTATAAGTTGGGCGTGTCTTTGTGTGTCTGTGTAGCTCCCGGACGGATGAACCGATTTTGATTTGTTTTTTTTTTGCTTTAAAGGGTTTTTTCTTAGATAATATGTTTGATGAAAATCGGTCCAAGATGGCCGCCGCCACAAAATGGCGTATTACATATTTTTATTTTAAAGATTACTGATTAGGGTGTCGTAACATGTCGGGGGTGTTTTAAATTTTAATTTACACTTGTTCTGGCTGTGGACTATGAACGAACAGCTTAAGTTTGTTAAAAGAGCATTTTAGAACCGTTCGCATAACAGAATGGATTGTAATATGATCATGTATGTATTGTATTACAAATTATGTTGGCGGATTTAAAAGTAACCACCAAAAACAAAGCGCGCGAAATGTTCCAGAAATCTCGTAGTATTCGAGTTTTTGGAGTCGGAAGTGGATAATTCCAGACAAAAGCTACAATATAATTATTACGTAGTCTCGCTTGTTTTGGGGGGAAATTCGTTTTTGTCCTAATTTCAGCGCATAAGAGTCGCCGTTCACTTATCAACCCGGCACCCGACTAGCATCACCTCGCTTCGTGCAGTTGAGATTTCTTTTAAGGACTTCCATACACTCATTTTATCATCACGTGATTGCCTACCTCGCAAGCTGTCCAATGTCCGTACGTGAACGGCGAATGAAAAACTCTGTAACAACTCACTACTCGTGCACTTTGCGTGCATTATGCACGCACAAGTCCCGAGTGGACCTATTTTGTGACTCGACTTGAGTACACGATAAACTGTCGTTGACCACTGAGCGTCCACTCGTCGGCCGCGTGACATCAACGCGAGGACCACCCGTCGACCACGAGTGGACGCCGTAAAAAGATATCAGTTGGCGGGTTGATAAGTGAGTAATAACCTTAAGGATACCTCAAACCCTTAATCTCAGGAGCAGATTTAATTCTTGTATCTTTAAATTAAATTATTATTTTAATACTTCTAAAAATTTAAGTAAAGAGGGACAGCTTCTATACGTTTTATGTAGCGAGTTTAAAACAATTTTCGCAACAAAACTTCTTCGATGTTTTGTGAAAGCGTTGTGGCGTTGGTTATTGAATTTTAAAATCGTTAGGATTTTAAAATTCCAAACACCCCGCCCAGAACGTGGAAGCTTCAAGCTGTGGACAGATTTCGTTAAAAATACCGCTATTTTCCAACTTCTCGAACTGACCTCCCTGGCACAGTGGTGAGTGCTGTTCTCCAAATTGGAAGGGTTCCCACAATTTTTTATCGATTTTAATCGTGTTTGTTTTTTGATTAGTCCTTCAATCACGCAGCAACGTAGCATCGGATCGACACAATTTTTTATATGAGTACTCACTACTCATAGTTATTTAATTGGAGACTGCCATAAGCTTCCTTTGTTGTCGGGAATACAGAGGGTTCCCGCGGGATTTTTAAAACCAAACTTCACATGGATGAAGTCGCGGGAAAAGCATGTTTAACGATTATCCTATTGGTGAAAACATGTTTTCACTTACTTTTTGGCACTTCCTACATCCCTACATCATTAGTTCCAGAGACACTCGTATGTCAAATGTGGCGCTTCAAAACAGACAGCAAGTCCAATTTTAATCATAGATTAATTATAAAGGTCATATTCGTCATACAAAATGCGGGTTTGACAGTTCTTAGTTAGCAACTTTTGACGGCCACTGAGATAGAGAATAGTCGTAGGAATAGTCAGTGTATGTATAAGTCAATAATAGTGAAACCTCAGTCAACTCTCAAGAGCTTATTAAATAAAAAAGTTAAATAGAAATAGGTACCTACTTCAACTGGAAGTCCCATAAAAATTTCTACTTATAATTTCCTCACAAAGTCTGAGGTGACTTGGATTCGTAAAACTTTTTCGATTAAGCACTTCGAACCAATTTTCAATTTTTTATCGGCTATAAAGACCTGTGCAGATAGGTACTTGTTGCACCCAACTCCACTGCAGTGCAGTCTGCTTTGGTTCTTTATGCATTTTTTATGAACAGAATCATGGTCGCGAACTTCATTTGACTAAAGAATTATGTCCGTTTACAACCAACTATACCTAAATCAATCTTTAAGTACGTAGGAAGCCCCTAAATAAAATCTCTTACCCAAAGCTATTTTTACCTTTAGATCTGATCTCTAGAGATGTTTATCAAAAAACCTTAATCCATGCGGACAAAGTCCTGGGCATCATTTAACTGTCAATAATTTTGTTAAATGAATGAGATAAAATACATCATCTCGTTCAATCAAAGAATTTCAGTCATGATTAGATTGGTCAACAGATGGCAAGTTGTATAGCAGGGACGGCTCGCCGACGGGTATACTCAGTCAGAAAATGAATCATACACACATACTTACTTCCTTATTGAGGTTGACTGCCGGGATGTGTCTTTGCCTTTACCTTAAAAAAAACTTTATAGTCTCTTATGTTTTTTGCTGAATACTTTTCCATTGTGAATAATATGAACAAAAAGCAAGCCTTAATGCAATTCGTTGAGGATATTTTTCTCTTTTTTTACTCAGCGGAGAGTTGAGCAATGAGCATCTCTACCGCGTTCAGTGATGACGTGCAAAAAATGACTGATTGGATGCGGATAGCGGAGTACCGAAAACCGAAAGAGTTGACGATACCTAGTTTTTGCCCGTGACTTCGTCCGCGTGCAGTTAAGTTTTGAAAATCCCCTGGGGACAATAATTTGTTTCGCAGAGATAAATGCAGCCTTTGACGCTCTCCAAGTCCAAACATACCTTGATTTTTTGTATAAAAAATCTAGCTAATCCTTTGCTTCGTTGCTGCGTGATTGAAGGACGTACCAACAAACAAAGTCACTTTAGCATATACAATAATGTAATTATTATATTTAATAATAATTATATATTTTGTCGTAAGGTTTATCCTACTGTTCAATTAATCGGCATTTGTATACTTTACTCTCGATATCGGTTTCTGAATGTGGTATTCTCCTTGGGGAGTTTCCTTGCAATTTCATAGGAGCGGATTGAAATAGATTACTTCAATTGTAGCAGTCTGGTATACAATATCCAGCAGAAAACGTTGCTATTATTTCAGGATATTGAACTACTATTTCTAAGTTACTGGTTAGGAAAAGCCGTATTGCTCAATTAAAGTTTTTCAGTATCATTTCAGTTCCGAGGTGTTAAATAAAGAATGTGAATCGTTTATTCATAGAACTGTTAGAACGCTTAGAAGCGCCTGGCCTGGAATTCCGGATTTATGTGCGTGGCCCATACACGGTCAAACATGTTTGTCAAACACGTAAAATTTTTACGTGTTTTTGTTACGGTTTTATTTGAACAAGGTCATCAAACACCAGCGCACCCAGTCAAATACCTCCATTTCTGTTTGTCATACACGTAGTTTGTTTGTCAAACACGTAGTTTGTTTGACAAACACGACCGTAGACTATCAAAAACACGTAAAAATGTTACGTGTTTGACAAACACGTTTGACCGTGTATACCCCTAAGCAATTAAATATCATATGCTTCAGCGGTGAAGGAAAACATCGTGAGGAATCCTGCACGCCTAAGAGTTCTCCATAATGTTCTCAAAGGTGTGTGAAGTCTACCAATTCATATTGGGCCAGAGTGGTGGACTATGGCCTCTGAGAAGAGACGTTAATGGATTGTTCATGATGACGATAA
Organism: Hipparchia sbordonii; assembly: GCA_038048805.1. NCBI lineage: Eukaryota > Metazoa > Arthropoda > Insecta > Lepidoptera > Nymphalidae > Hipparchia > Hipparchia sbordonii. The sequence continues at coordinate 13,097,304 of CM076103.1, forward strand.
TGTACTCCTACTAATAAGATAACAACGCTTATCCCAAAACTAGGGTCGTCAATTTTGTCTAGTAGGAGACTTTGGCCGTGGCTAGTTACCACCCTAACGTAAAAGGCGTGCCGCCAAGCGATTTAACTTTAGCGATGGCGTGTAGAAACCGACTATGGGTATGGGTTGAATCTACACTGCCATACCCCTTCCAAGTTAGCATACTACCATCTTATTCTGCATCGTCACTTACCATGAGGTGAGTCAAGGGCTATCTTGTAATAAAAAAAAGCTACTTCCCACAAATGAGCAATAGTTTTATTTGCAGCATTTATAAAAGAAATCTGTAAAAAAGGCAGAAAAATCGGCTCTATTAAATTTCAAACAATTTTTAAACTCCAAATCAAGGCCTGGCTGGCTCCAATTTGAATGCCAACTTGTTAACAATTGGAGATTGTTCCCTCAAAACTTCAAATAGAAAAGTCCGAAACTCTTCAACTGAGTCCAATAAAAAAATTTTCGACCACTTTGAACCAGTTTTCTGCATAGATTCTTTCAGGTATAAGAGCGAAACTATTTATAGAAGTTATAAAAATAAATTCTTGCTAGAAAATCATGAAAAAAAAATGTAGATTGTTATCAAAATGATAGTAAAATCAGAGCTTATATAATAAAAAAAAAATCTGAGAATAATTTAGTGTATTATTCAATTATATAATATATATTAAGCACGAAGTAGAGTCGGTTTAAAACATTTTAATCCAACACGAAAACGTGGTAAAAAGCAAAAATTCCGCGTAACCAAAGCGGGTGTTATCTCTCCGCATATTCCGGCCCTTATCGATGTCATGGTGGTTGACGTGGGGGTTTGAGGTTAATAAACGGGTCATGACTCGTGACAGCGAAGTTGGCATACTGACCTTTTTTGACCGATTTTTTTTCATCATTTCCTTTCCCTTTGTCTTTACAGACAAATTAACGTCAATTGCTTAGTTTCAAAGTTAACCTAACTGATTTCCTAAAGGTTGCAGTTTAAATTATTCAGTCCTACTACCATACCCGATCCTTGTAGTAGTTTGTAATAAGGAGAGAGAAATAAATAATACATAATAATAATATATCGGCTACAATAATTTTAATTAACATGGCTAATGAAAAAAAACTACTTCTATAAATCTATTTTTATTGGTATTCAATTTAAAATAATAGAGTAGAAGCTACCATTATTTAATAATTTCCTCTATCTTTCGAAATAGTTGGCAGTGTGCTCATACCCCTAATCGGTTTCTATACGCCATCCTGTCGGGATGCTAAATCACTACATCGCTTGGCGGCACGTCTTTGACGGTAGGGTGGTAACTAACCACGGCCAAAGCCTCTCACGCTGTAGTCTTATAAATGGGAGTCTCGAACTCGAGACCTCCCAGTTATAAGACTACAACACTGCGCAGGGAGGTCGTCAAAAGGAAAAAGGCGGTAAAAAGGAGGAGGTGCCTCGCTTTACGGAGCGAGGTCGCCACTCCAGCACCTTGAGACCCCAACGACATAAATTGAATGTCAGTCTATATAAGGTATACTTACGAGTAGTACGACTTACGAGTTCTTACTCAGTTAGTCCAGAGTAATGTATCAACTTGATTGTTAGTATAGACATGTAATCTAGAACTCGAAAACAGACATTAGGCTTGATGTGACGTCATTAGAATATAGCAGATGGTCCATGATAATAGTTAATTACTTTTTGTTTCTCTAATGTTAATTTGGATATCCAACAAGAATAGTACAAAAAATATACTTAATTTAATGCATGTTGTAAATATTTCCCAACTGTCTCTGCCGGAAATCGAACCCGAAAACTCCCACTTTAAGATCACAACGATCACCAATGCAACAGAGAAAACAAATGACATGAACGTTAAATATTAGGATTAATTTCTTGAAGGTTTTTTGGTTAACATAGCTCATTCACTGACTGACAACTTCGACAAGCGATGTAGATAAAACTATGTCTGACTAAAACCGGGCTCAGCGCCAAATTGGCGAGCGGTCCGACCAAGATGCAAATGTGGTTGAAAAAATAAACGTGCAGAGGAACGTGTTTTTGAACCAATCAACTGGGAACTGTGGACTCTGTCCGATATGCCGACAACCTCTTGATGTTTTTCGATCAATTCGGTGGAATAGTTTCACAATACACCATTGTATATCATCCATCCTAATAATATCAATGCGAAATTACCTTACTGTCTTACTCTCTCTGAGTGTATGTTGTTATTTTTTTACAACTAAACGTGAACTTATTGATACAGAAATCTTGCATCATAAAAAAGGTAAAATATACTTTTAAGTGAGGAATTTCGTAGTTGCGAACTCGCGAGTACCCATCATCTATATATATAAAATTCAAAGTCCTGACTGACTGACTGACTGACTGAGATATCAACGCACAGCCTAAACTACTGAAGTTAGAAACTTGAAATTTTTACAGTTGGTTTTTTTTTACATTTTTTACATTTTTACAGGAAGGATTTTTGAAAATTCAACCCCTAAGGGGGTAAAATAGGTGTTTGAAAAATCGAACTTAACGTGTGTAAAGCCGCGAGCAAAATCTAGTAATATTATATTTGCTACCAAGGAATTGATACTTACCTTATTTTATTTTTGGACAAAATCGGTTTTGTAAAAATATTTTTCACTTTTAAATTATCATCGTTATAAAAAGACCGCTGACTTACAAATGAAGCCCTTGGCATAAAAATCTTAACAGACACCTGTCTCATAAACTCATCTGTTCTGTATACCGGATTTTGCCTCTCTAGGGCATATGTGGAAAATACGCTGTCACATTCCTATGCTACAAATTGTTAATTGAAAATACTATGTGTTTGAGTATAGCGTCGCTGGCCTCGTTTGTATGGCGCACAATTTAGGCGTAAAGCCGTTCGTTACTGTAGAGAATCCACGTCTCGGATTAAATCAAACAACGTACGTCTGTTCCAGCCGACATTTTCATATCATCAGCGAGATGGCTGAACTTCCAAATTTGTTGCATGAAATTTGCACAATTTGCGCCCGGGCTGAAAGATGTGATATTCATATCTTATGCGCATAACTCAGGCACTATTACACGGATGCGTGGTCTCCGGAAAAAGAAAAGAAAAATTCACTTTTATCAACGTTGTTAGCCTTTTTTCGGCGCAGTTACAACTCTGTTTTTACAGATAAATAGCCATGCTGAACTTGTCTATTTGTTGTCTATTTAACTTGTTTATTCTCCTCTCCTCCGAATAAGTGAAAAGCTTGGGTTAGGAGTGGGTACGACAATAGTGCAACGGGTGGGGATTGATCCTCGATCTTTCGGTTTTCAGTCCGTACATTTAATCATTTGTTTGTTTTTGTATATATCAACTAGTATATAATATTTGAAGTAATTTTGTTATGATATTAGCCATAAAGTTTATTTCCATATTGGTAGGAGCTCCGACTTCGCCCAAACAATAACGTCTGCACAATCAGCGTAAAAGCGTTAAACAAAGTGTCCTCTTGAAGGGTTGCCGTGCCATTATTGTAATGGATTCCACATTAGGGACGACTTACAGTGAGAAAATCCACAAAAGTGCAAGATATTCTATGAAAATCTTTCATTCATTCCATCGCAAATTATGACCGGCCCACTACAAGGCACAGTAGGGTAAGCATAAGATTTAATTCCATTGATCTTATTCGTATTCAATGTTATTAACGTCACGCTAAATTGAATCATTCTCATGAAATTGGAGCCGTGACGTGATGACATGATTCAAGGTATATGTAATAGGCATGATAATATTATTGTTATTTCAAAAATTTTAGGCAATCAAATACTTCTAGTGATAAATTGTAACATATTGCATGAAATAGGAATTTTGCAAAATTACTCGGTAAAATATTTGAGTTATTTACTATTTTACATAATTACTTTAGGTACAAAAAATAATTTATGGCAGGATTATTCGCATATTTTGGTGGATAGTAAACATTTTTTTAGTTTCCATTAGAACCATCATTCCCTATGAGCTATAAATATTGAATTTCAGTGAACGTTGTTCCTAAACATCATTTCGTATTGAAAAGGGCGGGGGTTCTTGTCATCCATACAACAATAGAATGCTTATAAATAGCAAGTACTCCTGACAAAAAATTTGCTTTTAATTAATAAATCGGTATTAATTGTCAAAATAAAAAACGATTCTAATGCAGCTTCCTTTTTTTCTTCTTTTCATTTAGAACCTTTTAACATCTACCATCGTTTCTAATACACTAATATTATACTTATACCTATACTTATTTAATATGTAATTGTTGTTGGTATTTTAGTTAAAAATAACCTATCAATCAATCAAAATGATGTCAAAGTCCAGTAGGTACCAACCATTTTGGAACCAACATAATAGGTTCAAAAGAAATTCTTTTCACAAGAAACGGCGCATAATTGGTACATAAAGCGGTTTAAACTTCTGCACGGACACTTCCAGTCTTCACTTCAGAATCAGACACCACGCTAAATAGCTCGTCATCTTCATGACAGCAATAAAAGCAATTCGATGAGTAATCAAATCCATTATAACTTCCTTCATTTAACTTACAGTGTGAACTTTACCACCTTAATGAAACTCCTGAAAAAATCTAAAAGCTCCTTTATCGCTTAGAACTTTAAAGCTATATCAGTTAATTCCAGATGCAATACTAAGATTGTGCAGTCGAATTAAATTTTTCGCTCGCAATAGAATCTGAACTTCATGCCTTGAGAAATAGGGTTGTTCTTGATAACATCGATAACGGTAAAGCACATAATTTTAGGCGATGTTTTCGACACTTCGTCAGTATTCAAGTCACGTAACACGGCAACAGAAAGTTGTTTAAGTAAACTACTTCTATTAGAAGTTGCGTTATTATACGTGTGAATATGCAGTATAGACGCTAGAACAACTTTGGCGAAGATTTTTGAAGGGGTTGAATATATTAATGACACATTCTAATGCACGACTTCAATAGCCGGTCACATACGGCTTTGATCTTTGTGAAATTAGTATGACTAGGATGCTGGATTTAGTGTCACAAAATTGTTGTCAACTAATTCTAGTGCCGATTCATACCGTCACACTGTAAGACGAACTAAACTTGACATTTTCGTCACTTCTTTTAAAATTGGAAATTTTGCTTTGAAATTGCTATTTTCCAATTAATTTATATACTTTCCTATACGTTCAAAAGATAACTGAAAGTAAGCAACCAATTCTAAAGACGTTGGACTTTGGTGATGGTAAATGCTGTCATTAAGAAAGTCTGTCAAATAGGTAGGTCTTATCAAATTCATAATCAGCATATTAATAAATGAACACCTATACGGAATATAATTTTCATTTGCTACAAAGAAACATGAAGTGCATCAAAATCAGCACTCACAGCACAATTTAAGAAGTTGCCAATGTTACCTTAGCACCTGATATCTGTAAACTGGCCGGCGATCCAAGCTACCTTTGAACTTTGCTACCTTTGAAGGTAATATGTATATATTACCTTCATATACTAATACTACTCAATCGAATACATACAAACAGCTATAAATAGTGCTCCAAGCGAGCGAGCGATGTAAATACAGCTGAACATTAAATTTTACTCACAAGGTGTTGCCGAGAACGGATCTTCACAATGTGGCCAAGGTAAAAGAGGGAGTACGATGGAATTAATTTTAACCTGGGCTAAAATATTGTCAACAGAAAAAATAGTTAAGTAGCTAGAGTAGTAGGTGCGCCAGCTAATTAGCTAATAAGTAATTATTTTTTTCTGCCCACAACTCTACCTGTTAGAGATCTTAACGTAACTAAAACTATATTTCCCTGTGTGTGGGTGTATTTATCAGTATACTAGCGGACCCGACAGACGTTGTCCTGTCTTAACTATGAATATTGAAACTCTGACGAAATTGGCAGCACGCATTCTGTCAATGTTATGTCAAACGCCATAAGGTTACATCAAAAAAGTTTGAATTGTAAAAGCGGTTACATTAGAAATAATTTAATATGGTGGTTAAGTTTTCTTAAATTTTCTAATTTTTCGCGCAATTTTCTTAATGTTTTCTTTTATAAGAACCTTCTCCTGACAATAACAAACACAACAAAAAAAGAATTAACGAAATCGGTCCAGCCGTTCACGCGTGATGCGATGACCAAGGAAATAGGGATTCATTTTTATATATATAGAAGATTTTGGGAGTAGACTAATATATTGGGAATTATTATGATTAATAATAATTAGTTCACAAGAAAAAATAGCTAACTAGTGGATTCCTTCCTGGCCTTCTGGGGTTCAAATCCCAGACCTCTGACATCGAAGCTTTATGAGCATTTTAAGGAATCAATATTACTTGCTTTTATAGTGAAGGTAAACATCACTGAACCAGTGGTAAACATCTTGAGGTATCCTGCATGCCTGAGAGTTCTCAATGTTCTCTTAATGGTGTGTGAAGTCTATCACCGCACTGGGTCAATGTGAACGTAAATTATAGTTTTTTGTTTTCTTTTCTTTTTTTCTAAAATTTACAAATCCTTATTATCAACCTCTTATCCCAGAAAGTACCTACTTACGGTATTTTAAAAACCTAACTCTACGTGGACAAAGTTGTGGGTACAAAATATTTAATAGATAAGAATTTAATTCAAAGGATATTTTTTATTTCACAAACCTATGTTTATGCGCTCGCTAACAGTCAGACCGCACCTCAGCACAGAGATGTCTGAAAATAAGTATTCCTCTGTCAATGTCAAGAAAACGCACCTGTTACAGACATTATGGGGATTTGTCAAGCAGCTGGCAGTCTGGATCTGTGTAAGGTTATCAAAATATAATTTAATATGTTACAGTCAAAACTCATAACTGGTCAAAACCACTTTTAACTGCGAAAATCAGTTTTGACTTGCATCTCTTTGCATACTTGCACTTCCGCCATAACCGTCATGGTTATTTTTTATAACCCTGAAATGCTGGAACCGGAATTTATAGCTGGATAAAACTTTTGACTGATTAAACTTTAAATCAGGCAAAACCACTTCTGATTAAGACCATTGGTCAAAACCACTTTTGACTGCAAAAATCAGGCAAAACTCTTTTTGACTCAGCTCATCGTCAGTCAAAACCACTTTTGTCTTCGCATTTTAGCAATCAAAGACTACCTTGTCATCGAATAAAAAATTAGTTTTAACTAATTATAAGTTTTGACTGTAACATATACTTTCTTACCTTGCCTTGTGAAGAATATATCCGATCTAGATTTCAGAACTAAACACTTGATTAACTCAACTAGAAAGCTATAAAGATACTTACGTAGATTGACGTCTCATAAATCAAGCCCGTTCAAATTAAATCTTCATCAGTGCATTAGAGATTGTCGTTCGATCTTGTCCTTCTAATATGGTGGGCTTTTCGCTGACTTGATATTAGCAATCTATAGGTACTGACAGCTTTTTGTTTTATCCCGGAGGAGCAAAAATCCTCATGGATACCATGATGGCATGCCCGACTCCACTACTGCGGCCTACAGACTAAAAAAGGTCTTCCGTACTACGCTCACTACTTCCTGGTACTGCATCTTAGCATTACATCAGGAAGGCAGCTGTTTCCTCTTCTATACTTCTATATTGTATTCTCTTCTATATTGTCCCTTTTTGTCTATCCCATTCGTCGTCTTCCCTCGTTTTCATAATATGCTTTATCAGGTACTGACAGCTAATAACGAAGCGTCACATATTCTAATTAATTAATTTTAATTACCTATTAATTTAATTTATTCTAATTAGCTGGGTCCCCACCAGACGATCCAAAATGGATCGGCGATCCCGCGATCCGCGATCCAAAATCGTGAACGTGGAGCGTGGATCGTACTAGGCCGATCCAGTTTGTTTAAACTGCGATCCGGAACGAACGGATCGGGCGCAGCAGGGAGCGCGCGCTCCAATACGAGCGCATGGATCGCGCGCGGCACGTCCACACCGCCTGCACATTTGGATCGCGCTCCTGCCGCGTGCGATCGGAGCGCGATGGATCGTCTGGTGGGGACCCAGCTATTGAACATTGTGCCAATCTTAACTAGAGACATTATGAACAAATCAACGCCTACATACTGTTTGCACGCATAATTACAAGGATATAATGAATTTTATCCATATATATAAAATTCAAAGTCCTGACTGACTGACTGAGATATCAACGCACAGCCTAAACTATTGAGGTTAGAAACTTGAAATTTTTACAGTTGGTTCCTTTTATGACGCAGGCGCACACTAAGGAAGGATTATTGGAAATTCCACCCCTAAGGGGTTTAAATAGGGGATGGAAGTTTATATGAAACTCCGTCATTTTTCAAGCTGTTTCCATCAAAGTTGGTATGTGAGCTTTCAGTTAAAAATAAAGAATTACGTGTTTCACAGATTTTGAAAAATCCACCCCCAAAGGGAATAAATAGGTGATGAATGTTTGTATGAAAGTCCGTTATTTTACAAGTTATATCTATGAAAATCTGTATTTTGCCTTTCGATTAAAAATAAAGAAGGACGTGTGTCACAGTTTTTGAAAATTCCACCCTAAAACCACGCGGACGAAGTCGCGGGCGCCCTCTAGTATGATATAAACAAAGTACGATTGTATTGTACAATAAACAGGAAAGAACCGGAAAACAAGGTATAATTTTACGCATTCCACGAAAGTTATCCCAAAAGTTTTACTCGTTTCTTTGTAGGAGCTCGGCCTTTGTTTTATCACCTCCCTTGTTTATTTGTTCCAAAAACAATATGAGTACAAATAATAATATAAAAAAATATTTTAAAAAAACCGACTTCAAACGCCACTTAAAAGTATAAAATAATTTTAGTTTGTACACGTATGTTGAAGTCGGGCCAGCGTCGCGCACCGGTTTCATCGTTTCTATTTAGGCCCGTCCGTTTCATGGGCTAATTCAACAAGTATACAAACCTAATAGTATTTACGATTTAATAATTTTAATTTGTACACGTATATTGAAGTCGGACGGGCTTAAAATATAGAAACGATGGTACCATTGCGCAACGCTGGCCCGACTTCAACATACGTGTACAAACTAAAATTATTTTATACTTTTAAGTGGCGTTTGAAGTCGGTTTTTTTAAAATATTTTTTTATATTATTATTTTAAGCTTTTTAGTGTAGCTTCATGGGACCAATTCACTAGACCATTTGTTTTGCTCCTTAAAAAAAGTATTGAAATATATTATTCCAAATAGAAATTTAGCATATGTATGTATGCTATGAAGTTTGCATGGTTAAAATCCTACACACACTCTGATCGCGAGCGACTTGCTCTTATTCAATGAAGAGTTCCATCCTATATCTCCGAAGATATTCATCAGATTTTCGCCAAACTTAAATGGGACCAACCTGACGATATGCCCTTTTAAATAAAAAAAAAAATTATTGAAATCGGTTCAGATTTGACAGAGTTATAGAGTAACATCGTCAAAAATTCGGTAAAAAAAAATTATATTGAAATGCCGAATAGAAAAGCATTATGCATGTATGCTATGAAGAATGCATGGTTAAAATCCGACACACACTCTGATCACGAGCGATTTGCTCTTATTCATTGAGGAGTTCCGTCCTCCATCTCCGAAGATATTCATTAGATCTTCACCAAATTTAAATGGGACCAACCTGACGATACGTCCTTTCAAATAAAAAAAATTTTATTAAAATCGGTTCAGATTTGACGGAGTTATGGAGTAACATCGCCAAAAAATAATAAAAATAAAAAACATACGCGTCGAATTGAGAACCTCCTCTTTTTTTTTTGAAGTCGGTTAAATATAGGTGCTTTAGCGAAATATAATGTGACAGGGGAAGTTGGTAGTAGCATAATAGGATGATTGTCTGAATGACTGACTGATCTATCAACGCATAGCTCACAACATAGACGGATCAGACTGAGCATAGATAGAAAGGATTTTGATTTTACTGGAATAAAATAGGAGTTGGAAAAAGTATTCTACTAGGTACAGGACTACAAGTATTCAAACTAATTGCTATTGCCATCAATGGTGGACAGGAAAAAGTATTGTAGAATCTTTGCAATCGGTAAAAACCTAGTAGTGAAGACTTCCGCCTCCTTTTCTGGTGGTCCGGGGCTTTTCGACATTATGTGCAATTAAATATCATTTGGTTGAACACTGAAGGAAAATATCGAGCGAAAAACTTCATGCCTGAGAGTTGTCTATAATGTTCTCCAATGTATGTGACCAGTATGGTGGACTATGGCATCTTCCCATTCGAAGGGAGGAAGAGCTGTGCCTAGTAGAGGGTTGAAATGAAAGAGTGAAAACCTAAAACTACATTAAACTTAATCTAAACCTTAACTTAAACTAATATGGTGTTGGGAAATTAGCGGTATTAGATTCACCCAAAGATATGCCCGTGCCTCAGAAAGAAAGTAAGACAGTCGTTCTTACGCCTAATCTCTTTCCGGTCATGATAGATTGCGTTTCATCGGTCCAAAAGTGAGGAAATATAAAGTGTGCTTGTATTAAAACATCTTCTACATAGTTGGCTTTGGATTGAAAGGATATTAGGTTCACCATACTATGGTGAACCTAGATGGTTTTCGCTCTTTTAAATATTGCCCAGCTTATTTTAAACGAACGTACATTTAGAAAGTCGGAACGAATGTGTGGATTTAACGAACCCGCTAAATCCGACAGATTCATTTGAACTAAATTTTAAGTATTTCAGGAACGTAGCAAGGTTATATTTTAATTTATACTGAACAGATTTACATCCCTATGTGACCTGCGCTAATGATAAAAGGATTTTATTTTTAGTTGACTACCACCAAAGCGAAAAGGAAGGGTTAGGTTAAGTTAGGTTAATTGTATAAGTTATTTTAATAAGTTATTATTTATATTTTCCATGTGTAGCCAACGCTAACCAACTTGATGCCTTTCATGAGTCCCTTCCCTCCAAACTTTCTTTTTTCTTCAGATAAGGATTTTGACGTACCTACTTCAAATTCAGCATTTTACTTACTGGCGGGTAAAAAATCTCTTTGAATTGAATGTCATAAAAGATTTTCAGGTTAAATATTATTATTTATTTGTATGATCTTATACCCCTTTCTTCCTATAAGAACAAAATAAAATCATGACTGCCCATAAATCTTTATGAAGTACCAGGATATCATAGGCGTACAGAAGGTAAGAGTCACCTTTACGACCGATTCGAATGTTACGACGCTAACCGTCCGGGTAAGGATGGTCGTAAAACCAACAACACATGCTTATAATTTCAGGAGATGAACAACCTACGGAATTTATGTGTGTTATATAATACGTAAGTTAGTGGTATTTATATTGCTTGTGACAGGGTCATACCTTATGGGTTGCCGGTAGAGTTATGAAAGTTTAATAGATTCACGGAAATATTCAGTGCTTTTGCCAGAGTTTATAGTGATAAGTTGTTTAACGACTATAACGTTTTATATAGGGAAAAAATCCCATAATTTTCGCCGCATTTAATAGCCGCAATAGGCGCAATACCTGATAATAATCTGAAACGTCACATTATGACCGGCCGAGTGGACGGAAAGAGAACTCAGCATAGAGCATCCCAAAGACAGGTTCATGAAGCACCAAAGGCGCTACAGCCTTATCTCTAAAGAAGCTTCCAACATCAGATTAGGTATCATTCATAAAGATTTGTGTATCGCTCCTTTATTTCTCAAAGCACTCCAAGTTCTATACTCCTCTTTATACGCATCATCATAGCGTATATTTACATAGGTACAATAATACATCATAATAGAATTTTCGTATCGCCTCTTACAACGTATGTATAGCAATATCACAGTTCATGCCTCTAATAAACCAGTTTCTATATATTTAAGTCTCTGAAGATACGCCTGAATACACAAGCAAAATGTTCTTTCATATAAGCGAACCGTGCTCCCGGCGTCGCAGGATGCTACGGTCGCCGCTGCCTTTCCTACCTAGTCCCTACCATATTATACGGCGTTACTGAATAGCGTCAACGATGATTTACAATCTATTTATAACGTGAAAATTAATAAAATATAAATAATAATAAATCTAAAATTATTATTTTTATGATCGCATGTGAAAGTACATCACGTAACTTAATTACTATAGCAATTTTGATGAAATTAGCACAAGTGCTCATGTATAATTCCTTAGTATCAAGGACTAGGGTCGTTACAGTACGTCTACGACACCTAATGGCGTATATCCCCCGCGCAGTTGGCTAATCTCTATGGAGATTGGCCGCCGTGGCCGAATTTGGTCGGGAGGACACTTGGACATAAATAATTCCAACTACATATTCTTAATTCAAGAGTCAACAAGAACATTTAGGTACATACTAGGAATTAGCGGTGCCCGCATTGCGTTGCTGTAAATAAATAAGCAGTCGCTCAGCGGTGCCGTCTCCACTCGGATCTATAGGTAGGAAGGTACACGTGAACATAATGGGAAAAACTGTACTGAATGCCATGAAATTTTAATACGTGGCGCGCTCCTCACAAGCTACGAATGTTTTTCTTATTAGCCACTTGTACTTATACTGTACTTTTACTTACACGATGAATGTAAATTTTATAGGCAGTTTCAATTCAATTGATGGTAGACACAATATTACCACTGCTTGTTTGCTGAAACCGATTGCAGTCTTAGTAGGTATGTGGAGTGTGGTTCCTACTAATATTATAAACGCGAAAGTTTGTAAGTATGGATGGATGCATGTTTGTTACTTTTTCACGTAAAAACTACATAACCGATTTAGCTGAAATTTGGCATAGAGATAGATTACAGTGTGGAATAACACATAGACTTCTTTTTGTCCCGGAAAATGAGAGAGTTCCCGCAGGAATTACAAAACCTTATCCATGCGAACGAAGTTGCGGGCATCAACTTAGCTAAGTTAACATATATCTATCCAGAATATAGGCTAAAATACCAGAAAATTATATGATTCCCGCGGCAACTCTATAATTTTCTGGTATTTTAGCCTATATTCTGGATAGGTATATTATGTTATCTTCATTCCAAATTTCAGACAAATCTGTTGTTGTGGCGTGAACATTCAAACATCTTTCACATAGTAAGAAGTATGATTTTACATTCGGTTTTTAATTTGAGGTACTATTTAAGCTCTACTGGCGGTTATTTTCAGAAAATTTTGTTTTAAGAGCAGTCTTATGCTGAGATCTATGCTCTGACTCAGCTTAGACTCAAGGTAGAGGTTAAAACGAGATACAAATATGATCACATAAATCTGTCTCGTTTTAACTCATGTCTTTAACTCGTGTTTTGTGTCTGAGCTGAGTGAGATTGCGGTCTATAGATTTCAGCCTAAATATGGTGCGCAAATACAAGGCAAAATACGCAATGATTTTCTCGGATTGTACACCACTAATTGTATTTACGAATAGACAAGAAATATTGTTGGCTGTACACCGAGTGGAATATCATATTTTTGCTATGTACGACTCTAATTTCATTACGTTTGGGAAGCATTACAATGCCATGTTGCAATAACGCGGATGTAAAACTGTACCTATGTTGCTCCTATTTTTTTGCTCAAACCCAACAAGCGCGTTTTACATCTGCATCGCAAATTTCTCAATCAGGCCAATCGCTTTGAACACGCTGCCTGCAACAAACGCAGAAACGTGGTTGTTTAATAAGGTTTTCGTTCCGATGAATCTCTAAAATGTTTCATGCAGACTATGGCTCCAATTTCGGGGAATAGATCATCCGCTGAATCCAACTCGGCTGAGCAGCATTAGAAAGCTTATAGATATCTTCTCATCCAAAATTCCTTAGTGCTTGTTGTCTTCGAACAATTGTTGTAATAACTTATGGATCCGAAAAATGGTCGCTAATAGCTATGGGCCTCATAAGAAGCTTCAGGAGCACCCAGCGAACGATGAAGAGAGCTATGCTCGGAGTATCCCTGTGAGATCAAATGGAGAGATCCGTAGGAGAATCAAAGTCACCGACATAGCTCAGCGAGTTGCGAAACTAAAGTGGAAATGGGCGGGGCACATAGTTCGAAGAGCTAATGGTCATTATGGTTTCAAAACGCTGGAGTGGCGACCCCAAACCGGGGAGCGCAATGTTGGCAGACCCCCCAATAGGTGGACATCAAGTTAGTTAGTGGCCTTGTTTATTCTTAAAAAATTATAAACACCTACATTCAATAGTTTATTAATTCTTATTCTTCTTTATCAAACGATAGACGTCCATTGCTGGATATAGGTCTCCACAGGCCTCGATCTTACGCCGCCTGAATCCAGCGGCTTCCTACAACTCTTTTGATGTCGTCGTTTCACCTAGTGGGGAGCCTGCCAACACTGCTTATTAATTAATTAATTATTAACAAATACCAAATGTTACCCCCGGGAAAATCAATACGACATAAAACCGTTCAACTTAATGCAAAACCTGACCTAAAAACGATGACGCTAAGTCCATACACTTAATGTATGCAGCAAACTTTGACGAAAACTGTGTAGGAGTCTCTTTTACATAAATTTTCCATGAAATTATTCGTCTAAGAAGAACTAAAATAACAATGTGGTAACTCCGAGCTTTGGGTCACGGCGTACACAGTTTCGGTGCAAAGTGAATTCGATTATAACTTGAGTTTGTTGTTAAGCTTAAGCTTTCAGAGAACCGGCAAGCTTTTATTAACATCGTCATTCAATGAGAATCGATTTTCTTTGATCGATGTAGAACGCATTCGGAGTGCGGAGATTATATCTACAACGCTGTTAATTTCTATAAACTTGTAGCGTTAGTACGCGCTTATACGTCTCGATACCGTTCTAATTTTTCGAGTATCGAAACACAATAACGGCAAAGTGAAATGGACTAATACTGCTTTGTATGTTCATCTATATCTATACTTATAATATTATAAAGAGGAAAGATTTGTATGTAAGTATGTTTGTAACGAATTGGCTCAAAAAGTACTGGACTGATTTGGCTGAAATTTGAAATGAAGATAGATTATACCTTGGATTAAAACATAGGCTACATTTTATCCCGAAAAAAATTATAGTTCCCGCGGAATTTTGAAAACTAATTCTACGCGGACGAAGTCTCGGGCATCAGCTAGTTCATGTATAAAATTATAATATAGCGCCACAAGCGGAAAGTTTTCGAATTTAAAATCGATGTAGCCGAAATGCTATCACGTTGGGGTCACCACTAGCGTTGCCAGACGTCCCGTATTTCCCGGGACATCCCGTATTTAAGGCATAGTTTAAAATGTTCCGGCGGGACTGACTCTGTCCCGTATTTGAACCCCGTTGTCCCGTATTTGTTATATATTTTATTACTGTAATATGGACTAATTCGCTGCATCAGCATTAGCATCTTTATAAAACCTGTTGCTAACCATGCGGCCAATTAGTCTCAGCCAAATCTCCGCGATTTTGTAATTCCGATCCGAGTGCAATAAAATTAGTGGACATTTTTTGTGGTTTTTTTATTTAAAAAGACTGACGACGTAGACCCCTTAACAACTGGTGTCAGAAGTGGGATGCTAAGGAGGTTCATGCAAGAGTACCCCTAGCATCCAAAGAATCCTGAGGTCATCGCAGTCGTGATCGACGATAAGTCTCAGCCCGCTGGACTGAGCCCGCATCACAACCACCACCCAGCACCGGTTCTACGGGATCGACGATAAGTCTCAGCCCACTGGACTGAGCCCGCATCTCACGCAAGGAAGGAGCTACAAAATCCTGTTTGGCTGGACTCAAAAACACCAAATAAGTACATTTAAATACTTACCTACTCCAACAATTACAAATTACAAAAATTACGGAAACATAGTCGACGTAGCTGTATGTGAGTTGCGAAACGCATTCCAACGCGTTCAGAGTCTTCAGCACGTTTCGCAATCGCATCGACCTTATTTAATAACTAATAACTAGTGCAGTGCAGTTCATTAGTCATCAGAAAAGTGTTCCAATTTTATTACATAGTGACAATAATTAATTTAAGATGTTCAACGTTATCCCGATTATTCTGTAAGTAATTTTGTATATTTTTTTTTTATTTTTTTATATAAGCGCGAAGCGTATTTTTTGTCTTGTTAACTTTTCCCATATTATCTCAGTTTCAGTATTTACTTTGTTTTTTACGTATTAGTTTTTATTTAAAAATGAGTATGAAATCAGAAAGTTCAGATTCTAAAGTGCCTCTCTCTGTTCTCACCAAATTCATAAGACCATATGACGGAAATCGTGAGACTCTTGTTGCTTTCCTCACGAATTGCGAAAATGCACTTAGTATAGCTGCTCCCGACCAACAAAATATCTTATGTAAATTTATAATCTCCCAACTCGAGGGCAAAGCGCAATTAGCTTGCAGCCTCAAAATTTTCAATAATTGGAACGAATTAAAATTATATCTAAAAAGTACTTTCGGTGAGAAAAAGCACTCGTCTCATTTACTACTTGATCTCCAAAATTGCAAACAAGGTCAATCTGAAAGCGTAGCACAGTACTCTGTCAGACTCGAAGCATGCCTAACTCGAGTTCAAGCTGACATCCAAAACTCATGTACAGATCGTAACCTTCTTTTAGGCAAAATCTCCGCAATGGAAGAGCTCGCTTTAAGTACATTCCAGTTAGGTCTTAACCCTAATATTTCTAATATTGTTCGCTGCAGAAATCCCTCTACCCTTAACGAAGCAATTTCCTTAGCTGTCGAAGAGGAAAAGATTTTTAAACTTGTAAAATTTACACAACCGAAAAACCCTACTAAATTTTGTTCCCTATGTAAAAAAACCAATCATACTTCCTCTGAGTGCTACAAGAGAAAGCGCGATCTTACTCAGAGATCATCTTTCCATATTGCTCCCGCTAACTTTCAATATCCTGCAGGAACATATCAAAATCAGTCAAAGGACTCAAACTTTGTCAAAACCTGTGCCTATTGTAAGCACAGAGGACATCTTATTTCAGAATGTCGTAAGCGCCAATATAATAATAATCAGCGTCGCATAAATCCACACTCTTCATCGGGTCCTTCTCATAGTAATAATGCTAATGTTAACATGTATGAACACTCTCAATCTTTAAATGAAGTCACGAATAGTAACGTGCCTGAATCAAAAAACTAAAATTGATTTCGGATGCGTGCCTGCCGAAATCAACAATCCAAAATGGCACTCGAACTACTAAATCTTTTTATACCAATTCTCCCAAATCTTTTATATCTCGGCAATCGATACATGACTGTCCGAGTCACTCTGAATCTTTTACTAAATCTTCTATATCCAGGCAAGCTTCACATGACTGCCAAAATATCTCTGAATCTTATCCTAAATTCTCACTGACTCCTACAAAATCAAACACAAAGTATTCCAAAGAAGCTTGTTCAAATGATACAATACCTTATTCTAATTCTTATACTACTAAATCTTTTAAATCTCAGCTCCCTTTAAAGGACCAACTGAGTCTTACAAAGTCTAAAGTAATTCATAATGACTCACAAGGCAACGGAAGCAAAAGCCCATCGCCTCTTAAAGACGTCCCGATCTTTGAAACAAGCACCCTAAAAAAGTCGGTGTCTCTACCTCATGCATATTTACAAATAGAAAATAGCAAAAAACCTCTCTGTTTCTTAGTTGACACAGGTGCAAGTGTCAGCATTATTAAGCGCTCGTGCTTGTCAGCAGAGCCCAAACTGTCTCTAGAAATCATAAAACTAAAAGGCATAAACGATAAAGATTCCTATAGCGAAACACTAGGAACAGTTATGCTTAACCTTATTATAAATGACCGTACCGTTTCTTTTAAATTCCACGTCATAACTGACGCACTGAATCTGGAATCAGACGGTATATTAGGTACCGATTTTCTACATTTTTTCCATACCAATATCGATTATAATACTAAATCGCTTACTATTTTAAATTACACTTTACCGATTCACTACTCTAACCCTAAATATATAATACCGGCTCGCTCTGAAGCTATTGTTGAATGTACTGTCTCAAATGACAAGACCGAGTTACGTCACTTAAAAGACGCACTCATATTAGATCACTCTATATCTGAAGGTGTATATATAGCAAACTGTATAGTAAGTTTGAAGCCTAATTATAAAGTCAATGTATCTGTTTTAAATACCACTGAATCTCAAATAGAAATCCAAGACTTCAAGGTCCATTTAACACCTATAGACTTTTCTGAATTACACGAAATGTCTCAATCCCCCGAAATTATCAACCATATTTCTAATTCTTCATCAAATCGACTCGATCGTGTTCTAAATCTTATAAGACACTCACATCTTAACGATGAAGAGAGAAAAGCTCTCTTAGAGTGCTGTTCTGAATATTGCGATATATTTCATCTCGAAGGAGATACCTTAACTTATACTAACGCTATACAACACTCCATTGACACGGGTAGTAACCCTCCAATCAATGTAAAAGCTTATCGTTTTCCCGAATGTCATAAAAACGAAGTTGATTCCCAAATTCAGAAAATGCTACAACAGAAAATTATAAAACCATCTATCTCTCCATGGAATGCCCCCGTTTGGGTGGTTCCCAAAAAAATGGACGCATCTGGGAAAAAGAAATGGCGAATAGTTATCGATTATCGCCGTCTCAATGACGTCACCGTATCCGAAGTATATCCTATTCCCTTGATCACAGATATCCTAGACCAATTAGGTCATTCTAAATATTTTAGCACACTGGACTTAGTCTCCGGTTTCCATCAAATTCCGCTGAATCCTTCAGACGCACCCAAAACTGGTTTCACTGTAGTCAACACAAACGGTTCATCAGGCCACTACGAGTTCGCTAGGATGCCGTTCGGACTTAAGAACGCTCCCAGTACTTTTCAACGTCTAATGAACACAGTTTTATCAGGTCTTCAAGGTCTACATTGCTATGTCTATTTAGATGACTGTATTATCTATAGCACCGATCTCAAATCTCATTGTGAAAAACTGAAAATGGTATTTGATCGTTTCAGAGAATTCAACCTCAAACTCCAACCCGATAAGTGCGAATTCCTTAGACGAGAAGTTACGTATCTAGGTCACATCATCACCGATAAAGGTGTCTCTCCTAATCCAGAAAAAGTTAAAGCAGTCTGCGACTTCCCAACCCCTAAAAATCCTAAAGAAGTAAAATCATTCCTGGGTCTCGTTGGTTATTACCGCCGATTTATTGACAATTTTTCCAAAATCACAAAACCTCTAACGTCTTTACTCAAGAAAGATGTCACTTTTCATTGGTCTATAGAACAAGACCAAGCTTTTATCCTCTTGAAGGAAAAGCTAACCTCAGCTCCTCTTCTTCAATATCCCGATTTTTCTCAACCATTTATCGTTACTACAGACGCCAGCAACTACGCTGTAGGCGCGGTGTTATCTCAAGGCTCTATCGGCAAGGACAAACCGATAGCCTATGCTTCTCGAACCTTAAACAAACAAGAAGGTAATTACTCAACCACAGAAAAGGAGTTAATTTCTATCTTATTCGCCGTTAAAACCTTCCGACCATATCTCTACGGCACTAAATTCAAGATCGTAACAGATCACCGGCCCTTAGTATGGCTTTTCAATGTCAAAGATCCTGGTTCCAAACTAGTCCGTTGGCGCCTAAAACTTGAGGAATACGATTACGAGATTGTTTATAAACCTGGAAAATTAAATTCAAATGCAGACGCTCTGTCTCGCATCCCAATCCATGCTATAAATACAGATAATCTTAATAAGCTCCCCTACGATGCATATTTTAAGAAACAATTTTCTAACTCTTTACCAGATTCTAACACAAAAATTGAAGAACACTTACAAGCTTTACACCTCTCCAAATGCAATATTATCGCATGCCCTGTGTCTCTAGATTTCGATGATTCAATGCCGCATTGTCAGGAATTATTATCTCGGATATCCGACACCGCTTCATTGTTAGAAGCCGAACGTAAACAATGTACAGTAAGGTCAGTTACAAATAATAATAAAACATATTATTTCCTTTTTACCAAAGTTCATCATTACGACGAGACAACTTTTCGCTCTATTTACGACACTTTGATCACGCTTCGTGATGAACTTATATTACATCACTCTAACATTGATGAATTAGCTATTTCCGACTTTTCTGAACCTTTTACGAAATTATCCTATACCAAAATTTATAATATGATTTCTTACATATTTCATAATACTAACATCAAGATACATATTTATAAAAATCAAATAATATTTCCAACCCCAGCTGAAGTTCCTATAATTCTCAAAGAGAATCACGACACTCCTATAGCGGGACATCCTGGTGTGAATAGGATGTTTAGTCGAATAAAAGCTTCCTACTACTGGAAAGGAATGAGAACTGATATAGAACGCTACGTAAAGTCTTGCAAACTATGCCAGGTCAACAAACCTCTACGAGCCTGCAATAAAGCTCCTATGGTCATTACATCCACGAGCACAAAGCCTTTTGAACGTTTAGCTTTGGACATAGTTGGTGTCTTACCTGAAGCAGGTTCCCAAAAGTTCAAGTTCATTTTAACTTTGCAAGATGATCTTACCAAATTCACATGTGCCTATCCTATGATTTCATCAACAAGTGATGAAGTAGCCCGTAATTTGGTTCATTTTATGTCCTTATTCGCTGTTCCTAAAATGATCCTCACCGATCAAGCCATGACATTTACATCAGAATTATTTAAACAAGTAACCGATATTTTCAAAATTAAACCCTTACTTTCTAGCCCTTATCATCCCCAAACTAACGGTGCGCTGGAACGCAGCCACGCTACTCTCAAAGAATACCTAAAATCCTTTGTTAACGAAAATCAAAATGATTGGCATTGCTACCTAGCAACAGCTATTCTCGCGTATAATACGACTCCTCACACTACTACCCAATTTACTCCGTTTGAACTTCTGTTTGGACACAAACCAACCCTTCCTAATTCTCTCTACGACACAAACAATAATGTTACATACCACGAGTATATCCGTGCCCTTCAGTACAGAATGAAAGTAAGCCGCGAAAAAGCTTTAGAACACATCAGGTCAAGCAAAGAATCTTCAAAACAAATCTATGATTCAAGTTCTAACCCTAACATTGAATACAAAGTTGGTGATATGGTATATTTAAAACACCATCATAGACTTCGCAAAGCCTTATCTCCAATATGGAAAGGCCCTTACAAAATTGTTAAAATAAATGGCAACCATAATGTCACTTTATTAATTAATAGAAAACATATAAAATATCATACTAACTTAATTAAACTCGCTGTTACTTAAACTTATTATTCTTTTCAGATTTTTCTCCTATGTTTCCTCTGAGTCAACGATTACACCCATAACGCATGGTCCTGGAATATATTTTGATCCCATCACTAATATCTATTTCTACAACGATTATATATTGGAGAGTAATCACGCATATCGACACAGTCTCATTGGAACCCCAGCTTGACAAAATTGACAGATTGATTGTTAAAACCTCTTTAGTTTGTGCGAAGTTGCAATCAGAAGAATATTCTAGCTGCAAAGATGTTTTTAGTCCAATTAAAGTTCTGCTAGAATCAAATTATCTCAAGGCTCAATCTCTATCTCACATTATCTCAAACGAAAACCCTACGAGATTCAAAAGATCCTTAGAATTTGGTGGCGAAATCCTTAAGTTTTTCTTTGGCACTTTGGATGCTGAAGATGCTCGAAAATATGATGCTGCAATCAGTTCTTTCCAGAGATCTGAATCTGAGATACTTCATTCAATGAAAGATAATATTCACATCGTTAAGTCGTCTATTAATACTTTTAACTCTACTATTTCTAGGTTAAATCAAAACTAGATAAAGTTAAAATCCCAAATTATTAAGTTAAGTGACATATTGTCTCAGGTTACTAGTGATAAGGAAAAATTAATGTATTTAACTAGATTTAATAACTTAGTTAATATAATTGAAAGTTCTTTGTTAACAATCTCAAATTTTCTCGACACTGTAATCAACTCAATCCTGTTTTCAAAGGTTAATATTCTACATCCTTCTGTTCTAAGTCCTGTAAAACTTTACGATGAACTTTCTAAACACAGAAATTCAATCAATAAACGTTTAGATTTTCCTGTTTCATTAAGTATCGAAAATATACATACAATTATTGATATATCTAAGTTAGTTTCCTATTTTTATAATAATAAGATTATATTTGTAATACAGATTCCCCTTATTTCTCCTGTTAAGTATAATGTCTACAAAACCTTAGCGCTTCACAAAGAAATCTGTCTAATAACTAAATTATGTTTTTGTTTAATTTCTAATTTTTTAATTTTTGTACTTATTCTTTTTTCTATTTTATTTTACTACGCTTTATTTTCAATTAAAGCTTCGTTTAAAGGGGGGAACTGTTATATATTTTATTACTGTAATATGGACTAATTCGCTGCATCAGCATTAGCATCTTTATAAAACCTGTTGCTAACCATGCGGCCAATTAGTCTCAGCCAAATCTCCGCGATTTTGTAATTCCGATCCGAGTGCAATAAAATTAGTGGACATTTTTTGTGGTTTTTTTATTTAAAAAGACTGACGACGTAGACCCCTTAACAGTACGTCGTTTTTCATTATGAAATCGATCTAAGTATTCAAAACGCAACGTTCGTAAAACGTACTCGTCTCGCTACTAACTTGCACTCGCAGCCCGCATCAATCAATGACAGTGTTAGTGTCAGAATGACAATGTTAAAACTGACTCGATCCTCGAAAAAATATAAAAAATAATAAAAAATGACACTAAATAATTTTGTTTCTTATTTATCCCGGGTAAAAAAACTGAAATTCCGTATTTTTTTGCCCATTTAACTATTTGTCCCTTGTAGGCTGAAAAAAAAATCTGGCAACCCTAGTCATCACTGTAGAAACTTATGCAAGGGTGATACTCAAAGGTGATAAAAGTCAATTTCCCTCCTGTCACTTCCTATATTCACTTTATCAGAATGTGTATCCGAATGCGTGTGTGTAGTATATTCAGATGAATACTCTTTACAAAAATGAAGAATATAGCCAATGACCCCCGCGACTGGAGTATGTATTAACATACCTACTCCAGTCGCGGTGGTCGTTGGCTATATCCTTCAAGCGGCGCCGGTCTGACTCGCTCTATCAACAACTGGAGACGTGTTACGTTATGTATGTGTCCCTACAAATAAGTACATAACACTTACAAAGCCTCAAAGCTCTCGAAGCTTCAATAGCCCAACAGTTAAAGGTGTGGACTGAAAACTGTAAGGCCCCAGGATCGAACCCCACCGTTGCACTATTGTCATACCCACTCCTAACACAAGTTTTCACTTATTTGGAGGGAAAAGGAGAACATCAGTCAAGCTCAGGTTGGCTGATATTCTTTTATTAATTAAAAACAAAAATATTTCTCACGTAATATTAGTAATATTACCATTAATTGTAATGGTCTCCTTATGTTTACGTTAACTTTAGTGTAAAAAAAGACTCACAAAAGCGTTTGCGTTTCCTCAGTCATCATAGTTATTCGAAACGCTTATCACGCGCGGTTCTAACTGCGCCTATTGTACTAACGATCTTATCCATTAGTGTTCAGATATTTTATCTCGTGGTTTTAATGACCAACCCACGTGTCACTGTAATTAAAGGGCGACCCTTCTAATACAGTATCATATTTTATCAGCTGTGGTTTGTTATGAGTGGTTTATTATGGATGATGCATAGACCGAGTTTTCGATGACTAATTCTTACTAATCCTTACTAATCCTTACTATACTTACTCCTTACTAATATTATAAATGGGAAGGTGTGTTTGTTTGTCCTTCAATCTCGCGGCAACCAAGCAACCAAGGAGAGTGACATAGGTTACTTTTTATCCCGGAAAATCAATGAGATCCTGCGGGATTTTAAAAAACTAAATTCACGCGAGCGAAGTCGCGGGCATTAACTAGTAGATAATAATTTCACTAGTCCTTACTTTACGATATGAATAAAAATGAACCTGCAACAATGTTAACATAATATGCCATGCCATTTATTCACATTAATGTTTCACGTTGAATGAAAGAATAAATTATTTTTGTTGCAAAAATCAAATTTTTCAATTAGTGTAATAAAATGTGTACGTGTAAACGGTACTACGTGTACAAAATAATTTTATTTGTTTTTTGTGGAATATTTGAATTTCAATTCATGCATACCTACTACTGTTCGCTACTACTTTTTTCTTTTAAGCACTAACCTCTTTATACAATAGTGAGGTATATCTAGATAACCCCGTATCCCCGAAATATTTAGGATTTCTTCTTTTAGGTTTATGTAGCTATTACTTTCATAGTTTTTAAAAGTGAATTAGGATTAGCCGACAATTATTATAAGTTATGTTTATAAGTTATTTTTGAATTTTTTTCTCCCTAGAGACAACGCAATGTTTTATACCGGTTACTTATTTAGTACCAGAAAACAAAAAATAAAACATAAACATAAAGGACCTGCACAAGGACAGATTATCTCTAAGGACGAGATTTCTTCCAGATCTCTTTCTTAGATAAACAGTCCCTATTTTCTGAATGTGAGATCGGAAAATTTTCCTTGCTTTCAAAGTATGATATTATTTATTTTAAAAAGGCTTTTTCATGTTCTTTTGATTTACTTAACAATTTACGGTAGTTCAGTAATTGTAAATGCGCAGTAAGCGCTTTGCTTCCTCGTTTCTGATACGCACCGCTAAAATTTGGATTGCCCTTCCGGCTTTCGTTTTTCCTTTTTGGGTACTTTCAAATCAAGGGTGAATAGGCATCTTCTAGACAAGCGCGTTCCATCTTAGGCTACATCTTCGCTTACCATCAGGTGTGATTGCAGCCAAGCGCTAGTCTGTACATTTAAAAAAAAAACGATTTTAACGTTTCAAATTTCAATCGTGTAGGTAAGTACGTCTCTCTAGGGGTCGTACTTTCATCGATTACATTTGACGCGGCAAGGCGAGAATGCACTCGGGGGCGCAGTAATTCGCTTCGGCTCCAAACCGCTTCCTACGTTTTCTTTGTTTGCCGCAGCTCCGTTGTTAAGTGAAAATACTGTAGAGAGAATGTGAAGTCGAATGAAATAAAGACTTTTATTAATTTTATAGATTACTAACTTTTGCCCGCGGCTTCGCTCACGTTAAGTTCGAATTTTCAAAAATCCTTTCTTAGCGGATGCCTACGTTCAAATAGCTATCTGTATGCCAAATTTCAGCCCGATTTGTCCAGTGGTTTTAGTTGTACGTTGATAGATCAGTCAGTCAGTCACCTTTTCCTTTTATATATTTAGACTAACTTTTGCCCGCGGCTTCGCTCACGTTAAGTTCGATATTTCAAACTTAGGGGGTAAGTTTAGGGGTTGAATTTTGAAAAATCCTTTCTTAGCGGATGCCTACATCGTAATGGCTATCTGAATGCCAAATTGTGTTGATAGATAAGTCAGTCAGTCAGTCACCTTTCCTTTTATATATTTAGACTAACATTTGCCTGCGCACGTGACGATGCCCACGTCATAATAGCTGTAAGCCAAATTTAAGTCCCGATCCTTCCAGCGGTGCTGTGCTGCGATAGAACAGTAAGTAGTCAGTCAGTTAGTCAGTCACCTCAGGTTTTTATATATTTAAACTAACCTGGGTACCTGCGCTACCTATAGGTGAATGCACGGTTAACATCTGGTCAGCTGGGCTCCCGCCAAGCCCGGTGCAACTGACAGCCCAATTTTCTCATTCCTTGAAGCAGAAGCGTACCTACTCGTGCAGAATAACTTAGTTTTTGTTGCCTTTTCTATATAGCTACTTGCTATTTCTCGACGCTCTAGTCAACTTATACTGTCAGAAGAATGAGCTTTTTATGAGCTTTGTAAAGTACAAAAAGCTAATGCTGACGACCGCTTTTTGTCGAGCACAATTTTAAAGGTAAAACTGTATATTTTTAAAATTGGGCACCAATGACTGAATCACAGCTGTTACAATTATTAAAGTTTCATATTAAACTAGCTTTTTAAGTTCCATTTTTCAAGCCAATTTTTTATTCATTAGGGGTTGAATTTTTAAAAGTTCTTTCTTTTCTCATTAGATGTCTACGATGCCTACAGATAGCTATTGTAGCTATCTATATGCCAAACTACTTGATCCGTCCCGAGGTTTGAGCTATGCGTTGATATAGCAGTCTGTCAGTCACCTTTTTCTTTTATATATTTAGAAGATGTTTGTTGAACATATTTCGTGGCATGAAAATTGTAAATCTTATTAATTTTTGAATTATTTGGATTGCACGTCATGTTAACGTCTATTTGAAACAAGGTTTTGGTGGTTGAAGTCATTTGCGATTCCTCTAATAATGAATATATGTGATTAATGGAAAAGGTCACCGCCTTCAGCAATGACGCAAAGTTTACTTTTTCTGTTTGGGGTGCAATAAGGAATAAATAAATAAATAACTAAATAAATACGAGGTAGAGCAAAAGAGGGAGACAGTTATAGCAAGGTAGGGTAGGTGCCCCTACTAGAGTACAAAAGTGTACAAAAAATATTTTAAGCAATGTTGCAGCCCATTTGAGTCACGAAAGCGTCGTTTTAATTACAACATTAACCCCAGCAAGTACTGTTATGGCCTCTCGAGACGATCGTTGAGACACTTTGTTCCCAGTTCGCGCTTTGTGATGTTACCTTGCATTCATTATGCATTCCTCGGCAATGCAAGGGGCGTACAAACTCCCGGGATTTAGGCCTTGCCTTATGACTTACTAGTTGATGCCCGCGACTTCGTTCCACCAGGAGCGCTGTGGTCTCATAACTGGGAGGTCTCGGGTTCGATCATTCCCGGCGGAGGCAATTTGAGAATTTATAATTTCTAAAATTATCTCTGGTCTGGTCTGGTGGGGCGGCTTTGGCCGTGGCTAGTTAACGCCTCACCGTCAAAGACGTGCCGCCAAGCGATTTAGCGTTCCGTCACGATGGCGTGTAGAAACCGATTAGGGATATGAGTAAACTGCCGTACCCCTTCGGCATTGCGTCGCCACTTACCGTCAGGTGAGATCGCAGTCAAGGACTATCTTGTCATCGGATAAAAAAGAGCGTAGATTAACGCACTTTACCCAATTTCCCATCAGGTCCGAAATACAAAGGAATAATATTTACATTACAAAAATGGGCAGTCATTTGGAAAAAATAGCAGGCTTTATCTTTAATAGTCTCCAGCATTATCTGCGTTAAGATTGAGACGGGCCCGTTTTTCGGCTTACTTTGGCTCGATCACGTCACTTGGCTAACGATGCGATTATCCCTTAATGATCAGTGAAAATATTTCTGACTAAGGACCGATTTCACTAATACAGAACATAGAATAGAACAAAGTTTTTTTATTCATTGAACGAGCGAAGCGAGTTCTCTGAGTCAAATAGAGCGCTTGCCTACTAGACAGAGAAGTGTGTCCGTCTAAATGTCTGTCAGAGCCCTATAACTTCTGAATTACTGAATATTAGCACGTGAAACTTGGTTGAAAATTCAGTTATATCCTGTACTTGAACAACAAATACTAAAATTAGATAAATGTTATAAAGAAACGAAATTATTTAATTTTAATGCGCCATCTATTAGCATTATTGTGAAGCTAATAGCTTCACTATAATGCTAATAGATGGCGCTGTGTCAGTAAAACAGTTTTATGTCAACTATTTTTTTTATTGCGTCTAATGTTAAAAGTTAATTATTACAATATATAATTAAAACTTTTGGGAATTATGGGATATCGCGAGGTCTCAGTTCGGGGCGAACCACTAGTATAAACTTTAACAAAGTGCAATCAGAGGTCATGGCGATCGTTACAGTGATGCAATCATTTTTAGAGATTCGACACACAGTTGTACAAATGGAAATGAGTGTCTGTATGCTTAGAGTTGGATTTTAAAAAATCATATGGAAACGCTTTGTTTTTCCGAGACAAGGATAAAAGTTTTAAACACACACAGATACCCACAAAGGCATATTATATCCAACGTTGGAGACGAAATAACAAAAAGAAAAAGAAGATACCCAACAGTGACACACACGATAATGCGATAATGACTTCAAAATCACTGCCGGTGTACTGGAGTTGTAAAATTGAACCAATCGTGGACTAAGGCACAGATAAATTATATGTATAAAAAGACTAAGTAAGCTAAAGAGCCGTCAACAACAAAACAATCCAAATCCAATTTTTCATGTAATTGTTAAGTTAACAAAAGCTAAATTGGCGTAATAACATCGTTAACCCTCTTAATGGGGTCGCTGTTCAAACAATAATTTAATCTAATAATTGCTTGATTGTGAAAACGATCGCCTGACCCGATTAACTTAATTTTATGTCTCTGTTGAAAAACTTAGATATATTTTGTGCCAAATAAATTGAGCACACCCCCGTTACTTTACAAACAAAATTATTATAAAACAAGTA
Source organism: Hipparchia sbordonii (assembly GCA_038048805.1). NCBI lineage: Eukaryota > Metazoa > Arthropoda > Insecta > Lepidoptera > Nymphalidae > Hipparchia > Hipparchia sbordonii. Next base: position 13,125,828 of record CM076103.1, read on the forward strand.
TGTACTGACATACTTGTTGTATAAAAAAAAAAGAGGTATTTCTACGTTGCGGGCGACAATTATTGGCCAACGACAGGTTGCAACGAGTGTCATTTTTTACGTAGATATAGTTATTATAATTCTTTGTCCTGTAGTGGGCCAAGAGGCGGATAAAAGTTAAAAATAAAAGACAGAAATAAGCTGAATAAGTTCTAACTCTTTTCTCTAAGTTTTGAACACTTCACAATTCAAACAAAGCCAACTTTCTACGTACGATGCTCGCAGCATGTGGTTACGATTCACTTCCAAGTAGCTAGAGCCCTAGAGGTGCGAAAAATGGTTCACTGAAACGAAAATAAAGATCCATATCCTTAAAAGTCTCTGTATTCTCAATAATTAGTTCTTCAGTACAGTTACAGTAAAAGTACCAATGACCCGCTATGTAATCTTATCAATGTGTTTGGTGGGAGGCTTTGGCCGTGACAAGTTACCACCAAAGACGTGCCGCCAAGCGATTTAGCGTTCCGGCACGATGGCGCGTAGAAACCGATTAGGGTGTATGGGTTGAATCTACACTACCATACCCGTTCCGAGTTAGCCCACTTCCATCTTAGACTGCATCGTCACTTACCATCAGGTGAAATCGCAGTCAAGGATACCTTGTCAACGAATAAAAAAAAGACACTCACCTGCTGTTGAGTTCCAACATTCGGATTAAGGAATTTAGGGATTGATACTCGTAGACGACATTGACGAGATTTTTCAATAAAAACAATATGATTGGACCATCGATCATCGCTCAGAAAACTTCAGTATAGGAGTTTTAAAAACGAAACATGCATTTTTACTCAGTACCAGTAGCAGTATTGGTGCTACAGACAAAATAATTTTACTTCATATCTTGTGATACGGAATACGCCCATCACGGAAGATCCGCGATGGGCTATATTGGCTCTGCGAAGTAAAGTGTACAGTCCGCTTTGAATGATATAGTACACTTGTATCTTTCAGTCATCAACTACCCAAGTCAAGTGGAGGTACTTGAAAAGTCCGCAAATTTGCACAAAATTGGCCGACAAGTCGAAGTTTCGTCGCGAGTGGCATACAAATGCGGGCAGAAAAGTTCACACCTACCAGTGTTTCTTTAAAATTTTTCAGGGAAGTTTTACTTTTATGCCTTAAAGGTATGTTCTTTAGTTACCTTTTCCAACATAATATGTACGTACCTAAGTAAGGTTCGCGGTTCAAATCCAACTCATAATATCATTACAAATTATAATTAGCAAAACCTTACCGTAATGTTAGGAAATAAGAGAATTTTATCAATTTGTAAGATAATGATTTTCTAAGCAAATAAATAAATCTGAAGCGTCTGTCTGCTATTTTGGAATAAGTCCCTCTTTGGCTTAAACTTAAAAACACCCGTTTTAAAATTTTTCAGTCTTTTTGTCTGATCTCATCTTCGAAACGATTAACCCTCACTTTACAAGAATGAAGTTGAGGGCTGATAATAAAATACAATTGAAAAATTAACTTCACAATCTGACCTTACTTCAAAAACACTTTTACTTTCAAAATATTGAAAGTTTCAAATTATTTCAGAAACAATATTTGAATTTTTCGTTTATCCTGCGGGTTCGCATGAGAAAACTTTTTCAATAGCCTGGAAAGTTTGGAAAAGTCTAAGCAGCTGAAGAATCTCTGCAAAATTTTGACGAGAAATCAAAGTTTTAACGTGATAGGCATACCGATAAAGTTGAAGCCTAAATAAATAGACGGTCATGGACCAGACAGAAATCCGAAAAGTCGTTTAAACCATTATACCCCACCCGATGCACTATTGTCATAGGTACTAATCAATTATTCCTAGATCACCGCCCTTATTATGAATCGTTTCAAATTTCCATTTTTCATGCCAAATAATGAAACGGTATTTATTCGTCACTAGCCTTAACCCGCGGCTTCGCTCACGTTAGGTTCGATTTTTCAATCCCCTATTTAACCCTCTTGGGGTTGAAATTTTCCAAAATCCTTTCTTAGCGGATGTCTACGTCCTAACAGCTACCTGTATGCCAAATTTCAGCTCGATCGGTCCAGTGGTTAGAGCTGTGCGTTGATAGATCAGTCAGTCAGTCAGTCAGTCAGTCACCTTTGCCTTTTATATATTTTTTAATTCATTTAACAGACTTAACGCAACGTTTATAACGTTACGATTGAGGCATGAATTCTACCGATGTTTTCCTTTACCGGTGTCATTTAATTGCTTTAAAGGCATACGAAAAACCTGAGATGGGTGTCTGGAATCAAACCCTAGACCACACCGAAAAGGAGATCGAAGTCTTTACCAAAATGCTATCATCACCACTCAAGGCTATCACCGCATCCTATAACAATCCCATAATTAATATGACAAGGTTCCAAGCTTGGTTCCAAGTAATCTATACTAATATAATAAAGTGCAAGAGTTTGTTTGTTTGAACGCGCTAATCTCTAGAACTATCAGTCGGATTTGAAAAATTATTTTTGTATCTGATAGCCCAATTCTTGAGGAAGGTTATAGGCTATTCAATATCTCGGCATGACTCTTAAAAGCCGAGCAAAAAGAAAAAATAGCGTGGGCGAACATTGCGATGCGCTAAGTCGGTGGTCGAGGGCAGTCACCCGACGAGAACCGAAAAAGAACTGAACCGAAGGCTATTTATTAATCCGGAAGATTAACAAAGCGTTCCCACGGGATTATTACAAACTAAATCCACGCGGACGAAGTCGCGAGCAACAGCTAGTAAGGTCATAAACAGAATACGAAACTTTGTCAAAGTAAAGACGTCCAAGAGCTCTCAAACAAAATCAAGTCCTTAAGATTTTCTTTAAAGCCAAGGAATGGAGTTTCCCGTTTTTGTTATTTACAGGCTGCGATAACAGCAAATTAAGGTAAGCATTTTCGTCCATCTACGTGAATTTTTTATTGTAATAGCTTGGTTTTTTTGCGTAAGAATCTTAAAGTAAGAAGGTTTTGTGGTAGTAAAATAATAATAAATAAAATTGTGCTACTCATAGCTTAACAAGTTGAGTAGCTGATAGTCATAAGAACTGATAAACATTCTTCAACCGATACATATCTACTGCTGGAGAAAGCTCTCTTTAATGGAAATCCGCAAGCGTTCTTGTGCCGCCTTTATCCAGCGATCTTGCTAAGGTACTTTACTACTAGCCTAAAGTAGTCGGTCCACCTAATGGTACGTCTGCAAATACTACTCTTTCCTATGCGAGGTCGCTATACCAGTGCCTAGGGACCCCAACGACTATCGGTTCTTCAAACTATGTGCCAAGCTCGCTGCCACTTTAGCTTCGCAAATCAATAAGCTAGGTATGTCGGTAACTTTGGTTCTACTACGGATCCCCTCATTTCCGATTTGATGTTGCAGGGATACTCCGAGCATAACTCTCTCCATTGCTCGCTGAGTGAACCTTGTCATGAGGCCCATAGCAACACAGCTGGTATTGAGTAACAAAGAACACAAGATAGTCAAAAAGGCTTCAAAATAACGTGTCAAATTCATGTCAGCACCGACACCAATATGAGTTGAGGCCATTTTTTATGACACTACGTCTATAAAACACTAAAAAGCTTTACTATTTATGCTGCTGGAAGATTATTATGTTTATTTCATAAACAAGTTCTGGCAAACTTTATTTGAGAAAACGAAGTGAACTTAGTTTGACTAACAAAGTTCGGCGAGTTAGTTTCTTTTACGACAGTTGAAATGCGTGCAAATTTTTAAATCTACTTCATAAAACTTTTTGAAGCAAAACCTTTTATTTAAGCTTCGCTGAACATTAATTTTAAAATAATAGTAGAATGGGGATCTAGATCTAAATTAGAACAAGTGTCATTCGTCACGATCGTCGATGACTCGTACCTCATTGGCTGGGCAGCGCGTATCGTTATTTACATGAGAGAATTGGTGTAACTGTTACTTCTGGTCTGGGTCGAGGTATGCGTCATGTAAGCTGCCAAAGCAATACATGCAATAGCGCATGCGTCTATTTCATACGCTGACATGTGCCAGCCAACATGACCTTTTGCCATTTGCACATGAGACATGCGCACACGCACAAACATATTATAGGTCTAGTCAGTTAGGCTTAAATCTATACAGCGCACTCTCACTCTGCTTAGATTCAAGACAGATTCAAAACTAGTAGAGCCAACTGTCAAATCTATAAAACGTCGATAATCGCAAAGACCGACCCTTTTTGACTTATTTTTGCCAAGATTTCAACTTTTTCGTAGAGTTGGTTTTTACAACACAAATACTTTTTATAACGATATCTGTGAATATTTGAATGAAGAATTTTTTACTTTTACACTTATTCGCATTTAAATGAATTCATCCAAATAAAATTAAATCATTTAAACATTTTTCGTAGCTTACATAAGAGCGAACGATTTAAGCTTCGTTTTAATAATATTTTAAGCGCTATCGGTTGGATAAATTACGTAATTAAAATATAATTATGGATGGATATACTTTAAAATGCAGTTTAAAAATGTGTAACATGTTTTACATCTTTTCTAAATAGGGAACGATATCTAAACACAGTTGAATTTGAACTTTTAGCTGCAATTTCAACCGCACAGAGTTAGATTTTTTGAATTTCGCGCCATTAATTTCGGGAAACTCATGCAAAAAACACGTCAATCCATAGCTTTTTGTTGCATAGCCGAAGTACAATGTAAGAAATAAACAACATTTTACATTTATGCATTGTACGAGAAGACAGTATGAGATGAAGTCAAGAGGTGAAATCTAATATTATAGAGTAGAAGAAGTGTAAGTCTAAAATAAGTAAATTATAATTTCTTACCACAACTTTTAATAGATTTTGTTCGTACTTTTAGGTATTAATTAACACATTCTTTATACTTATTAACCTCTAAAGCTGTTAAAGTTTTCTGTTAGGAACTTTATCCTCCAAAGCATCAATAAATCTACGAAAAACTTCTCTATTGAATTTTAACAAACTTTATTTTACAAGTAGAGGTAAACTAAATTTTAGTACCAAATTTTATTTAGCAAGCTTCCTCCGTGGTTGAGTTGGTAGCTTAAAAACATTTCTGCGAAATTCGTTTACCGTTCGAAAATCTTTGTTTTAGTAAATTGAAAAATCCTAAAGTCAATATAAACATGATTAATGCTATGTGAAATGCACAAGTTTGTTTTGAAACCTTTAAGTAATAAACACACATTTTTGTTGCAATAACTACTAATATTTTTCACTTCTATATTATTTTCTATACTTTTCACGAACTTTATGCCGTTTATAACCCTTGATTTTGCTAAGTGCTTGTTCCTTCCTTTAAGTAACGAATAAGACATTTTGACATTCAGCTGTTAAAATGTCTTGTTCCTTAAAGTAGTCCTTAGACGGGCAAAACAATTAATAATCTTGAAATATTTAACCAATTTTACTTGACACTAAAGTTGGTTTGAAACCTAGTGTTGACACTAGTAGTAGACAGTCGATTTGTAATTTGTGAAATAAATACACTTTCACATTTATAATATTAGTAATCATAATATTATTATTTATTTATTATTTATTGTCGGCGGCACACGTGTACGCTAAAACTTGATATCTTCGGTTGATGTACACCATAACTTGGCGTGAACCTGTCTCCATAACATTATTTTGTGAAAAAATAAAATGGGAAGTGTTAAAATAGCGCCAGGCGTCAAAACAACCACTTGTTTTCGCTCTGAGGACAAAGCTGTTCTCGCTAACGCGTCCCCAATGGTAGTGCAAACTGTTGTTTTGCGTTTGTCATTTCAGGATCAGCTCACTGCGTCCGCTTTCGTTGGAAAGCAGACGTCTGTTTCAAGAAAACTATTTTGTAAGTATTTTTAGTACCCATTTTAAGTTTCTACTCTACTCCGTCTGACTTTTCTCATATCATAACATTCAACTCAACCCGTCGCCGGACCATTTCTGGGCACTTTCTAGGTCTAGGCCCTTGACCCTTTTGATTTGAGAGGAAACCTAGACTCTAGGCCATAGTCATTAGTCCACCAAGCTGGTCATGTGCGAATTGGTAGAATTCATACACCTTTGGGAACTTTAGGGAGTATTGCACCTCGCACCAAGGTATTTTTTTTAATATTATTATTGCATTAGTATTGCATTATTAGTATTGCACGAAGCACTATACTGTATCGAAAAACAAGTAGTACTGAACTGTCATACTGTGACACCCAACTGCATATAACAAGCCTCAGGCTGTGATCTGATACCACCATCATCTAAAGTTACATCTAAATTCCTATTATTCTACTGATCTTAAATTACAAATATTGGTGCATAAAAATAAATATAAAACTACTAATAAACAATCTCAACAGGGAGAACTCTCAGGTTGAAATCTATAGGCTGCACTCACTCAGGTCAGACTCAAGACAGAGTTAAAAAGAGACAGATTTATGTCAGAGCATATTTGTGTCTCGTTTTAACCTCTATCTTGAATCTGCACTGAGTTAGAGCAAGTTCTATAGATCACAGCATCAGGCACACAGATTTCCTCACTATGTTTTCCTTCACAGTTAAAGCAAGTTACATAAAAAATCACAGCTATCATATTGCAATTTGATAATCAGGTACTTATTTATATCAACGGGTAAAATCACATAAACCTAAAAACAAAAGTATTAGTTGTGTAAACTCCGTTACCTCAGTAAATATAAACAAAATCCGCTTCCACTATAAGAGAGAAAAATATTTTTAGCATTGAGACATTAAGTAGCAACAGAATGGACACAAACGGTAGAGAACCACTTACCTTAATTTGACGTTAAGTTGCTCTGTAAATAAAGCGGACGGTGAACTCGACTTCCCATGGCTTTTTAGAACCTCCATGGCTTCATATTCTTTCATGACTATAGTTTCATGAGAAAATTAGGCCCTTACAAGCGCCGACTTCACTAACGTAAAAAAAGTCTTATCCGAGCGTAAAGATATTTTGGCAAATTTTTAATACAAAAACTGTTAGGACGTCCAATTTATTCCTAGGTTATAGTTACCGTCGTTTTAAAAAATCCCTGACAAAATAGACTATACTGTTATTATCTTCCTCTCTACCGGATGACGTCCACCGCTGAATAAGTCTTTTCCAAGGATCACCACAGCTCCCATTCTTGTGCCGCTTGTATCCAGCAGCTCTCAGCGCTTGGAATTTTTGTCCAGTGGTTTTCTAACGCTACGTTTTCCGGGGCGAGATTGCCCATTGTCAGATAATGGGCTATGTTGGTAACTCTAGTTTTCCTACAGACCTCATTTAATCCCGCAAAGAATTTCAGAGCATTGCTCTCTCCATCGCCTGCTGACATAAAAGGCTTTCTATTTGACCACCTTCAAGCAAAACTTTAACTGCCGATTAAAGTTTACTTTTTTCAGGTTTTTGGCACTGGTTTACTTGACGACGTAGAAATAGGCTCCAAGCCATTTTATGAGACCCATAGTTAGTAAATACATTATTTCGCATTCTTATTTCAGTCATTAGTGTTAGACCGACTGTTTATAACTGTAGCGTATGGGAGCCTAAAGTTATCCGAATATTTTCTTCAATAATGTAAGTAAATAAAAGATTATTTCGTTCTCTCCATACGTTTGTATGACACGTGTATTCAATACGTATGATACTAACCGCTACTGGAGCCAAAACGGTCCAATACCGCCAACTCTTTCAACCACAAAGAGCTCCGAGTGGTGTTTTCATCCCATTTGTATGCCTCTCGCGGAAAAGAGCGACTCGGTGCGCTATTTGACGCAGACTCAAGAGTTGCCAGACTTTTCTAATCGCTTTAGGGGTTACCGATTGCTTAATCTCGAAGTTAACTATTGGTATCAGCCTGACTGCTTAGTGCAGAAATACAGCCTGTATTCTGTGTTCATTATACAGGGAAAATTAGAAAGATTAATTAGGGTAGCTATAAATTTTAGTGAAACATCAGAATAAAAAATAAAACAAAAATAAAAATGTAAAAGCAGGTAGGTACTTACACACCTAGTTTGTTTTATGAATAAAGAATTGTATGTTAAAAAACCGGGAGTTAAAAATGTTTGTTTATATTAAACCAAACTCTATGAGTTTCCAATTAAAAAATACCAAAACTTTAATTTATTTATCATAGGTCTGCTCTATATTTTATAGCTAAACCAAATAATCACATTGCATCAACAAATACGCAGATGTCACTTAAAAAAAATTCCGGTATCAAGGCACTGCCCGTATCTGAAAAAAAAAATACGGTACTCAAAGTGGATTTAGGATTTTTTCACCATCTCGTAATAATTCTTTGATTTACAGGCATATAGAGTACCCCTATATCCCTCTGCAGAATACAAGTTTTGTAGACAGACGGGCATTTGTATTCTTCTTCCTTACTAATATTACAAATGCGGAAGTGAGTTTGTTTGTTGGTTTGTACTTCAAAAACGTTGCAACAAAACAACGGATTGACTTGATTTTTTGCATGTGTATAGTTGAGGGCCTAGAGAGTGACATAGGCTAAATCAAAGCGTTCCCGCTGGATTTTAAAAACTAAATCTACGCGGACGAAATCGCGGGCATCAGCTAGTGTTGTGATATTTAGTAGCTTGCATTCACATAGCTGCGATATATAAATACGAATTATTTATGTTAATATTACCTGTCCATGTAAACCCATTGATTTTTGGTCCTATGGCTATTAGCACAATTCAGTCTACAAGCGTTGGTGTACGTCTTGTGGTCGGTGCCGCATACCGGTGCATATATCCGAGGACATTGGCCGCAGCTGAGTTGTTCTACCACCGGGAAGTCGTCTTTTATAACGAACAGTGAAATTTTACCGATAAGTGTGGCAAATAATATGTAATTCGCTATAATAGAAAACATAAAAGATTTGAGAGAAAGGAAATTATATTTAGATTAAAATATCGTGAACACGTTATGGTACTTTTATCCGAGGAAATCAAAGAGTTTCCACGGGAAAACTGAAATCCACGCAGGCTATGTCGTGAGTACCAGTTTGTCACATCCGATGCAAATATACTTGCAAAAGATGCTTCGGACAGGGGAGTGAGAAAAAGAAACATTATTAGATAAGCTTCTGTGTAAAATGCATTTCTTGCAGATTCGTTAGTTGCCATATCTAAATATGTCGAGTTATTATAAAACTTAAATACCTGTTATACTTACTACTATAACGGTTGCCTAAAATAACACTAAAAACTCTTCACCACTCAAACTTAGATACAAATTACATAAAGAATTTAAATACAATTCCTAATGAGACTCTTACCTAAACCAAACATTTCAAATGCTAATTTGTCCCAAGATAGTTTTCTGCTGATTAAACCTTAATTGAATTTCATTCGTCTCATAACGAATTAACTAAGAATTTTAATTTCTTTTGCTAATTAATTAACTTTCAGACTTTTGTTTTAATTGCTTGCACGCCCTTTTTTAAAAACAATTTTATTTTGTTTGAATTTTCTTGAAAATTATAAATTTAGGTTTAGAAAAAATTAGTTATTCTGTCTAAAAAGAAATAAATAATACTTATTGATTTTTCAGAAATATTATAGAGTAGCTAATACAGCGCCATCTATTAGCGAGTAACTTAATATTCTATCTGTACTCCATAAAATGAAATCTGTTATAATTTTTTTTTTTGGTTATAAAAACTAAAAGCAAGTGAAAATTATTGTTGTAGAGATTGACGAAAATAATAAAGATAAATATAAGTTAAAATAATTTTACTAAAGAGATATATTTAATTTATGGTAATTTAGAAAAAAAAAATTACAAACAAAAAATTCTTGTCAGAAGTGGGATTCGAACCCACGCCCTCAGAGAGGACCAGAACAACTCAACCTACTTTGTAGGCAAGGGAACCTTGAGTCTGGCGCCTTAGACCGCTCGGCCATCCTGACAGCTGGTGGCAGTGACGAAATTAGTAGACGTTATCTTTATAAGTTTTGTATCGTACTCTCCTAAATAATGACAGTGGAGGTAGGAAATTTTGAAAATTTTATTATTTACTAGCTGTTGCGCGCGACTTCGTCCGCGTCAATTTCTGTTATTATGATCGCGATTAAGAAGTTTTTAAAAGAATATATTTTAAATATGGACAATTTTCCCCGTTTTTGCTACATTTTTCACTGATGCTTCGCTCCTATTGGTCACAGCATGATGCTATATAGCCTAAAGCCTTCCTCGATAAATGGACTATCCAACACAAAAAGAATTTTTCAATTCAAACCAGTAGTTCCTGAGATTAGCGCGTTCAAACAAACAAACTCTTCAGCTTTATATAATTTATATATTAGTATAGATTAAATAACGATTAATTCTAAGTTTTACCCAGTACTAACTCTTGTTTGGGTATCAGTAATTCCCGCGGGAACTCTTTAATTTTCCGGAATAAAAAGTAGCCTGAGATTAACTCTGTTAATCCAGAGTATAATCTATCTCCATTCTGAATTTCCGCCAAATCTGTCAAGTAGTTTGTCCGTGAAAGAAAAACATAGACACACCCATACAAACTTTCGCCTTTATAATATTAGTGTGATGTGATGTGATTCCTAAAGTGCCCCTGGCGAGAACCTGGGACCTCCCAGTTATGAGATCGTAGCGCTCACTACTTCGCCAGGAAAGTCGCCAGGTTAAATAAAAATTAAAAACCTATAAATTGTCAATTAAAAAAAATGAGTCCATACAATTTCATGTATATGTTACCGGCCAAACCCGATTTCAGGACAAACTAGTTTTGCCTAGGCTAGACTAGTTCTTCCTATACGCGATAGGATAAACCATTTTTTAAATAGTAATTAACAAACCAAATGGGCTACGACAGAAGACTCGCTCCGTCGCCCCTTTGTTCAGCTTCTGTCTACGCGCTTAAAAAAACACCCTAGGGGCAGGGCAGACAGATAATAGTTACTAGTGTTCTGTTTAGGTAATGTTCGACCTATATCAGTTATCGCGTATAGGAAGAACTAGTTTAGCCTAGGCAAAAGTAGTTTGTCCTGAAATCGGGTTTGGCCGGTAACATATATAAGGCATTATAATTTTTTTTTTATAAAAAGTCCCAACAGCTTATAAGAGATGACGTCATGCATACTTACCTACGTCATCTCCAGCTTAATTGCTCTATCTTGCGAGATAGTCTCGTTTAGGTTTTAATTAATATCGTCCTGTATGTTTAGTATATTATGAAACCTATTTGACCTATATGCTCAGCCGATCTTCTAAGACGCTGTTAACTATATTTGCCTGAGCTACCTTGCTAATGGGCCGTAACTAGTGACAAAGATAAAGGTATCGGAACCCACCTTTTATCATCTTAAATTGATTCTGAAATGTTAAAACAAGAGATATTTTTTTATCGGGAGACAGGTTTGCGCTTGACGACATTCAGTGATGGAAAGCACAGATGAGGTCTTGATTGGAGCGCGCTTGACTAGAAAATGCCTGTTCATTCTTACCTACCTTGAAGTTACTTTATATGTGGCAGGAAACAAAGACGCGGGAAGTGCGTTCCACACCCTCGTCGTTTGTTTGAGAAACGTTGAACTAAAGCATTTCGTTCGAGAAGGTTGGATTTCAACCACGTAAGGACGTCAACGCTCACAACTTCTGACAATATTGTATTCCTGTTCTGAGCGCACTCTACAAAGTATATCCAATAGAAGACCAACGGACATGCGACATGTTGGTGCGAGCATTTTTTCCGGATAAGTATATAAATTAATAAATATATGTTTTTAAATAGTACCTACTTGTTAATGTCAGGAACTTCATCCGCAAGAAGTTAGGTTTATTATGTACTATATGTCACTCTTTAGGCCAATAAATATATATACAAAAAATCAGGTCAATTGGTTGCTCCTTTGCTAGGTACGTATAATTTAAGGATAAACTTACAGATAACCACATTCAATATGATGTATAAAAAATTATTGCGTTAAACGCATACATTCGCACGTCTTCATTTCTCATTCATAGTGAGTAAAAAACATAATCTGAGGGAGATTTATCCGATTTTCAGAGATCTAATCCTTCTATCCAACCTTCGTGCGATTGAAGTTTATCTATGCTATATTAGTTTCATAGTCCAATAGAAACCGCAAAATGCCTCGGATCCTCCGCACTACACTACATTAAGGAACTCTTTGATCAGAGCGTAACGACCTCGCAAAAGCGACGATATCTATCGTGATTGAAACCGCAACTAAAAACTAGTGTGACTATGCTTTCAATTTAGAAAGAGACATATGTGTAGATTTTGCAGTTGTGTAAAAAATTCGTATACATTTGATATAATAAATCCTTACTAATGTAATAAATGCGAAAGTGTGATTGTTTGTTGTTTGTCCTACAGTCACGCAGCAACAGAGCAATAGATCGACATGATTTTTTGCCTGGAACGTGATTTTTTTTTTTGATGACTTGAAAAGTGGCATAGGGAACATTTTATCCTGAAAACACATAAAGTTTCCGCGGGATTTTTAAAAAGGTAACGCCACGCGGGCAAAGTCGCAGGCAAAAGCTACTATACACAATATAAAAACAATAAAAATTGCTATCATCGAAGATCTACTAACTCAATCAAGTAACATAAGGTTCCATTCTTTAATGGGAAACACAATTACAATTTTATATATTGGCTTACGTCAAATTTTCTTAGTAGGCAGTTCAGAGCGCATAAACCGGTTAATCTTATCCAGTTATTCCTTCCTCTTCAGACTTCGAAATGGTTACAGAAATCCTCGTTGAAGTGAAGTACCGACTGAAGCATTTCCGGACGACTACGAAGATTTAAATATTTCCAAGCGATTTTATAATATTTTTCTTCAATTTATATCGACCACTGCGATAAAGGCATACAATAGATACTTTAAAAAGTGTGTAAGTATGTAACGGAGTTATGTAATGAACCTTTTTTTGATTGAGGGATCCGTTTGGGAATAATTATTATATTTGGTAAGTTTACATGTAATTTTTTTATATTATACATTAAAATAAAAAAAATTTTTGAAACCTATCCTATACAAATTAAAACCCATGGTAATGTCACAAAAGGTTTTCAAAGACCACGTTTCAGCCATGCGTGTAAATGCTTTTAATTCAACAGTCCCTGCTAATTCAGTCCTTCCTTAGATGCTCTCTAATAGTGCAGAAGGAAATTGATTATGTGCTTCGCCTATCCAGAACTGAATTACTGAACGAGTTTGTTCACTTGGATTAGTTTCAACAAGATAACCGGAAGTTGTTACTACGAGTAGTTAGTGTGAGACCACTTTAACAATTTGACCCGTTCCCGTTCGCTTTGGTTGATTTTCTGTAAATTCTTCCAAGGCGGAGGGCAGGAGGGAGGAAGGGGGAGGGGGAATAAAATCTTATTATGGTAAGGAAATAAGGATAGAGGGATTTTATCGTTAAATATTCATAAAATAGAAATAGGTAAGTATCAAAATAATATTTTGATGTCGGTCTATGTACCTATGTTTGTTTGTTTACTTATTTATTATTATTACATTGTTTACTTAAGTTAACACCATATTTTTACCAAATAATATTAACTCACTATGGGACTATTTAGGAGACAAAGTAAGAAACAATTTTAAAGTCCACGGCTGGGCAAACTATAATTGTTTTAAAGGTTGATGCACACTATTATTACCTATAGATATTGCTCGTGAATGGGAACATAAATCCGTATCGGATAGTGTTTGTTGCTCATAAACCGGGTGCCCGTAACTCGTGGTTCACTAAACAACGTATAAAACTTGATAAGCTTTGCTTACAGAATAAACATTACCGAGGTAAGCATATAAAGAACCTATATTATATCGAGATTGGTACAATGTACACATTTCTCAAACTATTTTAGCCTCAATAGTTTGATGCTCAAATAACTTCAATTTATATATACGCTTAAGTTGCAGCAGACTGAAAACCGGAAGATCGCCCCCCACCCAACGTACTAGTGTCGTATCCACTCCTTACACAAGTTATACACTTAGTTGAAGGGGCAAAACGGATATTGGTATGTACAACGCAGCTTTAAAAAAAATTTGCCTATGTATGGCCGAAGGGGTAAAGCCATCGTTGCTGCCACTGATGTCCTGTAATTAGGGTAACTACACCTGTTAAGTTATCTAACTTACTTAACAGTGCGCAGAATGCCAGAAAAAAATCCCTACGATAGATGAAATAAAGCATACCTAGAACCTCGTGTGAAACACGACAGATGCTAATGTAGTAAGTGCCAGTCAGTTATTCTAATAACTCTTAAGACATTTTTTTTAAATCGCTAGTCCGTCTCTTTTATATAAAAATTTTGGCTCTATAATATGCAACAAATTGAAAATAAATGCAAATTGGTTATAAAGTCCTAACTTCGCGATTTTTTTAGTCGAACTTTCATTATTTTATGTTTGTACCTACTCAGTATCGTCCTTCGAAAATATGATGTAATTTTTTCGGATAGTTAAAACTTGATCTACTGCAGCTGTAAAAATCAAATCTGCATCTGAAGGTGTACCATTACACGCACTCTTAAGTAATATCGCTTATTTTCGTTTCGTTATTACAATTTTTTTTTTTTAAAGAGCAACCGCCGAGTTTCTTGCTGGTTCTTCTCAGTTGGAACGGCATTCCGAACCAGTGGTAGATTCGTTTGCCAATTTGAAAGCACTTTGTAAAAGTTTATTTGAATAAAAAATTATTTTATTTTATTCTATTATTCTTACGTACATTACACAGTTACATTTGCTGCAACGTTTCGTCACACGCCGTCTTTGTATTACCAGACACGTACCTCCTCAGTAATAAATAATAATAAGTACGAGAGAGAATCTCAGCTTTACTCTTATTGTCCTAATATTTCGGAGGGACAATGGAAAAAATGGCGACGAGACGACAACGCGCACATTTGTCAAGTGTTTCTACGTTAGCGCGAAGTATTACGGTTTTACGGGTGTACGTGTGTGTGAGAACAAAAACTAAAGTTTTATTGTATGGGACTGGATTTTCGTTGCAAAAGAGGTCACAATAATTATGGCGATATATATCCTTATATTTTGAGATGTAAGCTGTACCAAGATTATGGCAGCTTTACAGACTAGCTTTTTGGGTCATTCTATCAAGGTTTTCCAATAACGGCCCGAAGTTGAGAAGCATGTAAAGAAGAACTATAGATTGCAGAATAGCTACATCATCGTAACTATCAACCTATATCGAGCAACATGTGTTGCATTAATTATAAATCGATGTGAAGTTTGTGATCGTAACTTTGATCTATCTAATAGAGAAATATCCTGAATATCAACAAGTCTTTTATTTTTAATGATCACGCATATTAAGTACTAGATGACCGACTTCGTCCGCGTGGATTAAGGTTTTTTAATTCCCGTAGGGACCCTTTAATTTTCCGGTATAAAATATAGCCTATGTTTTAATCCTGGATGTGAGCTGCCTCCATTTCAAATTTCAGCCAAATTGCTTAAATCGTTGTGGCTTGAAGGGGTAACAAACATACACATAACACCCACACAGACAAACTTTCGCCTTTATAATATTATTATACAATTATAATGCCCGCGACTTCGTTCGCGTGGACTGAGGTTTTTTAATTCCCGCGGGAACTCTCCCATTTTCCGGGATATAAAGTAGCCCATATATTATTCCAGACTATGATCTACTTCTGTGCTAAATTTCGTTTCAGCCGTTGCGACGTGATTGAGTAACAAACATCCAAACATCCACACTTTCACATTTATAATATTAAAGATAGTAGGATATATTAGGAAGGATTAGGATTAGGATTATAGGCATGGAAGCTATACTATATCTACTACATATTTACATCTATAACACTGCCATTGTTGTAACAGTTCCAAATCCACAATCGCAACAAAACTGGAACAGTTGCTGCAAAACTACTCGTATAATATCAGAAACGTGCTGATGTCACAAAGCATGCGGATGCAAGCGGGATGCATAACGATGAACAAACTACGGAATGCTTTTCCGATAGTATTATGAACACAAACTTCTAGATCGATTTAATATATCCAACATTGCAAGTTGCTACAAGTCGTGTTACTCGGATCTTGTTAGTTATTGGTAATCCTTCTGATTTCGCTGGTAAAGAACATTGAAGTCATTGAACTATTTCGATAGGTACCTTACTAGATTTAGTTGAAGAAAATGATTCATACTTCAGTGCACAATATATGTTTCTGTTGGTATATTTCTTTCAACTCATGAGGGCATATGGCTCATGGTTGTGTGCGTGTCGTATCTGTTTAAGTGTGAGCGAGAGCTTGCTCGCGCCTGACCGCTCCCACCTATAAGTTCCTGACAGGCACACACACTTACGCAATGTACATGTACACGACGTAACCACAAGTAAAGCTCACGTGCCCTCGTGAATTGCAAGAATTATACTTTTTATGCCGTTAGTTATGAACTACAGTTAAATTGTGAGCTTATAAAATATAATTGTTAAAAAAATAACAAAATAGGTAGGTAGTCACCTACTTATTAGAGTTCGAGGTCAAAGATGATGTTAAAGTGCAATAACTTGAAACGTGATCATAAAATTGCAATTCCGAACATACTAATGCATGATGTTCTAGAGACTAGAACTCGAAAATGCTTTTCAATAGTGCTGCGAACACAGATTTCCGAGATCGATGGATTAGTACACTGCAGTCTGCAACGTTAATTTAATACTGTTGTGTACTTGAAACTTGTTTGCCACGAAAATCTTCATCAACGTTTGTCAGTCCCGAGGGAATGACAAAGTTTCATAACTTGAAATATACGATATAGGATTGGTAAGCTTCGAAACTGAAGTATCTTTTCTAATAGCGTACTAAATATCATATATGATATTTGTATTAAAGTAATTGCCAATTAATGTTATCTGGATGTAACATCTTTTGAAAATGGGGATCATAAGTTGAGCTTATACTCGTAAAATGGCATAAACAGAATTCAAAGCTAAGGTATATATGTATTTTATTATATTAACGTCGTTATCATCTCAATCGGTAGACATCCATTGTTGGACATAGTCACTTGCAAGGAACAAGATGATCACAGCAGATGAACTTTAGCCAACAAATCGTTTGAGATTATCCGTCTACCAAGAAAGAGTTATTCAACGCTGCGTTTCTCGATCCAAGATTACCAATCGAGCACCTTTGGATTGTCTATCGGATCTTTTTCAATTTCGTAATATCGGTAATTCTGGTTCTCCAACGGATTTCCTCATGTCTAATTAATTCCCTCACGGCATAGCTCTCTTTATTACTCGTTGAGTGATCCTGAGCCGTCTTATGAGCTTATGACCACGTTTCCCATCCATAATTCATCATTAGCAACTCGTACCAACTGCTAGGCCGTCTTCAAACTTTGAGCAATTTTAGACGACTAGCTGATGCCCGCGACTTCGTTCGCGTGGATTAAGGTTTTTTAATTACCGCGGGAACTCTCTTATTTTCCGGGATAAAAAATCCATGTATTATTCCAGACTGTAAGCTATCTCTGTGCCAATGTGTATGTATAAGCTATTTCAGCCAAATCGGTTCAGTTGTTTTGACATTATTGAGTAACAACAATCCATCCATCCATACATACATCCAAACTTTCGCATTTATAATATCAGTAGGATAGCCAATGTATGCATCAATTTAAATGCCTTTTAACTTCTTTTCTCCTTCTAATAGTATCCAAGCAGTACATTTTCTATGGCTATGCTATGTATGCGTCACAAAGTCACCGGTTTTTCAGTAAAAAAGATAGAAACGTTTATTTTATAAAAATAAAGTAAAATAATAAACGCACGCAACTCAAGATATTCGCCAACTTCTCGCCTTGTTATGTGTACGTCCAAACGATGCAGTTAACTCTCACAAATGGACCAATTTCCAGTGGATGTTGTACGTCACCGGCAGATGGCCGCCAGAGCGCTCCTCATTTCCTCCAGGAAAAGCTTGTGAACTGCGGCACAGAGTTTGGAGATTGTTAGTGCTGATTTTGTAACCTAATTTGTAATTTTGTTCCGAAATCATAACTTTCTGGTGGGGTAAACACTTATTTGTGAATATTATCTTAGGGATCGCTTCTTAGCTATAAGGCCGCCTATTGTACTCGATTTTTGTTTTGTTGTTGTTGTATTTGGTAAGTATCTAAATATATAAAAGGCAAAGGTGACTGACTGACTGACTGACTGACTGACTGACTGATCTATCAACGCACAGCTCTAACCACTGGACCGATCGAGCTGAAATTTGGCATACAGGTAGCTGTTAGGACGTAGACATCCGCTAAGAAAGGATTTTGGAAAATTTCAACCCCAAGAGGGTTAAATAGGGGGTTAAAAAATCGAACCTAACGTGAGCGAAGCCGCGGGTTAAAGCTAGTATACAATAAAGAATATTTCTTTCATTTCAGTACTTAGTAATAATTATATTATAATAACTAGCTGAAGCCCACCACTTCTTTCGCGGGCTTCAGCTAGTATAACAATAATTTATTATTAAGATAATACTGAAATGTTAATCGCTTCGTTTTAATTATCTCAGGAACTCTTTCATTTTCTGTAATAAAATGTAGCCAATGTTTAAATACTGGGTATGAGCTTCTCCATTCCTTTCAGCCAAATCTGTCTAGTAATGAAAGTATAGTAAGTACAGTAGTGAAAGCAGTAGTTTGCGTGAAAGAGTAACAAACACACAAACTCACACACGTCATATTATACAAACTTTTAGCCTTTAAAATATTAGTAGGTATAGTGTGATGTGGTCTATAAATCTAGACTAGAAGTTAACTAAAATCTAAATTAGATAAAGATCTTATTTGTCCACTGAACGAACATTTCTGAAACGAACCGCTATGTTTAAAAACGGCAAACTAAAGCTTTCGATATATTCAAGGTGAGCAGATTAGCCGGGCTGTTGCGTAAAAGTCACATATCAACTCGGGCCGTCCCTTATCGGAATTCCATTTTACTCTTATTTCGCTTTTCAAAGCAATAAGCCCACCTTGTCTGTACGCAATAAACAAAATAAATGGAAGGGGTCCTGAATTTACATTTACTACAGTATTGAATTTGTATAAAAACAAAATCAGACACACCCCCGATGCTGAAAATTAGCAAAGTGATTTAATTAACCACTACATCTGACAAGAATAACGCAATACGTAACAATGGCTTCCCGTTCATTCGACGCGGAGCGAGGGAATAATGCGGAGTGGTGTGGTGGACTGTGTTTGTCCATTGAAGCGAATCTGAGCATGTAAAAAAATAGTTAAATAAATCTGAATATATATAAGGAAAAATTGACTGACTGACTGACTGATCTATCAACGCACAACTCAAATCACTGGACGGATCGGGCTGAAAGGCATACAGACAGCTGTTATGACGTAGGCATCTGCTAAGAAATATTTTTTAAAAATTGAGCCCCCACGGGGGCAAAATAGGGATTTGTAAAATCGAGCTTAACATGAGCAAAGCCGTGGGCAAAAGCCAGTATAATATCAAGATAGAACGGAATAGGTTCAAAACGGAATGGACTAGCAGGCATACCAGCAATATAGTGCAACAATTTTCAAAATAAAATTAAAAAGAAAACCCTGTGTAGTGTGAAAAATCCTACGAGACATATAAAAGAAATCTACGAGAACCTGCAAGACCCAGAAGGACGTCAATCGGTTTACGAACACTGGAGTTATAATAATATTTAATCTATGATTAACACAAGATTAGCTACCCCTATACAAATAACAGCTTAATTATGGATCAATTTGAAATGCCACATTTGATTGACGCCATCTTGGCGTAGTAAGCATAGATACGAGTATCTCTGGAACTAATGATATTGCAAATAGCACACCGACCTCAATGATGGTTATGAAATCATAGATAAAATGCTCTTATAACGCCAAGATGGCGTCAATCAAATCCAAAATGGCGCTAATCCAAGGTCCAAAAAAGAAATCACAACAGCCTGTCCAGTGCTAATCATAGATTAAAGAAGGTCAGTGAATGTAAGAAAACCATTCGTCCCGTCGTTTTGCCGAACGATCTAGTTAACTGTCACAAATGTACTGAATTTCCGAGGATGCTGTACGTCACCGAAACATACCCGCCTAAGCGCTGTTCATTTCCTGTAGGAAGCCGCTTGTGTACGTCACTTGTACGCTGTGAAACTATAAGGACCGATTAATTTCATGCACTGTATCTGAAGATTTACCATTGCACGCGCTCTTAACGTACTAATCAATATTATGGGGAAATGCAGATATTTCCATTATTCGACCGACAAACTCTGCCCCAAGTTAACGGTAGCTTCGCAAGTCATTCGCGGGAATCTCTAATTGATTACTTTGCTCGTTGACTTTGGCTTTTAACTGAACAAACTTTGTAACAATGTTAATTCCTTTAGAGCTGCCGACATTGCAGACAATGGTGGTGATACAGAATATATTATTTTGTGTAGAACAATTCAATAATTAATCTTCATTATGTGATTAAAAGCCTCTAATAAATAGGTCAAACTGCTGAACTTTCTAGATGCGTCGGCTATGCTACTGTTCTTTAAGCCAGTGTGCGGTGCGATTCAAATGAAAGCTCAGACTAGACGAAACTTGAAAAAAAAGTTTATTTTGTTTACCAAGTTAATCGGAAACAAAATCAATTATAAATGAAAAAAAATCAATGATCGAATCATCTTTATAGATTCATAAATATCTAGAAAACTGGTATTTTGCTATTTAGCTTATATTAATCACATCTGTTTTCTCGAAGACAATTTAAGGCAAACATGTACCTTCGCCTTAAATTGTACGTGAGAAATAAGGTGTGATTAAAAAATATTCACCTACAATAAACTCAACTAAATACATTTCAATAATTTATTAAGTTACGAACGAAAAAAAATTATTGGAGGATTTATTGAAACGTAAAAAAGACTTCAAAAATTACTCACATTTATTCAAATTATAGTACCTACTAGCCGCGACTTCGTACGGGTGGATTGAGGTTTTTTGGACTCCCGCGGGAACTCTCTTATTTTCCGGGATAAAACCCTAGCCTATATGCTATTCCAGTCTACAATCTAACTCTGTGCCAAATTTCAGTCAAATCGGTTTAGTCGTTGCAGCGTGATTGAGTAACAAACATCCATACATCCACCCAAACTTTCGCATTTATAATATTATAATAGGATAATAGGGTTGAATTAAATTGAATTAAGTTCATAAATCCAATGGCGACGAAATAGCAGGCAGCTGTTGGTAGGTATGCTTTCAGATAAAGCCTAATGCGCATTATATAGGTACGTGGTTTTGCGAAGGGTCCGGCAGCGGCTGTCATGTGCGCGAACCCTAGCTTGCAAACATAAGTAAACTCTCAAGTTTACAGAGACATTGTACCTGACGCTGTAAAGTTTCTAATTAACTAATTTCGCATTTAACGACGGCCATATTTGCCATGCTAAATAAGGTTGGCGCATGTTTAACCGAGAGGCCCCGGGGACGACCCGATATCATAAATTCCGTCCTCATTACACGTTTTATGTTTAAATACTGTGTGTACTCAAAGATTAAGATATAAACCGCAATAAGGCCTGCGGGGCTAACGCTACGTTCTAATTGGGTATTTGACAATATTTTTTTTTATGTACATATAAGGAATTACAAGACAACATATATTAGAGTAAGTAGACATAGGTGAAGCTTATCTCTAAATAAAAAAAGAAATTTCTTCCAGCTTCCCTTGAAAGTGAGTAAGGTGAAATTATAGAGTGGGAGGTATAGGTTAAAAATATACATATACACACACATACATATTTATTATTTATATACCTACTTAAAACAAAGGTTTTTAATATTATAACACAATGTCATTTTTGTTTTTTTTAATAATAGGTATATCCTCCTGCCTACCAGAGACACTTTTTTTAGAATATGTTTTTGAAACTTTAGTATAATATTGCTAATAGATTACGATATATTGGAAAAATAGTAAAAAAAATCCTACATTAGGAAAATCTGTTTTTCACTATGTCCTATACGTAGGACAAAAGTACGATATTACTATGTGATTTGTATAGGACATAGAATAGTTTCAGGAAATTAAATGCAATTATAATTGGATAAGAATCAAAATATAACAAACATTTATTGCCTTATGTTATATACATAATAAATTTTCAGAAAAAAATACAAAAATAAAACGTTGCTCCAAACAAAATTATCAAGATAAGAAAAATGTTCAAAAACTGTAACCAGACTATGGAAAATTGGATATAAAATCCGTCATATTGAATAATATGTGACTAATATCATCCCGAATATAAGAAAGAATCGATTGACCCCTGATTTATCCAAATTGGCTCAGTAATTTAGGCGCTACACCGTAGCATACGTAAATATATCACATACATACGATTATACATATAAACATACATAAATAGACTGCTAAAATCATAATCCTTCCTTTTGCTTTTGCTGTAGTCGTGTAATAATATATTTTTTGTAATAACAAAACAAAACTGAGCATATAATAAACATTATGTAGTGATCAGTCAGTAATTTTGGAGATCAATAAGTTTAGAATGGTACATTTACATCGATGATTTAGAAAAGATTGCCCCCTACTGTTTCTGTAACCTGTCGATAAGTTACTTAGCCAAGTTTGTGTTTGTCAGAAAAGAAACATGACGGTTTCTGACAATTAATATTGTTTTTAAGAATTTATCGATAGATAACAGAAAATAATTTATCGATAGATTGTTATTAATTAAAATTACTATAAATATTGATGGAAATTGGAATAATAATTCCTGTTAGGCGTAAAATATACCTAACAATTATTTTGGCTGCGTCAAATCATTAATTTTAGGTATCTTTCGTCCATGTATCTTGAAAGTAGCCGTTGTTTTAGCGATTCCTGTTTGCAATCTATCGAGTAAATTAGGACAAAGATTGCGTTCATTGAAGTTGCTTGCCAAGACCAGAACCATGTCCACGTTTATGCCCACGTCCACGTCCACGCAAAACACTTCTTTCACATCCTCTTGAGCGAAACAATGATGAAGATGCTAATTCCAAATTACTGGAGATCATCTTGGTTTGAAATGCTGTCTGAATCTCTAGTCTAGTGGTCATTGGATCTTCGACTAGGCTCTGAAGGGATAAACTCTAGATAACGATCTGAATTTTCGCCCGAAAAGTCAAACACTGAGTCTTCTAATGCTTCTAGTAATATATCATTATCTGTAAAAGCTAGAAAATAGATAAATAATTGACAAAAAACTTACAATGTACTATACAAAGTACAAAGGTAGTTAAACAATCAAAACTTTATTGCCTACTTTTGTCCTCTGCATAGGACATAGAAAATGACAACAAGCTTGTGAAAATTCTATTTATTATTATGCGAAGATAAAACTGTATATCAACATTTCATAGTTTTAATTACTTACTAATTATGATAAATCTAATCATTTTGATGATTTGAATAAGATTTCATTCGATTAACTTACCCCTGTGCGAGCACACCTCCACTTGTCTGCCTTCCGTCGCCATTTTTACAAAATTGACAAGGAGAATTGATACTTTTATTTTTTATTTACAAGCCTAGATAGTCGAAAGATGTAACTAGTAAAATGTTTTGGGGATACCATTTAAGAAACCGGCAATAGATTTTTTTAAATGCTATGTTCTTTGTGTAGGACAAATGTAGGTAGGAGGATATCTTAACTACTTAGTCTCATAAAAATTTTTATCAAAAACCCGACTTCTTTCGCCACTACAAAGTATAAAAATAATTTTAGTAAGTCGAGCGGGCTTAAAAAGAAACGATGAAACCGATACGCGAAGCTCGCCCAACTTTAACAAACGTGTCTCTCATGTGCCATCAGAAGGCGAGCGTAGCTGAGAGACGCTGTTGATTACTTTCTAATAAATAAATAAATAAATAAATAAATAAATAAATAAATAAATAATAAACAAATAAATAAAAGACGTGTGGCACTCGGGGACTGCCGCGGTAAAGCTATTGCATAGAATTTTTTATATTTATTTATTTTATTAATGCAGTATTTCTTTTTATAACTTATAAATGAACAAATAAAATTATGTAGGTTTTACAACTCTATGTATGTCGGTCTTTTATCAAACCTATTTTACAACGCCATCTAGCGGTGAGAGGAGTCCGTGTTCCCGTCGAGCCTGTCGCGACACCCAAGTCAAAGTATCACCGCTGTGCCGGTCGGAGTGGGGGCGTTAGGTTATTTTCGTTACGGAATTTCTGGATTCGGTATCCAACGCTCAAGGCCCGCGATAGAAGCTATGCAATAGCTTAATAAATAAATAAATAAATAAATAAATGAATAAATAAATAAATAAATAACGCAAGCACGCACAAATGTGAGGTAGACAAAGTAGGTACAATATACAGTAGGTCAGAATACATTCACAATACAGGGGTAGGAGTCGTCATTCAGCGAGACGGGGTTCATTCGATTACTACTTCAGTCGATATCCGATGTCCGCATTAACTCATCTCGTATACAACAAGTTCCAAAATGGAGGCACTATCAAATGGAGTCGGCATTTTATTAGTTTCAATTTTAGTTGTATTGGTGGGCACTGGCCAGTACTTAATATAGAAAGAGATTAAGGCTGTGGGTTGAATGTACACTGCCCTTTCCAAGTTAGCGCTACCATTTTAGACTGCATCGTCACTTACCATCAGGTGAGATCGCAGTCAAGAACTATCTTGTCATCGAATAATATAACTACTTTAGATTCATCATTCATTCACAAACCTGGAATTACTATTTAAATCTCACGTATCTTACAAAAATAACAATCGTTTCAATTAGATTAGTGACTATCGACTTCGTCATAGTCACATTATAATAGACCAGGGATCACCAATTAGTTTCATTGGAGGTCCGATTTAAAAAATAATATGACTGTCATGGTTTAGTTTGTAGACGATTACTAGCAACCTATATTTAAAGACATCAATCAAGAAATAAGACGAAAAATAATAGAAAAATATGCATAAAAAAATAAGCAAGTAGGTACATATCTTTACACTAATACGTGACACGCAATAAATAAATACCTAACTATCAAAATTAATAAAGTAAGTAATTAATGTTAAAGTCAAAAATGTCATTTTTTAATTTGAATTTTATCTGCTTAGACAAATAAGTCTGGAGTAAAGTTGATGCAAGGTAATGCTTGGGCTAAATGAGATTACTCAAAATTTTAATTCTAATATTTTTAGATTTTAGTGTCTGCTTAAGGTCCGCACAAAATAGATCGGCGGTCCGGATGCGGACCGCGGTCCGCCATTTGGTAACCCCTGTAATAGACCGTCTCCGGGTCTAGACAAATTTTTTAACTGCATAAATAACGATGTTTTTGTCGTCTTTACATTTTGTTTTTTAAATACAAAATCAAATAAAGTTTCCTTCTTCTCTCCTTTACTAGCCCTTGATTGCGTTCATTGTTAGCCACAGGCCTCGATGTTTTTTATCTGACCCAAATCTTTCCCACAAGTTACATGATATCTTTGGACCAGCAGCGAATGGTTGCCTTCCCACATTACTCTTCCCGGTATAAAAAGGTGGAATTGATAAACCTGCCAAAAGTGCTAGAAAAACGCGTAGGTTTGGTCTAGTTGGAAAAGCGATCATCTTAAAAAAATTAAAATGCCTACTCAAAAATCTTCATACATCTGCGCAACAGTTCGCCATTGAGCGAGTGTGACACCGATACGTCAGGTGCGGGCTGTCCGAAGCCACCGAGCGTGTGATTCAATGTGACGGATATCAGAGGGCTATTCTGTGACAAACGAGCTTTCAACGCTGACGCAGCGACGAAATGAATTTAATGACATTAATATGTAAGGACAACATAAATTCGAATATTTCTCTTTAATTCGTGGTTTTTTTTTAAATATTTACTTTGAATTTCTAAAGGTCAATGTGTGAACTTTCCATACTCTTCACACATTATCGTAATAATCCCAATTGAGCGAATATGACACAAAATATGATTTAGGGTGATGAAATCATCATCATATTCTTTAAAAATTAGAGCTGCAATAACTGATGCAGCGATAAAATTAAACATATTTTGGTACGGTATGGAGATAATATGTAACCATGGTGTACCTACCAAAAAATTTTTGTTCTGACTCCACTAAACCAAGAGAGTCGAAGAAGTACTTACTTTTATTTGTCAGCTATTTAGGTATGCGACTTTATATTAAGAGTAGGTTTAAAAAATGTGCTGCATAAGTAGTACCTATTAGTAAATCCTACGCTCGCGAGTGATCAGGAACGAGATAAAAGCATTGCTTTCTATCCTAAGTTCTAAAGGCGAGCACTATTTAAAGAATAGGAGCTTAAAGAATAGGAGGGAGATTTTATATTGGGAAATATATTTTATAAATTATTTATTTATAGACAGATTTTTTTTGTTACTGATACCAACTAAGAATAATGCGTATGTCTATGTAATTATTGTTTAATGAAATATAATTACTATGACTTTCTCAGATGCTATTTTACTAGTTTTTAGTAGCATAGACGAGAAGATAGACGATGAATTCTGTTACTCTCACGTCTACAAATTAGACAAAAACTAACGACTGAGCAGCTTACAGACAAACGAGCTAAAGTGATAAAATCTATCGCAAATGCCGTCTATCGTTAGCAACTCATGGAGCAGCAAGCTAGTTGCTTAGACTGTAGTATACGTCAGTATGTACTATACTACTACTCTACTCGCGGAAAAGGCTACATGATTGCCTATAATATGATAAATACAACTTATTCCATCAACATAAGCACCTCGTAATTTCCGAAGGTTATAAAAATCTCGCTCCAATAAGTTATCAAGTTTCAAAGACACATCATTATTCAAATAAAACTTCTCCAAAGTGCGTGAAACGTGACAACTCTGCTATCTAGTTGCCTCAATCTGGGTTATGACACATTTATTCGTGTCAGGCCGGATTTTTAAAGCGTTTTATTAGCTTGTTTTTTGCGTGTGGTGTTTCCGTCGAAATTTGAAATTTTTGACTATCTGCTTTCAAGTTTTTGATTGACCTTAAATTTCAAATAGGTACTTGTAGTTT
Organism: Hipparchia sbordonii; assembly: GCA_038048805.1. NCBI lineage: Eukaryota > Metazoa > Arthropoda > Insecta > Lepidoptera > Nymphalidae > Hipparchia > Hipparchia sbordonii. The sequence goes on from CM076103.1 coordinate 13,153,031, forward strand.
GGCAATGGTCTTTTGCCCGCTAATTAGATTTTTAAAAAAATTATACCCATACAAAAAATCACATCGGTCCGTTGTTCCTTTACTACGATTGAAGGACCAACCAATAAATAATAATAATGCAATTAAATAGGAATTATGTTATTTATACCTTTCGTGTTTGGAGCTTTACATCGAAGAATCAATTAACTTGATATAACATGATTTTCTAGGAAGTTCTAAGAAAATATTTTAATATTTGTATTGACCCATCCGGTCAAATAAAACGCGGGACTTGCGTCTCCTATTAAACATTGACACATTTGGTAACACTCGTATAGGCTCTGAGTACACCTCTCCCGCGATAATATAGAAGCGCAACCGCTGAAGTTGCGCCCTGACGTTGTTCTAATATGACAAAATATGAAAGAGAAGCAAACACCCTGTTCTTATACAAAGATTTGTCTACTACTTTCCTACGCAATTCAGTTGATTGATTAGATTATTTATTTACCGATATACATTTGTGATACCTCCGTGTTCGATACACACACTATGCTATATATATTTTGTTTAGCGGTGATGATGTGCTAAGGTTCGTGTATGTATTAGTCAAATTAGCGTGGGAAACAGATTGTATCATAGAAAAATCTCTGCCTTAGAACAGGCAATTTCGAATCAACAGACTACTCATGGTTCAATTTCCGCGGTGTCGCCAATTTTGTTTCGCGGTCGAGATGTGTTACGAGCCATAATAAATTTGTTCAGGTATCGGATATTTGTAGTTGCACTCAAAAAATGTGTCGTTGAAAGGGTTCCTAAGACATCCTCTCACGATTCGTTTGTCAACTTTGAGAGCCGAAAAATTGAAGATATTTCTCATAACTCGAAAAGAATCACGTGTAATTTGGTGCTGTGTTATCTCTAAAAATAGGTTTTGATTATATTGAGTTTTATGAAATTTCTATCCTAAAATAAATTTATCCATAAGAAATGTTTAATAATAAGAGAAAAGCCTAAATAAAAAGTAAAAAAATATAGCAAGACCTTTCCCTTAAGATTATTGTTCCTCTCTCCGCACTCCTAATTTCATCAAAACTTAATCTAAAAATAAATAAAATGTAGAGGCACCCACCCACTCTCTATACCTACTAATAAAAAATTCCGTACGTTTGTCGAGATTACATCACTCGACGTTAATAATGAAAACGCTGATGTTACAACAATGTTATCCCCCCACTAATTCCCCTATCGAATCCCCACCCCATTTAATAAAACCCACAGATGCACCGCATTCGTCGACTGCACAAAATCAGAACGTAGAAAGTGACGAAGCCGCCATTTTTTTCTCAATCACTAAGAAATACAAAGAAAACCTAGAGCATCTAACAAATTAATCTTAACACTTACGGTTTTAAACAAAAGAAAATCTTGTTACTTGATTTCCTGTAGGTATTTTTAATATAAGTTGGAACATCTAGAAATATGCAAATATTTCAAACCAGCATAATTTTACACCAACATAATGCGTATCCAAAGAGTCCAAAATAAAATACTGAGGACAATTACTGATGCACCTTGGTTTGCACGCAATGACGAAATCCACCAATATCTTGAGCTGCCAACTATCAGCGAGGAAATAAATAAGTATTCCTCCAAGCATAAGGATCGACTCACTAGGCATCCCAATGTGCTTGCCCAGTCTCTACTGACAGCCCCAAGGGTGAAACGCCTTAAGCGAGCCGATGTGCTCGATAATTGAAGGACGTCCGAGCTATGGCTACAAGGTCCGTAAAGACAATTTGAAGCACATGCCATCTGCTTATAGTCTTCCGACTGATTGTAGATTCCAGGAACAAAAAAAAAAAAATTTCAAACCTACAAAGAATAAGTTAGTAATCGGGGTAAAATTGACCTAAAGCTATTTATTTTATTATGAACTATATTGCTGGGAAATAATAAAACACTGCCGGGAATTGAACCTAGAACTTCAAAATTCAAAATTATTTATGTCAGGTAGGTAAACTTGTAGCTCTTACGACACGTTGAGACTCTATCAATTTGAAACGCAGATTCTGCTGAGAAGAGCCAACAAGAAACTCAGCTATTGTTTGTTTCATAACAAAATATTATATTACAATGTAATAAGTTATTTCACTATCTTGTGGGCAGCTGAATACCAAGTTGATTGATTCCATGCAACGTTATCATTAAGAAGGTCACAAACTTGTCAACCTCGACTTAATAAATGAGTTTTTAGGCATTGTTTTTAATGGGATAGGCTTCCGACTAATAAGTCACAGAGCGCACCATAGCGCCAAAGAGTTTGCCAAAATATAAGAGAGCCTGGAATCTAAATTTACTTCAAATCACATACTAGGTTCTGCAATAATGCCGTCGCAATGTCCCCTTCATTTAAATTACAAGTGATGCCTAATACTCTATGTAATTGCATTACACAGGGGTTGGGAATTAAATCTGCGACAAACGAAAAACGTCCATTCGGGGTTTGTTTTGGCCAGGCTTTGCCTATTGCTCTGGAACAACCAAACATGCATGCGGGATTTGCTTTGTCGATTTTTTTTTCTTTATTAAAATGTTACCAATCTTGCTAGCCTAATCCGATTACTATATGTTCGCAACTTTGCCTCGATGAGCAGCCAGGCTGATTCTTAGCACAAATGATCTAACCTTTTTTACCATTTAAAACTTTCAATTCACTAGATAAGATACAACGCAGCATACGCGCTCAAATGCACGTTCACTGAGGAAACTCGTGGTCTTACAAAAAATATGATTTTTTGAGGTTCCGTACACAAAGGGTACCATATTACTAAGCCTCCGCCGTTTGTCCGTCCGTCCGTCCGTCTATCAGCGGGATCATTTCTCATGAACCGTAATACAATAGATAGATACTTACTTGAATTTTTCACGTAATCTGTATTTTTATTGCCGCTCTTATAACAAATAGGTAATAAAAAATTTTGTTAATAATTCAAGATTTTCTCCAGAATATTGTTTTAGCTTGATCTTAATAATAAATAGCTGGTCTTAAATCTTGTACGAGAACCCTTCGTATGCAGGTCCGACTTACACTTGGCTGGTTTTTTTACAAAGACCTAAGTGACTTTTTATGCCTGAACTCTCATAATCTCATAGTAATAAAGCTTTGATGTCACGGTGAAATGACGTTAAAATATTACGACCCCAGTACCTACCAAGGGAGTAGAACATTCCAGTAACTGGGGCACCTTGAAATTCGGCATGCGACGAAATTCAGTTTGCGATTCGCGTTTTCCAAAGTTTTTGAAGTTGAATTGAAAAAATTTTAAGCGATATTACCTTATTCGAAGTCAACGTTCGATTAGTTATTTGCTGTTAAAAAACTACGATATGCATGTGAATTCGGTATAGTTCTTTCAATTCACGAGGGCGCGTGTTTGTGTGTGTATCGTATGTGTATAAGTATGAGCGAGAGCTTGCTCGCGCCTGACCGCTCCCACCTAGGCTCCTGACAGGCACGTACACTTACGCAGTGTGCATGTTCACGACGTAACCACAAGTAAAGCTCACGCGCCCTCGTGAATTGAAAGAACTATACAAATTAACTTCAGAAAAGAATAAAATAGGGAAGTTTTTTAAGCCAACACTCTTAATAAACAATGGTTAAAGCGCGGACTGAAAACCTGATGGTTGCCGGTTCAAACCCGATCGCACACAGTAATGAGTGACAGGGACGACGCCCCACGAGTCGAGGCTGGCCAGTTTTCTCTTTCTGGGGCTCAATGTATAATATTAATAGCTGGGTACTGAAATGTAGAGTTATAAGCTAACACATTGTCTCCGAACATGCTCTGTACTTAGTTCCGGAGGGACATTGGTTTCACTCGGAATGGGAAGCTTTCTATCTGGATAGACGATATTAGCACAACTTTATATTTTATGAAACCTAGTTCATATGAGATAAGGTCGTGTTCATACTGTAGTAGCCTCAAGGGGATTCAATGTTAGAGCGAACGACGTTATATCGTAGACAAATATATTGCAATGGTCTCAAGTAGAAAATAATGAAATTTACTCTTGTTGTGACTAAAACGGTGTTCTTACCAAGAGATAAATCAACTTTTATCTCTGTTCTGGAGATATATCGCGACGTCGCATATCTTCACGTGACATCGCGCGACTTTTTGGAATTTTATTGAATAGCCCAGCTGACGTTAATACGACTTGAATACAAAAATCAAAAATATTAGCGACTGATAGTTTCTAAATATCATGTGGGAGGGAAAAGGATGAAACAACATCGCACTGTAATGCTTAGAACAGAAGTTTCTAACAAAGTTCCACTCATAAGCATAGTAGGTATTTCTTACTAGCTACATAGTTCCGCTCCCAACCAAGGCTCAACAACCAATGAATGTGTGAGTGCCACATAATTATTTTCTGTACTAATACTGATAATTACGTTTTTGATGATTATGGTGATGAATTATGACACCCTTTAACAGCACAGTACGTAATTATTTTAACAATTTTGTACAAGCTCGCCCTAATATCTCGACTATATTGCGTAGTCGGCCTTTAAAAGGCTTACTAAAATGGCTTAACACCTTGTCAACAAATATCAGATGAAATGAAACTAAGGCACTTTAAGGTGTTTAAAAAACTTGAAGTATCTTAGTTCAATTACAGTTTACATTTTTTAATACAATAATTATAAGCGAGCTCGTCGTACTAAAGCGACGATGCTGCGAAGTCGGCCTTTTAAAGGCTTAGTGGTACTAAACATGGCTTATCACCGCGTCGGCTATTGCGCTTCTTAGCTTTAGCAAATTAAATAGAACTAAAGTACTTTAAGTTCTTTAAAAAATTTGAAGTACCTTAGTTCAATTACAATTTTTTTTATAATTTTGTGCGAGCTTGTCGTACTAATGCGACGATGCTGCGAAGTTGGCCTTTTCAAGGCTTACTGGTACTAAAAATGGCTTATCACCGCGTCAAATATGCGCTTCCAAGCGTCAACAAATGAAGAGAACAAAGATACTTTAAGTTCTTTAAAAAACTTGAAGTATCTTAGTTCAATTACAATTTACATTTTTTAATAATAATTTTTTGCGAGCTTGTCGTAATAATGCGACGATGCGATTTAACAAATAAAATATAAACTAAGGCACTTACAGGTCTTTAAAGGTGGGTTGTAAACCACAGAAGGATACAACTTTAAATATTGGCACAGACGTATCCCGTGCTCGCAATAGAAACCAATATCTTTGAAATCAAACTGTCTGGTTTATGTAACACAGAAGCGAATGTTCAAAGAAAAATATTTCTGCAGCCAAAGACATCAAAGGAGTGTATCTCCTGCACTTTTGTTTTATTTTATTAACTAGCGGACGTGCCGGACGCCCCCGACTTTGTCTGCTTTTCAATCCACAATCGAAAGTTCCTAAATCCAGTTTAGGGGGACAGTATCTCAGCAGCATCAAGATTGAGGAGTTGGAACCCGAAGTTTTTATGAGAGCATCTCGCAAAGTTTTTGTATCGATTAAAAAAAGATTCACGCAAATCGGTTAACAAATTACTGAGATATCGATATACTTAAGACCTCCGAGTTATAAGACCACAGCGATCACCACTGCACTAGGGAGGCTCTCAAAAATATATAATTAATTAATTAATTAATATATACTTGTATTGTACACACACATTAAAACAGATGAAAAAACAAGTGTAGTTTTTTCAACTCATGAGGGCACGTGGCTCATGCTTGTGTGCGTGTCATATCTGTATAAGTGTGAGCGAGAGCTCCCTCGCGCCTGACCGCTCCCACCTAGGCTCCTGACAGGCACGCACACTCACGCAATGTTCATGTACCCAACATAACCACAAGTAAAGCTCACGCGCCCTCGTGAATTGCAAGAACTAGGTATACCAAATTCTAACAACGCGATGGTTGCGTTGCATTGATTTAGATTGATAGGCTTGATGACCGTATTTATTCGAGTCCTGGATATATCAAACGCGCTCCAACTTTAATGGGACCCAATGTACGGTGATGTGACTTTCATTATATCGGGCGCAGCAAACACAAGCGATTGTGATACGAGAGTTTAACTAATTACGTGCGAAATTGTCTTGGCGTGTAATTAATAGCCTGACTTGGGATATTAATGAGTGATTCCCGGGTTGCGTAACCACAGCTGCAATTAGCCCGCGTGTGCGGCTTTTACTGAACACCGCATTCCGCACAATTTAGTAGCGCCGCTTTGTCCCTTAGGGCATGCACATAAAGGGTGGTAGATAATTGAGTTGGAGGTAGGCATATTCCAATTTATTTACTAGCTTTTGCACGCGATTTCGTCAGTGTGGAATTAAGTTTTTAACCGACTTCCAAGAATTCAATTCGTCGAAATCTTTTTTTATTTTTTATGTACTCGTATGTGCTCCGATTACTCGAACACGCCTGAACCGATTTGGAAAATTCTTCTTTTGTTTGAAATGGTATACTTTCCAGGTAGTCCCATTGTCATCACGTCAGGATCCGATGGTGGGATGCTGGAGAAATCCAGGGAACTTTTCAAATTTTATAGGCACAATTGGTATAATTTGTAGTGGCGTTTGAAGTCGGTTTTGTAAAAAGTATTTTTTATTATTAAAAAAATCCCGCGAGAACCTTTCGCTTTTTCCGAGATCAAAATAAAGCTAATACAAAAAAGCTTATGTCACTCTTGAAATTTTATATATATGCTAAAGATCACTTCGATCACGTTAAATCCCTAAGGGGGTAAAATAGGAGTTTGAAAAATTGGTAGCGAAGGCGCGGGCAAAAGCTAGTGTCAGTATATAAAAGGAAAAGATGACGGTATAACTGATCTATATGTATCTAGATCTGAACCATTGGACGGATCGGGATGAAAGGCATCCAGATATTTATTAAGACGTAGGCATCCGCTAAGAAAGGATTTTAGTTGATTCAACCCCTAAGGGGGTAAAACAGGGGCTTGAAAAGCGAACTTCACGTGAGCGAAACAGCAAGCAAATGGTACTATTTATTTATTTATACAACTTTATTATATGAAAAAAGAACAAAATCTACTAAATAAACAGTGTAATAATCTAGTAAATAAACAGTGTAACGTAAAAGGTGACCTTATCACTAACAGTGACCTCTTCCAGGCAACCTGTACGAGATAACTTAATGTACCTAAGTGAGAGACGGGGACCGCAATAAATACATAGGAATGTATATAATATAGTATTTTTATATTACGTACAGTAAATTCATGTAAACGTCGCCTTACAGGCAACGCGGTCGTGTCTCTTATCACAGTTCACACTTCGCGTCTCGCACTTGCTCGAACGGCGCCCAAGTATGCGAATTAACTCGCATTGCCATCTATTATACCAACGCTGACTTTCCAACTATCACAATTCACACGTATATGAGGACAGATACATAGGTCAACTTTGATACATCCTATTAATAAGATCTCTACACACTGCAATATTATTACCTACTACATAATATTATAGGTAACAACTTTTAATTTAGTGGGTACTACGTCCCTCAAACCTTATGAATTTGTGAAGTATTTTTGATTAGCTTTTGCCAGCGACTTCGTCTGCGTAGAGTTAGGCTTCTTAAACATTCAATGCGAACCCTATGTCATTCTCCAGTTCCAGCAAGGATAGCAGAACGAGAAGAGTTCATGCCAAGTTATAATATTAGCTGTTCATTCATATTAGTAGGTAGAACACAGTTTCAAAATTTCAATAGATCATTAATTTTCTTGTCATTATATAACCAGCAATATTTTCTTTGCATTGAAATTGAATATCCTAAAATTACACTCCCAGACTAGACAAGTTCTAGAGTTCTAAGATTGCTTATTCAGAGAGTTCGAAATTCAAGAATGTTCCCGCTATTCGATCGGTCGAATTTGGCTACCCAGCATTCTTCGAATAAATTTTAGTTGCGATTTCCCAGCTTTTGAGTCTGATTTGCTTAATGTCTGTTGATTTTAGTTAGCACATTATCAATACTACATTAGCAATAGTTGAAAACCGGCGTACTTATAAAGCAGAAGTGATAACTTAGTGGTCTCCTATTTGGAGTTATGCGTTTAAGCAAGGTGAATTAATTGGGAGTGTTCTGTTTGATGAAAATCGGTCCAAGATGGCCGCCGCCACAAAATGGCGGATTACATATTTTTATTGTAACGATTACTGACTAGCGATTAGGATGTTATAACTTGTCACGGGTGTTTTAAATTTTTAATTTACATTTGTTAATTCATAATCTTATGACCTAGTGATCATAATAAAACCGATGTAGTAGGTACAATTAGAAAACCACAAACAATTTTATTTGTGTTTTTACGCTAACAAATCTTGTCGATAACTATACAAACGATTTTACTACATATTTGAAATTAATCAAATTTCTCTAGCACGGAGTCCGTTCAAAGACAATCATTGTTCTTCCCAACTTCACAAGCCATTACCACCGAGTTCCAAAACTAACACGACAAGATTGCTTCGTCAGTACGCTCGTGTTCCCGAACATTCGATTTGTCGAAAGCGATTACGTGGCGACATTCTGGAGAATGTTTCAACTTTCTCACTTAGGTCTTGATCTTATAGTTCGCTTTTATTTCTATTACAGATCATTTCCTAGATTTTCTTAACTCTATTAATGTAACTTTTATTTTACTTTTCCAATGGAACAAAATCTGAGCGGACTCCGATTGTACAATAAATTTTTAGTTTTTATTTAGAACTTCGATTATCAAACTGGATTTTTTTAAACTATCAACTATGTTTAAAAAAGTGGCTTCGGCTAGTACTAATCCCAAAGTTCGTCTGAATAAATCTCGGTAGAAGCTCTCTAAAATTTGAAAAATATGGTTACGTATTTACAAAAAAACATAAAAGCTATACTGATTTAGATTATCAGGAAATCTAAACTAAAAAGAAATTAACTAAAAGTTTCTAAGAGTGCAAGATACACATAAATATCATTGGGCGCAAGTCGACCCTCTTACATACTGAGCTGGAGAGATCAAACGACGAAAGTTCGCTTTAACTTACATGACATAAAATTTGTTCCTAACGTGACATTAAACCCGAAATTTATTACCGAATTTTGGCTTACTCCAGTTTAAAAATGAACTTTTGGCTGACATTTTGCAACCGCACTCTCTGTCTGGATTTCAAATGGAAAACCTTTGGTATCTTACATTGGGAAATTCGTTTGATTGTTTACTCTGTTTAGGTCTTGTTTAGAGTACGTCTCTCAAAGAATTTTCTGCTTCATATTGAGGGCAATTTTAAATTTCTTCTGATTTAAACTTATCTAATTTCTACCTACGATAAATACTATATAATATTACATATTATTTTATTTTTAAAAGAGCAAGAATCGAGCTTCTTGCTGATTCTTCGCGGTTAGAACGGAATTCCGAACCAGTGGTAGATTCATTTGACGATTCGAAAGCACTTTGTAAAAGTTTATTTGAATAAAAAATTATTTAAAAGGGATTTAAAAAGGGTCGCGAGATCCGAAATTCTTTTTGTTGTGTTCGTAATCGGCCGGACATTATAAAAGAAAATGTTTATATAAAATCCACCGCAACAAGTTGGACATTTGGATGATATTTTAGTATTAAAACTACGTAGGTTTTAACCACGTTTTATCCTTTTCATTTCAATTTATATTCGATAGCGTTTTGTATCTGTTGAACAGTTATGTATATTTTTTTTTTTTTTTTGTAAAAAAATCCGCTCGCCCGAAACGTTTTCATTTTCACAATGGCACCTAAAATAACGTTGACGGATTTGTTTACCAAAAACCCAAATAAATCATCGCCTTTAACCGCGCAGTGGTGGATTTATGGTTCAGAATATTTTGTATTTTCCCTAAACACTGTGACGTTGCGCGATCGCTCGGAACCACGGAGCGGGGGTTGTGGAGAGGACAGTTTTTGGCTATTTTTAAAACCAACACTGACTAACGACTCGATGACTCTAGTTATTGTGGTGGCGTTGAACCTTCTACCATTGCAATGCAGTGAACATCCGACTTGTCAAGTTATCGTCCCAATAGACCTGCGAGTATGTCCTAATTCTATCCTACTAATATTTTAAATCCCAAAATTTGAATGTATGGACGGATGGATGGAAGGATGCAATGTGGCTGCATATCAAGTCAATATTTATAAATATGAATAACCTCGCTTGCATAATGTTAAATATTGTAAAAAAAATTAATTTTTGACATTTACTAACCACACAAAAAAAGGAAATTAATATTGTTATTAATTAATTAATAGAATGGAATAATTTTTTATTCAAATAAACTTTTACAAAGTGCTTTCGAATCGTCACATGAATCTACCACTGGTTCGGAATTCCGTTCTAACCGAGAAGAATCAGCAAGAAACTCGGAGACTCTTGCTCTTTTAAAAATAAAATAATATGTAATATTATACCATATAGTATTTATCGTAGGTAGAAATTAGATAAGTTTCAAACGTAAGCAAGGAATTTAATTGAATACTTTCTTGAGCTTTTATGTCGTTTACGGGAATGCACTGTCGCGGGTTCTGTCTGATTGCCGTTTACGCTTTACGGAATAGAAAAATTCCCTTTCACATCGTAACGAGGGCTCGCGTAGAACGATACAATAGTACTATTGTTTCTCAAATTCGAATTGTTGCAGAAATATTTCATATGGATCACTTATATTTCGTAAATGTCACTTCATGAAAATTTTGTGTGGAGGACAAAATATAGCCCTCTTTTTGTAGAGTTTAGGGCACTCACATACTATTGGTTTGATGGCCATATCCACGTAATTCTTTAAAAAAATCCGACTTCGAACGCTACTACAAAGTATAAAATACTAGATGATGCCCGCGACTTCCTTCGCGTGGATTGAGGTTTCTTAATTCCTGCTGGAACTCTCTTATTTTCTCGGATTAAAAAGTAACCTATGTGTTAGTCTACAATCTATCTCTGTGCTAACCAAATCAGCTAAGTCGTTGCGGCGTGATTGAGTAACAGACATACATCCAAACTTTTATAATACGAATAATATATAATAATAGGATTAATAGGATTTTACTTAGTACACGAATGTTGAAGTCGGGCCTAGCGTCGCACATGGGTTTCATCGTTGCTATTTAGGCCCGCCCCACTTCAACATAGGTGTACAAACTAAAATTATTTTATTTTTGTAGTAGCGCTTGAAGTCTTTAATTTATTTTTATACGTAAATAAATGGTAGTGGTGTGAAAAATGTCACAACTTTACTACTGACCGTCAGCGACAAACTCGCGAACTGTGGCTGAAATACGAAGCAGCGGAAAATTGCTCCTGCAATTCATTTAGAGCACCTGCAGACTTACAATTTCAAGTTGAACAACTAAATTGCAGAGTATACTAATAGGCATAGTGACCTGTGGTAGCCCACCCATCTTACCTAAGTCACTATGCCTATACTAGTTACTCTGCGATTTAGTTGACCAACTTGAAATTGTAAGTCAGCGGGCGCTCTTACTGCAGGTATTATTTTAATAGTGTTGTACTAGTGTACAACAATCATAAACGAAATAATTCCAATATATTGATAACTAGATGACCGAGACTTCGTCTGCTCTGATTAAAGTTTTTTAATTCCCGCTGAAACTCTTTAATTTTCCGGGAAAAAATGTTTTTGTATTAATTCTGGATCTAAGCTACCTCTACGCCAAGTATCAGCTAAATCGGTTTATTTTTTTGTGGCGTGAAGGAGTAACAAACATCAATCCATCTATCCTCACAAACTTTCGTATCACACTACACACTATCATTATCATCATCTCGTTTATAATATTTGTAGGAAGTAGGATATTTAAAGCTATACATATGATAGTTTAATAGCCAAAAAATCATCGTCTTTGTCATCAAACGATAAATATCCACTGTTGGTATCTTGCAGGGACATCGACGCTCAGCTCGTTTGGCCGTCGATCCACCTAATCCAACACTCGCTACCTGTACAAGGTCGGCCTTCCAGCATCTTGGAACAGTTATTATCACGTTGGGTGCCAGCCAGGTAACCTCCCCGTGGTGCACCCGGGCAACGTGGCTGACAATTTCTCTTCATGTGGGGAGAAATTGTCAGCCATGGCCAATGACCTGGCAGGGGGGGAGGTTTCTCTGCGTGTCCCTCTGTTTAATTGAGGAACACGCACAGAAACGGGGAGGGTTGAGGGCGAAGATGCCTTCTGGGGCGGGAAGTCCGTTCGCTTTGCGGTGGGCATGGGGAAATCGGGGGGTTCCTCCAAAGGGGAGGAGTCTTGAGGCGAGCTCGGTGTGCACTCACCCTGCCTCCGAGCGGGCGGCGTGGGAACTAGTCCTGCGTCGCCCTCGCCGCGAAATCGTAATCCCGTAGGTGTGGCGGATCATGGTCATGTCTCACGACCCGCCACTGGGACCGATGGTCTTGGCTTAACCGCCCGGACCGTGAGGAATAAACCTCTATAAAAAATTATCTGAATCCTAAGTTTTGGTGCGTGGCGATGGGATGAATGGCTGACAGATTTTGCCCCATGGGGCATCAGTCTCAAGCGCACCCCCAGCCAGGGTACTTGTGGACCCCCTGGTTGAGTTACAAATTTTACACCTTCTCGGGTAACGACGGCTCTGCCCGGGTCGCGAATATTTCTGTTACACTCGTGGGAACTCAATGGATTCTTTTAAAAAATCTTTGAGAGTGAATGCTCTAGAAGGAGCACAGGAGGAGAAGGGAGGAGTAGAAAAGTTGGGAGGGAAAGGGAAGGAAAGGGTTGGCGACAGCTCCCGAACTTCCCCGGAGCCAGAGACGGTCGGAGATGGTTTGTCAGGGTGCGTTGTTAGGGAGACACGCAGTATGAGCCGGAGGGCCTGTGCGCGGGAGAGCTCGCGCACCAGAAGTCCGCTATTCCGCATGACTCTGGCGAGCTCAAGAGAATCGTCGGTCTCGAGGGCCTCGTCGTATCAGGCCTCTAGGGACTCGACCCCTGCTGGGCGCGGAACTGGGATAGGCGAAGCGAGGGCGGCCCTGCGATCCGCTAGGGATGAAGCCAGCGAGGCAGAATTCGATCAGCGCCTCAGGGACCGGCTTTGCAAGAGGAGTGCTGCTGACGCCGTGCTTCAAGCGGAAGCAGAGTTTGAGCTGGACGACGGTAAAGAAGATCCGAGCAGCCTTAGTGCAGAGGAGTTGAGAGCGGCTGCGGGACGGAGAGTGGCGGCGATCATGAATGTCGCCACCAAGTCGGGCAATCTGAAAGGCACTTTTGTCAAGTGCCTGAAGCAGTCTGCTTCTGCACTTCAAGGAGTTGTGGATGCTTTGGTCAGCAGGACGGAGTCCGAGGAAACCCGCCGGTTGAGACTCGACAATGCACGTCTGCGCAAGGAGGTAGCTAATCTTTGTGTGGAACTCAAGGCTCACCGGCGGGAGTTCTCGGAGATGAAAGCTAGCTTGGCGGCTGCGAGTGCGACCCCTGCGAGCAACCCAAGTAGCTTCGAGGAACTGAAAGCGGCCATAGTGTCATCGGTCGGGGTTATGTTGGACGCTAGATTCGCCGGGATTGAAGAGCGGCTGCTGCCAGAGAAGGTACACCGGCCTCCTCTGGCAGCGGATAAGAGGAGGGTGGTCTCAGCACCGCAGTCAACGCCGCCTAACGCCACTGCTACTTCTTCGCAGTCGAGGCCACCTCCCGCCGCCGCTGCTACTGCACCTGCAGCCTCGAACACGGGAGCTACGGCCTCATCACAGGCTTCTGCGGCGGATGCACGTGCGAGTCAGTCTCAGCCGATGGATTGGGCAACGGTCGTTGGAGGAGGCAAAAAGGGGGGCAAGAAGAAGAAGAAGAAGAATACGCCTTCTGCACCCTCTGCCCCTGGCACAAGCAGTAATGCCACCCCGACTGCCCCTACCGCTGCCGGTCCTCGGCGGGCAGCTAGCTTGAAGCCGCACAAAACTGCCGCGGTGGTCATCGCTTTAAAGCCGGGCGCAGAGATAAAGGGTGTGACATATGCGCAGGTCATCGAGCACGCCGAAAGGAATGTTAACCTCCAGGAGTTTGGCGTTGGTGAGGGTCTCAAAATCCGCCGATCGGCAACTGGGGCTAGGCTATTGGAGCTGCCGAAAGAGCTGACGCCGGGGCAGATCGAGTCGTTCGTCTGTAGGCTCAGGACTGTTTTAGATGAGGTGGCTAGTGTGGCCCGTGCCACGAAAGCTGCCACCCTTCGAGTCACAGACCTGGACGACTCGGTCACGAAGGAGAAGATGGTAGCCTCCATTATTAAGGCCGGGAACTGTTCTGCGGAAAACGTTAAAGTTGGAGATTTCCAGCCTGACCCCAGGGGTATGCGCTCAGTCGCGGTCCATTGCCCTGTTGAGGCGGCGAAGGTTATAGCGGATGCTGGCAAACTTTTGGTTGGGTGGAGTTCTGCCAGAGTCCAGGTACTTAAGGAGCGCCCCCTTCGTTGCTATAAGTGCCTGGGCATGGGACACACGAGGCCGACCTGTCCTGCTTTTGTGGCCAGAGACGGTCTGTGCTTCCGATGTGGGCTGGAGGGGCATAAATCAGCTGTCTGCACTCGGTCCATGCGCTGTGCGGTTTGCTCGGACGCAGGCCTGCCCTCGGAGCATATCATGGGAGGAAAGAACTGCAATCCTACCCCCAGGAAGGCCGGGCGACGTCAGCAGGAGGAATCTGGTAATATGTCATCATGAATCGCGCAAGAAATACCAAATTCCTCCAGTCGAATCTCAACCATTGCGCCGGAGCCCAGGACCTCATGCTTCAGTTCATGGCGGAACAGGGAATTGAGCTGGCTGTGGCTTGTGAGCCTTATTTTATCCCTGCGCAGGCTCATTGGGTAGGAGACTTGGATGACTTGGTGGTGGTCCTAGCTAACAGCAGCGCTGGGCACACCCTCTCAGCTCTAGAAAGAGGTTCAGGTTTCACGGTGGTGGGGTGGGGGGAATTGGTCATTGTGGGAGTATACTTCTCGCCCAATCGTAGCCTGGCGGAGTTCGAAACCTTCCTTGACTCCGTCAGGGAAGCCATCATCAGGCAGTCGAGATCGGGGCATGTCCTCGTCTTGGGCGATTTCAACGACAAAGCCACGTCGTGGGGGAACAATGCCACGAACGCGAAGGGAAGAGCAGTGCAGGAATGGGCCGTGCTGTCCGGACTGTCCCTCCTTAACAGAGGATCGGTGCAAACCTGTGTACGTCAGCAGGGAGGCTCTGTGGTGGATCTCTCGTTTGCCACCCCGGCAGTTGCCAGCAGGGTCGTCGGGTGGAGGGTGGAGGAAGGAATAGAGACTCTGTCAGACCACCGCTACATCCGGTTCGAGATCTCCAACTCTCAGACGCAAGCTGGATCTTTTCAGGGACCTAGCCGGTTTCCGCGTTGGTGTCTAGCCAAATTGGATAAAGAACTGGCTCAGGAGGCTATTATTGTTCAGCGTTGGGCCTCGTCCGGCAGTACTAGAGGTGATAGCGTGGATGATCTCTCGGTCCGTGTGCGCGATGCCCTTACGGAGATATGTGATGCGTCCATGCCGCGCGCACGAAAGAGGCCACCGCGTCGTCAGGTGTACTGGTGGTCATCTGAGATTGCTGATCTCCGAGAGGCCTGCAACAGAGCTCGCCGAGTGTATGTCCGGAGTCGCAGGCGAAGTGGATCGGATCCCGAGCGTGAGGACCGTTTGCAAGGCGAGTATCGCCAAGCAAAGAAAGCCCTCCAGGCGGCCATTTGTCAGGCGAAAGAGCGGGCCCGCGAAGATCTCTTGCAGGGGCTAAATCGGGATCCCTGGGGACGGCCTTACCGGATGGCGAGGAATAAGCTGCGTGCTCAGAGTGCTCCTGTTATAGAGTCACTGCAAGCGGATTTCCTGCTGCGGCTGATGGAGAATCTGTTCCCAGTTTCCGAGGGACATACGCCGCCGACAATGTCTGCCGTTGGAGACCGTGGAACAATGGATGTCCCCCTCGTTACGGAGGAAGAATTGGACCGCGCCCTTGACCGCCTGCGGGATCGGAGGACTGCGCCTGGACCGGATGGTGTCCCGGGGAAGCTTCTCTACATCGCTCGGAAGGGTCTAGGTAGAATGCTTCGGGAACTGTTTGACAGGTGTCTGCTTGCCGGACAGTTCCCGAAGATCTGGAAAGACGGAAAGCTGTGCCTCCTGCGAAAGGACGGTCGCCCGCCGGACTCCTATAACGCCTATAGGCCGATAGTCCTGCTGAGTGAGGTCGGCAAAGTCTTCGAAAAGATTCTGGCTGCCCGCCTCTCTGAACACCTGGAGACGGTGGGCCCGGGCCTTTCTGAGGCACAGTTTGGCTTCAGGTCGGGGCGCTCAACGCTGGACGCCCTGAGTGCACTTAAATGCCTGACGACAGAGGCGGTAAGAAATGGGGACGTGGTGCTCGCTGTCTCGCTGGATGTGGAGAATGCCTTCAACAGTGTGCCGTTTGAGACCTTAATCGAGGCGCTTCGATATCACGAAGTGCCTCTGTATCTCAGGAGGCTCTTGGAGGCATATCTCGAAGATAGGGAGGTCCTGTGGGAGAGGGATGGACAGTTGTTCCGGCGCCAAGTCTGCAAGGGGGTTCCGCAGGGGTCGGTCCTCGGGCCAGTTCTCTGGAACATCGGATTTGACTGGCTCCTGCGGTGCCCAATGCTGCCGGGGACAAGTGTTCTTTGTTACGCGGACGACACCCTTGTTACAGCCCGAGAGAAGGCGTTTGATGAGGCGGCTAGGCTGGCATCGGTCGCAACATCACTGGTAGTGCGCAGAATCGGCATGTTGGGATTGAGAGTCGCTGTCTCCAAAACTGAGGCCCTACTATTCCATGGCCCGCGTAGGGGACCGCCTCGAGGTGCGCGTATCACCGTGCGGGACATATCAGTGGCGATCAAGAACCATATAAAATATCTTGGCCTTATCCTGGACGGTCGATGGAATTTCGGTGCGCATTTCCAACAGCTGGCACCGAGGCTAGTCAATGCCGCTGCTGCCCTAGGGAGGCTACTGCCAAATATAGGTGGGCCAGAGTCCTCCTGCCGACGGCTCTATAGTGGAATCGTGCGAAGTATGGCACTGTATGGGGCGCCCATATGGGTGGAAGGGCTATCGTCTCAAAATAAGACCCTGTTACGGAGACCGCAAAGAATCATTGCGGTCCGTGCCATACGTGCGTACCGTACAGTGTCCTGGACGGCTGCCACACTGCTGGCTGGTGATCCGCCCTGGGAACTTCAGGCTGAAGTGCTTGCCGAAGTATACCAATATAGGGCGGACGTCAGGGCTCGAGGAGAGAGGCCGGAAGCCGAGGTGTCTGCGCGCATCAGAACTCTGGCCCGCGACGCTCTAATCGCCAGGTGGAGAGAGGACCTGCAATCTCCCATAGCCGGTTCCTGGACGGTCGAGGCGGTCCGGCCCCACCTGGAAAGCTGGGTTCGGAGACGGCACGGGACGCTTACGTACCGTCTGACGCAGGTACTTACTGGACATGGTTGTTTCGGTAAGTATCTGCATCAGATTGCGAGGCGGGAGCAGACCCCAGCCTGCCACGAATGTAATGCGCAGGAAGATACGGCGTATCATACCTTGGCCGAGTGCGCGGCGTGGGGGCCGCAGCGGCACCGTGTGGTGCAGTTCGTTGGAGCAGACCTCTCTCTGCCGAGCGTGGTGAGTGCCATGATCGGCAGCGAGAGGTGTTGGAAGGAGGTAATGGCTTTCTGTGAGAGCGTGCTCTCACAGAAAGAACAAGCGGAGCGAGACAGAGAGCTGGACCCGAACGCTCACCCGCTCCGCAGAAGAAGAGGTCAAAGAAGAAGGCGCCAATATGCGCGCCTTCATCCCCCCGGAGCTCCGTAGGATGGCGGGATGATCGGTCGAAACCGCTGGAATGCCACAGTTGAATGCGAGCAGCGATCCTGTGGCTTCCCTATAAAAGCGTGGACGGGCCCGTTAGGTTTTAGTGGGTATTTTGGCAGTGCCAACGAGTCCCACATACCCGCCTGTTGTCAAGATGGGCGGGATGCGTAAAGGCATTTCCCAACGTAAAAAAAAAAAAAAAAAAAAAGTTATTATCACGTTACCTTAACCAAGTTAGTTTTAAAACCGATGCCTTGCTAAACGCTGACATTTTAACCGTACACTCATAATAATATGTGTTACAAATATTAACGATGAAAGCATTTCAAATCTGGTACAGAATGGAATATAAAAACAACATTAAAAGGCTCTCATAACCGGTGTAAACTATAAAACCTGTATAAAGCCCACCTCGTTTTGAGCTGCAGAATAAAAAAAAGTTTAAAACGGTCGTACACAAAAGTGGGTATAAAAGGAAGTAGCTGTATCTATTACGAGTCCTGTTAAGTTTCCCGCTTCGCTGAACCGAGGAATTACTGGGACGGGGTTCGGATGACCATGTGATGTGACAGATTGTGTCGGACAGAGGCTTTAATCAAAAATTTTCCTCCAATTTAAGTGCTTTTTAACCGACTTCGAAAAAAGGAGAACATTCTCAATTCATCTGAACCTTTTTTTTATGTATGTTCCCCGATTATTCGAAGACGCCTGGACCGATTTGGAAAATCCTTTTTTGTTTGAAAGGGTCTACTTTCCAGGTGGTCACATTGTCATCAAGTCAGGATCTGATGATAGCATCCGAGAGAAATCAAGGGAACTCTTCAAATTTTGTAGGCACAATTGATATACTTTATAGTGGCGTTTGAAGTCGATTTTTTAAAAGAATTTTTACGTTTATATACCCTCCCACCCTATTACCCTCCCGCTATTGGTTACGATGCATTGCTGCAGCAAGAACACCATAAATTCATCCAGTCAGAGGACATTGCGATCGTTACACTGATGCAATCATTCTTAGAGATAGAGAATCGCACAGCTGGAGTGTGACATGTCATGATACATCCTAAGTCCGACGTTATGCTACCGTATGTAGTGTGTGTGTGTGTGTGTGTGTGTGTGTGTGTGAGTGTGAGTGTGTGCGTGTGTGTGTGTGTGTGTGTATGTGTGTGTGTGTGTGTGTGTGTATGTGTGTGTGTGTAGCTCAATTTACTTCACAGTAAGTACTCGTATGTTTTGAGTAGTGGAGTCATAAGTTTAGGTAATTTTGAAAGACGAGTATTTATGAAAAGACTCGATGTGCGTCTGTGTGCGAAAGTCTGTGATATCGAGGTGATAGCTAACGCCGCTGACAACCCTACTGACAGGTTGGCAGGTCTTTATTAAAGCTGGCGTGCCTATGAAGGAAGATGACAGGCATAAAATAAAAGCCTTTGAAGAAAAACTTACGAAAACTTTCTTAACAGCATAAACTCGGTTGTACCTACCTACTAGTGGGAATGAGCGTTTACTTCACACTATCACACTAATATTATAAAGCCGAAAGTTTGTATGTGTATGTATGTGTGTGTGTGTGTAGGTTTGTTACTCCTTCACGCCACAACGAATGAACCGATTTGGCTGAAATTTGAAATGGAGATAGCTCATACCCAGGATCAAAACATAGGCTACATTTTATCCCGGAAAATTACAGAGTTCTTTACAGAGTTCAGAGGTCAATTTCATAGAATTACAGAGTTATACTATGAAATTGACCTTCTGCTTTCAAGATTCACTTGCACACATGGAACAGAGCTGTTGATGAATTACAGATATAGCGGTCCGAAAACTCACTTTGTTGACAACGACAGACGGTTCGATACCCGGGTCGAGCCAAAAATAGCTAGTATAGGTAATTCTGTCACGAAATTCTCAGAATCCTACTATCCTACTAATATTATAAAGTGTGTTTGTTTGTTGGTTTATCGTTCAATCACGCTGTAACAGAGCTACCAATTGACATGATTTGACGATCTAGAAAGTACTGGAGACACAGGCTACTTTTTATCTCGAAAAATCAGAATTTCCGCGGGATTTGAAAAATTAAATCAACACGTTCAGACGAAGTCGCAGGCATCAGCTAGTGTCGATATATGTAGAAAAGCCCATAAAACTTTAGGAAGCAGCTACGCTGATCGTCTCCTCTGACCGTGAAGACAGACAGGGTACAGACTTCGAGGCGTGGTCTCCTTACCCGTGCCTTACCCGGGTAGGGCGCGGGGAAGAACACTTTCTCCGTATTTGTTTTTGGCCGTTGACTTCATCGGGGCTCATTGACTGTTAAGTCAGGAGCTTGTGGGTTGCACGTCAATCCGAGGGCTCTGCAACTGCTCTAGGGCACAGTTTTATTAAATAAATAGTAGTCTGCTGCGGCTACTGCCCCGCCGCACGGCATTAGCGTTATGCCCGGATGGCGGCAGATTCTAGTTTGAGCGCTGACACTAGCCCTGAGTTAAAAAGCTTCCTCCCCCGTGCTTCGGAGAGCACGTAGATGCGTCAGTCCTCCGAAGTTATATCGCCCAATATTTCTTAGATTAACAAAACCCATGGTGCACCTACAGCTTGTCATTTTGCGTTTTATTTATTCGTCCGCATTACGGACAGACGGACACTTTGCGATCGGTGTAATTACGACTTCTTTGCGGCCTGTCGCCTTCACGGTCATCACAGCGTTTATCTTGTTTTAACTACTATATTATTTCATGAGACCCGACTACGAATTTTTGAAAATTTTGTCTTCTACTGTAAACTTTATCATCAGCAACCCATCAACCACTCACTACTGACTGTTGGTCTCCCCTCAGAGAAGGATTATAGGCCATAGTCCACCAAGCTGCCCAATCCAATTGGCATACTTCCCACACCTTTGAGAACATTATGGAGAACTTTCAGGCGTGAAGGTTTACTTTTTTTTTTATTCAATAACAAAATAGTCCTTGGCTGCGATCTCACCTGATGGTAAGTGACGATGTAGTCTAAAATGGTAGTGGACTAACTTGGAAGAGTATGGCAGTATAAATTCAACCCATACCCCTAGTCGGTTTCTCCTCGCCATCATGCCGGAACGCGAAATCACTTGGTGACACGTCTTTGACGGTAGGGTATTTTCCGTCTCCGAGAATCTGAGTCGCTGGTAACTAGCCAATACGTATTGCGCAATGCTCTAAGGTAAAAACATTATCGTTTCTACACCCGAAAACAAGTCGCAACTAAATTACTAGCTAATACTTGGACTCGGTAGTAGTATAATAATAAAAAGAGAAAATATTTCATGACGGCCTAAGTATCTATCGTCCTAACACTAAAATTTATTTATGTCTCTACTGAATAACAAAACAGTCTCTTTTATTACAACAACAAAGGAAAAAACTTGTATCAAAGTTCCATTAAGGTTGTCCGCAATGGTCTTTGCAATGAGGAATCATTTCGGCACTCATAAAAAACCTTTTAGGAGCGTTATAAATTTTATTTACGTTTGTCATTTTCAATAGCTACTTTTACGTTAGGATTTTATTTTCTTAAATAACCTTCGCGTTATCTTAGGTACGTCAAGTAATGAATGGGTTATTGGAGCCATTATACCTAAGCCTCAATAGCCCAACGGTTAAAGGTGCGGACTGAAAACTGAAAGTCCGCAGGTTCGAACCCATCCGTTGCACTGTTGTTGCCCCTACTCCTAGCACTAGCTTTCCGGTTATTAGGAGGGGAGAGGAAAATGTTAGTTAAGTTCAGCTTGGCTGATATAAAGATATAAAAAAATTATACCTAACACATTTTGAGAATTTCTAAAGTAGCATGGAACTCAAAAATAACTAAATCCATAAAGAGTAGTAGAGTAGTAGAGTAGCCTTTGTGGCAATTTTGGTATAATTAGCTTGTCGATGAAATTGATAGCCAATGTAATATTAAAGCATTTGAACAAGGTAAACAAGTGGAAAGGTCAGGTGCCAGTGATTGTTTAAAAGTGGTTTGAAAAAAAAAACAATTACTTAATTACTTTTACACGGAGACATATTGGAACAATTACTTAATTACTTTTACACGGAGACATAGAGACATTAAGAAGTAATATCTAGCGAAGAGATTTATATAAGTAAAGAAGTCTTATCAAGGCGCTTTAATGCAAAAATTTCCAGAAATAAGCCTAATAAGAATAATAAGAATTTATTTATTTATTTATGGTAAACCTTAGTGCACTAAGTGTGTCAAAAATGGGTTAATGTGATTTTTTATTATAATGAAGTTTTCACTAATACTAACTACTGAAAGTAATTAAATTTTTCTGTCATAACACTCACAGAATTTGTATGGGAAATTTAATACTTTAACACCCTTTATATATTTGTAAAGTTTTACATCTGAAATCGAATCTTTTTTAGGTATGAAGTAAAAAGAAGTTGAAAATTATAACACTTTTAGATTGTGAAAAATCTTCATCGTCTCAGCGATTGTAATAAAATGAAAGGTGCGTAATAAACATTAACGAATCTATTCAGATATTTCGGAGTGAAAGTAAAACGGATTTATTTTCACTGAGTTTTTCAACGAAATTAGTTCCGAAGTAGGACGAATCCATTTTGGAAAATTTTACGTAGACATTCCGAGCGGAAACGATGATTTGGCTCCCGGCAGAACCGCACAAAGGCTTACCTTTTTATTCTATTTAATTCGAAGCGGTGTAGCAAAGGAAATGTTTTTATATCATTATTTCTTACAAAAAGTTAAAAAGAATAGAACGTTACGATGAGCCTAAAATAATTTATTACAAAACTCCTTCAAATTTCGGAATAAAATAATCTTGTATCTTGAAAGTGCTCGTAAGCTAAGCGTACCCAGAGTTAATAAGACAAGATATGGCCCATCAGATTAAAGGCAAAAGATAAAAGAAAGAAAGTTTTATTTGCTCGAATATGGGTACAAAAATAGACGCAATTTATGATTCCGCGTATTTTGGCACGCAAAAATATTATAAAATCTTATGACAGCCAATTCACAAAAATATTAAAAAAGTAGTTGATACCCGCGACTTTGTCCGCGTGGATTAAGATTTTCTTAACCCACGCGAAAACTCTTTAAGTTTTCGGGATAAAATAACTTGCTATTCTGATGTACTTTAAGCTATTACATTGTGAAGTTTCATCAAAATCTGTCCAGTAGTTTTTGCGTGAAAGAGTAACAAACATCCATCCATCACACACACCTCACACATTCAGCCACATTTCCGATAATTTTCAGTAGTTTTCTTTAGCGTTTTTTACCTTTTATTACCTTACTAGCTAACTAGCTAATTCCCACGACTTCGACCGCATAGTTGACGTGCAACTGGTCCTTAAAGTTTTGTAATAGAAATAATTCGCAGACTTTTAAATTCATTTAGACTACTATAATAAGCAGATAATGATTGTTTTTGCTGGAAATTACCATATTGGCTACGAACTTAAACCGTGTTAGCAAGTCTAATTAAAGCAATCCTTATACCGCGCGAGAGTTTGTTCCCATTGTGAAATAGAGTTGAACACAAGTTGAGAAACCATTTCCAGAGAATAACGGGAGAGGATGCCCTGAAGCCAATTAATGGACTGTAAATGGTGGTTTCAATTTTTATTAATCTTACAACACGTATAACAAGTAGCACTTTAACAATACAGATAAACAAGAAATGGTTAGAATTATTTTGCTATAATCCGCCAACAGAAAAAATCTGCATGGTCAAACATGCAGTTACAAGCTAAGCACCGCACACCTCCCCAATCTAGCAAGCAATGCTGTATTGTCTAATACATATAAAAGCAAATTCGTATCTGGATAAGCCAATATAATATGCATAATTTAACTGCAGTGACAGTTAAAACACTCACGCCCATTTCCACCTTTGTTCCCTAATGTTTAGGGAGTATCTAAGCTAAGTTAGGTAACCCCTACTAACAATTATTTTGTTTTCACCATCCTTTAGGGAACACATAAAGGTGAAAATGCCTAGTTTGGGCGACTCTATAGTACCACGTAGACTCTAGTACGTACGAAAAACAGTCGTGTTTTTTAATTGTTTTAATTGAACGAGCGAAGCGAGTTCTCTGAGTCAACTAGGGCGCTTGCCTACTAGACAGAGAAGTGTGTCCGTCTAAATGTCTGTCAGAGCCCTATAACTTCTGAATTACTGAATATTAGAACGTGAAACTTGGTTGAAAATTCAGTTATATCCTGTACTTGAACAACAAATACTAAAATTAGATAAATGTTATAAAGAAACGAAATTATTTAATTTTAATGCGCCATCTATTAGCATTATTGTGAAGCTAATAGCTTCACTATAATGCTAATAGATGGCGCTGTGTCAGTAAAAAAGTTTTATGTCAACTATTATTTTTTTTATTGCGTCTAATGTTAAAAGTTAATTATTACAATATATAATTAAAACTTTTGGGAATTATGGGATATCGCGAGGTCTCAGTTCGGGGCGAACCACTAGTTATAGCTTGTTAAGAATATCAGCCAAGATGAACTTGACTAGTATTCTCCTCTCCCGTCTAAATAAGCAAAAAACTTCTGTTAGGGTTGGGTACGAAAAGTGTGAGTTTGATCGAGCTTGCGAACTTTCAGTTTTTAGTCAAATAGTACTAAGGGGATCCTTAACTAAAGATGAGGTATAGATAGTTCAACTCATTTTAGCGCAAAAGCAACTCTGAGTGTGGAAGTTAGGCCTTCAAGACATTTTTGTGCGAAACTCTAGCAGCCTAAGGTTTCTTCCTAGATTCAAAGTTCCCACTCACTTGGCCTCTACAGGTATTTATAATTAATTTAATCGGAGCGTAATGGAAACATGCATCTAGATGTAGAGCTGCTAACGACTTTAGACTGCATAGCTTCATTATAATGTTGCCTGGTAATTACACACCTATTCAGAGCGAAATTATAATGGAGTGTCTTGGAGAGCAAGCCAGTGCATGCGCTGCTAATAACAATATCGCTTTCTATAATAGAGTGATAAACAAATACAATAGGATGAACGTAATTGGTGCTAACAATATAGGTTATTATGACGTTATATAATAATAATAATAATAATGTCCACCCGACCGAATCCGGCCACGGCGGCTAATCTCCGCAGAGATTAGCCGCCGAGATTTTATAGTGCACAAGTGTGTGCGCAAACACAGGTGCACTCTCTATTCCCTCACTCTCATAGTCTGATGGAACGGAAAATCCGACCGACGGCTTTACGTGCTCTCCCAGGCACGTGGGTGACTCACCACCGACTTCCTAACTCCGGGCTAGTTCTGAAAATTTCTTAACAGAAAACTCAATACATTTATGGCCCGACCCGATATCGAACCCGGGACCTCGTCATCCGTAGTCGAACTTGCTAACCACTAGACCAACGAGGCAGTTAATATACCAACGAGGTAGTTAGTAGCTATTATAACGAGTATAAAAGACTGACAAAAAATAAAAATAACCTTCTTCTATTTCTTCCTGATAAAGATCGATCGGTTGATAACATAAACATTGTAGACGTTGAATAATGAAATTGACGTCCACTGCTGGACTTCTACACGATCCATTCTTGTGTCGCATGAATCTAGCAGCGCTCTGCATCTATGTTGGCTTCAAGAAGTCAAGTATGATAGCTTTTATAATGATTAAGTATTACTCAGTATTTAAAAAAAAGACTTGACGAAAATTATTATACTCTGCTGGATCACGATCATGATTTAAGCTTTACGAATTATTTATATATGGCTATGTAAAAATAAAAACATAAGCTTGAAGTCATATAAATGATTATCTGAAATTAAATCCGAGCAGGATAATCTTCATAAATCCACATTGAACAATTCAATTTATACGACTTCTGCAATTTGTTATTCTACTAATTAGAAATTACATACATACTAAGTAGAAGAAAAACCATCTTTAATTTTACGGTGTTACTAAGAGTTTAGTTAAGTAACTGCTTTCTGAACCAGGGGTAGATTCATTTGACGATCGAAAGCACTGTGTAAAACTTTATTAGAATAAAAAATTATTCTATTCTATTCTTAGATTTAACAATCATTATGACATTAGTGATAAGATAATAACGATTATTTATTTGTCGCAGTAGGTAGTTCAACTCTTCATACTAAGATTTTCAAAACCAAGATGGCTGCCACCACAAAATGGCGATTTACATATATTTTATTAATGTCGGGGCTGTTTTAAATTTTTTATTTACACTTGTAAGAAAATATGAAAATGTTGACACGGGTAGACCAGGTAAGTACATTTATTACTTAAACTGAGTTTTTTATTACTCATAATATTTTAAACTATAAAGGACTGGGACACGTCTACATTTCCCGGGAATATAACATATTAACTTCAACTACATGTTCTTTTCCTAAGAAATGTCGACGTGCTCTAGTCCTTTATAGTATAAAATATCGTTTGTAATAAAAAACTCAATTTTAGTTGAAATGTCGCTTACGATAAGCCGGCGGTCAAAATACTGCATAATGCATACGTCAGCAATGCGTTCTTTCAAGATGCTGCTATAAATTATTCAGTCAGAGTCAAATTGAAATAGAATTTATCGAAGTGCATTGAAGGTAAGGTAAGGACGTCTATCGACATGACATTCGGAATTGCCCGCACTAGATGGCTAACACGTTTCTCTCGACGTGCATTGATTAAGTGACTGTGTCTAGACGCAGTACAACGCTCGTTTATTGAATCGATTGCTGCTTGTTATCAAGTGTGAACTTTCAATTCACACCATTCTCCACCCTAGTGTTCTACTAGTATTCTAACAAGGATTAAGCCAAGAGGCATTCACTTCGATTCGCAGTTAGGAGAAATGCGTGGACAGACATACATAGATACATCTATAAAACTTTGTATTTTTTTGGAAGCCCTAATAGATTATCATAAAAGTGAACATTTTGCAGTTCCAATAACATTACATACCTACCTACCTACCTGAGTGGCGAAAAAATATTTGAAACTAGCTTTTGCCTGCGGCTTCGCTCGCGGCTTAAGTTCGATTTTTCAAATGTCTATTTTACCCCCTTAGGGGGTTTATTTTCAAAAATTCTTTCTTAGCGAATGCCTACGTCATAATAGCTATCTGTATGCCAAATTTCAGCCCGATCCGTCCAGCGGTTAGAGCTGTGCGTTGATAGATCAGTCAGTCAGTCAGTCAATCAGTCAGTCAGTCAGTCAGTCACTTTTGCCTTTTATATATTTAGATTTTTCATCTATGAATACATGGAACTGATATTTTTAATTTTTTACAGCCCTTATTTTTTCACCCGGTTATGTAGTTATTGTTATGGTTACGGCCGTGGACCGAATTTTTGTTAACTTTAATGTTCTCTCTGTTTATGGCTTGCACTATGATATTCAAATAAATATTTTTTTAAATAAAACATTAAAAACAAAAAAACTTCAAAGTTACTCCAAAACACGTAAAGAACACTGTTATTACCCTTTGACAAGCAGGTATATTCCCTATTTTTAATTTTATTTTTATTTATTTTTTATTTCTCATTAAAATAATCATGGACTTTCCTCGTTCGAGTCCTAGCAGAATAACAGCGTTGTGGTTACGTCTGTATCCACAGCATTGAGCTGAGCTAGGGCCCTTTCATTGGCATGGCACATAGAAGTTAAGTAAGAACACTAGTTAAGTTAGATTTTAATTAACCTTGTATGTGTGTATATCTAAGTGTATTTCTTTTTGTGTATAATGTCTATTCGATATTCTATTCTATTCTATTTTATTCATTTCGACCCGAGGCGATCGATGTGTGTGAGAGGCACTAAATGTGCTGAGATCTATAGAGCGTGCTCTGACTCAGCTCAGACTCAAGATAGAGGTTAAAACGAGACACCAATATGCTCTGACATAAATCCGTCTCATTTTAACTCTGTCTTGAGTTTGAGCTGAGTGAGAGTGCGGTCTATAGAATTCAACCTATTCAAATCTAACAAGAGAGAGACGCATACTAAATAGAATCAATGTTACACAAAGCGGATGAACTTGTCTTACTGGAATCACTTAATCAATGCACAAGCACTGATACATGTTATCCAGAGCCAGCAATTCCTATGCATTGTCCGAGTGATGGACGTTGGTGAATAGTCGTTGTATTGATAGACCTTCCCGTGATTTAATGTGGGTGGTATAGAATACAGCTATAGAAGTAGTAGATACGTAACCGTACAATGTATATAAATGTACCGAAGGTTATAACTTCTGTTTTCTTTTTTTGGGGTGGTTGGTTGGTGGGGGTTTGATCCCATGCACGCTAATATAATTTAATACATATAATTAAATATAATACATAACACAAAAGACGTGTGGTACTCGGGGACTGCCGCGGTAAAGCTATTTTTTATCAACGCCATCTAGCGGCTCACCGCTAGATGTCGTTGATAAAAAATACGCCATCTAGCGGCTCACCGTAGAGGAGTCCCGTGTCAGGTTATTTTCGTTACAGAATTTCTGGATTCTGTCTCCACGCTGGCCCGCGATAGAAGCTATGCAATAGCTTAATAAATATAAAATAATATCTCTGAATTTTCCGAGTTATACAGTGCGTTTTAAAACATGTGCTTAGAAATGGCCGACAGTGTGTTGAGATGAATGAAGTGGAACAATTTAGAATTATCTAGCTACATTTTAAATCTCTGCCTACAATGTAGATCAAATCTACGTATGGATTGTTTATGTTGATATGTTTATATTACATTTAAAAGCTTTTAAATTGGTTTTGCGAGTTCACGTGCATAAATGCTTTTGTATATCCTCAGTCTTATAGTATATACCTACATTTAAAGTATTTTTAGTCGTTTTCCTCGTTTTTCCTTTAAACAGACTCATAGAACAATTACCTACTGGCATCTATTAAAGCAGCAGTTTGTTGAATATTATTTTTCATTCTTAACTTCAGAGGACCAACAAGTTGACTCGAGAGATTTAGTTTTGATTATTTATTTAAGAAGACAAATATGCTTACTTTTGTCGTAAATAATATTAATAGTTCTAAGGAAAAAAATTACAAATGTGTAGGTATGCATATATGATATATATATATCATCACTCATTTATCACTCGTGACAATGGAGTTGCAAAATCTATCATAAATAATAAATAATGGACCCTTATTTCCAAATAAACCCGTTAGGTGAATGAATAAAGTAAACTCAATTAAACTCATCATACACCTACATATTATTTAGTTTGTAAAACTAATTCCAGTACAAAGGGATGCAAAATAGAGCTTTGGTTAAAATAAATGGGATTCGCTTTAGATTTTCCACATCCATCCGAACTGGCTAATATTCAGTAATTTATAAAATTACACACGCCGTTATGGGGGCGGTAATTAGATTGGCATAAATTGTGCAACTAGCATAGATAACAAATACTGCTGATAAACGTTAAACACGATCAAAAATTACAAAATCCGTTGATTTTGAGGTCCCTTCTGACTCAGTGCTATGTTGAAAAAAGTATGCACATAAATAAAGATATGTGCATACTTTTTTCTTCTACCTCATTCATTTTAATTCTCAAGAACTTCACTCTACTTTTGCCTCATTCATTTTAATGCTCATGAACTTCACGCGAAGTAACAACAAAGTGAAAGAATTAAAGTTGCCCATATTTGGCTATTTGCCATATTTGGCATGTTCAAAAGTTTTTCTTCTTTGTCAACAGATACAGATCTACT
Organism: Hipparchia sbordonii; assembly: GCA_038048805.1. Taxonomy (NCBI): domain Eukaryota; kingdom Metazoa; phylum Arthropoda; class Insecta; order Lepidoptera; family Nymphalidae; genus Hipparchia; species Hipparchia sbordonii. The sequence continues at coordinate 13,182,682 of CM076103.1, forward strand.
ACTGGACAAAGGTCTTCCTAATTCCTAAAAATCTTTTTAATTCAGCTTCGCGAGTCACTGAGCTATGTCGTTAACTTTGGTCCTCTTACGGATCACCTTATTTTTGTTTCTCTCATTTCAAAAGTTCTAACCACCCTTAATTCAGGCAAGGGCATAACAGTTTAAAATAGAACCCGTATCGTAACTATTTAGTTTTAAATTTATTTTTTCTTTGAGTATTTCAGGCGTTATTTTTCATACAAATAATCTGTACGGTGCCCGAATTCAAGAAAAGTCGTTCAAGTACCTGAAAAATTACATATCTAAGTATAATTCGGTCGTTTTTTAAGCAGCATCGTACTGGAACGCTCAATCGCTTAGTGGCATGGCACGGCTTAGTCATTAGGGGTAATCACCAACGAACCAATCAAAACAGAAACGATTTAGAAATCAGTTTCAAAATTCCCTGCTGGGAAATGAACCTGGAATCACGTACCTACTTGGGCTCATTACCCCATCAAGAATGTCGTCATAATTTATACATACAAAAGAATTAGATCAGATAATTAATATATAATGCAAATGTATACATAATATAAAATAATATTATGGTAAATATTATATTGAATATAATAATGGTATGATACCACAAATAAGCTAATTTTAATCTTAATATTAATAATATTATTACATTACCCATTAGAATTTCAAATGTCTCTCCATTCGAGATTTTTTGTTGATAAATGATTTTATTATTGCAAATAATATCTCGGTATACAGAGTGAAATTAAAGAAGTTCTTTTATTCAAAGAGAGAAGGTATTCCTTTTGAATATTATGAATAATTGTATTTGAATAAAATCCTTACTTCTAAAAGTTCACGATACATTTTATGAATAGGATTTATATTTATTAACAATAAAGGGAAAATATTTATTCTGAGTGCCTTAATAAAATTAAATTAGGGTGTACTTACCTGATTTATATTTCGGCGTGAACAATATAATAGCTATGTGGAGGAATGATTTTGTTTTGGAATCATTAATGTTCCTAAAAAAGATCTACTCAGTGCCGATTTCACCGAAGTCGAACGACGTTTAACGGAGGAATGAATAGGTCGTTCTGGCAGTTTTTGTACTGAAAACCTGCTAAAATATTCGGCCCTTAGTCAAGGGCTTTGACAGTAGATATGACCGTTTAATTTTTTCTTTATCTCATATTATATTTGCGCAGGCTTGCTCCTCTTCACACATTTTTTTTTGTTGTCAACACTATCACATATTATGAATGAAGTTAGCGGGGGCCGAGAGTTAGTGAAAACAGTTACTTCACCGCACAGCCATTTTATTTGGCCAACTGTAATGACTTTTTCAATTAAGTTTACTTTACATTTATGACAGCGATGTAGTAAGAGTCATTTTCTGAGCAAATTTACTGAAAAAACAAAAGAGAATCCTTTTTATAATTCAAACTTCATCAAAATGTTCAAGTATGTAAACTACCCCAGCTCTTACCTATGCGATACAGTTTCAATCAGCTTTCATAAAATATACACGAAACCGCAAGTTACGTGATAAGGGCGCAGTTGTAAAGGCGATCCCTTTACAATTTGCAATACAATCCAATGTGCGGTTTGACCCCGGAGGCGCTCATTAAGAGTACAATCAATATGAAACGGGCATTTAATTAATTATTAATAATATTACCTACTGCGGCAGAGAACTTTGAATTTAGAAAAGCTTTGGCTGCTATAGTTTCGCCGCGGAGAGGTACTGACTTTTACACTCACAGTCGCTAATCTTTACTTGAGGATCTCCGTAATACCTACATATTATATGGATTTAAAAAAAAATCAAAGTCATCCAACGCATCATGACGGCTCACCGACCTCTATAATTAATATATGAAATCACACTACAGCAGCAATTAAATCATAGATCAAATATAGAGAATTTGGAATATTATTAGTTCCAGAGATACTCATATCTGTTTAGTGCTTACAACGCCAAAATGGCGTCAATGAATTCCAAAATGGCGTCAATAATTCAAAAATGACGTCAATCAATTCCAAAATGGCGTCAATCAATTTCAAAATGGCGTCAATCAATTCCAAAATGGCGGCAATCAAATCCAAAATGACGTCAATCAATTCCAAAATGGCGTTATTCAATTCCAAAACGGCGTCAATCAAGTAGGTCCAAAAAATACATCACAGCAGCAAGTCCAGTAGGTATTTATCATAGATTAAATTAGAAATCAATGCCACGAATAGAAGTTTTGACACATTTCAATATAGAAACTGTCACAAACCCCTCGGTTAAACCATGTAAGTAGGACAGCAGGTTAAACGTTAGTCGCCGACACAATGGTGAAATTGGCACGTTAATGACTGGTTACTTTAGTAAATGTCTCTCAGTGCGGCAATAATAGTTCTGAACTTTGAATGTTAATTTTAATCGGTTATCGGAAAATGTTGCTTGTAAGTTTGAGCGTTATTCATTGGCGTTGGGGTTCCATACCCAAAGGGTGCCAACGGGACCCTTCTACTAGGCCTCCGCTGTCCGTGCGTTCATCCGTTTGTCTGTCAGCGGGCTGTAACTCATGAACCGTATGGGTAGATACTTGAAATTTTCACAGATTTATTGCAGCTACCACAAAAAAGTAATAAAAAAAATAAAGAACGGGCCCCCATACAAGTGTGATACGTGATTTTTTCGGCGTTTTTGCTCAACGTTAGCTATCACTGTTACGATGACACGGAACCCTTCGTGTTCGAGCCCAAATCGCACTTGACCGGTTTTATCCATTAGATTTATGCCTAATCCAGGTTTTCCGACCGAAAATTCTATCAATTCCCGTGAACGTAATAGGTACAGTCGCGGACAGAAAATGTTTACCACCTTAAGATTCATAATTGCATGCACACATCTGTGTCAGAAGGTCGATATGTGATTTGATTAGCCATAGATCATAGACTTTTAACATGTAGCGGTGCTTAGACAGTCCTTTAGCGGTCTCTTTAGTAGGTGACTGCTAAATAGTTTAAATGTAGAAAACCTTTTTTGGAACAAAAAATCCTTACTAATGTTATAAAATAATGTAAGTGTTTGTTTGTTCGTTGTTGGTTTGTCCTTCCATCACACAGCTACGGAGCAATAGATTCACATGATTTTTTGCATGGATATATGTAGTTGAGGATTTGGATAGCGACATTTATCCCGGAAAAATAGAGGGTTCCTATGGAAATTTTAGAATCCTAACTTCACGTGGCCGAAGTCACGGGCAAAAGCTAGTAATTTTAATAAATAGATATCATCTCATATAGACACGAGCACAGGACACGAGTTACCAAAATGAGAAAACGGAAGTAATAATCTAATGAAATTTCAAGGAATCTTTATTTCATAATTTTATTATTGAGAAACTAAACAATATTAGTATAAATAAATAATTAGCTTAATTAGCTTCCATTCGCTGCTATGACAACATGTAGACTCTCTCGCATAGACGCGACAAGGCGATAAGTCAGTTCATATCATCCCATACCCCAGTGCAATGTGATCTAAGACTTTGAGGATTTCTTTGATTCTGACAGTCCCAGCTTTGAATCACTAAGCCCCATAAATTTTCAGTTTCAAATTAGCAGATCGAGCGGGCTATTGAACGAGATGACTGCCACGGTGCAGATTGATCCATGGAATAGTAGCTCAGCGCATTATCTTGAACTTAGGTTGTCGGAATTTTGCTGCAGAACATCAATGTAAAATGCTGCAGAAACACCAAGCATCACCATAGCTCATCCACCTCCTTTTGACTGTTTTTGACTGTGGATGCTATCAGCATCATTATGATTCAATGCACAATATGAACTTTACCATTAGAATTATGATTAAGCTTCCATTTTGTATTTATTTTGTATATTTAAATTTCAAATAACAAATCTAATATTTTTGATAATTAATTGTCACTTTTACAAGTGAAATGATCAAATGTGTCAAACTTGAATTTGGGAAATGAGTTTTATTACTAATATTTGTATTGAAAAGTCATTAATACTTTTTTTGATAAAACGATGCATGAAATTTTTATAACGTAACAAATGCCTTGATATAGCATTATAGACCTTACTGAACGCAGGGTTACGAAGAATCTAATTTGAAAAGTGGTAAACATATTTAGTCCCCGACCGTACATTGAGCTGTTTATATCATTTATTATAATGTATTCTTTTAAATGCGAGAATAAATGAAATTTACGCCGTCAAAACCGTTATTTATGTTCGTAACACGAATTACAATGATCCACGTAAACAAGGATTTATACCCCGGTGCTTACACGGTATATTTTTACCTGCCTCAGAAATCTCGGGAAAATAAATCTTTGGGATCTCTTTACCTCGAAACTCAATTTTCTGAGCATTTTAAGTAGATGTTATTTTTCTTACTCGTTCTATTAGGGGCTAAAGTGAACTATATTTTTAAAAGTAAGCAAAGTAACTATAAGCTCTACCTTCAGTGGCGTGCATACAGGGTAGGCATTAAGCGGGCAGATGATATAAAATGGAGAAAATCTCCAGTACGAGTTATAAAAACTTGAGGATAAGCTTTTTATAATTTGTGCAATGCCTACTCTTAAGTTTTTTATAACTCGTACTAGCTTTTGCCCCCGCGACTTCGTCCGCGTGGAATTAGATTTTGGGGTGGAATTTTCAAAAACTGTGACACACGTACTTCTTTATTTTTAACTGAAAGCTCAAATACCAACTTTGATGGAAACAGCTTGAAAAATGGCGGACTTTCATGTAAACTTCCATCCCCTATTTAAACCCCTTAGGGGTGGAATTTCCAATAATCCTTTCTTAGTGTGCGCCTACGTCATAAAAGGAACCAACTGTAAAAATTTCAAGTTTCTCACTTCAGTAGTTTAGGCTGTGCGTTGATATCTCAGTCAATCAGTCAGGACTTTGAATTTTATATAATATGTATATAGATTGGAGATTTTTTTCCATTTTATATTATCTGCTTATCCTGTTGTACATCCTATACACGCCACTGACTACCTTGGAGTGAGACTGAGGTGGCACTTTAGTGCTTTAGCAAACTTGATGAAACTTTGCTTTACTTTCAAATTTTATTTACTTAATTTTCCAATAACGTAGGAAAACTCGTATTTTTTCAATTTGAAACACCTGATTTTTTCAAATTAATTAAGAAGATCGTTAATATTAAAGCAGTGCCGCTGACACCAAACGTTTAGCTAAAAGGTTAAAAACATAAGTACAATTTTTCTCCATAAAACGCTTTTTAAAGCACATTATTCATTTATAAATAACACGGAATGAAGCTTCAAAATCTTTTGTGAAATAATTACTTGGCTGAAGCCGTAACTTCTTCTTTCATTAGGTTATTGATAAGGGCTTTTAGAAATCCTAGGACATACAAGCTATTTTTCATCTAAGCTAACTTGAGATACATCGCCTACACATACAAGATTTATGATTTTAGCAGTAAATTTTACAGTCTATGTATATTTGTAAGTATTTATATATAAATTACGTAGGGCGTTGCGTAGGGTAATAAATGTGGTGTCAATGTATCCGTTATTATGATACGGATACAGGTGACATAGGCTAGTTTTTATACTAACCAAATGAATATTACAATAAACTTTTTTCTTGTCTTTGTATTTTATATACCTAAATAAACGGAGTAAATAAATAAATATTGGTAAAAAAATCACAGCATTATTTTTCACAATATTGTCCCGTGTGTTTCGCAACTAATGCATTTTTAATTAATACAATCGCGATTGAATTCTTTCACGTCTCATTTATTATCCGTGACGTCACGAAACGGTTTTTAAGATAATGAATTTAATAATGAAAATTTCGTCAGTCGACTGGGAGGCTTTATTAATTTTCTTTAATAGTATTATGATTATTTCGACTTGCATAATTAACTTTACTTGTGCTTTCCTTAACACACTACCTACGCTGTCAAATTACGCCAAAAGTGAAAATTCCTGCTTTAACGCAGTTTAACTAACACAATCTCTGTGATAGGTTAGCTGTGGGATTGTCTATATTTGACGACGTCCCTGGCGTAGTGGTGAGCGCTGTGGTCTTATAACTGGGAGGTCTCGGGTTCAATCCCCGGCGGAGACAATTTGGGAATTTATGATTTCTAAATTGTCTCTGGTCTGTTCTTTGGCCGTGACTAGAGAATGGCATATACATATACACAGATAAAACTTTATACGTCTTGAAAGTATGTTAAAGAATGCTGTTTTTAATTTTTTTTTTAAACAATAAAATAGATAAAAACAAATGATAAGTGCAACAATTCTAAAATGCCAATTTTGTGGGATACCACAATTTACGTAGGAGGATCTGAGTTGAGTTGGCTTTGTAAAACTATTTACTGAACTATGCGCTAATTATAATAACATATAATTTAAACGTCATAAAATTTTATCCTCTTCACACAAAACCATTAATTAACGCTAAAATGTTTATTTACTGGAACATTATTAAAATTAATTGAACAACTTCCGGCATCATAATAATATTTCTATAGTTGATTTTCATTTTACACGCAATCATATTTCACTGGCTGTCTGTCTGTGGTGTTAATGTATTAATTGATAACTATAACAGTTATGAAAATATATTAAAGGGTGCTGAGTTCAAACAACCAGCACTGGTAGCATGGGTGGGAGATATTTTATCCCCGGGGAAAGGATAAAATGTTTATCCCCTCGCTCTCTTTTATCCACCTGTCGAGCATTAGCAAAACGGTGGAAATAATATCCACAGTGGATATTCTTATAGGAATATACTTTTCCTTTCCCCTGTCGCCATGCTTTAGTATGCTAAAGCATGGCGATAAAAGATGGTGATGGGAAAAGATAATTTTATCCCCTGTCAGTTGATAAAATCAGGAGATAAATTTTTTATCTCCTGCCCATGCTACCAGTGCAGCAGTTAAAGATTAAAACCAAGATTTCGAAAACGAATTTAATCTGGAAAATTGTTTTGAATTGGAGTTTTCAAAATTTTTAATTTTAATTTGTCCTATTATTTAGAATTACGAGTTCAGCACACCAGGCACAATTTGAAACAAATAATTTCGAGTCAGTTCCGCTTTATCCCCGGAACAGTACCCAGGAGTCACGTTCGCGCGTTTTCCTTTCCGGACGATTTCCTCGCCTGTCTAATTTGTTGAAACTAGTTTCATAATAATAATTATTTTGAAATGCTTTAAGCAACACAACTCACCCTTGTGATTGCATATTATAAAATGTTATAAAGAAACTGCTGAATTTCTCCCAGCAGAATCAGTTTTACGAACCGGTGGTAGATTCTCGACTTGTCATAAGTGCCACAAGTTGGTCTACATGAAATAAATGATTTTTAATTTGAATTTATTTGACTTGAAACAAAGATCTTCTTAGGCTATACTTTTAAACTCTGAGCCAGTGAAACAAAACTCTATTAGCAATGGTATGACAAAAAAATGACTATAATAATAATTTTGAAATGCTTAAAGCAACGCCCACCCTGTGATTCTGTAGTATACTTTTTGTAGTGTGGTCTCCTTTTTACACAATCTGGATGGTTAAACCTGGTCCGACAGCGAAAAACGTGTTGGAATACAATACCAATGCATTTTGTTTATTTTTACAACATGACTAAATAACCGAACAGATTCAAATCTTCTACAGACCATGCAAAGTTAACACCTATTTTTGGTAGGGTTGTCCTATGACAACTGAAGCAAAATATTTTTTTCATTTGTAATAGTACAATCCGAATCGATTAAAATATAGAGTGAAGTAAGAAAAAAGTTTAAAAACTGTAACCCAACTTCGGAAAATTTGATACGAGTATAACATCCATTTATTTTGTTCATTAAAATGTAGCCTATGTCAACCGAATAGGCCGTTTAGGCGCTAAAGTGAAACATACGTAAATACAAACATACTTACTGCTAAAATCATAACCATTCGTTTTGGCTTTTCCGTTGTCGAGTAAAAAAAAATAACGCGCGTCATACAGACACAGTCTGTGGTCTACTATTTAGTCGTACGACTACGTATACATTCTGTGACTAAACAAACATATAGTAGTGCTACTATATGTTTGTTTAGTTACAGAATGTATGTGATGAGCCGCAAGTGGACAAGCGGGCCAGCACCGCATACTCCTAGCTGTGTACCTATCACAGCACGGTTGAATGAAGCTTTGTCTCTGTTAGATTATTTACTCGTGTGGTTTTACTGAGTCATGGAATTGTGTTTGGGTCAACAGTCTGAATAGAGTTCCCCGGTCGATTAACTGTTTCGTCCAGGTGCGGATTTGGCCATGCACGAATATATCACGCGAAATTTAATTGTTTGGAAAGTTTTAAATTTATATTGCGCAGCGAACGGCAAATAAATTGTTGGTGTAGCATTTTTAAACAATTTTGTGAAGTCTGCCAAAAAAAATTGAAAATTCATGTATACCTACACAAATTATACTATATTTTAATTATAAAGTGTTCTTAACACATCTGTGGAGCATGCTGTTTTGTGTGGCAGATTGAAGGACTATATCTATAGTCCAGGGTACAGGGTGTTAAACAATCTTGTTTAACACCCTGTATACTCATCTACAAAAATTAAATTGAATAAATTGAATTGAATTGAAAAAAAATATTTTATTTAAGTGCATTAGTACTATTATGTATTTTGTAGTAAGGGTCAATTACATGATCACCGATTGAACTTAAACCTTTTTAATTTGACTTTTTGACAAACCAATACAAAAACCCTCAGAATGTATGAGAGATTATTTACTGTGAAGGTCGTATTCCCGCGAGATTCCAGCCACGATAATAATAATTGATGGATAGGTACAATAATAATTGATCCTCAATTAATTGATACAATAATAAATGATCAATTATTTATTATTGTATCCATCGATCGCTAAAATCTGGTATCAATTTTTACGATAGTTTTAGAATAGACTCGTCCTCATTAAGTAGTCAAGCTATAATTACTATCATATCTGATATGAAGCCTCAATAGCCCAACGGTTAAAGGTGCGGACTTAAAATTGAAAGGTTGCAGATTCGAATCCCAACCGTGCACTATTGTCGTACCCACTCCTAACACAAGCTTTCCGCTTATTTGGAGGGGATAGGAGGATATTAGTCAACTTCAGCATGGATAATATTCTCAGAGTTACGAGACCCAAGGATCTATATTAATATGGAACCTACACAGTACTTCGTGAGAAGAAGTGAATTTATTATATTATGCAATAGAAAAGACTTGAAGTCCGAAAAACATCTTGCGCAATTTTAAAACCGATGATAAATCGCTCGCACCAGCTAATATACGAGTAGAGAATTTGATCGATGGCAGACCATAAAACGCAAGCTTTGAAATGGAACTGATCGATCTTTTTGGAGCTTCAACATGAAAAGTACGAGTAGAACTAAAACATTCTCTGTTTTCAGCAAGAGACTTAGTTTTGCTCTTGGCTTTACCTTCGCTAAATTATGCTGAGGTCTATATAGCGTGCTCTGACTTAGCTCGGACTTAAAACGTTATAAAAATGATTTTCAAAAAACCGACTTCTTACGCCACTACAAAGTATATAAATAATTTTAGTTTGTACACGTTTGGTGAAGTCGGGCGGCTTAAATAGAAACAATGAAACCGATACGCGATGCTCGCCCAACTTCAATAAATGTGTCTCTTATTTATGTCACCATTAGGTGAGCGTCGCGCATCGATTTCATCGTTTCTAGTTAAGCCCGCCCGACATCAACAAACGTGTAGAATTAATTTTCCGGGATAAAATGTAGCCTATGTGTTAATCCTAGATGTGACCTATCTTCATTCCCAGCCACATTCGTTGTGGTGCGAAGGAGTAACAAACACACACACAAACACACTATTGCCTTTATAATGACTTCCGAGTGTGATATTGCTCTTCTCTCACGTTACAAGTGTTCATAATTTCATAACAATAACAAAACAACCTTAACCTAATAAATCTCCGCGCAAATGAAAAATTCTACGAAATCAAGAGCACCGTATGAAATGTGTTGGGGAAATTGAATCTCGGCTTCGCAGCCACTTTGTCAAACGAGACCCTTTGCGACATGATCACGTTTTTGTACGGGTTTTCGAAATGATTAGCTGTCTTTTGACACGCGACCGCCTTCATTACGAGTCAGACGAGAGTCTGACGTGTAGGTATGTGGAGTACCTACGCTCGTCTGAACATACTTTCAAATTAAAATGCTTTTAGGGTTCCGATCCAAAACGATAAAAGAACAAATTCAAGAAAAGAGCACGATAAAATAAAGGAGTATAGGTACGATTTCATTAAATTTTGTTAAAACTGCTTCTTTTCAATAAGTATTAGCTTACGACTTATGTATATGTGGATTTATTATTACATCATCCTTACTCATACATATTTTAAGTATGCTGATGTCAATGGGTGCTTGTTTGTTCTTTTGTCTTTTAATCACGTAACAACGGAGCAAAGGTTCAACGTGATTTTTTGTGTTTTGACGTGAGTTCAGTGAAATATCATAAAAATATGGTTTCATATGCTCATTCCAAAATTGGACTATACAAGTATTTTCAATATAACCTCATTATTTTCGACTTATAAGGGAAAAACTGGAATAATAAGAGTAGATTGGGGCTTATGTAAATAACGTAGGGAAAGTTTAAAAGTAAATCTATGAATTCTACTTGCGTAGTTTTTTTATAGATCAGAAATAATCTTTTGATAAATAATAATAATTATTTATGTACCTAGTCTAAAAAGGGTCTAAAACAAAATGCTTTGTCAAATCTCAGTTTTAAGGTGGTCGGTGAAATAAATGAACTTGTTCACTTCTAAGCTACGGAACCCTCAGTGTGAGAGCATGACTCTCATTTAGTCGGTTTTATTTTTTTTAGTAGCTACCGCTTTTACCAAGGTTATGAACTACGTGTACGTTTTGCGTCGAGAGTTCTGCTTTTTTTTATTGTTCCTAAGCTTTTTCTTCAAAGTGACGTGAGACTTTTCTTTTTGCTAGTGTTTTTCTTAATCGCAAGTTTTACTGAGGCTACGAATTCTACTAGAGTGTTTTCATAAGCTTTTTGTCACTATAACATTACGTTTTCTATTATGTTTTCTATATGGTTTTACACCAAGTAATTTTTCGTTAATGCGTAGTACAAATGTAAGGATGGTGAAAGAGCTGATTGGGAATGGAATCTGGGATGTTCCACTTGCTCTGGCAATCAGAAACAATTATTTTCAAATAACTGTTTCTGATAATGAAAATGAAAATGATCACTGTTTCAAATAGTAAAAGCTTTCAAAAAACAAGCCTGATACCCCGAACCTTTTGTAGACAGGTACCTAAGTATAAACGCAGTTCAACGAGAGGGATAGTTACGATTCTCTCCGACTCAATTTTCTAAATGATAACATAATATTATCATAGAATTTATTGTTTCTCGGCATCACAAACAATTTTTCCCCGACTGCGCGAACAGGTGATTTTTTCTTTTTTGAAATAATTAGCTGCCTTTTGATATGCAGCAATTTTCATCACAGGCCTGATGAGTTTTTTCGCTACGTCGGAGTTGAAAGCCTTTGCGTGCGCTGCACCTACAAGCAAGGCTCTGTGTAAGCTTGTGCAACGATGTGTATTTGAAAAACCCGACAAGTTCAAGCTGTTCTTGCACCGTCAGTGTTCCTTAAAATAGTAGATTTTTACCAACGTACTAAGAATTCTTATCTGAGCGTGATATGTTGGCAGAATTTCAATACAAAGAAGTCAATATCAAATTGACGTTCGGAAAAGGCTAAAGCGTCACTTATTCAAGAAGAGTTTTGCGCTCGCATTCGAGAAACTTTTTTTTTTTTCTTATATGAATAGCGGGCAAACGAGCTGGCGGGTCACCTGATGTAAAGTGATTACCGCCGCCCATGAACTACTTGTAGTACCAGAGGCACCACTGATGCATTGCCGGCTTTTCAGGAACTTATTGGTTCGCCCGTTGAATAAACCCATATTGTAATTAAGTGGGAACACTGTCGAAGGGAGATGATTCCACAATTTGGTGGTACGTGGAAAAAAGATCTGGAGCAACGGATGGTCGAAGTGCTACAGGCACCCGGGTGGTTACTATTGTCCTATTCGAAAACTTTCCATACAATTTTTGCCCGCGATTGTACCTTACATTACATTTATAAATATAATGATTTATGACTGTTAAGCACTGCTCGAATATGAGTGCCGAAAGTGCCTAAAATTTCGCTTGAATTCGAGCAATTTTGTCTAACGTTGGTAAAATTGGCCCTAATTTTTTATTCGATGACAAGATGACCTTTGACTGTGATCTCACGTCATAATGATAACAGCTAACTTGGCTAACATGGAACTTCCATGTAAACCAAGTTCTGCCATACCATACCATTCCATGATGGAAGGGTGTTCCATGATGTAATGACTTTTTGGCAAAAAAAAAAAAAAGTATTACCGAACACTAAAATGAAAAAGTCTGTTACTACTTACTATACCTTTTTCCCGTATCCGTAGCGAAATTCAAGAACTCATTGCGTTACACCTTTGGCGCAAGTTCTTTACTTGTTTACTTTGTTTTTTTTTTTTTTTCATTTTGAAATTTTAGTAGTTTTCTCGTTCCTACTTCAAAAGACGTTAATTTCTTTGAACAGAATACAATTCTTTTCTTTCGTGCTCTTTATGTAGGAAATAAAGAGAAAGAAAGATAAAAGAGCAAATTGTGTCAGATAGTTATTAATTTCTTCCTAAAATATTATAAATGCAAAAGTTTGGATGTATAGATCGTATAATGGATGAATGGATGTTTGTTAGTCAATCACAACGCAAGGATCAGTCCTTTTTTTTTCAGTCAGAACCGATTTTGCTGAAAAGCACAGAGATAGAGTATAGTCTGGAATAACACAATACTTTTTATACCGGAAACTATGAGAGTTCCCGCGGGAATTAACAAACCTCAATCCACACCAACGAAGTCACGGGCATCAACTAGTCTCATAAAATGCAAAGACTTAAAAAGTTGTGATAAAAATCAAGGTTCTTGGATTTATTAATACTAAATTAGGTAAGTATACTTTTTGACGTTTCATAAGAGCTACAAGTTGGCCTACATGAAATAAATAAATTTTGATTTTTTTTTTTTTGATTTTAACTCTTATTTTACGGAAAATTAAATTTCGTTATAACTCCAAATAAATAGATTCCAAACGGAAACAATCCCTCTTTTTATCCGGAGCAGTATCCGGGAGTCACGTTCCGGCATTTTTCCGGTGTAAGGAGTTACGGACGACGAGTGTCGCCAGCACTGCTGTAAAATTCAATATTTGTTGAAACGAATTTCATAAGTATGAAATATTTAAGAATGTGCTAACACGTTCAAATTCCGTCTTCAGTAAAGTAGCGACACTAAAAAATCTAAAGTTTCAGGAAAGTATTCAAAACTGTTAAAAAAAATATTTTAAACTAGCTTTTGCTTGCGACCTTTTCCGCATGGAATTAGAATTCTGGGACCAACGGTTGCGACCTTGATGTTGACCGAATGCGCGAAGTCCCTTATTATATCAAATCAAATCAAAATTTATTTATTTCATGTAGGCCAACTTGTAGCTCTTATGACACGTCATAAATCTACCACCGGTTTGGAATGCAGATTCTCCTGAGAAGAGCCGGCAAGAAACTCAGCAGTTGCTCTTTTCAAAAAATTTTACAATGGTTAACAAAACTATGCTATGCACACAGTGTTTCCACAAAGAAGTTTCAAAAATGCACACCTACCACAACCTAACACACGTTGAGATGGGTAGACACAAAGCAGACCCATTCCCGTTGGTTTTATCCAACAATGTCACTTAGTAGTCTATGTATATCTATTTACGTATGTTCCACGTGGTGCCTTCACTGCTGAGCCGGTTTTGATGAATGAGTTTTCAATCGATTTATTATTATGGCCCGAGGATAGATAGAGGAGTCCATGCGATGTAGGCTCCTTTTTATACGAGCTAAATCAATATAACTGATGTTTTATATTATCTACTGTTCTGTAGTCGGGTTTGAAAACTTCAAAGATTTTCTTGTTTGTCTATGACACTCGTATTAGAGGTCTTTACAAAATTTTTGACTTAGGCCACTTTAATGGTGTAGGTATATTATCGCTAAAAACATCTTAAGAATTTGCTCCGCAGTTTATTAAATTCCGAGCGCTTATGGCATTAAAGTCTTTGAAATTTCAAAGCGAACTAGTTTTTGTGTAGTAATAAGCTAGAGAGGGTGCTCTCATAAACTAGTTCAATTCACTGATTTGTGTCGCCTTCCTTAAATGCTCGAAGCGCCTTCCACGGTGAGTTTCCCTTATGGCATACCTTACTTAAAAAATGGGTGTGTGACGTCACTGCGTCGTTCCACGACTGTCATTCTGCACCAAGTTTTTATTGACTGTGATATTTCTGACTGTGATATGTGATATTTGTGTAATTTATTAACGGCTTTAAAAACTTTGATCGTGATTTGTGGATTCCAATAGATTTAGGATTGATATTCGCTATGCTCTTAGGGACTACCAATCCTTAATCTATGGTTATTGCCAGTTATTCCCGTGCCTCTTTGCCAATTTTGGTAAATCTCAATAGTCCAACGGTTAAAAGAGCGGACTGAAAACTGAAAGGTCACAGCTTCGAACCCCACCCGTTGCACTATTGTCACACCCACTCCTAGCACAAGCTTTTCACTTATTTGGAGAGGAGAGGAGAATATAAGTCAAGTTCCAGTGGTTAATTTTTTTTTTTTGTCATCGAAATATTTTACCCAAACCAAGACCCTGAACAATTGAAACCTGTAGCTTTTAAGAGATCAGCTTTCGGTGCCAGAGATGACATACTAATACAGATTTAATAAAAAAACCCCATACAGTACTAGTCTCTCTCTCCATCGTACTCCTCATTGCTCCTCATTTCTCCCATATAATTGGAGAAAATACTACCAGTGGTGTAAGCCAGTGATATCGAAGGTCCAAAATGATATTTTCTTGGGATGATAATGCAAGGAATTCCCAGACCCTTCCGCATGTATCTATCCACAATACTACTACTATATCAAAAAATAGTTACCTCTAGGTCAATTAAAAATAAACATTCCACAGGAATATCCCGCGTTTTTTACATCAACTTAAAACCTCATCAGAAATGAAAACAACATAGGTACGAGGAGACAAAGGCGTCTAATCATTACGGAGGGACGTACAAAAACCTAATCGTTTCAGAAAGGGTCTCATTTGATAAAGAGACAATGAAGGGACATTCCATTTCCCTCGCATATAATTATCTATGTATTTGTATTTTATGTAAGATAAGACGAGACAATTTAGAAACTAATAAGTACTACCACAATATGCCTTGAAGGGAACCAAACCCAGGTCTATGGGTTTTGTGAGACCGAAGCGTTCAACAGGACTACCTTATGTCTGCGTAGTCTGCGTTTTGGACCCTTGACACACAAACATATAAGAGTAAGTATATGTTTGTGCCTTGACACTACCGGTTTGCACCACTGGTGGTGTAAAAGGTATTTTTTAATACTCTGGACCCCAACTAACGTCCCGAAGGATGTAATTTTTTTTATTCCATGACAAGATAGCCCTTGCCTGCGATCTCACCTAATGTTAAGTGACGATGCACTCTAACATGATAGCGGGCTAACTTGGAAGTGGTATGGCAGTGTATATTTAACCCGTACCCCGAAAAGGTTTATACCTACACGCCATCGTGTCGGAATGCTAAATCGCTTGGCGGCACGTCTTTGACGTTAGGGTGGTAACTAGCCACGGCCAAAGCCTCCCACCAGACCAGACCAAAGATAATTCAGAAATTATAAATTCGCAAATTACCCTCGCCGGGAATCGAATCCGAGACCTCCCAGTTATAAGACCACAGCACTCACCACTGCGCCAGGGAGGATCGTGATTTTAGTTATAAAAGAAATACTTAATGAAAACTCAAAATTTTTTATTAACAAACACTGTAAAATAAACAAGTACAACTATGTTTCAAAAGTATTAATAAACAAATATTTTGAATCGAGTTCCAGATAGATATAATAATCAGAGAGCTACGGCTTCCTAGAGCATCATCTCTGTCACTAATTTGATTATGTTGTGCGACAAAGGCAACTCTCAGCGACGCCGAAGCCAGCTAACTATCCCTATCCAAAGCTCGATGTGGAATATTAACTGCCGGGTTTTGTACATATTCCTTACACACTGCAGCGCAGTAAAAAAAGCCATTCTGAAAATTGTTAGTGTAATGATCTGGGGGCTGATTCTGTAACTCAGTGCCTATCAAAGGCATTTTTTATCCATTGAAGGTTTGAAGAGAAATGTCATTTACTATTTCATAGTAAACCTTCAATGGATAAAAAATATGAGTCAGTTGCTTTCATTTTTTGATAGGTACTGAGTTACAGAATCAGGGGGCTGATCTAGATTTTATCAATGACGAATGATCTCGTCCTGATCATGAGTTTCATGATCCTTAGAATCTCCAAGTTTCGAACGACCTCGCGCGTTAAGCTTCTCTATTTCTCGCTTCACTTGCACAATTTTCTTTCAATTTTTACCCCCATCTAGTGTACGATATGGAGTCAATTACCTAAGCCTATACTACCAATGCATAAAGAAGTATTATTTCAATTTTGTTTGGAGATATCAAAACCTTAAACTTTATGTTTGAAAGTGTATGACATGTCAAAATAATGCTTTAAGTATTGGTTATATAAGCCCTGTAGTGTTACAGTGAGAACACGATAATTCAACATTCTTTTAGAACTTAGTAAAACAGTAAGCAAAAATGCAGTACAATGCTTTGTGTTAACAGTCCTTACATGAAAAACTGATCAGGCTATACGAATCCTTCAGTTCTCTGTTCTCTTCTCCAGTTTAAGATATTCTCAGTTAGCATCTAAGTCAGCTAAAATTGTCAAAATTTGTATGAACAAATTCACAATTGACGTGTACAAAAGGTACGCCGCTAACACGTAATCATCTTCGTTTATTTCTATCGATCTACCGCCTAACACCATCTGGAGTTCCATTATTAATAGCTGGAAAATAAATTATGTCATTAAAGAGACAGAAAATATCAGTCATTTATTAATAAGCGGTCCGTACCTACACAGTGAGTCATCGGGGTATTTGAGCAAGGTAAGAGTGAATAAGTATCTTCTAGACAAGCGCGCTCCAATCATCAAGTGCAAACATATCTGTAGGTACTAATATAATAAAGTGGAAGAGTTTGTTTGAACGCGCTAATCTCTGAAACTATCAGTAGGATTTGAAAAATTCTTTTTGTATCTGATAGCCCAATTCTTGAGAAAGGTTATAGTCTATTCAATATCTCGGTCCGACTCTTAGAAGCCGAGCAAAAAGAAAAAATAGCGCGGGCGAACAATGCGATGCGGTAAGTCGGTGGTCGAGGGCGGTCACCCGACGAGAACCGAACAAGAACCGAACCGAATTATTTATTAATCCGGAAGATCAAAGCGTTCCCACGGGATTATTAAAAACTAAATCCACGCGGACGAAGTCGCGAGCAACAGCTAGTTTAGTAATAAAAAGGCTAGTCTAATTTATTTTATTATCTATTATTATCTTCGCGACTCGCTGAGCTATTTCATCAAAATTCATCACCCGTTAAGCCAAATCGTCGCAGAAAATCGTCAATATCAGCAAATAGTTTTTATATGTTGAGAATAAATTACTTACTACCACTTGAAGTAAAGTTGACGCATACAGAATAGCCAGGTGCAGAGGTCTGAAATAGACGCCGAAGGCTACGTGCGCTATGAGAACCACTAACGATAGTACACCAAGTACCATCCCTATCACCATTACGTACAGGTACCAAGCTGTGAAGTCAAACTGAAAACATAAAATCAATTTAAAACATTTATCATCCCTTGCAGCCTGGTGGAATCATGCTAAAGCTATCCCATTTTGTATGTAAAACCTTACTAATATAAATTCAAAAGTGTTTGTTTGTTGGTTTGTTAGTTTGCCCTTCAATAACTCTGCAACAGAGCTACGGATCGACGTGATTTTTCGCATGGGTATAGTTGAGAACCAGGAGAGTGACATAGGCACCTGTGTTTGCGCAAACACTTGTGCACTATAATATATCCCGCGCGGATGGCTAATCGCTGTGGAGATTAGCCGCCGTGACCAGATTCGGTAGAGAGGACATTTTTACTGCAGACCATCTGTGTGACATATTTTAGTTTAAGGCAAAGTAGGGGTAAATACTCACTCTAGACAGAGCCAGCAATAGACAAAAGGCCACAGTAACACTCGTTCCTATGAGTGCGAACAGTACGATTTGTGTTCTGATCAAACACGTGATCACTGCTGTGAGGTTACTCATCGCTGCCAGCTGAAACAGATTTTTTTTTAATTTACTTGCGGAATCCACACTCTCACGTGCCCGCCTCCAAAGGCACTCGCTCAAGTCTTGGCAAGGACCGTCCACACTCTCTATTCAACCTCACGCCTCGTTTAGGCGGTTTTGTTTGTGTCACTTTGTGTCGGTTAAAAACCGACACAAAGTGGAGCGCATAGTGAGGCGAGCTAGCTAGGTTAATTTATTCATTCAAATATTATTAAAATAGGTAATTGACCAGGCTTCTATTCTTGCTGCATACTGGACTGAAAACATTTTTGAAACAAGCAGATTTATAGAAATTGAAATAGGTTCGATAGATTATTTTTCACGGCTGCCATTTTTAAAATATTCTATCGCTCCTACAATTAAGGCGAATTAAATAAGAAATAGAGAAAACATTACCACTATCAGAAGTGCGATATAGTTGCACGGTGTTACTCTAACACATGGCAAGCAGCATATCATGACGTAGCTCATCGCAATTAACACTCCTCTGTAAGAAAACCACAATAATTTAACGCTTCTTTAAATAAGTAGTACGTTTATCTCACGAAGTTACGGGCGCTTTACTTGTGGTTGCGTCGTGTACATACACATTGCGTAAGTTTGCGTGCCTGTCAGGAGCCTAGGTGCCTACGACACACAACCATGAGCCACGACCCTTCGTGAAATGAAAGAACCTATACCTAAAATACAATTATGTCGTTATCCCCTGAAACAGCTCACTGACTTCAAGTACCTCGGTCATATAGTAACTGACAGCCTGGAGGACGACAGTGACATAGAACGAGAGCGCCGGGCGCTGTCGGTCCGAGGCAACATTTTGGCCCGTAGATTTGCACGTTGTACAAAGCAGGTACTTTCTACACGTGCAGTCTATGGACGAACTATACGCAGCGGACTTATAGCGCGCTGCGTATTCAGTATAATGTGCTGCGGGCGGCAATGCGTCGGCAATGTTTGCGGACGATCGTGTGGGTGATTTCTACGCGATTATACGCAAGCGTGCTGCGTCTGTGATGAGCAGGCTTATGAGCAATGCTAACACCCTCCTCAGCGCATTGGCTGCTAAACAGGACAACCCTCTCTAGAGGAGATACTCGTACAGATATCTCTATTTTATAGTTATAATATTTATTACCATAAAGTTTGAAACCATAATGAAGTTCAGACTCGTCGTGCGACGCTTCGAATGCCGAAGTTCTAGTTATTTAACTTGTACACAAAACTTCAAACAATTAATGTATGAGATCGGTAAATAAACGTTTTACTCACGAAGATAGAAATGCCAATTCTCGACGATTAGTTCGATAGAAATCATACATACTGGGCCTGCAAAATAAATGTATGCTATTGTAAATCCATATTTATTTTTTATGGACACTTAAATAAAATTGAGTTTCCGTCAGTCTTTTTATCTATCTTGTCCGCTGTCAGTCATTTTGCGAATTCATTTTTAGAAAACTATAACTATGATAATATGACTTATAATATTAATACGTGAAGAGAAAACTTCGTAATTTGTACTTCTTTTTATTATTCTTATTACGTGAATGAAAAATGAGATTTGTCATATTTAAAGTTTATATAGAAAAGAAGGCAGAAAGCTATTTAAACACACAAAAAATTAAATAAAAAAAAATATTGTTTATTTTAATAGGTACTGTCAATATTATATTAATTATAATTATATTATAATAAAATTAATATATTTATATATATTCATATTTTCTTAATAATATATTACTTACTTAAAAATTTAATGAATGAATTTCGACTTACTAAAATTTAATTCATTATCAATTTCATAAATTAAAGTAACAAAGGGTTTTTATCCGAGTTTTAACAAGGGGATAATCCACACATGTGACACAACATTTTGTATTTTTTATAAGCCCAACAATAAGGGCTTCTAAATTCAATTTTCCTAAGCCTCCTAAGCTGAGGATTGGTTTATTTTGGAAATTCCGCAGTAATCATTAATTTTTAGAGGTAAATATGAGAAACCAATGAAACAAACAAGAACCAAAGAAACACACTTTCGAATTTATTATAATCAAACAGCTGATAGCCTGAAAGTATGGATGATGAGTGACTGAGTGAGGATTTAAAGAGATAGAGTACTTATGATGATGTAGATGTACTTACGTATTTAGAACGAATACATTGTAGAGAAATGTTAAAGCAAGCATCACCAATAGGATGGTAAAGACGAGCAACAAAAAGCTATTCCGCGATGGGTCATAGTCTAAACCGCCTCCACCGCCGCCGCCTGGAAATTGGTAGTTCCTTCCACCTGGCCCAATCCGTCTGCCAATTTCGATTTGCTTACCAGGCGTATTGTCATCTTTGATCTCTAAAAGTAAAACAAAATATATAAGGGGATCTTGACCTTCATCAGGGTATGGTTTGAATCGGTCAACTCTTCGGATTTCAGTCCACTACCGTTGCGCTACTAAAATGTTATTAATTTCCACAATAGCTTTTTCAGTTTGATGTATTCTGGTGAGAATCTTCAGGGACAAAAAATGGAATGTCCTATAAATTATATCGATCGCATTATCGACGAGAAATTTTAGTTAAGTGGAAAAAGAAAGATAAGAAATAATAGGTATGAAAATTAAAGAAAATTAATAACTAAACGTTTAATGCTTCGATACTTGTTTAGTTCTTTGTTAAACTACGCTATGAACTTTATTTGTTTTGTTTAATATTGTGCTTACGGCATTTCAAATCAAACCAGTGATAATTTCACACGACGATTACAAGCAGTTTATCATTGTTACTGTACTTATTTACAAACTTTTCTATTCTGTTCATAAAATGAACCTAATAAGAATTAAGTTTGTCTTACCTTGAAGATATTGCACCCAAATATCGGGAGCTTTTGGTAGTTTCTGGACCGATTCTACTACTACTTTTCGTTGGTCGACATTATCTTGGTTTTCGTTTTCTACGGCTAAAATAACTTCTTTGAGATTTTCATTGACATGCTGTTCCTTTACCTTTCCGGAATCAACAAGCTGGTTACTAAGCTCATCAACAATCGGATTTTCGTCAATATTGATGACAATTTCCTCTTTTCCATTATTAGTTGATTTCTCTTCTACTCTACTGATCTTACTAACTTCTACAGACTCCTCAATATAACTCATTCGTTAGTTAATTAAAATTAATTATAGCATTGGTCAATAGATATTTATTAGTTAGTTATTTGTGACAAAAAATAAAGAGGTAATACGTAATATTTTATATATGAATACAGTAAAAGAACATGAAAATAAAATTATTTTGTAGACTGTCAGAAACTTCTTCCACCAAAGTGTCACCCATCAAAATTATTCTTCTTGTAACTCAGTTTTTGTACTTTCGCTTTAAATATTCAACAAGGTTTTAATGGCTTTATCAGTTATAGAATCCATAAATATGAACTGAACGTAAAAATATATCTAAAATAGATATGTACAGTAAAAAGGCAGCTAAGCAATAATCTTCAACACCAATTCTTATAATCCCGTTTTTTCCTAAAATTAACTGAAGTTGAATTGTTAACATCTGAAATATATAAAGATTAATATTCAAAACGGCTGGGGAAGTGATTCTTATAAGAAGCAGGAAGGGAGAAGGACATTTTAAAATTATAGAAATAAACAAGGGGTATACGCGAAATATTTTACTGTCATAGGATAAATTATGTGGTTCAAGAAAAGATTAAAATGTACCTACTAATCTCAAAGACTGTGAGAGGTGTGACCACATATCTCTGCAAACGCCCTTTTAAATTTAATGCAATGTGGCTTATTTTTACTGCAAATACTAAAAATTCTTAAAGTTAAATTCAGTTTCGCTGACGTAGAGTTATTCTGTGGTCGCTGAGGAAATTGTAATTCATTTAAATGAGCTATTCATTCAGTTAATGCTCACATTTATGGAATTGTGGTAGAAAACTTTTAATAGGTAGCGTATGCATTATTGTAATAATTATTTTTGCATTCCCTTGTTCTTAAATGAAATCAACTCAAAATATAAGTCAATGAGTATCGTTACTAGCTTAATGGTTTATATTCATTCTGTAGATGTGTCACAAGGACAACCTCAGTACGGTGGGGAATATATCGGGACCGAAAATAAAATTGTCCGCCGGAAAGAAAATGCGCAGTTCCGTGCACCGTATCACAATTTTTTAGGTCTGTCACTGTCAGAGAAGTGCTGTAAATACAGCTTACGTGGCCACGATGCAAGCAATCGAGGGCGCGGGCTCTCGCAGGCAGTGTACCACACCGCAACAAGCTATTCTTAGAAATTTCTTATTGCTATAACGCAACTTAATGATTATGGTGTGACTGTAGTGTGATCCATCTGAATAGATATTAGAGCAAGTAAGACTACCAGTCAGTCAGTCAGCCAGTTTGTCAGTTTAAAGCTAAGATCTATGCAGCGTACTTTAATTTTTAAACTGTTCTTTGTACTAAGCTTAAATTCAAAACATTTAAAATGGTTTCCTCAATATTATACGTATTCGCAGCATTCACGTCCTACTGTGTTTTAATTCATAAGCTCCCCTTTATGTCGAGTGCACTTTAAAAATTCAAACCAGGATATATAAATTTATTCCGCTGTGTTTTTCCGGTGTCGCGGAGAAATTACTTCATGAATTTTAAACTTCTTCACAAACTTTTACAGTTAAGTACGAAATATTTCAATGTTTCTTGAAAATTCCGAGATAAGGAGAGTAATTAATTTAATGCCTCGCAACATAAAACTAAATTATTTGATCATCTTACCATCTTTTATGTTGCGCGTGATATGATTTACTTAGAAATTATGAACAATTTTAAATACATAGTTTAACATGATGGTTATCATGACGAGTTGATTCTAAAGCTAAGGTAAAATGTAGGAAAAGTAAAGAATAACTTTTGTAAATCTGAGCTACTCGTTAATCAACCGGTTGCTCAACTAGGGTGGCACTCAGTCCGTGTATAAACTTGCTTTTCGGTTATAATTATACCCTTGTTATATACTGGGGACAATGTCAAGAAGAAGACGAAAATAATTCAGTAACTTTATTCAAATATAATTTTAAAATAACATATATTATACTCACAATGACCTGAAATATTGTACTGACAAATAGAATAACAACGAGAAGAGGCCGCATCGGTTTCCCGGTTATAGCTGCCTCGACATTTATAAAAGTTGACAGCACGGCAAACGCAGTGGCAATAATTACCACAAAAGCAATCCAGTTGGTAAAATCGAACTGAAATAAAATAAAACAATCACGACCAATTGCGACTAAAATGTTACCATGCCATTTAAATCACTTTTATTAAATAAGATTTTTAAAAAGCATTTGAATGCCTCTCATATAAAAAAACCTAGAATATGTACCAAAAACTCGATAACGATATATCAAGACACGCGGTAGCGTGTCAAGCCAAGTTCAAGCTAAAAGAACTGGCGACGCGCGCGCCCGTGTATACAGGGCGTCCCACGGCTATGCCACATGGAGGGGAAGTACCTTAAATATTGTAGATGGAACATTTTACTGAAAGAAGACTTCATTTTAATTTAAAAAACAATTTAAACTGCATTCATAGATTTTTAAATAATTTCCTGGTTGAACCGGGACTCGAACCCGCTATACGCTGCAACAGAGCTACGAATTGCAGCGGGATTGAAGGACAAACCAATAAATCAACAAACAAACACACTTTCGCATTTATAGGTAATATAAGTAAGGATTAGTAAGGATAGTAAGGATCGGGAAATGATGCGTACTTCTCAAGTGGGTACTCATTAGTAATAGTTCATGTCAGTTGTATGTCGATACGCCAATGTCAGCTTTTCATTTTTCTGAACAAAATTTTACATCAAAGGCTAAAATTCATGGTCTTCCTTTTATTTCTCATGCTATGTTATTTAACAAAAAATAATCCTTATGATGAAGCCTTCCGATCGGTATGATAAAGATACAGGTTAATTTTTTTTCTCGTATAGCGGGTTCGAGTCCCGGTTCAACCAGGCACTTATTTAAAAATCTATGAATGCAGTTTAAATTGTTTTTTAAATTAAAATGAAGTCTTCTTTCAGTAAAATGTTCCATCTACAATATTAAAGTACTTCCCTTCCATGTGGCATAGCCGTGGGACACCCAGTATATTACACGAACCACTTAGAGCCACTTTTGCCCCCTCAATAACTCAAAATCTATTAAACATAAACACATGAAATTTGGTATAGGTATATACCCTACAGCGACCAATCTATAACCTGATCTTAACAAATAAAATAAATTTTAAGAAGATTTTAAAAACATTGGAGTAGGACAAGGGCGTATCTTGTCACCCATTAATTAAGAGTCAGGTAAAATATAATTATAGATCATCGATGAATATAGATACTATACGACGATAGGCTATAATTACTAACACTTGAACAAGCAAGCAGTATACAGAAAAATACGACAAATCCAGTCGACATGATGGCATATAAAACCACCTCAGTGTTAAAAAATGCTGATATTTTTGCTGCTAACAGGCTAATCGGTATGACCTGGAAAAGTTTAAGTACGTCAATTAAATATTATGAATATAATTAGCAAAGATAATATTTTACGGAAAGTTTTATAACGTAGTTTGTAGCATTGATTAATATTCCAGAGCAAATCGGAGTGAATCATACATTAAAGAATCGGAAATATCTGACAGTTAACCTATATCAATCATCAATCAATGTTCTCAACGCCAGACCACTATAACTAGGCACGGGTTTCCCCTAAGAATGGGTTTAGGCGATAGTCCACCATACTAGCCAAGTGCGGTTTGACATCACACACCTGTGAGACATAGAGAACTCTCAGGCATGCAGGTTTTCTTAAGATATTTTCTTTCAACGTTAAATTAACCCAGGAATGCCCGAATTATTTTTTTTTCACTTTCATTGTTTTTTTTTCTCTAAAACTACTTGGAAGGGGATCCGAAAATGATAAAAATAATAAAATATTTTAAAAATATATTTGAAGTATGAAAAATAACACGTGTCCATATGGACACGCTGGGCAGTTACAGTATCAGAAAATACAACAACTAGGTGAAAATCTAATGAGTACTAAACTTGATTTTAGACAAGAAATTAGGCATAATGACATTGTAATACTTCTTTGTATGCTATGCTTCGAAGCATGCAATACTTAATCTCAAATTACACTTCATAAGTCCTATTTTACCAGCTGAATGTTTGGCTTTTCAGTAAAGAGCCAAGTATCGTTTCTTATTTTTACGACTTTTCAGTAAAGTTATGAACTCAGTCAAATCTCCATGCATCGGTAGTGAAGAGGCGGTACCTCTGTCTTCCTGAATCTCTTTGTGGCGTATCTTGGACTTATTGAAATAAGACAGAATAATTTTCAAGTGGAAATCAAGCTGGAATTTTACCACTCCAGATATTTTTTTTATTTACCAGGCACAATGAATATCCAGCATCCATGTCATAAGTGACCCGTGCTGATTATTTTAGTGCTTTATTTATTTTGTTCATTGTAAAATTTTGGATTGCATTCCCAGGTTGTAGAAAATAAGATTT
Source organism: Hipparchia sbordonii (assembly GCA_038048805.1). NCBI lineage: Eukaryota > Metazoa > Arthropoda > Insecta > Lepidoptera > Nymphalidae > Hipparchia > Hipparchia sbordonii. Next base: position 13,208,758 of record CM076103.1, read on the forward strand.
TTAGTATGGAAATAGCTCCAGTTCCCCACGAATCTACGTCTTAGCTTCTATATTCAGGTGATGAACGACTTTCATGACCTTCTTGATCAACATACAAAATATCTTAGATTTCATTTAGTGTCCAGTTGCCTCTTAACTGGTTGATATCAAATAATTTGGTCAGATTTAATTTATGTGTATAAAGCTATTGCAAGTGCCCAGCGTGTCCATATGGACACGCTAACTTCATCGTGATAAAAAGTAATCAAAATAAAGATTTATCCATTGCTTCACTCTTTAAAAACATAGGTAAGTAATGACTAAATAGTTTACAATACAAAAATTCCTTCCAGAATACATAAATATTGATCAATTTTACTCTTTCTCTTCTCGAATCCACTTTTTTTGCAAATTCACAACTTGTGAAAAAACAAACTCAATTTTCTTTAAGATCACTCCCATTTTTTGCCCCAATTTTTACATATTATAACAGGTTATACCTTAGGCTACCCGAATGTCATTAACTCTTTCTTTTATATATACAAAATGTTGTCATAATGGGCAAATAAGTTAACTACTATAAGCGTGTCCATATGGACACACTGGGCATTACTGGGTTAAGTGATATTCAAGTGCTTTAAACAAACATTACTCTGAAAAGTGAGAGTTGCATGCCAGGACAACCCCTTAAAAGAAGGCCGAAGTTTTGGAGGTAAGATTTCGGCCTTTCGGCGATTTAGTACAGCTATATTTTACCCGAAGTGCCTCGTCGGTTTAGCGATTAGCATAGTCAATGCCGCTGACGAAGTCTCGGGTTTGATTCCCGGGTCGAGCCAAAAAATGACTTTGCTTTTTCTATAACCCTGGATAATTTAGTTAAATAAACTTACAGTCATAGCTGAGAAGATAAAATTCCAAGGCGCAGATCTAGCACATAATGAGCAAATCATTCCGCAATCCGCGAATACTAGCAATATTCTGCAAGAATAATACTCGTAACCCTTCTTCGAAAGGAAATAGTGGGCCTGCGATGGATTGAGATAATTAGCTCAGAAAATGGATATTTATACGCACATAAATATTAAGTGAAAGCCACTAAAACACCAACTTTCTTTTTTCTGGTTAATAAGTTCAAAATGCAAAAGCTAAAAGAGATAAGACTCCCTATTTCGTGATTTCGTCTAACGATCCTTGCAAGAAACTGCAGTGTATACAATACATTAAAAAAAAACATCGAACTCTATAATAATTTTTGAAATTTATGGCGTGATAATATTCACAACAATAATATTAATGAAGCAAATCTATAACATGTAAATTGTATTCGTAATAATCTGAATTGCTATTGATGACAAGTTTCCCAATGGATGGAAATAATAATCATGCTATTGTTATGCCTGCTGATTTGATTTCATTTTGCCGTAATTGGTAGTCACAAAATCAACATTGTTGATTTAAGGATTAAAATCTGATTTTGAATAGAAAATTATACTTGTGTTTTAATAATTAAAAAGCGACGAAACTCTTGTTTAGTAGTCGCGGGTATCAGCAAGTATGTAACAATTATAGTCGTATGGATACACAAATGATAGTTTTGTCAACTTACATAGCAGGAAGTAATATCTCCCATCCATGTTTCTCGAAGTATAATCTTACTTCAGGTCTAAAAAGGAAAGAAATCAGTGTTTTCTATAAATAGCGTAGCAAATGTTGGCTCAACGCCAACTTCAGTCCTTATTAATTTTCCATATTAATAATAGGTTTTCCGTGTTTAGAAACCGTGATATCAGCTGATCTTACTTAATCACTCCTGAATCCTGATCAATTTAAGTAATAGTTAAATTAATAGGAAGCTTGCAGTTTTACATAACACTTAACATACGTGTAATGTAACATTTGTAGTAGACATTGAAATAGGCATTTTCAAAGTGGCAGAACCCGCATACAACGGAGGTTCAACTTATTTTGCACAAAGACAAGAAACAACACGAGTAGCCAACAGCAAAAACATTTATTTCAAACTATTGTACCGCCCAGCTCTTGAATAAATGGTCGCAAAAAATTATCTCCACATTCGGGAATACAACACAAATACGCGTGTAAGCACTAGGCATTAAATCCGTGTCTAATCTTCTGCGACGCTATCGGTGGAACTAAGTTGCTGCGAGTTTCTTACGCTGCAGTTGCTTTATATATTAGAAAATGTACAAGAATATCAGAAAGATTTTTCTCATGTACACTGAGGAAAGATCTCTCTCTAAGTTGTATAGTCATTTTTGAGGATCATGGAAACTGCCAATAATGGTAAGGATTATCGCTCCTAGAACTTTACACGTGTTATATCGACTAATACGAGGCGACGAATTGCCTACAGCTGGAACATGTTATTTATTTATGTCCTTGTATGGACTTTCACAATCCGTGTCCACCTAGTGCCGAGATTATCAAACTTATTTCTTTTATTTTTTAGCACCCCCAATTTTTTATACACTCCTAAAACTTAAAAACCACAATGAAATTATTACTTTAATTAATTTAATTAATTTTAGCTTTAAAACTAATCTAATGAGATGGATGAATTTGATGATTTTTAACAAGGTTGTTGATATCAGGCTATCAGGTTCGAATTTACTGAAAAACAGAAGTAGGTTTTAATTTTAATAAATTTTAAAATTTAAAATTAATCTAAATGAAGTTACAAATCAACCATCGCCCCCCTAAACCACGCTAACGCCCCTCATTTTTTTCTGGGCCCCTTAACGCCCCCCTCTAGGTCTCCAAAGCCCACAAGGGGGCGTTATCGCCCACTTTGAGAAAGACTGACTTAGTGGGATCATGCCAACACTGCGCTTTTGTGGTTGATGGTTCTAGTGGTCACCATTTCAGCACCTTGGGACCCCAACGATTATCAGTTATTTGAACTGTGCCATTGCTACATTATACTCAGGAACTGCCTTGTTGGTCTAGCGATTATCATGCTCGACTGAGGATGACGAGGTCCCAGGTTCGATTCCAGGGTCGGGCCAATATTGGGTTTTTCTGTCAAGAAATTCTCAGTACTGGCCCGGAGTTAGAAAGTTGGCGGTATGCCAACCCCGTGCCTCGGAGAGCACGTAAAGCCATCGGGCCTGCGACTGCTCTCTCTCCGGTCGAGATGCATCCGTCCCATCGGGTTATGCGAGTGAGGGAATAGATATAGAGCGCACCTGTGTTACCGCACACACGTACTATAATATATCCCCCGCAGATGGCTAATATCTGAGGCAGTAGGCCGCCGTGACGGGATTCGATCGGGAGGACACTATATTATTATTTATACTCAGAAAACGATTATTATCAACCGATGATGGTCATTAATAACTGAAATTAAAGCTAACGTGCCAAAAGCCAAATTCGGGCCTTTAAAAATACACATCCATCCAGTTGCCGACTGGAGTAAATGTCGCTTGCAATTAATTAGGCAACGCATTGGTGGTGCCTCTGGTATTTATCTGGTAAGTATAAGTGTTCATGGGCGGCGGTAATCACTTTAAATCAGGTGACCCGCCAGCACGTTTGCCCCCGTTTGATTCATATTTAAAAAAATCATATACTCACACAATCCTTATTTATGCGCCTCAGATGATAGAAATACTCACGTAATTAACACATACACAGTGAACATAGCCGTGATGATAATCATGATCAGTAATATAACGAGAACGCATTTTATGAACTCATTCCGTGATTTCAGGTTTCTCTGGAGGAGCAGAGGTACACTTGGGTCGGGATATGCCGCTGAAAAGTTCAAGAATATATTGATATATATTTCAACATTGGGTACGATTAGGTTGGTATAGAAAAATTTAAAATCTTTTAAAATTTAATATCTTTTAAAATATTAGCTGATGCTCGCGACTTCGTAGGGTTTTTGGTTCCTGACAGGAACTCTTTAATTCTCCGGGATTAAATGTAGCCTATGTGTTAATCCTAAAATATGAGCTATTTCGATTCCAAATTTCATTCAAATCGACTCTTACGTTGTGGCGTGAAGGAGTAATAAACATCCATTCATCCATCCATACATCCATCCATCCTCACAAACTTTCGTATTTATAATATTAGTTTTATTAATATAGTATTAGTAGGAAAGATTAAAAAATATATAATACATAAACGCACATCGTTTATGAGTTACGATTCTTTTAAAACTTAGACCTGATTTTTAATGTGATTGTCGTTAAACATACTATAGGTATGTATGTAACGTCTTGCCTAAAAAAACTCAAAAATGAAGTAAGACAAGAAGTAAGTTATTCAATAAAAAATAATATAAAGCACAATAAAGTTAGTTAATGAACCAAAAAATAATTAATAACTATCAAAATGCAAAACAAAGCTCCAATTTCCTACTCTTTAAAAATTACGTCCACTTTTACTATTAGCTTATGGCTTCACTAGTATGTTCCTTTAAAATTCATAAAATCTCTTTTCAACGTCCAGACACTGCTTGAAACTTTAACTAACGCTAGGAAGCGTCACTTTTAATGTCAAAGTTTACACAAAAAACATAGCTCAATAAAAAGATAGTGTACCATGAGTCTAGACTTAAAGTTAGCATCACAATTTATAAGTGCTTGCAAATTTATGTCACGACACAAATAAATTGTTGAATTCTAATTTGAAAATCAAATTAATGTGCTAATTCTAACCTAATTTACCTTCAAACTGTTCATTTTCTTTAATGTGCGACCTCGCCCTCGAATGAATATTTACGATAAGTCTAAGTATGTAAATCAAGTTTTCATTTTTATCATACTTACACATTACATTATTTGTAGAATATAAGCGATAATAGCCATAGTTAAAACGTTATCTTCTGATCCCATCATACAGCATACATCTCTGACTCTTCATAGTGGCGTTAAAGGCAAAGGAAAACTTTTTTTTTATTCGATGACATAGCCCTTGACTGCGATCTCACCTGATGGTAAGTGACGATGCAGTCTAAGATGGTAGTGGGCTAACTTGGAAGGGGTATAGCAGTGTAAATTCAACCCATACCCCTAATTGGTTTCTACACGCCATCGTGCCGGAACGCTAAATCGCTTGGCGGCACGTCTTTGACGGTAGGGTGGTAACTAGCCACGGCCAAAGCCTCTCACCAGACCAGACTAGAGACAAATTAGAAATTATAAATTCCTAAATTGCCCCCGCCGGGAATCGTACCCGAGACCTCCCAATTATAAGACCACAGCGCTCACCACTGCGCCAGGGAGGTCGTCAGAACATAGTGAGGAAAGCTGCATGCCTGAAAGTTTTCCATTATCGTCCAAATGTGGGCATCTACTGGTTGACGATAAGAACGACGTTCACTATTTTATTAATGAAGCATTAGATTTGTAACTTACGCGGTGGTATGAGAGATAATATAAGTTCCCATGCTTTTGGTTTATTTTGGTTACTCCGAGGCGTTTTATATGCATCTTGTTGATTTGGCTCATTATAATCATCATATTGTGTATGATAACCGTGAATTGTCATGGTGTTGAATGGAACCGGTCGGTTTACTATCTTTTTTTTAGATTTTCCCTCAAAGTATTTTTCGTAATCATTATTGTCAGGTTCATTAGATAGGCATGATTTCTCATCGTTTTTACAGTCTCGTATTGTCACTTGCCTATCAATAGAAATTGCTAAGATATCTTGGCAACTACTTGATTTTTTTTTCTGTTGTATAACATTATCGATTCTGCAATCTTCTACTTGAATAGAAACAGTTTCAAGTTTAATTGTTTCTAACTCCGAAGCATTCTTAACAAAAGTTTCTGAATTGGTAAACAAATCTGGAGAATTACGCGTCTGCTGAGCTGTTGCGCTATTTATATAATTTGTATTATTCATTTGTCCTTGATTTAACTTTAACAATCATTGGTTTTTTCAATATTTCAGTACCTGCGTAGTGATTATATGTTGTATACTCAGTGAGTATCATTTTTTATCCCAAACTTTAACCGTTGATAATTTCTTTCTAATCCTAATGAAGAAATGACAGTTTTCTTTGACAAATTATCACAAATTATTGACGAAGTTGATAACCAATTGATAACATACTGAAAAGCAATTTGGATGATGTTTTGACAGATTGATAAAGGTGACAGTTAGCATAAATTTTATTATTGTTATAACCTAAAAAGTAGGTTTTTGTTCGACTCGTGTTTTTACACTCGTTCATCACTTATACGTGCTGAAAGCTCGGAGGAAAAAAAATTTTTGTAGGCTGAAAGTATATCCATGGAGTTTTTTCTCAAATAAAGAATTCTATAGGTTGCAAATTCAAAGTTAGGTATTATATTCATGATCTACAAAAACAAAGGATTTAATAGAGATACTTGCTGAAATTAAAGCATTTTAGAAACAGACTAAAAGCTGAGTCTGGGGAGTAATTTGAATGAATAATGATATATTTTACATTTCCCTTTAGAACATAAATTAGCTGTTAAGGACGAATATAATAATTGTTGTAAAATTTGTCACAGAAAGTTTGCCTTTGTTTAGACAATGCAGATGTCATAATTTAAATAATTTGTTATGTGACTTCATGGAGCTATGACTTAAAAACTTCGCCTAAAAACCAGTTTCGTTTATTTTATTTAAATTCAAATAACTGCAATGCAAATAGTAACGTCTGTTACCATTTTCCCTAAAGATTTCCTCCCAGTGAGGTATGTCTATACTCACAAAAAACGTATATAGTATATCTACCATCCTTCGTGGATAAAACGTAAGCAAGCACGTCTTATTCTCCAGAGTAAAGCTATTTTACTCCACTAATAGCATCAATTAAAACGACAAAGACTTAATGTAAATGTGGATGTAAAAGACTTGAAAAATGAGACAAAATTGTGTCACAAAGCGACAAAATAACTTCGTTAGTGAAATAAATCCGAATGAATGGACTCCCGCCTTAATGTCCTGACGTTATAGGGGGATAAAATCAATTTATCGTACGAATAAGTTGAAATACTCGGATTTTAGCTTAGGAAAGCTTAAATAGGATGGTTTTGTGCTACGAAAAAATTGGTATACATTTTTTCCATTCGTAGAGGCATTTTAAATAATTTAGTAGAGCAAAAAATAAAATTGTTATTGTTTGCTCTACTGCTAACTTGTAAATATTTTAAGAAGCTTTTATGAGTTTTTTTGTATACAAATACGATTTTATTTGTATACAAAAAAACTCATAAAAGCTTTTTTGTATAATACACGGTGAAATTTCATTGGTTGTACTCCCTGAAAGAGGTGAATGTGCTCATGAAACTGAACAACTTTCCCCAAGGAACATAGGTCGAAATGTGAAAAAAAAATTTGGAACTCCCATAGTAAATCAATCAGCTGATCGACAATTTTGTATGGAGGGTCCAATTTTTTTTTTTTTTCATATTTCGACCTATGTTCCCTGGGGAAAGTTGTTCAGTTTCATGAGCACATTCACCTCCTTCAGGGAGTACAACCAATAAAATTTCAACATGTATAATCTAAATATATATGGTAAAACAAGAAGTGACTGACTGACTGATCTATCAACGAACAGTTCAAACCACTGGACGGATCGGATTGAAACTTGGCATGCTATCTGCAGTTAAGTAGTAGGCATCCGCTAAAAAAGGATTTTTAAAAATCAACCCCTTAACAGGTAAGGGATTTGAAAAATCGATCTTAACGTGAGAGAAGCCGCGGGCAAAAGCTAGTTATATTATATGTTACTAGATGTTGCTCACGACTTTTTCCGCATGGAAAAAAGGTTTTTAATTTCCGCGGGAACTCTTTAATTTTCCGGGATACAATGTAGATATGTTCTAATCCTGGGTTAGTTACCTCCATTCCAAACAGCCAAATCGGTTCATTCGTTGTGGCGAACATACATACACATACAAACTTTTCTCTTTATAATATTAGCATGATTATAATTATTTAGAGTAATAGTAGGAAGTGCTACCTTTTACCCGCGACTTCATCCGCTTTTCCGGGATAAAATTTTACTTTCCAAGACATTAACTATATCCGAGGCCATGTAAAAAATATATTATGTGTAGTGGTACTAAAGTACAGGGTACTATTAGTTTATTACTAAAAAAAAAAAATAAAAAAAAAATTAAGGGTAAAATTGAGGAGAGTGCGTGAAGACGGGGGCAGATCCTATATTTGTTTAAATTTTGGAAAACAAAAAACTGTTTTAAAAAAATTATGATAATACCGAGGTTTATTAATATTCACCCATTAATTTAATACATATATTTCCTCATTTTAGCATAGTTTTGAGGATTGCACCAAACGATAACTTTTTTATTTATAGAATAGTAGGGGAAATTAGTGTAAACGTCAAAAAAATGGATCTGCCCGCCTCTTCACGCAAGGTTCCTCAAAGAATCTATCAAATTCAAATTCAAAATTCAAAATTAATTTATTTCATGTAGCCTAACTTGTAGCTCTTATGACACGTCATAAATCTACCACCGGTTCGGAATGCAGATTCTGCTGAGAAGAGCCGGTAAGAAACTCAGCAGTTGCTCTTTTCAAAAAAAAAATTTTTTTTTACAAAGCTATGCTATGTATACAGTGCTTCCGCAATAAAGCTTCAAAAATGCAAAAATGCCTACATAAGTACACCAATCCAACGCATGTCAAGATGGGCAGCCAAAGCAGACCCATTCCCGTTGGTGGCGCCCGTTCACGAGCATGACTCATGATCCAGCCATTGCTTCGCTCAAACCTATTATAGGAGTGGCAACAGTTGTTTCCCACTATATTAACCCACCCTAATTACCATTCCAGCAGAGAAAACAAGTGCTTCTTTAAAGGAGACCGTTCACGCCGTGTTTCTATTTCTTTTTTGAAATGAATAGAATCTAGGCTAGCTTAAGTGCTCCGAGGCAGACGGTTTATACTTTTAATTTAGATAAAAATAGCACTATTAAGATCTTAATCTTTTAATATCCAGTTTTATTCACGCTATTATTTTTCTTTTCAGCTTAAGTTTATTAATTTTATACCTATGGAACCTCTGAATCACCCCGTGCCCCATATGCCTTGCGCCTGACATTTTTGATGATTTAATTTTATATTTACAACACAGCTCTGGAATAAGTATAGGAACAGAAGTTTTCAGATTTAGCTGATTTTGAGGTATTACCATCATCAATTAATGCTTTTATGTGGTTGCTCTTTGCAAACATTTTTCGAGTGAGAATAATATTACATTAGGAAGTAATACCTTATTTTTGCAATAATAATGCATTTTAACCTTATAAAACAGTGAAGTAACATAATTGTTATAAAATAATACGAGTCCCGTCGTGACCACGGTCCATGCAATTGGATCGAAATATAGACAATCCCAACTAAAATAATAATTACCGTGGTACGTACTCGTATTATTTTATAACAATTATGTCATTAAACCACGAATCAAGTCTAAAATCTTTAGTGAAGTGACACTTTCACTAGATAATAATATTTTCTAGTGAAGGTGTCAAACCGAGCTTACTAGCATTTGAATAATACAAATATAGACCCTCGTGAAGAGTTGTATAATTCCATCGTGAGCAAAAAAGGAGGTGGAAAAGTTGTAATAACCAGAAACCTCATAACAGAAAGGGACACAGCCCATCGCATAGCCAAGTAGCCAGTAAACCGTTGGTAGGTAGGTGCTGAAGGAACAATTGCTTTTCGGACGCGGACGTTACAGTCTCATTACCATTTCAATGGCAGAAAACATCTATTTAAAGAGCGTGAATGGAGTGAATACTCTCGATTTTCTATTTTATAAAGCAGTAGACTGTAAACTTGAGCTCTTTCTTTACTGTCGATAGATAACAATAACACATTAGGTATATGTTACACCTAGTAAGCGACAGGATTTTTTTTAATTTAATTTAATTTTAAGCGACAGGATTAATATGAGTTTTTTGTTTCTTATTTTTTTTAAAGAATATTAGCCAAGCTAAACTTGACTTATATTCTCCTCTGCCCTCCAAATAAGCGAAGAACTTGTGCTAGAAGTGGGTACGACAAAAGTGCAACGGGTGGGGTTCAAACCTGCAACCATTCGGTTTTCAGTCAACACCTTTAACCGTTGGGCTATTGAGGCTTCAAAAGAGTGTTATACAAGAAGGTAAAAACCGAAGTCATATACACAAAGTCATGCTATAAAGTCATTATACACAGGTCTCCTCTCGGTTGAAAAGGGTTTAGGGCCACCATGCTGGTCGAATGCAAATTGGCACACTTCACACACCTTTGAGTACTTACAATCGCATCACGTCATGTTTATCAGACTTATCTCCGTAAAACATTACAATACCTACAAGTTGTTACACCTCTAAGAAGAGGTGAGAGAGTTTGAAAGAGTTGTAGCTTCATAGAGCATCGTCTCTATCGTAACTGTCAAGGGCTCTAGGAAACTGAAACTTAAGTGTAAAGGGCTAATTATTATAAAGGCCAAATTAGGCCAATTTTAGACATGTTTACCTTCCCCTCGACTGTGTGCCCGCCAGCGAAACCCAAACTTTTTCAGAGCACTGTAAAAGAGCAATAAACAAAATTCGCAAGATAATAAGAACAATAAAAGCGTTGAGATTGTTCCCGCTCGTCTTGAGGAGTTTAGCGGCGGAATATTTTATCACTCCGTTTCTTTGGGTTATTTTTGTAAAATTTTCCGTTAACGAAATCTCAATTTACTCAAAACGGAATTAATTGTTTGCCATTCATAATGCAGATGGATCGTTTATTATGTTCTCAGAATATTTTCCCCGTTTGCATATAATTTTTGAAGCTAGTGCTCCACAAAAGAAATCACATGAAGCGTCTCGAATGGTTAAGTAAGTAAAGTAGGTACCTAAAACCCAATTGTAATTAATTTTAGTAGGAGCGGCGCGATTTTGCCGCTCCTACTAAATTATGTCAAAACTTCTTTATGATCAAGATCGAGTCTTGCGTCGCCTGAATCCAGCGGCTCCCTGCGACTCGTTTGATGTCGTCGGTCCACCTAGTGGGGGATCTGCCAGCACTCTAAAAACAACTGCCTAAACATTTTTAATAATAACGAAAGCAAGCTCGGCAATACTAATAGTTGCAAACATTGAACCGTGGCGACCACAGAGTACTTTTGTATTAACTGAAATAGAGAGCAATCTTGCCGTCAAAAAGTGTCACTAGCTTAGTAGCGCCATCTGTATTCGTCGAACGGTACTAATCCTCATATACCTACCTGTATATAGTACTGCAATTCTATAGCTACCTTAGATTGATAGATATCTATATAATCAACGTTTCTATAGTATGACTGCTACTTTACTTACAAAATAATGAAATATAGAATAGGATTACATGTTCAGATTAATTTAATTGATAATTTGAATTCTCTTTCAATTTGATTAATTGGTTTTAAAGTAAAAAACATTAAACAATTAATCTGAACACATTTGAAATAATAGAACCCAGTTAGTGTCTTTTCTTTATTTTTCCATAAAATACTTATTAAACTTACTTATTACTTACTTATTATATTTTTTAAATCTAATCGACTTTTTATTATAATTTGAGGCCATTATTTGAAATTTGTCATTTTCATCTTCAACTTGTTTTTGGCCACAGAGAATCTTATTTATTATTTTACAATAATTGTATATGAAAAAACGACAAACTGCATTAGTTTAATTTTTTATAATACTGTCCCTGTGATTAACACATTCAATATGATTGAAATCTACTAAAACGTATATGACTGTTATCATGTATTGTTTTAAATTTTTTATTTCTAATTTTTTTTTAATATAGCCATTGCTACATCCTGCATGTTCGAAATGAGTGTTACCATCGAGTTATTTGGACTGCAAAGCCAACGACGACCTGCATATTCCCTATATTTTATGTATTCGGTTTCTTCTGAAGCCTCTAATGTACTTTTACATACTTGACAAGACTTATATATATTTTTTGTTTTTTTCATAAAGTACCCACTAACATATTGTAAAGGAGCCAATATTTTTGGATTACTTTTTTCCATTTCTATTGACTCCAGCTCAATATTAATGATTTCATTAATGTTTGTCTCACTGGTCAGGTCATCGTCGGCTTTGCAGTCTTCTTCAATGAGGGTAATTAATGCCTCTCCTAAATCTTGCTCACAATTTCCCCCAGGGCTGTAGACACTTGTCAGGCTATTTATTAATAACGATGTGAACGCTGATTCAAAGCGCTCAGGAGTTGGGTTCGTATTACGGCATCCGTGGGACCGTATGGCCCCAAAAAAGTTTTCAATGGGGTCCTGGTTCAGGTGTCGCATCCAAACTGAAGTAATATTATAATTTTTTTCTAGATTTTTCAGTAAAACTTCGAATCCGTTCAGTGTCCACAACCAACTATTTAGTGTTGGCACAACCTCTTTTTTCCCTGATCTGTTTATAAATTTCATGGATTTTAAAATCTTTTTGCCTTCACTCCATGTTTTCCAGTGTACCGAAGTGGGTGTTGCAGGACCCAAAAGTGGTTTTGCATATCTTTTTTTCGTTGTGAAGCTCCCATTTAAAGAGTCAAATAACTGGTCAAAGAAGAAAAGAATATCTGCAGTTTCTTTGCACTCTTCTGGCAGAATTTTCTTATCTGAAACAGAAAAATAAATAGTTAAGAATATTGTGAATTATCGTGATTAAACGTTACTAACAAATACACTATCACATTTAAAATCACACTAATATTATAAAGGCGAAAGTTTATATTTCTGGCGTTTACATTTCTATTTTATTTGTGGTGTGAAGGAGTAACAAACATACATGTTTGTTACTCCTTCACGCCACAAAGAATGAACCGATGTTGCGGGCATCGCTTAATATGCAATAACTAGATGATGCCCGCGACTTTGTCCTCATGTATTAAGATTTTTTTTGTTAATGAATTTATTTCTATATCTGAAAAAAGCTAGGTAAATTTTACGTTTATTAAAATGATAAAACGCCTTTTTCTCAAAACTGTTTTCATCTTGATAATATAATAGTTTTTTAGAGGATGTATGATATATGTATATCTACTTCTTCTAATATTTATGTTGTCTTGTAATTCTTTATAGGTACATAAAAAATAAAAATAAATAAAATGTAATTAAAGAAGTACCTGCAAGGTATCCCATATTAGATGCAACTGTTGCACTGAAAACTTGACTAGCATATTTCACTTTCATTTTCCCTATTTTTTGGGGAACAATGTGGTTGTCTGTGAATTTAGGTATAAGCCTGATGCCTTTGTAGCCAGGATTTTCTTCATGAAGTAATTCCAAATGTTGCCACTTGGCTACTTTTACTTCTCCATTCATTTCATACTGAAGGTTTTTCGTCAGTAAGTTGTTCCTTATTCCCTTCAAAAGATGAGGAGGGTCATATAGTGGCACTATTTCTTCTCCATTTACAATGAAGACATTGTCTTTTGGAGTAACATTCCGTCTTAAATAGTCACCCCTTGTCTCATCTATAAGATATCTGATTGCTTGCCGATTGTTGGTGCCTTGATCACAAACAGTAGTAACAACTTTGAAGCCAGCTTGTTGTAAACTGATTATAATATCTTTCACTTGCAGAGCAAGTTCTGTCCCTTTTGTTGCACCACAGGAAAATGTGTAAGATACGGGCTGCTTATAATTTTTGTAAAGTCCTCTAATCATGAACACTTGGGCATGATTTGCAAAAATAGGTTGTGTTGATTTTCCATTCGTCACAAACCCAGTTATACTGTCTTTTCTTTCATTATATGTCACATTACATTTTAGTGACATTTCATCGAACATTAAAATACACAACTTCTCATTGGGTGTCATTTCTGCTGACTTTGCTTTCAGCTGCAGAAAAATCTTTTTGTTTATGCCAGGCTTTATGTTGGCTCTAGTCATAAGTTTGTTTAATGTCTGTCGTGCTGGCAAAATCATAAATTTTCTTAAAAATCTATAGGCTTTAGGGCTTTGCTTCATTATAGATAAAGACATAATTTTTTCTTTTAATTTGAAACGCCTTCCTTTTGCCTTTTTGCTTTGTTGGCCAAACTGCAGCATAAACAACATTTTAGCTGTTGAAGGTAAATTCTCCATTACTTTTAAAAAAGCTGGATTTGAAGTTATCTTCTTTGCAAGTCTTATTTGTGTAGCCTGATTTGAAAGTTTGTTTTTACATCTTAAAAGTTTTCTTTTCACAGACACTAATTTTTTGTATAAGTCCTGTTCAGGTTTGGTCATGTTAACATAACGTTTTTTCACTCTCAGGATATTTCTTTTCTCTGTACCAACTGAAAATTAGATAATAATAATATTAATACCTTGAATATAAAAAATAATAAGCACTCATACCTATCCATCATAATGTTTTGATATTTAAATACATTGATTTATTTCTTTACTAGCTGATGCCCACGTCTTCGTTCACATAGATTCAGTTTTTAAAATCCAGCTGGAACTCTTTAATTTTCCAGGGTAAAAAGTGGCCTATGTCACTCTCCCGATCCTCAACTATATCCATGCAAAAACATCGATCTGTTGCTTTGTGCAGCGTGATTGAAGGACAAACCAATAAAGCAACAAACAAACACGCTTTCGCATTTATAATATTAGTAAGGATAGTAAGAATTCAATCAATTGAGATGATTGTCCCATAATATCTATGCTATGGATATTTTATTTACCTCTCTGTTGATTTCTGTGAATTTTATCTTTAGGGCCTGGGGTTGATTTCTTGTACAATGTACACTTAGAGCTTGATGCTGTAAAAAATAATTTAAATGTGTAATACTTAGTTGAATTTATTTCAGAATAAATGAATATTATGAGCGTTGTAATTGATTATTTAAAAAACTAATTGTAGTATCAGTATTTGAAAAACTAAACAAGAAATAATCTACTTTTAATTTTAGGTTCTTTCTTAGTATACTTTCTTAATTTAGAGGTCATTGTATAGTCACTGTCACGAATGAAGACCCCACGAGGTGTCTAATAGTCACATAATTATGCAATTATAGTATGTAAAACAATATTTCTAAAATAACGAAACAAAGTGAAAGATTAAAGTACCCAAACCTTTCGAATCCTATTTCATAACAATACTAGTTGATGCCTGCGGCTTTGCTCAAGTGGATTTAGTTTTTGAAAATTCAGTGGGAGCTTTTGGATTTTCCGGGATAAAAAGTAGCCTATGTCACTTTCCCGCCCCTCAACTATACCTATGCAAAAAATCACGTCAATCCGTTGCTTTATTGCGGCGTGATTAAAAGACAAAACAAACAAACAGACACACTTTCGCATTTATAATATTAGTAAGGATTATAGGTATAAAACCTTACTGTAGCTGACAATATGACCATCTAAAATCACTACATTTATCAATAAAATGAATAAGACTTTAAGTATAATTTTTTACTTACCAATATTTTCTTTATCATGGCTTAAAGAGTTGCTCTGCGTTGACACTTCTGAGTTAAAGAGTAGATTGACATTATTCATAGGTAAATTCTGTATTTGCCTTAATGGTATCTTCTCTGTTGAATTGGCAACAGTAACATCTGATGAGAGTGATGCCACATCTTCTAACAGATTCTGTTCTTGCCTTGAAGTTGTTGTTGTATTCAGGCCTGTAAATGAGTAATGTAAGCAGTGAAAAAAATGCAATTCACAAAATAATTATTACAACTAATTATTACTACAATTAACGGATGTAGAAACTGCTAGAATAGTATATTTTGCATATTTTCAAAATTTTGAAAACAAAAAAGTCATTTAATAAAAATTTGAAGCTAAATTAAAAGATATTAAAGCATATTACAAAATACATAAAATTACAATTAATTGTAAAGAAAACTTGATGACTTCAGAGGATAAAGATTTTTTAATTTCCATAGGAAATCTTTAATATTCTGGGATAAAATGTAGCCTATGTGTTAGGTCTGAATTATCTCTATTCCAAATTTCAGCCAAATTGGTTCACTCATTGTGACTCTGCTACTGTTTCAAAAAACTTATTTTGCTGACCATTAAACCATTGAGGTTAGGGAAAAATAAAATTGTGTACCAACATCAACTTACTTGGCATGTTAATCGTTGGTACAGCTATATTGCTGAGTCTATTAAATCGGCAATGATACTTTGTTTCAAAATGCATTCGACAGACACGCCGATTTTTGTAAATGAACTCATTGGTGAACTGCAAGCTATCCGCACCAATAGACTTGATCCAGTTCATGAAACGGTCCAAATCCTTTGCAGGATTTGGAAATTCATGCAGAACATTTTCTGAACCTGAAAAATTAAGGATATCTTATTATGTGGTTACAGGTTCATGACATGAACAACATCTACATCTGTATCAATTCACTTTTTGTTAAGTTTTTAAGGGTAAATTAAGATACAATAGATATGCTTCCTCATTGAATATACATAAATCTGAAAATAAAGTTTTATTATAATATAGGCTTCTATTTGGAGAGCATTTAGTCAAGGACTTCACACACGGCAGCTATAATGTAAAGATGTATATTATAGCACGATACATCTCATTACATCTTTCCATATAAATCGTCAGGAGACCGTGTATATTTTTACATCTTCGTATCTTAACATACACAGCGATATGAAAATATACATTTATATTTCGATACATATCATTTTGAGACATATACCAATGGAATAAGGGAAAGATATATTACATTACCTGCTCTGTGTGTGATAGGTTAAGATAATGTAAAGCTATACATCCCGGGATGTAATGTACATTAATATACATTATAGCTGCCGTGTGTGAAGTCCTTTATTTAGCTTGGTCTAAGGAAACATTTCATCTATATGAAAGAAAACAAAAACCGCATTCAAACATGCACTACGTATAACGGCAAGCGTTTACAAACCTGCAGTACTTGAACAGCCTGGAACACAGCACTTCTTGTAAGACATTGCACTACTAATAAATGGAGTCCTATCTCAAAACACTGGAGTCCTATCTCAAAACACAGGAGTCCTATCTCAAAACACTGGAGTCCTATCTCAAAACACAGGAGTCCTATCTCACAACACTAGAGTCCTATCTCAAAACACTGGAGTCAGTTTCAATTTTGATGCACTAATACAAGCTTGGTTTGGAGGAGAATGCTCAACTCAACAAACGTAGCTCGAAAAGCACTGAAAAATTGCACAATCAAGAAAAAAAACAAAGCTGGCGCAGTGTTGTTTTTCAGAAAGTAACGAATTTTTCAATAATTTGTTTGACAAGTGACAATGACAACCCACAGCATAGGTACAGAAAATTCAATCATTAGCGCCATCTGTAATTGCCTTTCGGTACTAAGCGAAAAATTTGGTACCACACAATTTGTTCTAAGATTGAATGCCCTGGTGGCGACTAACGGCCGGTGGCCACAGTCAAATTTTAGGAAGCTGTTTGTTATGATAAGAGCCGCTGCCGGCGCCGCCGCATTGGTATTCGGAGCACGTACTCCCATTCCATATCTATCTAACAAAGGGACTTATCACACTTATCGGGTATTCTGTTATTAGCCCCCGACCTCGTTCCCATTGTAATGGCATGAGATGAATCGCGATGGTTATAGTTCGATATTCAACAGCCATTTTATGTAAGCAATTCTGGTATTGCTTAAGGCACTGAACCCACTGATGGATGTTCGAGTTCTCAGTACTAATTTAAAAAACTTAGAATTAACAATGGCGCACTCCTCATAAGCGCCTGAAAGCTCGGCTTGCTCTAAAGGTGCTTTTACGTCCGTTCAACAACTGGCCGTTTTGTGGAAAGCAACATGTTGAAAGCAACACTGTTGCCGTTTGTTGAATGAGTCTTGCAACAGAGCATCGACCGTTCTACAAAATACGTATTGCTTTTGTATCTACAGCTCATCGTTCATTCAACAATATTGCTTCTACAAATCATGATTTTTGGTCGTTTTGTGTTTAAAAATGGAAAGAATAAAGATGTCAATTGGATAATTTTTATACGCTTAAAAATAAAGGTTTTCAATATTATAACACAATGTAATTTTTCTATGTTGAATATCTTAACTAGTCTAAAAAATTAAAGCTCTTGTTAGAAAAAGAGATTGCAACAAGACTTCACGATTCAGTAGCTCCATACACCTCTTTTTATACGTATGCTATATCATAGACTCAATCATACAAAATTTCGTTTTAGAAAGAAACGGATATAGTCGCAGTAAACAGCTTATAACTTATTTGGTTTTTGACCGATTTATTTTTTGTTTTTACAAATGTTTTTCAAATTTCTTGACAACACCACCATGGATTTCTGAAGAATAGCATGTGTTGTGGCTTTAGTTTTAAAATAAAAATACAGAAAACATAAACAGCGCAACCGCGACAGGTACTGGGTAGGTACATCCACTAACAGCTCAAAGACATTTGAAAGGATACTTTTGCAAAATGTACAACGATGTGCGACAGCATCCCGATAAGTTTTTTAATTACTATAGAATGCCGATTGGTACTTTGGATAAATTTATTGAATTAGGGGGCGCACGCACAGCTATAATATATAATAATAGCATAGTAATAGTAAGGGGGCGCTGTGCTTGCGACTCCATTCTATCACTATGGAACACAAAAAATCGCGAGTTTACAAACGGCGATCCAAATGAAGCAAGTTACGTTTTTAAAATCAGTTGCTGAAAAAAAATCGCTAATGCGTGCACTTGTATAGAAACAGAAAGCAATGTGTTATTTTTATTGCGGTTTCAAACTTGCGTTTAATCACAGTGCGTGCTAAGCCTTAGTGTCAGAAAAACAAGATACAGAAAAACAAGACCGAAAGCAGTCACTGATGGTGAGTTTTAATTTGAACAGGCTTGACTTTAATCAGGTAATTAGTCTGCATTTACAATATGAAACGTCAGTATTAATTTAACAAAGATGGTCACAGATGAAGCGTACATAAGACACGCCACTAAGAAGTATTCATCTTCGTCAATTCTCACTGTTCTGTAGTTTAAAACCAACTGGAGTTCGAAGACTAACAACTGAAAAAAAAAATACATTAGAATAATGTATATGCCCTAATGAAAAATTATAAATTAAACGTACTACTCTTTTTAGGGTTCCGTACCGAAAGAGTGCCTATTACTAAGCCTCCGCTGTTCATCCGTCAGTCCGTCTGTCAGCGGGCTATCTCATGAGCATGAAATTTTACATGACATGAATAGATACATGAAATTTTCACAGAATATGTATTTCTTTTGCCGCTATAACAACAAATGTTTAAAATAATTACAAATTAAAGAGGGTTTTCATACTTTTTCCAACTTTTGTTTTTGTTCTTTATTACCTAGTGTTAAAACTTGGACGATGTTACGGAACCCTTCGTGTACGGGTCCGACTTGCACTTGGCCGGTTTTATTTAAACAAACTTTTGATGTAATTTTTTTTTATTTTTTATAGTAGATAAGTAATATGCAACTTGAATATAAAATAGTGGTCGAGGTAACAAACAAATGAATGCAAACTCGGCTTTCCAAGTGTGTCTAAATAAGGAGTTCCATTTTCCATAGTTAAACCTTGTGATTTTAAATACATCTTGACGAAAAGTATTCATCAGGGTTCGTTAACCATCCATATTTCCAATTGTCTATTTCTTAGACTTTTACCGAAATCAGGTAAGTACGAATATGTTGTTTAGAAACATGCAAATGCAAGAAGGAAGCAGACGGAGTTACTTTCTGATTATTAGGATAGCTTGGAATGAATTTTAGGTTTAGTTTCGACGACCTCCCCGGCGCAATGGTGAGCGCTGTGGTCTTATAACTGGGAGGCCTCGGGTTCGAGTCCGGCGGGGGCATTTTAGGAATATAAAATTTCTAAAATTGTCTCTGGTCTGGTCTAGTCTAGTTACAACCTTTCCGTCAACGACGTGCCGCCAAGCGATTCAGCGTTCCGGCACGATGGCGTGTAGAAACCGATTAGGGGTATGGATTGAATCTACGCTGCCATACCCCTTCCAAGTTACCCGGCAACCATCTAACACTGCGTCATCACTTACCATTAGGTGAGATCGCAGTCAAGGACTATCTTGTCATAGAATAAAAAAAAGGTTCTTCAAAGGTACTTACGATGACTACAATAATGGTTGCCAAAAAGCTGTAAGCTATATCACTACTCAGGTCATAGGGGGAGAAGGCGTGCGACACCAACAACATACAAATCGCTAAAGACAAGAGTACAGCTAATATAACTACCACGTACAACCATCGATTAGTGAAGTTGAACTGAAAAAAAAAATTATTACCATTTCATAAAGTGTTGACAAACTACTTACTACTTACCTACTTTTTAGTAAGTAAATACAAAATTCAATAAAGTAGGACGGAAGATGTGTTTCTTCTTATTCCTCAAAAAAACCCAAAGATATAGTAGATACATAAATATCAAGATACCCCAGTGCAGTGTTGCCTCGCCCGGGTAACCGTATTTAACACTATTTAAGGCGTGTTATAATAACTTAGTGGAACAGTTTTCAAAAAAAAACCCCTGAAAATACTTTATTGTGCCTAGTCCTAATTGAATAGATAAAACCTTGGAACTTAATCTCAAAGCGGAGACATTTTCTCTTACAAGGCAGTAGGATTTATTTTTAACAGAAATAATATTTTGAAATAACAGGGATGGCGTGATTTTGTACAAAAATAGGAACACCTGAATCCCTTGTTAACCATTCGTGAAAACTGTTGTATCTCAATTTCTTTTCTTATTAAAATCTATTTACGGACAATTTTACACAGATTTAACAAACTTGTGATAACAAGTATTATCTATTGCAAAAGTAAAATTTTTTTAAATTATTAATTTTAAGAAAATATATAATTGGCCATACAATTGTCATTATCTCTTAAGTTTAATATTGTTCTAATTAGCTGTTGATTTTCGCAAAATAAATAAAATAAATAAAATAAATAAAATAAATAAAATAAATAAAATAAATAAATAAATAAAAAGTTATAAACTTACTTTAGGAATATAAGTTAGTATTAGGCAAACTAGAGCAGCATTGATTAATCCGTAGAGCGCAAAGAGGAAAACATACGTTTGTAATGCAAAACTGATACTTAGGATAACCCAGCTCATAGCTAGTACCTGAAACATTCACATTTTGACCCATTGGTGTAACTTAGGCTGAGATCCATAGACCGTACTCTGACTCAGCTCAGGCTCAAGACAGACTTAAGATATCTTTATGTCGGGATATATTTCGATACCTCCTACGTAAGTTGTTGTTTCCCCAAAACGCTTACCTGACGCGTTAATTGTTGTGAAGTTCAATAAAATGTTTAGGTCGTCATTTTAATAACGCTACAACTTTATACATCTTGAAAGTATGTTAAAGAATGCTGGTTTTAATTTTTAAGCTATTGCATAGCTTCTATCGCGGGCCTTAAGCGTGGAGACCGAATCCAGAAATTCCGTAACGAAAATAACCTGACACGGGACTCCTCTCACCGCTAGATGGCGTTGATAAAAAATGCAGTCCCGGAGTGCCACACGTCTTTTTTTTTTAACGAACACATAAAATAGATAAAAACAAATGATAAGTCCAACAATCCTAAAATGCCAATTTTGTGGTATACCACAACTTACGCAGGAGGTCAATTTGTGTCTCATTTAAACTATCTCGCGAGTCTGAGCAAAAGGAGATTGCAATCTATAGATCCCTTAGGACTAGTTGCATATATTTAATCTATATTAAAAAAATGTCTTACCGCTAAGACTACAGAAAAATAAAGAATACAAGGTATTTCCTTGGACCACGATGAACATGTCCAGAAATAGTATATCATTAGCAAAGCGACTCTGCAAATTAACTAAAGTGTTATTAGTGATAGTGGTAATTCATGAGATGGCAATAACTGTAAGTAAACTATACACAAAAATTTTATTATAGTAATGTTATTCTTTATTTAAAAAGGAAACAAAGGTCATAACGTGTTTCTTTTTTTTTTTTTTAATAAAGAATATTAGCCAAGCTGAAGTTGACTAATATCCTCCTATCCCCTCCAAATAAGCGGAAAGCTTGTTCTAGGAATGGGTCCGAGTGGGATTCGAACCTGCGACCTTTCAGTTTTGAGTCCACACCTTTAACCGTTGGGCTATTGAGGGTTCTTGCTGGTTATTCTCGGTCGGAACGGAATTCCGAACTAGTGGACGATTCAAATGCATTTTTAAAGGCATAAAAAACTTTTCTATTCGTTTCTCTTTGTCTCTATATTGTCTCTTCTTGTCTGTATATATTATAGTTAGCTGTACAAATATACCTACTCTCTGTGATTTTGAGATAACTTTAATGTTTTTTTAGCGAACAAACGAGCAGGTGGATCACCTACAGAGATTCACGAGTAAAGTGTAGACAAAACTTTCTCGTGGCGCGCATGTTAGCCCTACAGATGTTAAGTGAATGCCGCCGCCCATGAACATTTGTAGCACCTGAAGCACCACCAATGCGTTGCTGGCTTTTCAGGAATTTGTTCTATATTATGTTCTTATGTTATTTGAAGGATAGCTTCAAACCATATACATGTTTTCGTTTTTTTTTTCCTACATTCTATTTGACCGGACTACGAAATATGTTAAAAATTAATTCTATAAAGGCAAATTACATTTTCACTTCCTATAAGCGCTAAACCGATCTTGACGAACGGCACACCTCTAAGAAGCCCATACCATCTGAGAGTACAACGTATCAATATCTTAAAAAAACTCATACCATTACGTGATTATTAGAAAGGAGGAGACTACTCTCAACAATGAGAAATACGACGCTAAGAAAGAAAGAGAAACTTACCCGGAAAAAGCAAAAACTGAATATCCAGATGCTGACAATTTTACATTTATCTTTAATCTGTAATAAAAATTAATGTCATAATAATTTTTCTGGTGGGAGGCTTTGGCCGTGGCTAGTTATCACCCTACCGTCAACGACGTTCCGCCAAACGATTTAGCGTTCCGGCACGATGACGTGTAGAAAGAGAAACCGACGGTTGAATGTACACTGCCATACCCCTTCCAAGTTAGCCCGCTTCCATCTTAGACTGCATCGTCTCTTACCTGCCCAGAATTACGAGAAATAATTAATTGATCAGTATGTAATTCATCACTATTTTAGGCATTTATTTTGTATATCAGATGGAAGGATACATACATGGAAGGATGGTAGGATAGTTACAGATATTTTAAATTAAGAAAATGTGAATTGTGTAACTTGCTTTTCCGGAGGGGGCGGAGGCGGCCACCAATACCAGTATTGAGGTTTTTCTTCTTTCTTTTTAAATCTACAAATTAAACTAGAAGTTTATTATTACAGTATAATAATAATATAATATTAGTATAATAAATAATTGCTTATACTGTCCTTTTCTGTTACAAAGAAATCAATAGAATTACAATAGGTTATTTGACTGATATTTTTTTATACATTTAAAATAAAGTTTTAAATATTATAAACACAATGCCATTTTTATTTTTTCAATATCTTAACTAGACTTTCCGTTGCTCCCTCACCGCGTGATTGAAGGACAAACCAACAAACAAACACACATTCGCATTTTTGTATACTAAGTAATTAAAAGGATTTACAATTTATCTCCATTGGAATGCGGACGCATCGCTGTCGCATCGCAATCGTCTTACCAGTAGTCTTATGGAGATCTATACTCTAACCCAGCTCAGACTCAAGACAGAGGTCAAAAGAGACACAAATATGCTCTGACATAAATCTGTCTCGTTTTAACTCTGATTTGAGTCTCAGCTGAGTATGATCGGATCCCTCAAATATGGTTGGGCGAAGCAATGGCTGGATCATGCGTCATGCTCGTGAGCGGGTGCTACCAACGGCAATGGGTCTGCTTTTGTCTGCCTATCTTAACATTGGATTGTTTTGCATTTTTGAAACTTCATTGTGGAAACACTGTATACATAGTATAGTTTTGTTACCTATTGTAAAAAAAATATTTTGAAAAGAGCAACCGCCGAGTTTATTGCTGTCTCTTCTCGGCAGGAAGGGCATTCCGAACCAGTGGTAGATTTATCGACGGTTCAAAAGCACTTGTAAAAGTTTATTTGAATAAAAAATATTTCTATTCTATTCTATTCTGAAGATTTCAACCTTAGCCCTTACATTTTAAGATAAATTAATTCCAACAAAGCCGTGACAATGAGCATCACCAGCAGTATAACAAATACTCTCCTCAAAAACCCGTTTTTTGTGGTCGGATTATAATCGAACTCCTTTTTATTTAAATATTCATTTTCAGGTTCTAGACCTTGTTGTAGCCATCTCACCCCATGGTTGTCTGTAATCAGTAGGATAATATTTTACAGATCCACCAAGATTCAAGTTAGTTAGTTGACGGCCAATGTGTTATTCCAGACTATAATTTATCTCTTTGTCTTTCAGCCAAATGTATTGCGTCGTTGCGGCGTGATTAACAAACACCCATCCATCCATCCATTCATCCATCCATCCATCCATCCAGCCATATCCATACATCCAAAGTTTCGTATTTATAATATTAGTAAAATATTTGTCAGCTGAGGGCCTGAGCGATGACATAGGATTTTTTTAAACGTTACTCTAAGTCTTGCACCATCTGTATTCAGAAGCTCTCTTATTTCTCTTATTATCTAGCGTGAAATCTGCCAACACTTTTCGGTGCGGAATCGGCACTCCAACGCCATAGAACACCCAACGATACTCTTACCCGGATTGAGTAATTCGTCCAGTTTCTCTGATCCCACTTCTCCCTTTGTGACTAGCTCTTGTTTCTGTTGAACATGTTGTACCCAGAAAACAGGTCTCCGATATCGTTTCATCTTATCGTTCATCGACGTAACTATTGTACTTGTTGCAGCTTGGTCTGATTCCCTCAATAAAACTTGAATTTCATTTTGATTAGCCTTTGTGTTATTCTTCTCATTATTTTTGCAGTTCTGTATGATAGTTATTTTTAATTATTTTAAACTTATCTTGATAATATTTTTAAATATAACTATTGCACAGAAATGAAATATAAACTCGATGTAATCCTTTGTCAATAGCAGGATTTTCGACTATGTAATACTTTGCGACTTCAATTCATTTCATTTCAATCGCCTGGTGTCTTATATGCGCTGTCGTGAGTAAGGACTTGTTTAGATGTAGCCACCCTCTCATCAAAAATATAATGTGAAAAATAAAGTGATACTCTTAAAAAATCAAAAAAGAAATTCATCAGAATTCTGTAGATTTTTTTGATGATGATACTATGTCTTAGATAGAACCAACTAAATGCTCGTAATACTATGTTAATAAGTGAAAATAAAATAAAGTAACGATGTTAATTTAACCTACGACATATTTGTATATTTTTCGAGACTATAAAGAGTGGTATTATGGCATAAAGGGTAGTAATTACCCTCTGGGTATCTTCAGATAGCTTATAAACCGCATCATCAGCTGTAGTTTCTTCAAAACTGACAACCTCTTTCTTCTTTTCATTGCTGGTGCTTTCTTCCAACACAGTAAGCTCTACCAATTCTTCGGTATTATTCATTCAATGGGATTAGTCAATTATTATTACTGTTTCAAATAAAAATAAAACAAATAAGTATAAATATTCATATTCATACAAAAATAAAATAAATAAACTTGTAAAAAGTAATAAACTTTATTTCTGTCAGCGAAGTGATTAAATTCTCTTGGCTGTCAGCTGTATAAATTGTGTCAAAATCATCCAAGAGAATATAAACAAACGTTGTGTTCCGTCTCTACAAAATCTGTGAGCGCTCAATACAATTGAATGGTCTAGCCACAGGGTCTAGCAAGAAAAAAACAAGATTATTTTTTAACAATTTCATATGGAATGATTTATTTAACTACTTCACCATAGTCCAAAAAATTTCTTTCTGTGCACTTTTCATTCTTGAAGGATTTTTCATTAGGTTCTCAGCGGCGTAACCTTTTCCGTTAATCACATAGTTCTAGGGCGTTTCCCTTGGGATAAATCCAGCCGCAAACCTCTTCCTTACTTTTATAGTATTGTAGACAGGCATATCAACTAGACCTACGGATTGAGACGTTTCCACAGTTTGACCCCAACGATACTACTTACAGCTTCGGTTAAAACTAGCTGTAACTTAACCTCCTACCTACATTTGTACTATACAAAGAACATAACATTTAGAAAAATCTATTGCCGGTTTCTTAAATGGTATCCCCAAAATATTTTACTAGCGACATCTTTAGATTATCTAGATTTGTAAAAAAAATTGAAAGTGTCATTTCTACTTGCCATTTTTTTTTTTAATGGCGATGGAAGGCAGACATGTGGAGGTGCGCTTGCACAGGGGTAAGTTAGTCGAATGCAATCTTATTCAAATCTTAGAAATGATTAGATTTATCATGATTAACAAGTAATTAAATCTATGAAATGTCGATATATAGTTTTATCATCGCATAATAATAAATAGAATTCTAGCAAGCTTGCTGTCATTTTTTATGTCCTATGCAAAGGTCAAAAGTAGGTAATTAAAGTTTTGATAGTTTAACTATCTTTGTACTTTGTATAGTACATAGCAAGGTTTTGCCAATTATTTATCTATTTTCTAGCTTTTACAGATAACGACATAATATTAGAATCATTAGAAGACTCAGTGTTTGACTTTTCGGGCGAAAATTCAGATCTTAATCTGGAATTTATCTCTTCAGAGCCTAGTCAAAGATCCAATGACCACTAGACTAGAGATTCAAACGAAGATGATCTCAAATAATTTGGAATTAGCTTTTTCATCACTGTTTTGCTCAAGAGGATGTGGAAGAAACGTTTTGCGTGGACATGGACGTGAACATGAACGTATATATGGTTCTGGTCTTGAAAAGAAACCTCAAAGGCCGCAATCTTTGTCCTAATCTCCTCGATAGATTGCAAATAGAAATCGCCAAAATAATGGCTACTTTCAAGATACATGGACGAAAAATACCTGAAATTAATGATTTGACATGGCCAGAATAATTTTCATTGTTATTTTATGCCTAACAGGAATTTTTAACCCAATTTTCACCAATATTTAGAGTAATTTTAATTAATAACAATCTATGCGTTATCTATCGATAAATTCTTAAAAACATTATTATTTGTCAGAAACCGCAATGTTTCTTTTTTGACAAACAACAACTTGGCTAAGTAACTTATCGACAGATTACAGAGACATTAGAGGGTAAACTTTTCTAAATCATCAATGTAAACATACTATTCTAAACTTTATTGATCTCAAAATAAATTCATAATTAACGACTGATCACTACGTAATGTTTATTATATGCTTAGTTTTGTTTTGTTATTACAAGAAATATATTATTACCCAACTACAGCAAAGCCAAAAGGAAGGTTTATGATTTTTGCAGTCTATTTATGTATGTTTATATGTATAATCGTATGTATGTATGTGGTATATTTACGTATGCGCTAACGTAGCGCCTAAAATACTGAGCCGATTTGGATAAATTAGGTATCAATCGATTTTTTAATATAATTGGGGTGATATTGGTCACATATTATTCAATATGATGGATGTTATATCAAATTTTCCGTAGTCGGGTTACAATTTTTAAACATTTTTCTTGTTTTGATAATTTTGTTTCGAGCAACGTTATATTTTTGATTTTTTCTGAAAATTTATTATGAATATAGCATAGCGCAATAAATGTTTGTTATATTTTGATTCTTATCCAATTGTAATTGCATTTAATTTCCTGAAATTATTCTATGTCCTATACAAATCACATCTTAATATCGTACTTTTGTCCTACATATAGGACATAGTGAAAAACAGATTTTCCTAATGTAAGATTTTTTTTACTATTTTTCCAGTATATCATTATCTATTAGCAATATTATACTAAAGTTTCAAAAACATATTCCAAAAAAAGTGCCTCTGGTAGGCAGGAGGTTAAACCACGATAAATTGAATTGTCCTATAAGTGTCCCGTAAAATCTTGCGGGTAATAATAAAAGTAAACGTTTAAATGTCCATTTTATCAGTCTAGACTGTGTCGTTAGCACCCTAGATAAATAGTTCCATGAACGCTGTGCTAATGGTCTTCTAAATACCTCCACTGAGCAGATAACACTACGTTATTGTTTTCTCAGCAAAGCTGTATTTAAAGCGCTAATAGATCTCACTAGCTGATGCTCCTTTAATTTTCCGGGAACGTCCTAATCTGATATATAAGCTATTTACATTGTTAAGTTTCATCAAAATACGTTCAGTACTTTTGCGTGAAAGAGTAAACATACATACATCCATCCATCCTCACAAACTTTCACTTTTATAATGTTAAGTAGGACAGGATACCAACTTAATAGTTAGCTGATGTTTCGATTTACATTATAATTTATAACTCGAATTTAGTTTTATCTTTAAAGTTTTATACTTATCTACCTATTACTTATCAAATAGGTTTTAATTCAAGGCAAGGTATATAACCAAGTCAATATTTCTTATTTAGCATTTAAAAAAGCGCTATCTGATAAAACTGCGAAAAAGTCGTGTCCAAAAAACACCACCAATGTCTTAATTTAACATCAGAATGATCGATTGCAATCTGCAAATTATTACTTTAATGGAATGAGATCGCTCGATCTTCGCTCAATGAGCACTTCGCTTAACAAGTTGTGAAGCAACCGAAGCAACACGACAAGAACACGAGTTCTCTTAATTTTTTTTTTAATATAAGACTGGCGCTTGACTGCGATCTAACCTGATGTTAAGTGAAGATGCAGCCTAAGATGGTGCGCGCTTGTCTAGAAGATGCCTATTCACACATTTAAAGACACACACATTATAGTTTGTTGGAAAAACGGAAGCCGGAAGGCCGGAACAATAAGGAGAATGTGGTTGTTTCTGATGGACAAATATACAGACATGAGTTCTTAATTTTAAAAATGTTCATGACATTTTGGACAGTAAGCGATCTCCCTAGGGGGAGCCAAACTCCTAAATTAATGAACATAAACAATTATAACGATACCTACTACGTAGTCGTTTTTTTAATTCGAAGACAGATAGTTCTTGAATGCAATCTCACCTGATGGTAAGTGACGATGCAGTCTAAGATATTAGCGAGCTAACTTGGAAAGGATATGGCAGTGTACTCATACCCCTAATCGGTTTCTACACGCCATCATGCCGGAACGCTAAATGGCTTGGCGGCAGGTCTTTGACGGTAGGGTGGTAACTAGCCACGGCCAAAGCCTCCCACCAGCCAAAGGCAGGCTTAAATCACCGCGTCGACTGTTGTGCTTCTGAGCGCTATAGTTCGATGTAATTACTTCATATTGACAAATAAAATATGTAATTTCCCACAATGTCTGGATTAAAATAATAAAGAGTCTGTAATCTAACAAAAAGCTACTAGCATGCTATACAAAATTGCAACCCAATTTTTTAAAATACATAATGTTCAGTTTTAATTAAAATGTTCACTGAAAGTGCTAAAAATAATATTATGAAGAACATTTTCGAAATAGTTTTTTCACGGAATTAGATTTTTAATCCGGAACATTGCAGCAACATAGTAACGCTTTTAACTTTGGAGTACTTACTTGCACGTATATAAAAATTAATCAATTTTTGCAAGCTTATGCAATTTTAAACACCTAAAAGTACCATCCAATCTGAATCAAATACACTGTAACTACAAAAAACTGATTTTAACAAAATGATCGGACATCTTTTTTTCAGTTTTTCGAACATTATTCCTCACTATGTTTTAATATTAGTAAAATCTGCAGATACAGCGTTTGGGATTCATAGGGGTACTAAGGTACTTTCTAATTCCATGCATCTTTCAGAAAATTGTGTAAGTATAGGCTCTAATCCCGAATAAAAGTTCATCCAGTGATACCATAGTTTCATATGCCGTACCTACTAAAAATTTACATTGTTTAAGTAATTCAACACCTTTTTTTTTAAATAGGTATTAAACTAATAAAGATTAGTTTTTTAGGGTTCCCTAACTAAAGAGGTCAAAAGGAGGACCCTATTACTAAGCTTCCACTGTTCGTCTGTCCGTATGTCATGAACTACAAAATGTCTATTTCTTTTACCGCTATAACAACAAATGAAAAAAGACGTGTGGCACTCGGGGACTGCCGCGGTAAAGCTATTGCATAGCATTTTTTATCAACGCCATCTAGCGGTGAGAGGAGTCCCGTGTCAGGTTATTTTCGTTACGGAATTTCTGAATTCGGTCTCCACGCTCAAGGCCCGCGATAGAAGCTATGCAATAGCTTAAAAAGTTAAATATTAAAGAGGGCCTCCATCTTTGGTCTCCAGTATTATTGTATAATAAAATATTATTTTTGTTCGATCTTAATAAACGCTGGTGTTAAATATTGGAGGCCTTCGTGTGGGTCCGACTCACACTTGGCCGGTTTTATTAACAAAAGGTTTAACGAAGTGTAAACTTTATTACATTGGTATGAGGATTCGCTACGTTCTTCCTAATAAAATATTGAATATCAAGACTTCCTTTCTTAGCTTTAGACAGCCAATAAATTAAACTAGTTAGACGCTATAGAAAACTGGGGAAATATAGGAACTTTCTGAACTTACACAAATAAAAAGTTTCTCGATTGAATTCAGAATTACTAGCAAATGGAAAAAATATGAATAAGTATAGTTTGTTTTTCTTTGTTGATATTAATTATTTACTGTCGACTTGATTGATCGATATAAAATAGCAAGAAAAATACTAAAACAACCCCTAGTGAAATATTAGCAATAGTAAATAATAAAAAATTTATGAATATTAGAGTCACAGGCAAATAATATTCGTGTCTATTTCTGTAAAAATATTTAGTTTTATATGGTTTCATAGATGAAGAGTCTATTGTTATAGATTATTTATTAAAAAGCCTCAATAGCCCAACGGTTGAAGGAGTGAACTGAAAACTGTAAGGTCGCAGGTTCGAATCCCACCCGTTGCACTATTGTCGTACCCACTCCTAACACAAGCTTCCGCTTATTTGGAGGGGACAGGAGGATATTAGTCAACTTCAGGTTGGCTAATATTCTTTTAAAAAAAATTTTTATCTAAACTAAATATTTATTATTCTATATATAGTTGTTACTATTAATATAGACTCAACAATAGACCCTATAGAAAAAAGAACAAGTGGATTTCTTGAGAATTTCAAAATTTTTAGTGAATTTTGCATCTTCACATACCTACATCTCCACATACATCAGGTGAGGATTGCAGTCAAGCGCTAGTCTATTTATAAAAAAAAGCTGATTGATTGTACAATATTTGCAACCATCATCATCAAGTCGTCATAATCATCAAACTTCATTTGTATGGGAAGCACTAGAAAACTTCTCGGCGAAAAGCTCAACCAAAGCGAGTAATAAAAAATAACATGTCTACTCTTTATAAATAAAGGCGGCTGGCTTATTAAAAGTTAGAAAAGTATCTTATCAGTTTAAAACAACATTCAAATAGCTAGCGGGTTGTTGTAAAAGCTGATTGAATTTCAGTAGGAATCCAACTCAAATTGTTTTTATTTGAGTTGTGAAAAGTTTTTCCGTTTGAGTATAAAACTTCGAGGAGAGTCGGGTAACTTTAATACGATTGTCAGTTAAGTTTTATCGGATGGAAAAATGAGCTGATTATTAGAAATATTTTTCCTGTTAGAGTAGACTTTGTACATTTTCAAGTCTTACTTAACCTATCTACTAATATTATAAATGCAGAAGTTTGTAAGGATGGATGTATAGACGGATGGATGTTCTGCAAGCAACAACGAATGAAAAGAATGGAGATAGCTCATACCGAGGATTAACATAATAGACTACATTTTATCCCGGAAAATTAAAGAGTTCCCGCAAAATTATTAAATTTTTATTAGAGAGCCCCCACTAGGTGGACCGATAACATCAAACAAGTCGCAGGGAGCCGTTGGATCCAGGTGGCACAAGACCGAGACCATGCAAGAGGACCTTTGTCCAGCAGTTGAATATCTATCGGTTGATAAAGAAGAAAAAGAAGACAAGACTTTTTATGAATATAGATTTGTGGACTAGTAGCGTATGACTGCGATCACACCTGATGGTAAGTGAAGATGCAGCCTAAGATGGAGCGCGCTTGACTTTTACTAATTTTACTATCATGAGCATACACAAAGCAAAGTGGTCTCTAAAGTATTTAAGCGCGGGTCAAAGCACTACATTTTATAACCTCTACTCTGAAGTTAATTAAACAAACTTACGCTCTGAACGGGAAACCGGACCGGCAACTAAATAAAACTTTTAAGTGCAATTCAGTCCAATTAAGTATAGCTATCATTATTGTCCGTTGAGCAATATCGGTATGAAATTGAAGTCATAAAGTTTAAATTAAAATTTTCTTTATGCAGTGTTGTAAGTACATACATGTAATTTATATATATATATATATAATTTATGCATAATATTATATTTAGTTTGTTAGGTTTTCAAAATAGCCACGAGAGGTAGGAGCCTATTTCTTCTTCTGAAAAAAGAGCCTATTATCATTGTTCAGATCCTCATATGAAAAATCATATCCATCCATAGCTCTACCTATTGCGGCATGAATGCAAGCAGCGAGACAAACTAAAAAAAACTTCACATTTTTCATAATATTAGTAAGGAAGTAAAAAAAGACGTGTGGCACTCGGGGACTGCCGCGGTAAAGCTATAGCATAGCATTTTTTATCAACGTCATTTAGCGGCTCACCGCTAGATGGCGTTGATAAAAAATGCGCCCTCTAGCGGCTCACCGTAGAGGAGTCCCGTGTCAGGTCATTTTCGTTACTGAATTTCTGGATTCGGTCTCCACGCTGGCCCGCGATAGAAGCTATGCAATAGCTTAAAAATTATCTATAAAATTTATTATGATTAGAATCAGTAACCCTATTATGTTTCGTGTAGGCTCCCAATTCAAACGTTCTTACCACTAGAACTTCACCACAAGTGCCCACGATGTTTTAACGAAATTCCGTGACCGACATAAAAGCAAGCACGTTATAATACTCCCCCTAAAACAACCCCGGTAACCTGAACGACCTCAATTAAAATTACAAAGACCAGAAAATGTGACCGGAAACAGATAAAAGACATGAAAAATGAGACCAAATTTTGTAAAGTCTGAGACATATAAACCGCGTGACGGCGGCGCGGCGCGTCGGTACTTTTGTCACTCCTCAAGCTATCTACACGCCAAGCCTATTTTTTTTCTTCTTCTTGCTGGGCCAGTCTCCATACATAAATTGTAATTTAGTGGTCACTGGATCTCGTCGATCCAAGTTGCCGGGGACTTTTTAAAGTAAGGCTGGGGTTCCAAAATGGTTCCTACCTTGATCCTCTACGCCCCGGCACTCAAGCGCACGTGGTATTTCATCCACCTCCATGCAGGCTCTGCATAGAGTGCTTTAGGTGGCAGTGACACCTTATACCGCTCCATCTTATGTACCTACTAATAAAACAATATTAGTCGATAACCACTACGCTACTACTACACTTTGGATACGCTATATTTGTGCGGGAAAATGCCAGAGAAAAATTTCCGCTCACGTTTTCATGTTAGATGTGTCCCTAGCCTTAAAAAGTAACAAAAGAAGCTTCGTTAGTCAAAAAGGCAAAAATAAATGGACTACTAACAGGAATTTCAGTAAGAACTTCGAAAAATGAATAAAATCAATCATCAATTTTAGAGAACTAAGTACCTACGTATAAGTTTTACTGGTAATAATATAATTGTTTTAGTTACAGTCAGTACAAAATGCTTAGACTCATAAGGCTACAACCACAGATGAATAATTTATACATATACTATATCATAGGCTACAACACCCATATTAACTAATTAAGCACTAGTTGATGCCCACGGCCAGTTCAGTCCCATACAAATTTCCATAGCCTTACAAAATCTTTTCCACTATGATGCATGACAATTTTTACAGACATCTCTATATCTACATTAGGTACCTATATGTAGTATGAAGTATTTATAGATCTACAGTAATCTATGATTCTCCTGATGGCTGACGCCCAATCGACGCCATTATTATTGTATTTGGTTTTTTAGTTTAATTTTCATATATTTCTGTCCCAGAATAGCAATTGTTATTTCAATTTATTGAAATATAGTGCAAGTGTTATGTGCCCGTTATAATAATTCGCGTAAGGACGCTTTTTTTTTATAAGTTTCCACAGTGTGAGAAAAGACAAAGTTTTATGGTTTATATTATAAAAGTGTTTAGGATCTTATGTTTACCAGTGTGTTGTAATTTGAAAAACGTTTCGTGAAACAAATTATTAAAAATATGACGTCTTAATTGGTGTAGGGTGTATCTAATAAACAAAATTAGGACATATAAGTATATATTAGACAAGATCATAAAGACTTACCTGAAATTCCAAAAATGTGTATAACAAAAGCGATAGGTAGGTATTATGTTATTTCAAAGTGAATTAAACAAATATTTTTAAAAAATTTGTTTCTTTATTTCCTATTTTTTATAAATTATAACCTATAATTATTATTATGGGCAAGGATGGCAATAGGTAGATACCTACGGTACATACCTGTGGTAGATACCTATGGTACATACCTATGGTAGATACCTTCATAACAAAAATAAAAATCCATAGACAAAAATAGAAAAAAAATTGTTATTACGCCATTGGTTACAGCAGTTTTCCAAAATGATACATTAGCCAATCATGGGCCTTGATTTCGAGGGTTTAAAATTTGTAGGGCACTGAGCCATCTGATACGTAGTATCATAGTAATCTGTGTTGATGCCCGCAACTTCGTTCGCGTGGTTTTTTAATTTTTTAATTCTCTTATTTTTTGTGATAAAAGAAGCCTATGTATTATTTCAGTCTATAATCTATCTCTGTGCAAAATTTCAGCCAACTGAGTTTAGTTGTTGCG
Source organism: Hipparchia sbordonii (assembly GCA_038048805.1). NCBI lineage: Eukaryota > Metazoa > Arthropoda > Insecta > Lepidoptera > Nymphalidae > Hipparchia > Hipparchia sbordonii. The sequence continues at coordinate 13,243,743 of CM076103.1, forward strand.
GCGTGATTGAGTAACAAACATCCAACCATCCATCCAAACTTTCGCATTTATTATATTTTACATTTATAATATTAATAGGATTTAAAAAGAAGCATATTTCATAGCTTTGCGACTCGTTGAACTATGTCAGTTTGTCTGGTTCTTCTATGGATCTCTAATTCTAATGGATCACGTAGAAATATATAATAAAATACCCCGAGCACGATGTCGTTCCTTTGTGAAATGGACTGACCAAAAAAGCTTCATTAATGAATTCACATAGTCAAGGTAACTTTAACCTGAAGTTAAATGGACTTCTAACCAGAAATAATGTAATGACGGTAATAGGTGAATAAAATCAATTAACAGGGAAGCAAGTTAAGAACTACTTACCTTGTTAAATATGTGATAATAATATTATTGTAGAACTTGATTAGACTCTCAGCGTGTTAAGCCTGATTAAAGAGTACATTTGCATTAGTTCAGTAGCGGATTAACTTGCAAAACTGGCGAGTTAAGTCCTTATCGTCGTCTGCCCAGTTAAGGAGTAAACTGACGATTAAGTAGGAAAAAATGGAAGCACATTTTATTTTTCAACAAGTAAAGTCCAAAGGCATCCTGACTAGCTTCATTTCTCTTCTTGTTCGTTCTACTTCTACATATATATATGTATTTATATGTACCTAATATGAAGAGCATATAATCTTTCTCTATTTCGCGCAGTCAATAATATCTCTAATCTTTTTTTCCGTTGGAAACTTGACAAGCGACTATCAAAAGCGACTATACGTGGACCAGGGAGTTGTTTGTACGAATTAGATATGTCATGGAGTTGTTTGTACGTAAGTATTAGGTATGTCATAGAATTGTTTGTACCTTAGAATTAGAGACGTCATAGAGTTGTTGCTTGGACCTAAAAATTATAGATGCAAACAAATCCATGACATATTTATTTACTTTCCATGATGTAGAAAATGAAATATTTACAAAACAAAATTTAAAAAAATTAAAAATTCACAGTAAACTCTCTTTAAATCTAAATCTTAAAACCTAATAAACACACTGAAATGTTACCTGTGTAATGCAAAAAACAACATCAAAATCCAGTTAAAATTTAATTCATAATTGCAGCAAAGAACGCTCAAACAGACTGGCATACACAATGTAAAAAAAAGCCTTTGCATAAAAGATTTAAAAAAGAAGTCTAACGCATATTACAGGATTCGTCTAACCTGTAGGCTAAGCAGGAAAATTTTAATTTTCGAGTAGTAAAGGTGAAGTTTACGCCAATGTATGAAAATGACAGGAGCGCTCCCGTCATTTTCATACAAAATTTCTTGCTGGCGTTAACTTCACCTTTAGTATTCGAAAGTTAAAATGTTTGTGCTTAGGCTACTGATCTACCAGGAGCAAGGTCACCATTTGAGAATCTTGGGAGCCCAATGTCTATCCGTTCTTGGAGATAGTTAAACTAAAACTCAAAAACATGATACAACTCATAATCTGCTTCCCCTTTTATCCAGTGAAAAAAACGAAACCGACAATCGGATTAAAGTTAGCAACTCTCTTCAAACTTTTACACTCAAACGTAAAACTTTCACCCAACTCAAATGAAAAACATTTGATTGAAACTAAAATTCAGTTACTTTTTGCTGCATTTTGCAATCTCGCTAAAGTTTTATTGAACATAGCCGTAGGTGCCTACCGGCAAATTCGTACCGTCAAGCTTTCTGATAAAATGTCAAAATGTCAATTGCATAATGCCTTACCTTAACGTTAAGCCAGGGACGGACTGCGCGAGCGCGATGTTTGTATCGCATTCGTGCAACGCTTATAGTTCTTGAAATTCACGAGGGTGCGTGGCTCATGGTTGTGTGTGTGTCGTATCTGTATAAGTGTAAGCGAGAGCTTGTTCGCGCCTGAGCCCTCCCACCTAGGCTACTGACAGACACACACGCAATAATCATAGTACACGACGTATCCACAAGTAAGTAGTAGTGTGTGTTTGTCTTTGTGTGTGTCTGCTGTGGCTTCGTAGCTCCGGAACGTATGAACCAATTTTGATTTTGTTTTTTTTTTTTGTTTGAAAGGTGAATTAGTCAGGATTGTTCTTAGCTATATTTGATGAAAATCGGTCCAAGATGGCCGCTGCCACAAAATGGTGGATTACATATTTTTATTTTAACGATTACTGACTAGAGATTAGGATACAATTAATTAACACTCAAAACTCAAATGAGTTGATTTAGTGACGTTCAAAACTTATAATCTTTTTGTGGAACTTCTATTTGATTTCTGACATCACAATCGGTGGCTAGCTTATCGTTTTATAGCTGACATGGCTTGCTTTATGGAATCAAACTAAAAACCGCCCTTTGTAAAGTGCCATCAGAGTATCAGAACTTATCAGAACAAAGAGAAATCGGGAACAAAATATCGTTCTTTGTCTCAAATGAATTTCTATTTACGGAGCGCAAATACCAGACTGCATAGCGCATGCCTTTACAGAGCGCTCCTACTGCGCTTTGTGTCACTAGAACTTATTTGTGCCACTATTATATAGGTAGGTACGACACTTATTTATAGAGAATTCAATTCGGATTAATATAAAGTTTTCCTTTAAATGTCACCTTAATAAGTCTAGACATATAAAAGAAAACGATTAGATATTATAGTGCACAAGTGTGTGTGCAAACACAGGTGCACTCTTTATTCTTTCACTCTCATAATCCGATGGAATCGGAGAGAGATCAGTAGGGCTATTCACTAAAATAAAACTCACTTCGAAAGCGAATTCACTCGTCAATTATGTCAAATTGATAACACAGAACAAGATGATTGAGAATGAATAGGCATTCGCTCTTATTTTGTATTAGGACGAGTGTCATAACTGTTCTAGTCTTTATACTATTCCGTGATTGACGATACTTGATAACCACTAGACCAACGAAGCAGTTATATGTATTAAATTTATATTATATCAATACTCTATACTAATATATAAAGCTGAAGAGTTTTTTTGTTTGAACTCTAATCTCAGGAACTACTGGTTCAAATTGAAAAATTATTTTTGTGTTGGATAGTCCATTTATCGAGGAAGGCTTTAGGCTATATAACATCACGCTGCAAACAATAGGAGCATCAGTGAAAAATGTTGCAAAAACGGGGAAATTATCCATATTTAAAATATATTCTTTTAAAAACTTCTTAATCGCGATCATAATAACAAAAATTGACGCGGACGAAGTCGCGCGCAACAGCTAGTATCTTATATGTATATTCATAGTAACTTCCCTCAACAACTTAGAGCAATAACCAACCTCACAAACCTTAGTGAAATAATTTAGTAAGCTTAACCTATATTACATTGAACCTAAATAGGTACACTCCGTATCACGCAACCGGCAAACATCATCAATTCTTTAGACATTTGACCGCAAAAGGCCAAGATTTTGTAGCCCTTAGTGCAAGGAATTAAAGACTATTCTCCAATTAAATTAGAGCTAGACTGTGCCTATCGTGACTCCAGTAACACAATAGCGTCTATTAGCCTGAATCTAGGCAAAATGATAGGAACAATTGTTCTACCGGACAGTCGGTATGCAGCTAGGTAGTTCGATAGCTCCGTTCCATTTTAATTAATTTTACGACTGACCAGTTTTGTATTGTAGTCTTTAATTTTCTTTTCTAGACAATACGGATCAATGGTGGTAGGTAGTTCCTCACTTGATTTTGTATAGTCTCATGTACCTACCTATTGCCGTTAATGAGATACAGCCAGCCAACAGACAGACAGACGGACACACGGACGGACTGACAGACGGACAGAAGACTTAGTAATAGGGTCCCTTTCACTTGTATAACACAAGTGGCGCAGTCGGTAGGATCCGAACGTATTCTTCTTCTTTATCAACCGATAGACATCCATTGCTGGACAAAAGTCTCTTGCATGAACTTCCACAGGCCTCGATCTTGCGCTGTCTGAATCCAGCAGCTCCCTGCGACTCGTTTGATGTCGTCTGTCTACCTAGTGGGGGGGTCTGCCAAGACTACGCTTGCCGATGCGGGGTCGCCACTCGTTTATCCTATCCTATTAATCCTATTATTTATTATAAATGCGTAAGTTTGGATGTAGATTTGTTACTCAATCACGCCGCAACGCCAGAACCGTTTTGGCTGAAATTTGACACATAGATAGATTATAGACTGGAATAGAACATATGCTACTTTTTCTCATAAACGCGAACGAAACATCTTTAAAAACTCATAGACGCGAACGAAGTCGCGGGCATCATCTAGGAGTATGTGAATAATAATTATATTATTAATCCTTATTGTTATTTTAAAATCGCATCCAACTATCCGCCAATCCCAAAGATGATAATTTGCGGTGACGCTATAACTATAAGCCATCCCGGCATAATACCGGAAACGTGCCGGGCTACGAGGGCGAAGGGCTACTGGGGCATATAATTTGAGGTTGGATTAACATTGTTATAACCGTCAGGTCAACTACGGCTAGTTGCCGGCAAAATAAGTTAATCTTGACATTCACTGTAACCCACGTCAAAATCTACCGTAGGTACCTCATGTCCCTCAGGGAGCCCGCCTTTATATTCCGCCCGAAGATAAGATCTTTAATATCTTTTGTCCTTTATTTGCCCGTATCCGAATGATAGCAGAATAAATTAAGTCAGTAATCCGAAATGTGAATAACGTGGAAATTCCACCTCAAAGTTATATCCTTACTATAATATTATAAATGTGAAAGCGTGTTTGTTTTTTGGATCGCTGGTTTGTCCTTTAATCACGCTGCAACAGAGCTACTAATCAACGTGATTTTTTGCAATTTTTTTCCTTTACTGTGGAATCATGTGATATTTAATTGCTAAGTCGTACATAGCTCAGAACACGGTGCCTGCCCGGGAGCGAACCCGCGACCATCCAAATAGGAAACCGCAGTTCTAACCGGATATTATTATTTTTTTCATGTATTACGTATTGCTGACATATTTAAAACTAATAAACTTTTGGTGCTATGCATTCATCATTTAAAAAGGTATGGGCTGCTTAAATTAAAAAGAGTCTCATTATATGAGATTAAGTATACTTAGAAGTTACGAAACATTGTTCATCGTTTGGCATCCATAGAAAATAACGTCCCAACAAAGGGCCTAATACAGTAGCTTAGCGACAAACGGTAGTCCGAAACGACATTTCTACTCCATTGCCGCCATATTAGTTCCATATATAGCGAATAAGACCGGCCGAATCTCTCAATAGAGACACGGGCGCCTATTATGTTCTACACACGCTATCTAAATAGGGTAGATTAATACACAATTACACAAGCTTAAGAAATATATTACAACTAGCTTTTGACCGCGGCTTCGCTCATGTTAATTTTTCAAACTTCTATTTTACCCCCCTAGGGGATGAATTTTCAAAAATTCTTTCTTAGCGGATACGACATAATAGCTATCTGTGTGCCAAATTTCAGCCCGATCCGTACAATGGTTTGAGCTGTGCGTTGATAGATCAGTCAGTCAGTCACTTTTTCCTTTTATATATTTAGATTAGTATTCTCATGAAAAAAGCATATATAAATGTTAAAAAGAAGGATGGATTTGATTCGCAGCAATTCTTAAAGCTTTTTTTTAAAGATCACCCATCGAGTTCCTTGATGGTTCTTCTCGTTTGGAACAGCATTTCAAATCAGTAATAGATTCATCCATCCCATATGTCAATGGCTAAGTTAACCGCGCCCTATGGAATAACTGCGTGCCATAAAAAGAAAATTGAATTCTACTAAGTGAAACTTAAGTAGCGTTTAAAACCATTTAAGTACTTTCAGTTACGTTGACGTAGTTTACAATATTCAATAAATGGTTTACAATATTCAATTAAACATCTCTGTTCGTTGCCTTCCTAGTCCAGATTTTACCTGCTGTCTTAACTATTTCATCTTTCCATTTGATTTTCTGCTGACCTTTTCTCCGTTTGTCTATTCTATGTTGCCAAAGTGTTACCATTTTGCTCCAATTATCTTTTCCCCTATTTCCTATGGCCCACTCTTTATACATAACTACTTAATGTTAGGCATATTCTTTTCAACATTTTGCATTTTCATATGTGTTCGCTGTTTTAGAATTTAACTATAACAATTTACAACCAATTTATATGTTTTAATGTGATTAAACTCAAGAGTCTGCTAAGTTAGCCCGCCCTTCAAGGGTGAAGTAACGCGCGTGTATACTAAAACAATTATTATTATTATAGAAGTTTTGATTATGCGCGTACTAACAAAATTATACTGTAATCTAACACGGTGGATGTTATAGTTTAATTTCACAGAGTTATATGAAGTGGAGTTAATTAAATTAGCTTAAAGGCAAGAATACTTACATCGCATATGGCACTCAGCTAAGAAAAATATTTTTTAGGCCATTCGTTCATTTTTATGAATTTGTATGTATGTGAATGTGTGTGTGTGTATGTGTGTGTGTATGTTTGTTACTCCTTCACACCACAACGAATGAACCGATTTGGCTGAAATTTGGAACGGAGATAGCTCATACCCAGGATTTAAACATTGGCTACATTTTATCCCGAAAAATTCCCATGGGAATTGAAAAACCTTGATCCATGCGGACCAAGTCGCGGGCATCGTCTAGTCTAAAATAATTAAAGTTCACAGCGAGATATTTTTGACAGTTTTTCAGAAGTCCACAATATTCGCTTACAATGAAACTTAAACAAAAGAGGTTCAGTTTTGAGCCAGAAGAATAATTTTACCAAATTACTACTTCCACGTTTCACTATGAAATAGCGCATTTATTATTTCGAATTTTATCTTATTTCCATCGACGAATACTGGATCAAAGATCACCAAGCTAAGTTAGAACTATAAACTCAGTGGCACGTTTGGAACTTTGTTCGATTCACAAGCGCATGTACCAAATCCCCAGAGCACCAACTACAAGATCGGACAAACCGCATCAATAAAAGCAAACTCCCTAATGACAAGTCACACATTGTAAGTTCTACTGTTCTAACCAGCTAGTTTGGTACATTGGAAATTGAACTTTGTTTCGTTAGTGCTAAATTGTGGTAAGTTCCGTAACAGTTTCGTATAGGCACATAATACGTAATAGGTGTGAAACCTTGAGATCGAAGTAATAGTATACGTACTTTTTCTAAAAAAAGACGTGTGGCACTCGGGGACTGCCGCGGTAAAGCTATTGCATAGCATTTTTTATTAACGCCATCTAGCGGCTCACAGCTAGATGACGTTGATAAAAAATGCGCCATCTAGCGGCACACCGTAGAGGAGTCCCGTGTCAGGTTATTTTCGTTACGGAATTTCTGGATTCGGTCTCCACGCTGGCCCGCGATAGAAGCTATGCAATAGCTTAAAAATCTACGAGTGAAACGCGCACAGTTAGTTTGCAACCTAAAAAAGGATATAGAATACTTTTAATCCCATGAAGTATGTAATTTTCATGGGAAAAAGGAAAAATCTGAAAAAATTTAAGCTCTATAACAATAACAAATGAAGCTCTTCTTATCACAGTGATTGTTCTATTAGTTCCGAACATGTAATCCTTAAAGACAAGACACACTGCTAAATTTTGGGAATCTATTTGCTTCCGTAAGGCCCCTTCTACATTATTATTCGGATCACGTTCCACATTCCAGATCTATCTAAATAAAGTACTCGTCACACTCATCGGTTATCGGGTGTTCTATATGGAACATCTAGATATCTGGTAAAATATATGATGAGATTTTTAAAAAGCTTATTGCTTCTTTCTAGGTAGGCACGTAGGAAGAATCTTTCCCGATATTGTGTATTATGAAAGCGAAAACGTGTTTGTTTGTTTGTCCTTCAGTCACGGAGAGATCAACGTGATTTTTTGCAAGGATATAAGTAATTGATGTCCTAGAAAGTGGCATAGAAATTTTTAATCCCGGAAATAGGAAGGGTTCCCGAGGAGTTTTTGAAAAACCTAGTTCCAAGCGGACGAAGTCTTGGGCAAAAGCTAGTCAATAAATATGGAAAACGAGGCCTTAATCCTATTATCACATCACATCACACTAATAATATTATAAATGCGAAATTTTGTATGTGTGTGTATGTGTGTTACTTCTACACGCATACGCTACCGATTTGGCTAATACGAAATGGAGCTCACACTTAGGATTAACACACATGCTACATTTATCCCGGAAAATTAAAGAGTTCCCGCGGAAATTGAAAAAACTTTAGTCCACGCAGACGAAGTAGCGGGCATCAACTAGTTGCCATTAATTTAGTATTCTTGATTATTTATTTTTCTTTACTACTATGCAAAGAAAAATGGTTACGCAGAAATACCTGAAGTATTAAACTTTAATGCAGATGGAGAGTTAATGACAAAGTTGCTTGGAACCAATCTGCTTTGCTTCAGCTGTCCACAAGACAGATAAGCTACATATTGTAACATTTTTGTTTTGAAAGGAGCAACTGCTGAGTTTCTTGCCGGCTCTTCTCAGCAGAATCAGTATTCCGAACCGGCGGTAGATTCTCGACTTGTCATAAGAGCCACAAGTTGGCCTACATGAAATAAATAATTCTCAGTTTGAGTTAGAGTAAAACGATGACCGTAATTGACTGTGTGTTGGAGCTAGGTCTGTAAATTGAGCGTGATGTCGAAACTTGGTAGGTAAAGCTCACGTATTAGCTTTTAGGACTTTATTCTGGGAGCTCTACCCGAGGAAGGAGGGGAAATTGTCAAACAATGCTTTCAGCGTTTGATTGTTGGAACGTGCGCGGTGAAATGCTTAAGGGAATTGAACCGTTCCAAATATTCGAACACTTTTATACTTTTGATCTTATTCATTTTATTGAAATTGAAGACAACTTTTATCCGATTTTTAACCGATTTCGAAAAAAAAGGCAGGTATGTAATACTATTATTGGAAATGCAAAATATTCACATAAGAGTATCAAATTAGAGCTTCCAAGCAAATATATAAAATTGTATAGTTATATTATGTATGTACGTTTGTAAACGCATTTCTCCGAAACTACTTATTGAATTATGATTATTCCTTTTTATTTGCTTACATTTACATCAGTTTAGGGAACAGTAAATATTTCATCACAATTGGTTCAGAAATTTCTATATGATATAACTTTTCCCTTTTCTATTATTCTTTACTTCGGTATAATATGGAAGTCGGATTAATTTTCTTAAATTATAGCTTGTGCTATTTCATATACCTTGGTTTCTTTTTATATACTTACTTTGGTTTAAAAAGTTTATGGAGTTAAACCTACCCTTGATTAAAATATCGAAAATTGTGCTTTTTTTAAAAAAAAAAAAAAAGAATATTAGCCAACCTGAAGTAGACTAATATTCTCCTGTCCCCTCCAAATAAGCGGAAAGCTTGTGTTAGGAGTGGGTACGACAATAGTGCAACGGGTGGGATTCGAACCCGCGACCTTACAGTTTTCAGTTCACACCTTCAACCGTTGGGCTATTGAGGCTTTATTTTGAATGAACGAACTGGTGGTAGAATCATGACGTGTCATAAGAGCTACAAGTTGGCCTACATAAAATAAATAATTTTGAATTTTTTTTGAATGTTGTCTTGAGTAAATGCCAAACGGCTTGATAGATTTTCTAGTCTGATCTATACATATCAAGAAACTGATAAAATCGTAAGGGGCTCACTCTGTTTTTCCATCGTTACATACGCTGGAAAAACTTGAACAACAAAAATAATGTGTATATACGTACAGTAAAAAGTAGGGCACATAATAAAAAAAATATTATTATGAGAAATATGAAATATGTAGTTCTTAAGTTCCATTCAGAAGCGGGGTCCGCGAGGCTGACCCCGTTCTTGGATTCCATTTAGATTCGCGACACACAACAACAAAACTACACTTTCATAAACACAATATTCCTTACTGCCCTGGTTCATTTTTAAAATAAATTTTCGAGACTAGTTAAGATATTAAAATAACAAAAATGACATTATGTTTTAATATTAAAAAACTTTATTTTAAGTATATAAAAAAAATTGTGAAATAGGCACTTGGAATAAATTTATTAATCCTCCATTCCATGTGAAATGCTTATTTTATGATCACCATAAATAAAAATACCCTTATAAGAAGTCTTACTGTTACTAAGCTATGTTCGAAGTATCCGTGCGAGATAAAATCTGAAATAAGGAGATCAGAAGGAGAACCAAAGTTGACAGTAACCGACATTGCATATATGAACATACAACAAGATATAGACACAAAAGTAGATCTTAGAGAGAAAATTAAAAAAGTAACATTTTTTGTTGTGCAAGTTTGATTGAAAATTGCTTTGATTCAAGCGTCCTAAAGTTCTCGTTGGCCCTTATTCTGTTCCATCAGACCACTTAATATTTCTCATCACGTCGTTTTCTTTTCATACAATTTATTTCCTCGGCGCCTTTCACGTGGGCGCTGCCTATTTTATAAATTTATAATCCATTGTCACGGCAAATCCGGGGATAACGAGTTTTAAGAGCTTTTCATAAAACAGACGCACGAGGTCTTTATACAAAATACTACCGAAAAATAATGTTTTTCCTTTCCATTAAATAAGTCTGAAGTTGCGACCTCGCACCAGAAAGCGCAGTATATAGATACAGACACCCACAAAGTGGACCGACGACATCAGACAAGTCACAGGCAGACACTGGCTACAAGCGATGCAAAACCGAGTTATGTGGAAAGTCCATAAAAGAGCAGAGTCCAGCAGTGGACGTCTATCTGTTGTAAAATAAGAAGAATAAAAATATTACAAAAATATTACTCGTAGATGTCTGACTTAGATTACGAAATATCCGCCGCTTATTATGCTTTTATAATTATTTCAACGATAGGCTATATGAGAGATTCATGATACGTAAATCATAATTTAAAAAAAAACAATCTTCTTATTCATCATCAGGAAACAAGATAACTATACATTTTCATAAAAAACGTTTCGATTCACCGCAATGAACGTTCGATTGAGTCAGAAAGAATAAAGATAGATCCATTATTCCAATAGTTTCAAAACAAAGTCGCGTGCTCGCCAACGAACAACTGAAATAGCAAAGAAATAGCGCTAGTGTTTATTTCGCGGGAACTTAGCAAAATGTACCGTAAACTAACAAATCGTGTCATTAGGCTAAGTAAAGACTTGCGGCGGAACGCCTCTTAACTCGAAATCAAAGTGAAATAGAATGGAACTCTCGCAGGCACGGATCTAGGGGGTTTAAGGTTTACACGCTAATTTATAGCTAAGTGATTTAGCTACGTCAAAGTGAGTTATTTGTAGTGCAAACACACTCACCACTTGGATACATTAAAACAAAACAAACAACTTGGAAACATGAAAAAAAACACAAGGGAGAGAATACAAGTAGAGAAAAAATTACTACACCAAAATATACGCAGTTAGCTACTGGTGAATCAGGGCCTGCCAGTCGCGCCGAGGCATGAAGGAGGATGATGATTTAGCAATATATAAATATGTGTATGTATGTTATTGTATATTTGTATTTACTTATATTCCACCGTAGCGCCTAAATGACTGAGTTGATTTTGACGAATAAGGTGTCAATCGATTCGTTGTTATGATTCTACTAGATGATGCCCGCGACTTCGTCCGCGTGAATTTAGTTTTTAAAATCCCGCGGGAACTCTTTGATTTTCCGGGATAAAAAGTAGCCTATGTTTTAATCCAAGATATAATCTATCTCTATTTTAAATTTCAGCCAAATCGGTCCAGTAGTTTTTGCGTGAAAGAATAACAAACATACACACACACACACACACACACACACACACACATACAAACTTTCGGCTTTATAATATTAGTGTGATATGGGCCTATACTACCAACGTTTAAGGTTAATATCAGCATCGCATCCCAGTCAAGGGTTATTCTGGTATCGAATAAAAAAAATCTAGACTTTAGAAGCCATTTTATTACGTCTTTTAGTTTAACCTAAATTCGTCTCTGTGATCTGAAACCGCTGAATTCAGATAAATGTTTAGAGCGTTCGAGTAAGGTTCTATGACTGAGCCGCAATTCGCAAACCGCGAACTATTGTTTGGTACGCCGTACGCGTATTTCCAAATTAATGAAACGTAACGTACATTACTTGAGGAGTTGGGGCATGTGCGTACAAGTTAAATGTACCTGGGGAATTAATAGGAGTACTTTTACTTTATAGCGAACTGGAGTAGAATTAGTAACCAATGACTGTTGACGGCAATTGTGGTCGATAACGACAACAGCGACCGGTAATGACAACTGTGACCGGTTGTCAACACCGAACACAGCACACAGGTTTCCTGTGATTGAGTCCCGTGTCGGCTATAAAAATGTCCACGTTAGCGCAACGCCTTATGTGACATCAAAATGTTGATTTTTAAAACGTTAAAATCTGCCGCCTCTTACTAAAATATATTGGCTTGCTCAAAACATTTTCCTCTCCAAGTTGGACGATAAAAAACGTACTTCCTAGTTCGTACGTACGTTTCTAAATAGATTCTCAACACCTCAGATGCTTAAATAAAATCTGCTTCTCTGCAAGGACAAGCCACTAAAGCAGCGAGCTTCTACAATAATCGTATAATGTCTGTTGTGCAAAATACATTGCAAAATATAAGTTTGTTGATTCTTGGGTATCATGGGCTTTCGCAAAATAAAGTCTGCCTCTATCGAATGAACTACTTTAGTTTGAGCCTACATAACGCAAATCTGGCTGAGCATTTTTATTTCTTATCTCACGTTCTGTTACTTCCAGGTGAGAGAATAAAATAGGTTTACAACGATAGTATTCTTACTAACATTATAAATGCGAAAGTGAATAGTAAGTTTATGTATGGTTTAAGTTGAAAAAATTAAGGGTTTCTGTGGGATTTAAAAAACTTAACTCCACGTGGGCTTAGGGAAAATGCTAGTAAGAAATAAACTTTAGTTATAACTTATTATTCGATTTAAAATTTAGACGAACCATCGGTCGCTTGTTTGTTATGAGTTTTAGTTTGGTACCTAATTTGCGGGAGAAACTAGAACTGATTGCTCTTTTAAAGCTACACAATAAAACATAATTTTATTTACTGACTTGTTGTCTTAGCATAATATTATCTGTATTCCACGCGTGTTTCATAGCTCATCAGGAACACGACGCGGCAGACTTGTGAGTGACGTTATCTAAAATGAGTGTCGGCTGAGGAGTAAATAAAATGCACTCTCCTCAATTGAATAAACGATACAGAAATAAGTTGAACTATTCCCCCGGGCGTTTATTTAATTTTCCTTACTCCAGCTCCTCGCATCTGTGACCTCCGTGTATATTTGTTTTGTTGTGGGCAAAATTAAAAATGGTCCGAAACCAACGTCGACGTGGCAAAGAAGAACCAGCAAAATGAGATAGAAGATTGCTATCAAGCAATAAAATATAATTATTTAAAGTAAAGTATTAATTAAAAAAATATATAATTATTTAAAGTAAAGTATTAATTAAAAAAATATATAATTATTTAAAGTAAAGTATTAAGTAAAGTGTCAAACTGCCTTCTACTTTTACAAATACTATAAACGTAAAATTTATTTTTAACCGAAATGAGGAGGTTCTCAATTCGTCGGAATCTCTTTTTTTTACAAAACCGACTTCAAACACCACTACAAAGTATATCAATTGCGTCTATAAAATTTGAAGAGTTCCCTCGATTTCTCCAGGATTCCATCATCAGATCCTGACCTGATGATAATGGGACCCTTTCAAAAAAAAAGAATTTTCCAAATCGGTCTAAGCGTCTTCGAGTACCTAATCGAGGAACATACATAAAAAAATTTAAAAAAAAGATTATTTATTTATTTATTCTTTATTGCACCACAAACAGAAAAAAGCAAACTTAACACAATACAAATATGTCGGCACAAAAAGGCAGTCTTATCGCTAAGAAGTGATCTCTTCCAGACAACCCCTGCTATACCCCTTCCAAGTTAGCCCGCTACCATCTTAGACTGCATCGTCACTTACCATCAGCTGAGATCGCAGTCAAGGGCTATCTTGTCATCAAATAAAAAAAAAGACGTGTGGCACTCGGGGACTGCCGCGGTAAAGCTATTGCATAGCATTTTTTATCAACGCCATCTAGCGGCTCACCGTAGAGGAGTCCCGTGTCAGGTTATTTTCGTTACGGAATTTCTGGATTCGGTCTCCACGCTGGCTCGCGATAGAAGCTATGCAATACCTTAAAAAAAACGTAGAGATAACCTTATGGCTAAAAAAGATTCCGACGAATTGAGAACCTCCACCTTTTTTGGAAGTCGATTCAAAAACTTTTGCATGCAATAATACTAGAATAATACCACACGACTGTGAGTGTCGTTATACGTGCTACTAGTCATTACCAAGGGCTTTAAGTGGCTCATCTAACGCGCTAGGGCACGGTTAGCACACGCCAGCGGAGCGACGTAGGCCTTCCGATTCAATTCCGCCAAGACGCTGGCACTAATTACTACGGGATTAAGTTTGCCACTCTGATTGCCAGAGGACGCGTGCCTGTGGATAACGTATAAATTAACAGCTCCAAGTTGTGAGACATCGCGTTTTATACCTACTAAACATTTTGCCCACCACCTGACCCTGACCCAGTGGTGAGCGCTGTAGTATTACAACTGGGAGGTCTCGGGTTCGTTTCGGGAGCAATTTGGGAATTAATAATTTCTAAATTGTCTCTGGTCTGGTCTGGTGGGAGGCTTTGACCGTGGCTAGTTACCACCCTACCGTCAAAGACGAATTTAGCGTTCCGGCACGATGGCGTGTAGAAACCGATTAGGGTTTGGGTTAAATGTATAGTGCCATACCTCTTTCAAGTTAGCCCGCTACCATCTTAGGCTGCATCGTCACTCACCATCAGGTCAGATCGCAGTCAAGGACTATCTTGTTATTGAATTAAAAAAAAGACTTCGTCTCCTTCATCGTGGACTCTATTTTTCCGGGATAAAAAGACTGTGTCACTCTCCAGGTACTCCGTTGCTGCGTGATTGAAGAACGAAGCAACAATCATCGAGCCATGGCGCTGTCATACTGGCAACCTCCTGATTCCGAGCTGTTACAGACAATCTTTCTTTTTTTTATATGAACACTGTCGAAGGGAGATGATTCCACAATTTGGTAGGGCGTGCTAAAATCTTTTGCATTCTGCATAATCCGGGCAACTAATAATACTAATCCAACGAGGCAGTCAAAATATATACTTTTAAAGATAAATATGATCCTCATGAAACACAAACTAACATTTACTTTATAAACATATATTTTATATTATGATAGCATTAGATGGAAGGCTTGATAAACCGATTACAAGGCGCGGCGTAGAGCGCCTACGGCTCAGCCTACGCCGTAGCTTAGCTGACGCGATTAATGTGTTGGGGGAAATAATGGTCTATGCTATATAACCTGTATATAAGTTACTGTATGTACTCTACTATGTTTGTGATAAATTATATGGTTTATTTTTCATATTATCATTACTTTTTACATTGAGTAGACGAGCATAACTCTTACATCATCATATATTATGTTTAATTGCTTGTTAATAATAATCACCATCACGATCTTGTGGACAAAAACTGATCACTTAATTTCTTTTGTGTTGTTTTTTTATTTATTTAAAAAGAATATTTGCCAAGCTGAACTGAACTGACTAATATTCACCTCGCCCCTCCACATAAGACGAAAGCTTGTGTGCCCATCCGGTACGACAATAGTGCAACGGGGACCTTTCAGTTTTCAGTCCGCACCTTAAACCGTTGGACTACTGAGGCTATTTATATTATTTATATTAGTGTTCGGCCTAACTTCCTCAAATGATATTGGTGTGAATAATTTTTATGGGGGCAAACCATAGAAGTTGCGTCCCCAAAGTCGTGTACCTACTCCTGACGTATGTTTCACATTACGCCACACCTTTATTTCACGCTCCTCTAAGAGTTCACGTTACACCACTAACAAACACTACAGGTTTCTACTCTGTTGAGCTACAAGTCCTTAGAAATTGTAAACAGTTTTGCGTCGTCTGTTTGTTCTCATAACAAGGGAAATTAGCATAGAATTTACTGTGAACAATGTTTCATTAATTTTAATTTCTTAAATAGTTCTCTAAGAGACAAGTATTAAAACAAACAAACTTGTACAGTTGCATGCGAAGTTAATCTCTGCTAATGTTTCGTTGTTACTAACGCCTTGGTTACACAGTGCTAGTGCCTACCCTGAAAATTGACAGCTACTGGCAAAGCTCAATGATTTATTAATACCACAAACTTAACGCTTGAAAGGGGAACATATTCGATATCATGTTTAACATGCCTACTAAATGTCGCCACATTTACGTTTGATAGAGTTGAAAATGGAATTTAATATTAAGTATAATATTCAACATGCCTAATAATCCTGCCGCGTTTGTCGCGTTATTACAGGCAAATCGCCACTGCCAGCAATAGCAATTAAATTAGACTTATGTTAAAAACAGTAACAAATATCCATCTAACTGATGACCTTTTAGCTGGAGGTAGGGCCAATTTGCAAGAAGTCGTGCTAGATGTGGTGAAGTGGTGGATGATGGTGGTTGCTTTTCCAGTTACCTAACCAAATCTAACTTGCCGCAATAACCAAAAAATAAATAGCACGTCATTAATTCACATTAGTAGGCCACACAGTGCGAGTAACCAGGGCAACTTGCACGCTCACTCGCATTGTCTAACGTAAGCCGTTGTTCTCTACAAATGTTCCGTTGTTCCTAAGCCCCGACAAGAAGGTGACTGTTTTATTTCTTAATGAAAATTTACTCTTTATGCTATTAACAATGGGAAGGAGAGCTTTTTGTTATAATTGCGGTTAATTTTTTAATTACAAATATCATTTCAGTTAATATTCACTGGATTTAAGACTTTCAGTGCATAGTGGCTCTTTACATAGAATCAAGTAATTAAGTCTTCAGTATATTTAAATATTTACATGCACTATACTAAAATATATTTATATCAAACTATAGGTATGTTATACTATTGGTATAGATATTATTTGTTAGTGCTTTTCAGCCATATCAATGAAATAAATTATATTTATCAATCCTTTTAATATTATAAATGCAAAAGTGTTTTTATTTATTGGTTTGTCCTTGAATCACGCAGCAACTTTTTTGCATGGCTATAGTTGACTGGACTACCTTTTACTTTAGAGAAACAGAGGGTTCCCGCGGAATTTTTAAAAACCCTAGTCCACGCGGAATAACTCCCGGGCAAAAGCACTAAAACTACGTTATTTTTGTTGCTATTTTGGACACAAGGGCAAAAATAAAATGTGAATAAAATAAATAACAATCGACAATGGTAGGTACAGTCGCACACAAATACGGGCCCCGATCCGCAGATCCGCTCCAAAACAAAGTGATAAATAAGGCTAAGCCGCCTGATGTACTGCGACGCGACCCGATGCATCTTTTATTGAGATGCATTGCGTGAAGCGATCTGTGAACCAATAATGGGCCGGCACATTTAGCGTTTGTACCATTTTAACTTGAAATAACTAACGATAAAAGAAAGACTTTAGTGAAGCGCATTTACGAATTCTGAAGTTTTTCGGCCACATCTCCAGAAATGAAGGGTCAATTGAGCGATTGATCGTACAGGGTCAGGTGGAAGGGTCAAAAGCGAGAAAACACTCTCCCACGCGATGAACAGATTTAAGATTAAAATCCTAATATAAGGACCCGATGTATATAAAATGATAGGTATATAATTCCCTTTTATCATGGGAAATTAGTTTTCATTCTGAAGAGATTTTAATTTTTGCCATACGATTAAAAAAAATGGGAAATTAGTGGTTCATAGGGAATTTTCAAAGTCCAATCCACGCGGATGAAGTCACGGGAAAAATCTGGTTCCAAATAAAGGGGTTTATAAACATCCCATAAAACAAATACTGCACATGTCTACAAATTTTATTAATCGCATACCTACCACAATCATGTCCATAAAAAATCTGTGCAGGATAATATTCCCTTTGCACAGTGAATATAAGGTTTATTATCGTGTGCAAAATGTGAGGGGCATGTCAGCCCGATTAGCGAAGCAAAGATTGTCGTCGTAAAATGTCGCCATCTCAGTATCAGCTGTCAGCTTACTACATATTGGAGCTGTGAAAATAGCGGTATACCGAGAATATTTTTTTTTCTGTGCAGAAATTTCTAAGAAGATAAGTACTTAAATTTTATCCCGTGGATACTTTTTGATTTTTTTAAGGATTGAAACTACTCGTATTAGTGCTCAATTTAGCGCTGAGCCATGGCATAGACATCTGAATCTGATTTCCGAACCGGTGCGGTGGTTAGACCTTCATTTGTCATAAGAGCCTACATGAAATAAATAATCGCATCAAAAACATTTTCATGTAGGTATAAAATGTTGCCAAGACGAGAACATATGACTCTCACTGTCAAAAAGTTATCAGATCTCATGTAGAGCCTAGCTGCTAACTTTACACGCCCTAACTCTACAAGGCCTAACTTCACAAACTCTACACCTTAGTCAAAATATGTGGCTTGGCCATTTCGCTAAATTCATATGGGCATAAGGCTTATACTGAAAGGCGTAAGGTCAAAAATTTATTCACTGTTCATTACTTGTCTGTTATACAATAGTTCTTGTAGTAGCGAAATGGTCAAGCCACATATTTTGAACATGAAGCCCTCATTCAAAGCGACGATCCGGTTCAAACGCCGTATAAAATCCATCTATTTTTCTTAATTCTTCTCTGTTCAACTGCTTTATCAGGAAGTATGGGTTTCAAAGCTGCGCTTCCTTACCCGAGCGCGTCTTAACAGGGAGTTTCTGCTGTTTTTTATTTTTTATTTTTAAAGTTTTAATAATTCAGAGTTTCTGCTGATTTCAGTCATTTATCCTAAAAACTATTTATAGGTACATTTTTACAAAATGTAAAATTAATTAAAAAATCTAATTAAGTAGGTACAGCAATTTATGAGAGCTTTGTGAGTTCACCTACAAATCGCTTTTTTAATAGCTGTACATATAGTTACCTATAAAGTTCGGTTGGCTACATAAAGCTGATCCCATCGAGTTACTTCGCGAAAACATGAGATACATTCTATAGCGAGGCTTCCGCTGAATAGACTTAATGTTACTATAGGATAATGTATCAAAAAATATACTATCAGTATTTGAACTGATTTTGGGTTTAGGAGAAAGCGAAGCTTTTTGCTTATACCGTTAGATTTACATAGGTAGTTGTTTAAGTTTTGAGATGGTCCAAAAATTCTGACAAATCTATTTACATACATAATAAAGTACGACGGTAATTATTCGTATATTTCCATCTCAAAAACAGAATGACAAGCACCAATTTGATTTTGTTTTGTCTGATTAAGTTCGACAAGAATTTTATTGGTCTTACTTTTTACCTGAAAATTTTTGAATAATCTGGCGCGAACCAACTAAAAAAATCCAGTTAAAAAATAACCTTATGTCACTCTCTAGATCTACTATACCTACCCATACAAAATATAAACATACCAAAAAAAAAACAAAAAACAAAATATAACATAACCTACGCATCGGAAAGAATTTATGCGTACGCATATTCATACAAAACACTTGTTCTTGATACATGTGTACACACCATTAAGCGTGACAGCCAGAACCAACAAACTCGATGGAAACGCAATTTGTCACCGGCTTTAAATTGCCACTTTTTAGATTTCTCTCAAGTCATGCTAAGCTCTTCTTACATTAGTCTCAATGGTATACCTGAGCGAAACAATGCTCAGGGGAAAATTTTATTACCCTATCACAAAACAAAATGAACTCTATTGCCCTCGATATTAAGTTTAAAATGCTGTTGTATTTCTGTTATCCGCAATGCGAATAAACAGTGTAAATTGGTTGTTTCTCTTGTTTGCATTCCGCATTCGTTATGAAATTATCGCAGAAAACTTGCACCTTGATGTATAATTAGAGCAGCAGATGGGACTTAGCGTAAATTGCAATTTATTGCTAGAAGAACTTAAATTGAAATGTAAATTCATAACTTCCTCTTGTTTCAACTGAACAAGACTACCTAGTACCTACCTGCCTTACTTCCTTCGCACAGAATGCCCCAAAATCTTACTTCCTTGACGACCTTCCTGGCGCAGTGGTGAGCGCTGTGGCCTTATAACTGGGAGGTCTCGGGTTCGATTCCCGGCGGAGACAATTTGGGAATTTACAATTGCTGAATTGTCTCTAGTCTGGTCTGGTGGGAGGCTTTGGCCATGGCTAGTTACCAACCTACCGTCAAAGACATGCCCCCAAGTGATTTAGCGTTCCAGCACGATGGCGAGTAGAAACCGATTAGGGGAGTTGAATGTAGACTGCCATACCCCTTTCGAGTTAACCTGCTACCATCTTAGACTGCATCTCCCTCAAAAGTAATATTTATGTAGTGTAAACATAAACAAATGCCTCTTGAACAGAACATGCATAGGCAGTTGCTCTGGTGCTTCAGCTGTTTATGAGCAAGGATCGCCACAGAACACGATCTTGTGCCACTTATGTCCTGAGGCTCAAATCGTCCTAGTCGCTATCGTTCTCGCGTATCCCAGTGCTATTAACGATTATTTGCACCAAAGTACCTATCGACGAGTACTTGCCTACTATCATCCTTCTAATTATTCTAATGTGAGGTTAAAAATAAATGAAATTCACAATCCGATTTCAAATATTTAAATACAGTATAATGACAGTAGAGTAACGATAACTTCCCAACCATTGCGAAATGCAAATAAGCGAAACAACCAACTTACATTGTTTACAATTGCATCGCATGAGAATACTATCACAATAAATTTTAAGCTCTATTCCTCAAGCTATAGAGTCGAAATTAATATATACAGAAGTAATAATTTTACTCTGAATATTGTTCTATACAGGTATCCATTGGGACTAATGCAAGCAAAGCTTAGCGTTTATGATTCGAGAAATCTAAAAACAGGCGTTCCTATAATGTGGCAACTAAATGTTATTGCAGCTTACGACTCCGTCGGGTTCTTAAAGTTTTCTCTAAAATGGAGAAAAATTGTTATTTGCTACTTTATTTTTAGTGCGAAGAAATGATCTTTTCCAAGAACTGAGTACAGGACATCCGCGCCGCCGCGAAATTTTGGTGAAACAAACTGGATACGGCTTTGAGACTGCGTTAGTGTACACACTTAATTATGACCATAAACATAGTATTACTTTAAATCTTCTTAATTTAATAGTTATTATGTACCTTAAATCTAGGGTCTGCAGACTAAAACACATAAGTCACAAAAGCTAATATTTTTTTATTTAACCAATAATATTAATTTATTAAGCTATTGCATAGCTTCTATCGCGGGCCGGCGTGGAGACCGAATCCAGAAATTCCGTAACGAAAATAACCTGATACGGGACTCCTTTGCGGTGAGCCGCTAGATGGCGTTGATAAAAAATGCTATGCAATAGCTTTACCGCGGCAGTCTCCGAGTGCCACACGTCCTTTTTTTAATACACCGTCTGACTAAGCACATAAGCCAAAAGACCTTTGCTTCAATTTGAACTCTCGAGCGAACGGCTTTGACTTATGTGCATTAGTCAGTTTAGTGTATTAAATAAATGAATATTGGTTTAATTAAAAAAATCGGAGGTTTTGTGACTTGTGTGCTTCAGTATGCCGACCCTAGAAATATAGTATTACTTACTACGACCATAAACATAGTATTAGTTAGGGAGGAGGAGGCGCAAAGTGATGCGTGCCACAACACCTAAAAGACGAGCACGACCGTTCTGTCAACAGTGTAACGATTGAGAAGAAGAAGTTACTACTTGACTGTATTGACCTTGGTATTGACTCATACATTTTAAAAAAGTAACAATATCATTGTGTAACTAGCATACTCGTTGACAAAGGCTTTATAAATCAAGAATTCAAATGGCATGTATCAACAAGTCAAGTATGGGGTCCCACGTAGTAGATAGGTACGCAATTCTTTCTTATTTGCAAAAAGCTTGGAACACGAAAAAAGTTTCTTTTAAATTCAATCTGCTGCTGCTGAATCTGGAAAGGTTATTTCACGCAAGCGCGCATCATCTTCAGCTAGTACTGCGTTGGCAGCAACGACGTACGAACAATCACCTCAATTGCCTTATGTAAATTTTCCAATAACAAAACATTATTGGAAAAAATTGGGAGCGGCAACAAAAGGCATAAATTCTCAATTATAATATTTCATACTTCGTCGAAAGGAATTTGATTTTCGACTTCGGGCTCATATCGTAGCAATTTGAATTCGAAATGAAATACGTGACTTCAGTGAAAAGGATTTCCGAAGTAGGTAGACCGTTTATTACTTTATTGTGTTTTCATTGTTAGGGAAAGAGCTATCGATGAACCGATTTGAATAAAGCTATCAAGCCGTTGAGGTCTGAAAATTTTATTAGAATAATGTTAATTCAAATACCTACTGATAGCGTGAAGAGTGGCATAGCCTATAGGCTTTGCCACTCTTCAGGTCTTCAACATGCAAAAAATATATGCTTACCTATGTCATAATTAGGTACTACTTTCGTTAATATCAGCATCTACGGGCCGTTCATAAAATCTGAGCTGTTTGTGTTTACCGCCGTTTCCCTCTAGTATGAGAATAGGTAGCTTAGCCGATAGTTCTTACGAGTATACAGGAGTTCTAAAAGTTTTGTAATAATAAGTCCGTACAAAAGTTTTGTTTCCTCATAGCTTCGAGTGCGTTATATTGCGGAAGTCGCCGCTTATAGAAAACTACCTTTTGCCCGCGGCTTCGTTCACGTTCAATTCGATTTTTTAACCCCCTATTTTACCCCCTCAGAGGAAGAATTTTCAAAAAATTTTTCTTAGCGTCATAATAGCTGTAAGCCAAACAAACCGATCCTTTCAGTGGTTTGAGCTATGCGTTAATAGATCAGCCAGTCACCTTTTCCTTTTATAATATCTTTAGATATCAGCTGCTGCTTGCTTTAAATAGACATAGAGATATATGTACCTATATGTATGGAGTAGCAAACCTCATACGTCGTCTGACGCCCAAGAGCGTCTTTATCCAATGATCACAAGACGCACACAGGCGTAACTTCAGCTTTGTATTTGTTTGATAGCCAAAATTAGAAAAATAGTGTGACAAGCGGTAAAAACCACATTATCACTAAGCTAATTTGTACATTGTATAAAAAAACGAAAAATTATTTATTTATTGTTTTTTTAAGAATATTAGCCATGCTTAACTACTATTCCCCTCTCCCCTACCAATAAACGTTAAGTGTGGCAACAGGAGGGAATTGAACGTAGACCTTTCAATTTTCAGTCCGCATCTTTAACCGTTGGGTTATTGAGGTTTGATGCGTTGAAAAAAAAAATTACTTTAACGTTTTTTGGGCACGTCATGAAAACTTTTTTGCTAAAGCGCCAAGCGGATACACTATGTAAATGCCCGTATGTTAGATACAAGTAAAATACAATCGATAACTATTCCGATTTGGTCGCAACAATCAGCAACATACAGAACGGCACAGTTATGCGTGATTGCCACTAAACTACAGTGGGCACGGCTTTCGATGCGGTAAAGGCTAGTCCACAGAGGCTTTGCCTTTTATAGACAACTAGCTGATGCCCGCGACTTCCGCGTGGATTTACTTTTTAAAATCCCGGGCAATATACATTTACACATACAATTCTAAGGCGAAAGTTTGTATGTGTATGTGTGTGTATGTGTGTATGTATGTTTGTTACTCCTTCACGCCACAACGAATTAACCAATTTGGCTGAAATTTGGAATAGGGGCAGCTCACATCCAGGATTAAAACATAGGCTACTTTTTATCCCGGAAAATAAGAAAGTTCCAGTGGGAATCAAGAAATCTTAATCCATACGAACGAAGTCGCGGGCATCATCTAGTTTTTAGTAAAAACCAAAATTGTAATGAAAAGAGGAAGCTCGTGAATTTAAAATGTTAGTTAGCACAAGGTTAGCTCTCAAAAATGTGACTGACTGATCTTGAAGAAATGAAAAGCCTATAAATATGGGTATAGGTATATGAACATAAAAAATAAAAAAAGACGTGTGGCACTCGGGGACTGCCGCGGCAAAGCTATTGCATAGCATTTTTTATCAACGCCATCTAGCGGTGAGAGGAGTCCCGTGTCAGGTTATTTTCGTTACGGAATTTCTGAATTCGGTCTCCACGCTCAAGGCCCACGATAGAAGCTATGCAATAGCTTAAAAATAAACTAAATACCTAAAACCTAATTTACCACTGGTTTCGAAAATCAAATACCGAGTTGGCAAGTTCTAGCGAGACAAAATATTAGTACATGGATTTAGACTTTATGAAGCAGTCCTAACAGAGCGATAACCGGTAGTTAGTGCTGCGTTGAGCGTTATAGCTGCTATTTAGGTCGGCTGTGAACTTCTGTGTGCCACCAATGTTTGACTACTAATTGTTTATCATGCGGGAAAAAGATTAGAATGGGGGACATTTTTACAATGGATATTAGGTACAATCATCGATGTAAACTACGATCATCGATATAGTACTAGATTTGCATAGCACTCGCTTTGTTCAACTCACATGCACTGCAGACCGTGCATTAGTTGTTTGCATTCCTTACATAGGTACCTACTCTATGATGGAACATTTCCGACGCGTAATTGCCCGCGCGACAAGTTTTGAGTTCTGATATGGGTTTCTATGTATATCTATTTCGGTGGATACAATAGATATAAAATTATTTTTTTTCTCAATAGATATATAGGTATTGGGACTGGGATACACAATGCCTAAAAGTAAAAAAAGAACAGCAAGTCCAATACCATTTCACTGATCGATAAAAAGCTCGATAGATACCTACACTTTGTTCGACAGAGAAACTAATTCAGTATTATGCCTATTAGCCTTCCGAGGTAGATGTATATCGATTGAAAACTTTGTTGATAACGACGAAATGTTACCAAAAAGCTTGCAACATCTTGAAATGAGCACGATTTCTCGAAGCAAACATAATTAAAGTGGAAGAAGAAGTGTTCTATTTAACTTTTCCATCGAAACACCAGTCTCGTGTGTAGGAGTATCTGATACACATAATATCAAACTTATTAGTTCGCAACTCGTCTGAATGCTCCCCACATTTGCAATTTGCATTCTTGCTGCAATTGAAACTATTCGACGCGAACTAAGTAGGTAGCAAGTAGAGAGTGACTTTGTTTAGTACGTATATTTCATAACTGCGGAAGGAAATTATTGGAAAATGCTTCATAGATGCACCTAACAGGATGATTAATTTGAATAGAATAGAATATGATGAATCAAAAAATCAAAAATTCAAAATCCATCCCACCACTTATAAAACCACAACGCTCACAACTAGGTCGGGGAGTTTTTATTATAGTAAATTAAAAAGAAAGTAAAATAAACCTTATGAAATACATTGAAAGCATGCATTGTGCATGCGAGCAAAGTGTTCACAAACGTACGCTTAAACGATAATTGCTAAATCCACCGCGCTCATTCCGACTTTCGTCCCACCTATTGTGCATTCCACGCTCGCAGTTCCCACACTATTGCGGTCAATACACGAGCCAACTCGGTTGGGACAACCGCATCCGACGGAACGTGTAGAGGATAGTTCAAATACGTCATCGACCACGACCACCAAATTGGTTAGTTTGTTGCGCTCTGGATTTCCAGGATAGCGATACCGCCACGTTATGAAATACCTATTATGCTACAGAAAGCATTTAACACCTAAGTTACGGTGTTAAAAAATACTTATTTATACATGCGCCGATATTGTGACAACACATTAGGAAATGCCCTGCTGTTCGTCTCCTCTGACCGCAAAGTCAGAGGGGGTAAAGGCTTCGAGGCGTGGCCTCATTACCCGGGTGTTACCTTTCTAATCCTTTCCGAAGATACCTTTAGGTGCTCTATGAGTTACAAAGGTCTCTAAGAGGGTTGCTACTTTTTTCTAGTCCGACTGAAGACTTAAATCCAGGACGTCATTATCTGCAGATAGACCAATGAGGCAGCTGGACCAAAACACAATAAAACACACTAGAATACTACAAAGAACACGAAAAGTAAAGCGAATTCAGAATAGGTACCCTAATCTCAATACATTTTATTATACCAACTTTGTTTTCAGTTTCCACGCTGTCACCAATACAAAAGGACCCCGGGGATAATTAACACAATTTCGGACAAACTTTACATTCGCTGCAAACGAAAAAACTCAATTCCAAGTAAGTAAATGAAACTGAAATTACATTTTTTTTTCTTTATTTTTTAAAACTCTGGGCGATTGTGTTTTCGTTCGACGGAGCGCAGGATTTTAATGGAGGTAGCCATTGATGTGAATAAGTTAGAACAAATTATGGCTTTGTGAAATTAATGGTTTAAACGAGAGGAATTTCACTGAAGTGGACAGGATTTATAGTCATGTTAAACTCTGCATCAGGCCATCTCGCTCGGATCATCTCTGAGTATCTAAACCTCTTTCCATCATTCGCATTTAGGCTGAAATCTAAAGACCGCACTCTCACTCAGCTCAGACTCGAGACAGAGTTAAAACGAGACAGATTTATGTCAGAGCATATTTGTGTCTCGTTTTAACCTCTATCTTAAGTCTGAGCTGAATCAGAGCACGCTTTGTAGATCTCAGCATAAGTGACCGATGACTGAACATGATTTCCGAAAAAACTGAGGACACAAAAAGGTCATATTTGGACCTCATAATTGCTTTTGTACAGTTAGATTTTTACAAAATCCGCGAGATCTCTTTGTTTTTTACGGGATAAAAAATCTATGTCACTCTCCAGATCCTCAATTAGGTATACATATAATGCAAAAACGTTGATTCATAGCTCTGTTACGGCGTGACTGAAGAACAAACCCACAACCACAACCAGGGATTTTTTGCATTGGTACAGCTGAGGATCTGGAGAGTGACATAGTCTTTTTTAGCCCGAAAAACCCAAGGATTCCCGCGAGATTTTTAAAACCTAGCTCGTTACGGACTAAGTTGTGGGCAAAAGCTAGTTTATCATATAAAATACGCAGTGGTTTGTATAAACATTTTTGCAATTGAAATAAATTGTACCCAACAAATTCCAAAATAATGCACTAAAATGGCAAATAATCGCTTTAAAAGATTTCTTTTTCCTCCTGATCCTATATAATCTGGTAGGCCGTTAGCGGTGGGTAATTAGTGATGGTGAAAAACGCTTCGGCAGTGGCGACTAATGCGAAAAATACCACTAATGACCGGCGGAGACTATGTAAATGTACTATGTGGGTTTAAGTACCCCGTGCAAGTAAAATTGTTTGAACAATGCTTACGTTTGTTAAGTTAGGTAAATAGTCGTTCGAAGTGTCTGAGCCTACATAGCTTAATGGGTTAGGCCCGTAGCAGACTGACCTCCTCGAAAATAATTCGACTGTTCCGTAGAACAAAGTCTCATCTGCTAAAATCACAACTTGAAATTGAGCCTTAAAAGTCACATCTGACTTTGAACAGAGTACAAAAATATATTTTTTTTAATTTTTCCCTTAAAATTGGCGAAATGGGGTGCTTTCAAAGTGGAGATTTAATTTGAGCCATATGTCAAAAACTATTGCATATTAGAAACTTGGTTGTAAATTCAGTTATCAACAAATACTAAAATTAGATAAATATTATAAAGAAACGAAATTATTTAATTATTAATGCTAATAGATGCTAATAGATGGCGCTGTATTTAGTATCGGTAAAATCATGGTAAAACAGTTTTGCGTCAACTATTATTATTTTTTATTGCGTCTAATGTTAAAAGTTAATTATTACAATTTATAATTAAAACTATATTTTGGGAATTATGGAATACCGCGAGGTCTCAGTTCGGGGCGAACCACTAGTTAGTATCATTTCCTAACTACTGAGTGGGGCAGTTCTGACATAAACATGAGTTATTGGCAGAAGTTCCCACAACCCTCCCAAGACAACAACATTAAAACTGCAGTTGCAACTGAAAATAAGAGATTTTACGAGCGTGTAGTGCATGATATGAAATGAGTTATGAGGGTTGGGCCACCAAAGACGCGGTAGTTAATATCGCGGACTAAATACTATCGGCTGTTCGAGTGCCAAAAGCTGCATTAATCATTGCTACAGTCTCAATGGTGATTGGCTAAATTTATGGAAATTTTGCTGTTACAATGAATTTTATCCAATAGCGAAAGAGTATGGACTGAACTTCCCCCACTTTATTGGAAGTCGATTATTTAGAACAAATACAGCCAAAAACTTGAATAATCACCCAGTCTTAAAGCATGAACTTAATAATATATTTTATAAAATAATATTATCCGCTGGATTAATAGCCCCGTTCTTATAAAATTAGCTGCAACTCAACTAGAACTAGCTGTTAATCTTAGACAGGCTGTCTTGCCACTGGTGCTGCCTGCAGTTTAGCTTGTAGTTATTTTCTCTACAAGTAATGTTTGATACAATCTCATCGCTATTACGAGAATGTAGCCCTGTTCTCATAAAACCAGTTACAACTCAAATATAGGGTAGGTACAACTAGCTGGTGTATTACGTCACAAGCTGTTAGTCTTACTACTGTTCCTGTATGAGTAATTACGTCACAGGACTGTCTTTACACTGTTGCTGCATGCAGTTCCATGCGATTAGCTTTACTAAAGCAATGTTGAAACATTGCTTTAGTAAAGCTAATCGCAACAACAATATCGCTAGTTTCGTAGCCTTGTTCTCATAAAACTAATTACAGCTCAACTAGTTGGTACAACTAGCTGCTGTATTACGTCACAGACTGTTTGTCTTGTCCCTATTCTTGCTTACAGTTATTACGTCACAAGAAGGATTTTTTCTTTAGGCATCATTACTACATACAGTTCTAACTTCTATGCGATTGGTTTTGTTTCACTCAATATGCACTCTTATTTTTGTAGCCCTGTGAAGCACCCGCTTGTTTCGTAGCCCTGTGTAGCGCTCGCTAGTTTCGTAGCCCTGTTTTCATAAAACTAGTTACAGCTCAACTAGTAGGTACAACTAGCTGCTGTATTACGTCACAGACTGTTTGTCTTGCCACTGTTCCTGCATGCAGTTCCATGCTATTAATTTCACTAAGAAGCCTCGTCGCTTCACTTCCGCAACTTGAATGAGGGCGTGTTTGCTATATTAGGCACATAGTTGCTAATTTAATTAACTAAAATTGCAATACAGTACCAGTATCTGGTAGTCGAGTAATGTCGTGTATTATGCAGGTAGGTACATATTATGCTATTATTAGAAAATTGATTAATTATAATTACCCTAATAATTATTAGGGTACATTGCTTGGTCAAGGTGTAGGTAGATAGGAATCTCAGGAACTACTGGATCAAATTGAAAAATTCTTTTTGGGTTGGATAGTCCATTTATCGAGGAAGGCTTTAGGCTATATAACATCACGCTGCGACCAATAGGAGCGAAGCATCAGTGAACAATGTTGCAAAAACAGGGAAAATTTTCCATATTTAAAATATATATTCTTTTAAAAATTCGCGATCATAATAACAGAAATTGACGCGGACGAAGTCGCGCGCAACAGCTAGTTACATATATGTATGCTTTTACAAATAAAAAAGATTTTTCCGCTAGATAGGTCCTTTGTAGGAATTTGGTTTTTAGAAAGCCTGCGGGATCCTTTTGTTTTTCCGGGATAAAAGTAGTAGTCTATGCCGCTCTACAGATCGCCGGGTCAGTAACTCCGTGAGGCGATCCTATGAGGGTGGCACGTTCATTATTATTGAATAAACCCTCCATAAATATTTTAGATTAAAAAAAAGGACTTAGATATAATATCTGTCATGTAGAGACTGATTTTATCATATTATGGACGTGCACATCTCGACATAGACCATCCCCAATAATACCTGGAGGTATTATTTGGTGGTACTCAGCCACTTCCTGCCAGTATCTACTCCACAACTGCGAAATGGTGGTCCTGCCCACTGCCACATCAACTACTGACGGTGTGTGCAATTTCGGTGACCTTTGAGTCTCCTACGGATAGGTATCTCTGTTTCGATTCTAATTAATAACTAATTAATATCTTTTGAAAACTGTTCTCATGATTAGTTTAGTTTAAGTTCTGTTAACGTTCCAACTGAACTAGCACCTTTCGACGGCTAACCTAACGATGAACTCAGCGCACAGAATAACAAAGACAGGAGGTACCTACCAAAGTTGGGAGTATCAAAGTAAACAGCTCTGTAAACTAGTCGATGTTACCGCCTTGCACTTTGATTAGTCTTCTTGAGAACAATTTATTAACTTTATTAATAACTAAATTTATTAGGGTAAAGATGCCGAATATGAGATACCATTTACATATTCGGCCATAAAAAATAAGTTATTGCCCCAATGACTATGAAAATTACTTATATTCGATAAGTATTTAATGAAGTTTATCCTTGAAAGACCGTTTAGTGCTAGGTATAATAGATTTTTTGTTATATCAGATAATATTAGAAAAGTCAGAAATTACGTCTCAGGGAAATGGTCTCCTATTATGAGATACTAAGGGTTTTTAATATGAGATAGTATAGATTTAGAGAAAAAGAAAAGAAATCAATTCAAAAAAACTTTTTATTGACGATATTTATTAATCTACAACATCGTACTACTAAATAAAAAGGTTTTAGTAACAACTTAATAATATATTATCATGTGCTTGTGCCAAATGCTTGATGTTCTTCAGATGTAGATGTAACCCTTAAAATCGGTAGTCCAGCTTTACAATATTTTTCTGTTTTTGCTTCTAAATAGTCAGAAAAAGCTGGAGGTCTTCCCATGAACCTTGACAAATACTTCTGCATTAGCATCTTTTTTGACATAACGTTGTAGGATACTCTTAGGAACATCGAAAGTTTTGACGCTATTAGGTAACGTATTTGTTTGCTTTGCACTGCACTCACGGCCCACATTATGGCATCGTGGTCCTAGGACTTCTTTGATCTAGAAAAAGAGGTTTTTAAATAGTCGTATTTCTATACATCCTAATATGAGATATCTCATTTAAGGAGCCCCCACGTGTCTCATATTAGGAAAACACCCAAATTTAAAAACTAGGCTGCCTATTATTTCTTGACGAAGAAAATACAACTAAATTGCAAATGCATTGTAAAATTAATCATATAACTGATACAATGACTGTAAATTTAAATCATTTAGTGTGACTATAAAGTTGTAACATACCTCGTTAATATTTGGTGTCAAAAATCGGGTTTTGTGGTTTCGTAAAAATCCGCACGTACACAACCTGACTTCGCCTTGAACTGGGAAGCACCAACACATGTTTCGGTCTGTTGCCACGTGGCTTCTGGTGACAGCATCGCCAAATAGCTGCCGCGATTAGTTTCGCCAAAACCTAACTATCTCATATTTGGCAACCATCTCATATTCGGCATCCTTACCCTATTAGTTTACTGTAGGTATCTAATAGGTTTCAAGAAGCGAGAGACTTTCCTAGTGCAGCTACAGCTGCCGGAAGTAAGAATAGCCTGTGGCCAAAAACTCTAATAGACAAAATGCTAGGAGTAAAGATGAGTGGGAAAAGTAAAGCTGATAAATCACGTGTATAACTTGTTAATTTAGGACCAAAAAAATTCAATAATTCAAAATTATTTATTTTGCAGGCCAAATCGTGGCTCTTATGACAAGTCGAGAATCTACCACCGGTTCAGAAAGCTGATTCTGCTGAGAAGAGCCGGAAAGAGACTCAGCAATTGCTCTTTTCAAAACAAGAATGTTACAATATGTAGTATATCTATCTCGTGGAAAGCAAACATAATAATATTATATGAGAGCGTAGCGCCACACTATAGGTATATATTGCGATTTGCGAGCCTTTACCTATAACTTTATAAATATTAATTATGAAACCGCAAACGCCGCCTGATTCAATTAAGCTTGTAACTGAATAAATACCGCTCTTCCTGTTCAAATACGTTGCAATCATCGTTTTCATGCCGCTAATGAACGAACTTCTGTGGAACAATTTTTATACTAGCTTTTGCCCTCGATTTCAACCGCGTACTCTATTTTTTTGGGATAAAAGGTCATAACCTATGTCACTACGTCATGGCTAGGAATCATTTCTAACAAGAAAAATATTTTTTCACAACATCGGTTTTCTAACTTATGAAAATATTTCCTAAAAGTAAAACAGAACTTGCCTAAACGACAAGCCTTGTTATAAACTTTCAGGTCGAATTATTTGCGCACCATTAATTTGACGCGGTAGGTACCAAACGACAAATAATGGCGTAAAAACTTTCCCTGGACAATTTATGTTGATCGCACATTATCATAGTCATTACAGACAGTCAGTCACACTTGAAGTGAAAGTGCTAAGTGACCTTTCATAAGACGCTGCTATAACAAATGCTTTTCATTCCAGACACTTCAATTTTATTTATTTGTATAGATTAGTTCCAGAGACCCTCATATCTCCTTAGTGCTTTCAGCGCCAATATGGCGTCAATCAAGTAGGTCCAAAACCGGGTAGGATAACAGCCTCTTCAGTGACCTGAACTAAGTGTTAATCATAGATTAATTATAAAGCTTAGTGACCAGAACCTAAGCACGAACATTTTAACTTTCGAATAGTAAAGGTGAAGTTAACGTCCGCAAGAAGTTTTGTACAATGACAGGAGCGCTCCTGTCATTTTCATATATTTGCTGGCGTTTACTTCACTTTTACTATTCGAAATTTAAAATGTTCGTGCTTAGGCGTCTGGTCTATAATTAATTAATCTATGAACACATAATTTGGTAGCTCTGTGAGCGCGACCACGCACCGTTTGCAGCTCGCGACCTTCTTCCGAGCTGAGGCGATGCCGTTACGATGCTGATCAGTGTGTGTTGTATAGAATTTCATACGAAGAATACTACTCGGCTCTAATTCCGTAGATATATTTCCGAGTTTATGTGTACTTTAACCTTTATGCGGATCGGAACCCGGTAGGCCGTTAGCGGTAATGAGTGTAAAAACATTTTCAATGGCGGCGACTAATGCGTAAACGGTAGAACATGGTGAAAAACCACTAACGACTTGGAGAGACGCCATGTAGAGCCATTTTAGATTTACCTGGAATCTAGGAAGAAAAATTCAATTGTTTTATTTTTAACCGACTACAAAAAAGGAGGAGATTTTCAATTCGTCGGAATCCTTTTTTCCCCGATTACTCAGATTTCCCAGGTGGCCCCATGGTCATCAGGTCAAGATCTGATAATAGGATCCTGCAGAAGTCAAGGGAACTCTTCAAAATAGGATTACTTGATATACTTTGTAATGGCGTTGGAAATCGCTTTTTTAAAAATAATTTTTATTTAAATTACAAAGCAAGACCACGTTAAGCCACTATAGACACACAAGGCGGTTGGCGTATTGTTCATTTTGCACTAGCTTTTGGTCGAATTGACTCTTTGTTTTTTCTGATATCAATAGTTCTAGTTGAGGACCTGTAGAGTGACACGGACTTCAACAAGCCGCTTTTTATGCCGCATATATCTCTACCGGGTCCTTGGAATGCTAACCTTATGATCTCATCGGAGATATCGATAAACAAATAAAAGGCGATCTACCTATACAGAAAAACTTAATTGAATGCAGACACACTGAACAACAACAAAATTGAGCATTATAAAAAGCCGCAAATACAACAGTCATCACAATAGACTGCCGATTTTAAAAATAAGCTAAGCTTAAAGTCAACACTACCTTAGATAATTATCTTAAAAAAACCGAACACAATTTTTGTTTTTTTTTTTTCGTAAAATTTAATTGGGTGCTCATGCCGCCCTTACGAATTAATTAATGCGGGGTAGGGAGGTATGTTTTACTAAAGTTTGCAACTAGAGTTTGCAACTTCACAGTTTCGTCACAATTGAAAAGGATCATCTTACCCCAATAGATCATCTCGTACAGGTTTCCCCTACATCATCCCAGCGACCGCGACTAGGTTTGTCTAGTAGGTATGCACGACTTTTTTTTTTTAAATATATAGATAGCGCATGTCTGCGATCTCACCTGATGGTAAGTGAAGATGCAGCCTAAGAAGATGCCTATTCACTCTTGATTTAAAGACACCCACATTATAATTAGTTGGAAAAACGGAAGCCGTCAGGGCATTCCAAATTTTTGCCGTGCGTATTAGGAACGAACTGAACTTCAATTGAAGATTCCTCTTTTCCCTCTAGAACTTCAAACATCAAATATCAAGTGCATACCTATAGTTACAAACTTATCGTATCGTCTAATTTGATATCTCCATACAGCTAACACCTAATATTGAGCTGAGAAAACCGGGTATTCTCTCAACTAGACCAATAAAATCGAAGAGCATGGCGGTACGTCGACAAGTTTACCGAGGTACTAACTTTGATACTACAACTTGCTATATTTCAGATACTCTACAACTTAATTTAGGGACTATGCTTCTTGGTGGTGCACACCTCATCGAGGTGGTAAACATGGAGTAGCAATCCTCTGACACATACTACTCTACATATTTTTGTCATCGTATTCGATAGGTCGTAAACCTTGTAATTTCATAATGGGAAGGACTTTCTCCGAGACAAGATTACTACTAGAACTAAGGTTCGTATTTGTGGCATGGTTCGTATTAATTTGCGCGAATCTTTAATATCACACTTTCCACTATCTCACTAATACCTATTATAAAGGCTAAAGTTTGTGTGTGTGTGTATGTATGTGTATGTTTGTTACTCCTTCACGCCACAAAGAATGAACCGATTTGGATGTTTAGAATGGAGATAGCTCATAACCAGGATTAAAATATGTATAGCATACATTTTATGCCGGAAAATTAAAGATTTCCCACGCGAATCAAAAAACCTTAATCCACGCTGACGAAGTCACGGGCATCATCTAGAAGGCACAGAAGTAGTTGCTTCACTCACAATTATTGTGATTGGCTAATTTTTTTATATTCTTGCTGTAAAATTGTATTTCAGTCAATCAATCAGACGTGATCGCGGTCGTCACTGTCAAATTACACTGAAAAAAAAATGTCCGCATAACTACGCCAGAGATTGAGAGCATTGCACCCTCTAGAAATGCCACCTCCATGCACGAATGAATATGCTGCACGTCATAGTTTTGATCTTCTGAAATTACATGCAAACTAGGTAGGTACGTAGAGAGTCTACGTAGTGTTGGTTATCTCTAGTGGTTTTGTTATGGATGCTTTACTCGTACCTCCTCGTAGTGCTTTTGGCTGCGGCGAATCTTTATTATTCATGGATGAACGGTTTGTCTATACGGTGAGGTTTGTTTACAGCATACTGAAACAACGTTGTTAAAATCTGAATATATAAAAGGAAAAAGTGACTAACTGACTAACTGACTGATCTATCAACGCACAGCTCCAACCACTGGATTGATCAGACTGAATAGCTATTATGACGTAGGCATCTGCTAAGAAAGGATTTTTGAAAAATCAACCCCCAAGGGGGTAAAAAACTAGTTTAAGTTATCATGCTTTTGTCCTCGGCTTCGCTCACGTTTTTATAGATATCGGCGTTCGTTGTTCGCGGTACATTGCGTGTTATTTTTTGTTAGATTTGTTGTTCGCGATACATTGCGTGCTTAAAAATTACAATTTTTTTTTTTTAAACAATATTAGCCAAGCTGAAGTTGAGTAATATCCTCCTCTCCCCTCCAAATAAGCGGAAAGCTTGTGCTAGG
Organism: Hipparchia sbordonii; assembly: GCA_038048805.1. Lineage (NCBI taxonomy): Eukaryota > Metazoa > Arthropoda > Insecta > Lepidoptera > Nymphalidae > Hipparchia > Hipparchia sbordonii. Next base: position 13,279,614 of record CM076103.1, read on the forward strand.
AGTGGGTACGACAATAGTGCAACGGGTAGGGTTCGAACCTGCGACCTTTTAGTTTTCAGTCCGCACCTTTAACTGTTGGGCTATTGAGGCTTTAAACAATGTTGGTAACCCATCATTTCCGAAATTAGTGGCATTTATAAGTTCATTGTAGGCATTAATTAAGTGTTACCTATTAAGTAACAAAGTTTTCTACTTATTTGTATTAAGTAGTACTTATTTGTATTAGTTTTAAAGTAGAGAAGTACGGATAACAAAGCTAAAATACAATACAATAATAACTAACTAAGTAATTTAATTAAAACATGCCCCCGGCTACACACTGAAACTAACAGCAAGATACAAGTGACTAGGTGGTACAGGAAGTGCCTAGACAAATAACCCCTGTGACGTCACTCCTGATGAACGACTGCACCTGTGGGGCTATGAAATCCGAATATTTTCAGCTTTAGTACAAGAAAAAGTATATGGTTTGTACCTCCTAGAACAATCTCAAGCTTCGATTATACCTAACTACTTAAGAGGAAATAATTTTGATAAATTGACTTATGATTGAGAAGACTATCGAGTAACACTAACAACTCACTCAAAAGGAATACCTAATCTGCTTATCTATGTGAGAAAGATATGAGATTACTGTAGAGTAATCACTGGGGAGTGTGTAGAGTTAGCATTGATGTATAATATATAAGTCAATGGGAGTTAGGTACTTTTTTAAAATTCCATGGGAACCCCGGATTAAAAAAATAGCCTGCATCACTCTTTAGTTTTTAGGGTTCCCTAACCCAAGGATGCCAACGGGGTTCTATTACAAAGCCTCTGCTGTCCATCCTCGGTCCGTCAGTACGCTTTGTCTCATGAAACGTAATACTGACAGTAGTGTGTATTTCTGTTGCCGCTAAAACAACAAATAAATTGTTTTTAAAGTAAATAGTGTTAAATCTTGTACGAGTCCGGAATCCTTCTTGTGGGAGTCTAACTCGCACATGGCCGATTTTTATTAACTACCTATATCTATCTATACAAAAATCTCGATTAGCAGCTTCTTCCACCGAGTGATCAAAGGTCATACAAAAAACAAACACACTTTCGCATAATTATAATATTATTAGCATGATATTCCGCGCACTGCGTAGCCCACAAACAATTAGCCATTACATTCTATAAGCATTTCATACATGACAGTGAACGCTCGTTTTGAGTTGAAAACTGCACTTTTCTAATTCTCTCGCCGTAAAGATTGTTCCGACTTTGACATACGATGTTACGCGTCAAGTTCTCAACTCTCAAGTGCTGTTATGTTATCGCAGATTCGCAGCGAGTGGGAAATGGAAACTTTTACAGCCATTAGCTTCTGTCACTTCCAGTATACTTTGTGCAATGATTAATGAAAGGTTTTATTTGTATAAAAATTATGTGACGTATAATCCTTCAAGTAAAAATAGGATTCTGCACTTGGTTCTATCGTACAGCGGTGATTTCAACGCTGATTCAGCGATGAAGTACATCCTAGTCTCCTACTAATATTATAAATACGGAAGTGTTTGTTTGTTGGTTTGTCCTTCAATCACGCTGGAACAGAGCTACGGATCGACGTGATGTTTTGCATGTGTATAGTTGAGGACCTGGAGAATGAAATAGGCTACTTTTTATCCCGGAAAATCAAAGTTGCCACGGAATTTTAATGGAAGTCGACTTTTTCTCAGTTGGCACAGTGGTGCGCGCTGTGGTCTTATTTGTGTTAAAATAATACAGTCAGTATAACTTTATAACTGTTATTAATAATAAAAACTTTATTCACATATTTACAATTCACAATTATTTACAAATGACAAAAAAAAACAATTTTAAACTTAATTTACGAAAATGCTCAAAACACAGGTATCTAATGCTTAAACTTAGAATAGATATAGTTAGAAGTTAAACCAATTCAACCCTTTAAACTTGTTTTAACGCTATAGCAGAGATTTCTACATTTTTGTTTACAGAGCTGTGATGAAAATTAAATTAAAGTAAATAGGTAGCCTATAATACTTCTAAAGCTGCCGTGAAAAGGTTACCGTCGCGCATCGCTTTCATCAAGCATTGAGATATAGTTCCATACTTTGGCAGGCACGAGGATGTCTTTCAAGATCAATGACCTCTATATTTAATCTATGATTAACACTGAACTTGCTGTCCCTATACAAGTGACAGCCTAAATTATGAATCAATTTGAAGCGCCACACTTGACATACGAGTGTCTATGGAACTAATAATATTGCAAATGGCGCACTGTTCCAGAGACACTCGTATAGCTGTTTAGTGCTTACAGCACTTAAATGGTATAATTTAAGCCTCAATGGCCCAACGGTTAAAGGTGCGGACTGAAAACTGAAAGGTCGCAGGTTCAAACCCCACCCGTTGCACTATTGTCGTACCCGATCCTAACACAAGTTTCCCGCTTATTTGGAGGGGATAGGAGGATATTAGTCAATTTCAGCTTGGCTAATATTCTTTCTAAAAAAAAAATATATTCAAAATGGCGTCAATCAAGTAGGTCAAAAAAAGAAATCACAGCAGCTAGTCGTGTTAATCACAGGTTAAATATAGAGGTGTGTGTTCACTTTAGGTCTTCGTGACCAAGAATCACACACGATAGTTCCAATCCCACCTTCTAAGTTAACCCACTACCATCTTAGACTGCGTCGTCGCTTACCACAATATAAGCAGACTTTTTTTTTCATCGAATAAAAAGTAGAGCAATGCTTGCGTGGCTAATCCACGTATGTGGCGACATACGCTGAAATCGCCGTTTGGAAAAATATTTACGTAGGTACAACGATACGGCAAGGTTAATTAATATTAAAATAAACTACGATTAAAGAGTTTTGAACAGATCAAAATAGTGACAACCACAGACAGTGTTTGGGCACTAATGTGCGGTAAACCGAATTTTGCGAATGAAACGATGAAGCGTGGGTTTTTGCACGAAAATTACAGCGCACAAAATAAATCACCACGATATAAATATTGCACAACAATTCCAAGTTATGGGATTTAAATAAACAGGGTTAATTTTAAAAAATACGTTTTACATGCAATTTTTTTAGATAGGTACATAATTCTTAACAATTTATGGTCAAAAACAAAAATAAAACATCCACCAAAATAAAAACTTAATTATTATATTTTATTATGCCATATTCATCATTATATTATTAAATTCTTATTAAAAAAAAAGACTTAAAAATTCGTAGAACAAAATCTTGTTAAATACTTATGACGTATGACGTGAAGGTGTTTTAAACGTGAGGGTATTTTAAAATTAACCCGGTAGGCTCAAAAATAATAATTAGCTGTTAGAACGATAAAACTGTTCACAACGCGTTGTTTCATCGAAAGGTTTCCACTGAAGCGATGCAGAGATGCACTCAGCAGCCAATCAGATCAGTGAGAGATGACGTGATAATATTTTCGGATGATCCATCACTTATCTGATTGGTCTACTGTATACAATTGTATCCCAGATGCTAAGCTACATTAGTGCGAAATCTCAAACACTTAATAATTAAACTTAATAGGAATTGCTTAGACTAGAAAAAATATTGCAAGCGTAAAATTAATACCTACAAAATTATATAAGTACCCACACAAAAATCAAAATTATGTACACAGACAAAATACGTTTCTAGAAAATGCAATAATTGCTGTCGATTATAATACTCCTCTATAACAGAATCAGTCACATGGAAGTAGAACTAAAGCATGGAAGATTGTCCATGTAGTTTGTCACTAAAATTCCAAGTGTATGAATATTATGCGACAAAATGAAGTCTATGGAACGACACGACGTGTAGTTTGACCGAATATGGTATTTTAAATTTGACACTATAAGAACGACGTGTAATTTGGTGTCATTTGACGATTTGAACTTAGTAACCTGGAGGGTTAGTATAAGATTTAATTCGGTTGATAGTATTCGTGTTAACATTAGCGTCAAAGTAAAATGAACTTTAACTGTATAGATTTAAAGTCGTAAATTCAGTACAACAGATTTTAATTTGAAGCGTATTCGTAATCTTATATGATATGCAAGAAATTGAGCTCTAAATCAATGAAGTTATGGTTCATTTTACTTTGACGAATCGTCATCGAGTACGAATACAATAAATCGAATTAAATCTTGTACTAACCTTACAGTTAATAATCGCATAAACACAAACGGCGATAATAAACAAAAATTTGATAAAATATAGGTTTACTTAGTTTTTATTTTAGCCAGGCTTTAGTACTACTTCCATGATCAATCATAACGTCAAAGAAAATACTACCGGCCATACATCTAACAAAAGTAAATATAAGTATTTATATATTAAATTCGATTCAAATATTTAGCCCAACTTAATGCTTTCTAAACTGTGATTTACGCCGTCTTACACCAATCTGCTTAATCATGTTTCGTCAAATTGTGTAATGTTGTCACTTATTGGCAAGTTTAGTTCAGAGTGAACAAGAAAAGGACAGGTATTAGAACATTAACTTAAATATATTTAGGGGTTTGGTGCAAGTGGACCTTAATGCCATACGAGCAGGCACTGGAAACTAGGGAAACTCATTATACTGGGTTGTGTTGTTTCTCCGCAGTTGAATTCTGTAGATTAAACCAAATGTTTGCTGCCGTGCATCTTATGTTTGCGAGTGGCAAGTCCACACAAAGTCCATTCCGTTAGCACGACAGTACAAATCACAGTTTAGCAATCATACAGTAGTATGGGACCAACCAAAAAAAATCTTGTTGGTGGGATCACCGTCTACCGTCCTTACGAAACGTGCAATAACTCACTACTATTTTTGCACTTAGTTTCGCACTTTTCGTAAGGACGGCAGATGTGACTACACCTAGACTTGATTTATTTTTTATGAATACATAGTTACCAATATGCATCGTGTTGCTCCACAATCACAAATCCTCTTAGTTGCGGGCACATAACTGCGTTGTGGTGTGTTGCAGATACACACTCTGGCGCGATGATTGACCAATCAGGGCGCGCTTCTACCCTCGGTTTCATGGGTTCACTTCACGTTTTCCTTTTTTTTTTACTCGGATAGCCTTCTATGTCAAGCTACGACATCCCACAAAGCAGTAAACCTTAAGACGCCTCAGACGATCTAAGCCAGTTGGCGATATAGAGATATTGCCAGACTATACGATTGCTAAACTAAGTTAAATGCTGTGCCAAAGGAAATATTAAGAGTAAAAACTTAATTGAAAACTAAGAATTTATGAATATAAATTTATGAATTTATGATAAGCGGGTTTTAATCAAGAAAAAATACCTAAACTCGAGTAGTTTTCTTATAGAACATCTTGTATTTTCATAGTTTCGGCCTTAGGAAGACAATTTTGAAAACTTAAAAAGTTTTCTTCGCTGTATGATTATGTATGTGTATCCAGTGGCGGATTTACAAATTTTCCGCCAATATAGGCTATTCCAATTTTGCTACCCTCTACAATTTAATGTCAGTTCCTAGATTATTTTTACAATCCAACTAAATAGTTGGATCCAACTATTTAGTTGTATTGTACCTACATTCGGTAATTAAATACTTTATAAAATGTGTTTATGGACCTAATGACATTTCTGTGCCTACCTATATAAATATGAATCTGTTTAAATTCTGTAAGACATAAATAAAAAATTTCCCCAAAGCCGCACCTAAAATCTAATAGCCTATTTAGCCTGCTGGTAAATCCACCACTGGGTCACTCTGTCGCTCACTTAAAAATAATATTGCTTTTCATTTCCCACAGAGGCGGTCAGAACCTCTGCAGTAAATTTTCTCTCTATCCTATTATAAATTATATTAAAATTCGGAAAATTATTCGAGATTTTTTAAAGTTCTACTGAGCAGAAATTTTTGCTTGTTTCTATTAAAATGCACCACATTATGTAAATGTTACTTGGGGCTAAATTGGGGCTAATAGGTTAAATTATTACCTAATTATTTATTTAAAAAACAGTTTTTTATAACTTGTGAGCAGTGGCAATCAGTTGCATACATATCTAAGTGAATGAAAACTTCCAATAGGGTTTTGCTTTGTTGATAATAATTATAAATAATGTATGTTTTCGTGAACTGACATAAATATAGTGAGCTCTTTTGTACAAACTATCATATTTGATAAAATATATTAAATGAAATCCTAAATAAAAGTTTAAGTAGTATTATGGTAGGGGAAAAAGTTGAATGCTATTAAACATAATAATCTTTCTGTGAAAACAGCATCAAAAGTGGTTGGAATGGAGGCAGTTAATGTAAGCGAGGTGGAAGTGAGGATATAGGTAGAAATTTATTTGAATAAAAAAATTATTCTATTCTATTCTATCCCGCTATCTATGCCTGCAGCCCGCGCACGCCTCCCTGCTTGAATGCGTCTAGCGTGGTGACGTCATCGTCTTCTCTGACAATATTTCTGACTTCTGTTGATACTAAAATTATCCCAACCACGTGACTTTTACAAAGGACGTCATCCATTTAAAAATTTAGTTGTTTTTGTCCTCGTTTTTCAAAATACTTGGATAATTCCATGAGTCATTCTGAGAATGAAATAAATGAAGCGACTGCGATATTGAGATAATAGAGTAGCTGCAATACAATTTATATGGCACTGTAAAAAGAAACATTATAAGACTATAATCTCGATGGGCTGACTACATCACCTTTGTAGAGAAAACTTGGGGAAACTCGCTCAAAATCGAGTAGAATGGATAAGAAAAGGTTGATGAAAAAGAAGAAAATGTTAGAATCGGTGGGTACCTAAGTAGTTTTTTATACAGATTTAGTTAATTTCACAATAAACCCAAAAAAAAATTAAGATTCCTTATGGCAGCTATAAATATATGCAAGGTTGAACCTGTAGTAACTGAGCGTTTTTGTCCTTTTTCAGACTGGTGGATGGCGCTTGACGAAAATATGGCCTGATGGAAAGCATCATTGCATCGAGGAATTGCAGTGCCAAGGTTGGAGCGTGCTGGCGTCATGTAAATAACCACTGTTACCCTTGTTCAAGTTTTATGGCAGGAAAAACGGACGCCATAAGGGCGTTCCACGCCTTTCCGTATCAAAAAAGTAGAATGGAGCTACACTTTGTTTCACCTGTAGTTTATAAATGCTCGCTACTATCGCAGATTTTTTTGTTTCAATGACTATAATAATACCTAATTAGAAAACATATGTTAATTTCATGTTCCAGACCCCTCATATCAAATATTCTACCCCTCATATCTAATATTCAATATATTACAAGGGCGCAAGGGTTTTGGAAAATATGTCTCTTGAAAAATGTAATGAATGATTATGAAATGATTAATGTATTGATATCAGGTCAACACTTTGTTTAATAGGTACCATTCGAAGTTCTAAAAAATAAATAATTAAACCTAAATATTTTGAACGACCTTATTAATTGTAAGGACATTCTGAGAGCATTTTAGGGGCTTAGTTCATTTAATGCATTGATTGATTGACTTTTTAATTCATTTACAGTAGGATAGGCATAAAATATAAATAAGACCTATTTATCTCATCGTGCTTATAAATATAATTCGTTGTAATATAGTTAGATAACAAAATTTATTCAAAAATGGAGTTAAAATTTTAATGGGGCTTTTATGGATTGTCTACTTGGAATCTATCGTCGAAATTACTTGGAAAGTGAATAAAATAAGGAAGCTTTTAGTTTATAATTTTAATATACCATTTAAAGTAATTCTATATCTAAATTCTGTCTGGTTGAATAAACCATTATAATTAAAAATGTCAAAGCATTCGGGGGTGCCAATTATAAATTAGACTCTCGACATGTATTATAACACACAAATAAAAACCAAACTGGGCAGACATAATAGTTTTAATATGGTGCATAATACGTTGAAACAAGCTAAAATTTTTGCTACAACTCGTCCAAATAAATCTGAGCAGGTATGTTATACAGCTCTATGCTAAGTTTTAATAAATCTTACATTTATAATAGAGGCTTCTGGTACTATAAATAAAAACTCTTTTACACTAACACTTCACCAGAATCTTTGCGGTCGCGGGCCCCACCGCGGGCCCATGTTCGGCGGTCGCGGACCGTTCCTGGGCCGAAACTGTGGGCCGAAGCCCTGGGGTCTAAAGTTAGTCCGAGGTCCCCAGTTCCGGGGGAACCGTGGGTTCATATACGGTCTAGGGCCGTGACCCCAGTCGCCGTCCGCAGAAAAGTCCTCGAACTCCGGAGAAGCGTCCCTCCTGTCCATCATAACGTTGTCCAAGCTTCGACTCCTCAAGTCTTCTTCGTACGCACTGTCATCCGAATTTTCCCCACGTTTCTCCTCAAATATGTCTTCGTGAAAGTCCGGTTGGTTTTTCGGGAATTTCGCCGGCTGGTTTTGAAACTCAGGTTTGTTTTGAAAGTTCGGGGGTTGGTTTTGAAAATCCGGCTGCTTTTGAAAGTTCGGGGGTTGATTTTGGAAATCCGGCTGCTTTTGGAAGTTCGGCGGTTTATTTTGGAATTTCGGCTGGTTTTGGAACTCCGGTTGTTTATTTTGAAAGTTTGGGGGTAGTTTCTGAAAATTCGGCTGTTGATTTTGGAAAGTGGGCGGCATTTCGAACTTGAGGCCGTCTGGCATATTGTCAAAGGGGTTCGAGAGTGGCGCCACCGCGGGCGCGCTGTGGGACCCATCTTTGATGATGGTGATACTGTTGATTTGTATCAAGTTGGAGTTGCTCTTTTCTTGGTGGTTCTGTTTGTCGTCGTCGCCTCCCACCAACACCTTGTTGTTATTGAAGCTGTGGCGACGATGCTCGATCTGATTCTGGCCATACATACCTTCTGGAACAGAGAAAATACATTGTCATTTCTGTAGGGAAATAGTTGAAATTATATTACATGAGAATGCAATGAGATTTGGAATTACAGTTGGAAAATATCTTCAATGTCGAAAAGTTCAATATTTTACGAACATTGGGGAAAACTGAATCGAAATCATTATCGCAACGGCGTTGCCTAGCTTCTGCAGCGGTCAAAAACTTGTAGTATGCTAAGCGACATGTTGCCAAATGTCATGTGCCACAATATAATTCTTGCCAGAAAGGCTCTAGAGTATCGTGATTTCGAACTACATATTGCTGCATTCATTTATCATTTAGTATCGTTAGTCAATATTGTTTTGCGATCCGAGTTACGTCACAAGTTTAAGCGAAACGTCGAGCCATCTCAGGATTTTCACCGGACTACGACAAATGTATGGATGATGGTAGTGGAATACATAATATGTTCCACCTAAACCTAAATTTACCGAGTGTCAATCGATTAGTTATATTTTTTCTTCTGTGATCGAAGGTTATTATGGTCCGGGAGACATAGGCTGCATTTTATACGGACAAAATCAATATGGATGTTACATCCAATTTCCCGTAGTCGGGTTACAGTTTTGTGTTTCTACCCTCAATCACTACGCTACGCGGCAGGTGACACTCACGTTGCTCCTCGTCCTCGGACAGGTCCATGTCGACACTCTCCACGATGTCGGGCGGTGGCACCATCGGCGGCACGCGGTAATCCTGGAAAAAAGTTTTTTTTTTAAATGAGGGCTTCTGAAAGAAATCTCTTCCTAAGAGGTAAGTTTTCCTTAAAATGTTTGCTTTATTTTTTGTTACGGGTACTAAAGAAATAAATGAAAATGGTAAACATATAATATTTCTTTTAATTTATCTTTTTCTTTAACAATAGTTGATAATATACATATATGTTGGGACCTACACTAGTGGGTACTGTATCGTGTGTAAAAAAATTACTGGACTTTATTACAACATTTTCTTTTTAATTTTAGTTTTTCATTCGCTATTCTAATAACATAACAAATATAAAATTAAATTAAATCTAAATAAGAACTATTATTACTTTTTCGAGTATGCAAATTTCGCCAAATTCAGTTTGACGGAAAACCGTGAAAAGGAACCATACAGAGAGAATTCTACAACTTTTATCACAATATGGGCAGGGTCAATTTTCGTAGCACTTTTAATCTGCCAAAGGGGTTACACGTAATCGTAAAACAGTTATTTTTTATAAGACACTCACTTGATCCACAGAGTTGTGCGAGCGCGGCGGTGGCAGCTGATGCGTTAAAGGGATGAGGTTCCTGTGATCCACATCTGTAAGTGAGAAACGTTCACTGTTAATACACAAATTCAAATTTGCCAGTCACTCAGCTGTTATGACGTCACTTAAACGTTGGCACAGTAGTGATTTCTTATAGAGCGTTAATGACACCCTAAGACTGAAATCTATAGACAGCGCTCTCAGTCAGCTCAGACTCAAGACAGAGTTAAAACGAGACAGATTTATGTCTGAACATATTATTTGTCTCGCGTTTTAACCTCTATCTTGAGTCTGAGCTGAGTCACACTCTATAGATCTCAGCACAAGTCTATATGAATAGACTGAATTTGGTCTTCGAATTTGTCTGGATATATTCATTGTAAAAAGTACTGCATTCAAACTGCAATACTGAACTTGACCGGAAGCCTAAATGCAATCAGCATATCCAGATCATAACGTTGGTTTTTAAAAAAGGCTTTCCTTTCGCAATTTCCTAGAAAGCGAGCCGCTTTAGTTAATAGCTGTTGACATTATAAAAGAACTAGAAATTGAAAAGGTACTCAAAAATAGCCATAAAAGTACTGTCCAAGTACTGTACTTAAAGAACTGTTGAAGACAAAACAAACGTGCAAAAAATCTTAAATGATAAAACAGAGCAAAATAGGTAGACAAGTGTAAATTGAACATTTAAAACACCCCCGACATGTGACATGAAAAAAATGTAATTCGCCATTTTGTGGTGGCGGCCATCTTGGATTTGAAATTTATCATAGTGTATAGTATTCTACTAAAGCCCTTTCATTTATGGTACCCATATTGAGAGAGTTGTGAAAAAATATGTAATTCGCCATTTTGTGGTGGCGGCCATTTTGGACCGATTTTCATCAAACATAGCTACACTCCTGATTAATTCACTTTTAACTTATAACACGCCGTCGTTTTTGGGTCGAGGATTAATAACATGCTCTTAGAACACAACGCTTGTTAAATCTATACAAATAAAATTGAAATATATGTTAGTAATATCAAAATAACAGCTTTTTACTAAATGCACCCATAATTAAATACGTTACTTATAACATAAAAAATAATTTTCAATTTTTGTCTGTCTGTTTGTTTGTTCCGACTAATCTCGGGAACGACTGGGAGGATTTTTACGGGACTTTCACTGGCAGATAGCTGATGTTATCGGGAGTAACTGAAGCTACTTTTTAACTGACTTTGGAGAAAAGAGAAGAAAAAGTTTTAAAATTAATTCCTCGGTGAAATTGGCAGTCAATAAAACTTATTTGTGTAAGTTACCGAATACTGCTGAAAAAAAAATTAAATAGAAAACGCATAAAATCAATAATTATTCATTGACGATGTAGATACAGTACCTAGTAGTAGTGACGGCAGTGGCCACTTACCTTCAGGTGGTCCATCTGCCTGTCTGACGTCTTTTAAAATACAAACAAAAATTAATGTTATAAACTTTTTTATACTCAAATATCAGTACTATAATATTACAAATGCAAAAGTGCGTTTGTTGTATTTTGTTTTGTCCTTCAATCAGGCCGCATTTGAGCTACGGATCGACGTTATTTAGGTATTATAGAAAGTGACATAAGCTACTTTCTATTCCGAAAGAACTCACGCGGACGAAGTCGTGGGCATAAGGTAGTAAGTTATAATAACTCTAGTATTCGCCTTACAAATTGACAGATTATAATATTATATTATTAGATATAGTACGCTAAGGGACCTCGCACACTACGTAGCCACGACCACAGGTAGTGGCCGCATTATTCAGGTAAAGTATCGTAACCTAATACGCATGGCATAACTAGAAGTACAACGTACCGTAACCATTCTTTGCAAACAAACTTTGTACACTTCTCAGCGTATGAGCTTCTGCGAGTTGCGACCAACGACGACCAATCGCGATCTTGGCCGCGTAGTGCGTAAAGTCCCTTTGTATAAGTTTGCACATTTTATGCCAACGGCACATAGATTTCGGGAATCAAAATCATTTTAGTAAAATGGACCTGAAATATCCCAGTTTTAAAGTCTGATAAAATCAGTATTACAATTTTTTTCTAAAAATAGAATACTTAATTCAAAATGACTATAGATTCAAAGGTCACCTTATAACAATGGCAGATAGCATCTATTTTACCTTAACGTTACAACGATATTCGAAATCTATCAACATTGTCGAGATGTACAAACTCGTGCTAGATTTATTTCTTAATCCGCTAAAATAGATAAAACGATAAAAGATCTCAAAGCTCACTGCATTATGTTCCCAAGAAAATCCAAATCATTAAGTGGTGAGTGAGTTTGATGAATACTGGAAGGGGTCGCGACCCTTAACAGTGAATATGTGAAGTCGTAGGGTTCACTGACCTTGGTGTTGGGAGTGCCTGGCGGGCGCGGGCACGGGCTGCGGCGGCGCCAGCGTCGGCAGCATCCTGTGGTCTACGTCCTCTATGTCTACACAATCGGTTACAGGGCTTATACAAAACTTTCAATTAAATCGACGATAAAAAACTAACAAATTGAAATAAACCTTTTCAGGCTTAATAACTTCATCAGAATAATTCATCAAGTCATACATTAGGAGCTTTCTTCTGTAACTAATTTTGACTCGGCGACAAACTTTTTAAAAGCATATTAATAAAGGGAAATGAAGACAGCAAGATTCCTCCTTTTTTTCGGCAGTAGATAACGGAGAGCAATCACCATAAAAAATGGCGCTAATAGGAAGTTTGTCATCTTATTTAACCTTCTTAATCAACTCTTAATCAAACGTCCAAACATTCGCTATTGCAAAAAGTATGTGCGTCATATTTATGAAGCACATACTTTTTGCAGTTTAATCGATAATTTATGAAATTTAAACAACGGATCATTTCGACGGCCCAACGCAATGAAGGCGTAATCGAAAAAAGGCAATTTTACAGGAGAGCCAAAAAACCGTAAAAATTACCGTATTAATGTAAAATTTAAAAAAAACTAGTCACATCACCCGAGCTTATAGAAAACCGGTTATAGTTTAACGGATATTATAGATTATTATAGATAATTATAAATCAAAGTATATAAGCACTCACGTCCTAACAGCGGCAGTACGGGCGGCGGCGGCGGCGGCGGCAGAATACCGCGGTGATCCACGTCCGCTATCGGCGGATCCTGAGATCGATAACGCTGGATTAGTGCACGTAATGATCATTGATTTTTTTTAAATAATAATAATGATTTAAGTATTTGCCACAGAATTGACTCAACTCTGGTCTGGAAATTACGGAAAATCTGCTGGCATCTCAATTGTGATGATTGGCTGAACTTAGAGTATATTACAGTTGAGTACATACACAGGGGTGCTGATGATGTCACTTTTCATAGACGGATTGGACCTAAATATGAAAAAGTTGCCGCATGTTCGACTCGACTCACCGACCTCAATCTTTAGTCTATGATTAACATTCGACTTACAAATGACAGTTTAATTATGCATCAATTTGAAGCGCCACCTTTGACAGACGAGTTTCTTTGGAACTAATAACAATTGGTGCAAATGGCGCACCAGCCTCTATACGCCAACGTCGCTGTAGAATGATAACCGTATGTCCAGATATCCAAACTTTATAGGAAACTAAAGAAATGGTTCATTTCTTTATTGTTTAAAATAATCTTAATCTTAAATATATAAAAGGCAAAGGTGACTGACTGATTGACTGACTGACTGACTGACTGACTGATCTATCAACGCACAGCTCTAACCACTGAACCGATCGAGCTGAAATTTGGCATACAGGTAGCTGTTAGGACGTAGACATCCGCTAAGAAAGGATTTTGGAAAATTTCAACCCCAAGAGGGTTAAATAGGGGGTTAAAAAATCGAACCTAACGTGAGCGAAGCCGCGGGTTAAAGCTAGTATTATATAAATTTAGTTATTTTATTTTACTCATTTTACTCCATAGATGGCAGTAGTAGGCATATAATATTTGGTTCCCGGTTTCTCACCTGCGGCCTGGGGTCTAGCAGCGGGGGCGGCACGGGGTGCGGCGCGGGGTGCGGCGGGGAGGCGGGGGGCTCCACGAATATACTGCGCGGGTTCACCACCTTCGGGATGTGGCTCGCTGCTGCGGGCTGGAGGACGTAATCAGTATGTTAAACTTCCATCTATACATATAATAAAATTGTAGAAAAGTGGTGTCTGTACAATGGAAATATATAAAAAAAAAGTAGCAGGGGTTGTTATTATATCGGTGCCGAACCCGAAATTGTAATTAATTTTTTTTTGTCTGTTTGTCTGTTTGTCTGTGTGTTTGTGCACGCTAATATCAGAAACGGCTTATTCGATTTAGATACGATTTTCACTAATATATTGTAGTAAGCTTCACTTAACATTTAGTGTTTATTTCATGTCAATCGGTTCATAAATAAAAAAGTTATGTCAATTTAAAGAATCACGGCGAACATTTTTAACGTACAGAGTACGTACTACACGCCTCGCGCCTGAGCGCCGACGGTATATGTAATTCAAAATATGCTGCCCGAAAAGTCACTATTCCACGGTCGGTATAGTCACTATTAAGTCGCGGACACAGCTAGTTGTATAATAAGGCTGAAATCTACGTGTAACGAAAGTCCGAAATAATACTGCTACACTGAAAGTTTTCACCAATGACAATCTTAGCACAACCCTAAAAAATATAAAAAATAAAAAGAACAGCTGATACTCAGGGTGGAATCACATCTGTCCGCATCAATTATTTAGTTGGATAGTTTCGGTCACACGCATCGCGCGCATGCTTTCTTATTCGTTGACGTGTTTTAAACAAGCTTTAGCATAATTATAAAATCAAGTGTTACACTTAAATAAGTATTTTTGATACAAAAAATGATAAACATGACAAATGTGATTCGTCGCTTCTACTACGTTCGCGTCGATATACTATTCAGGGTTATTCATAGGGTTGTCACAAGTAAGCACATTATATCAATCGAACAAGTTTGTAGGGGGAAATATAAGGTTCAGGATTGCTATTATTCTTTAAAAAAAAGTTACGAAAGCATGCATAAATACTTACTGGTGGCACACTCCAAGATGGGTTATTCCACTGACTATTTTTTAAGGCTTCCGGTAGATAAGGCGCTTCCGGCTCATCGGGGACTATAAGTAAAGATTTTTTTTTAAATTATTATTCAACCAATCAAATCAAATTCTTTACTTGCATAGATTAAGTAGGTAGAATGTGTTATTACATAATATAAAGATGCTCCAATTTGCCAGGTAATGGCATGCAAAATATTATTTTTAATAGTTCTTATTCTAAGTTTAATATAGGCAAATCATCGAACTTACAAAACAATAACTTATCAATCTAATAAATCGATAGCTCCTACGTAAGTTGTTGTATCCCCAAAACGCTTAAGTGACGCGTCGACGTCGTATTAATAACGATACAACTTTATGCTGTTTTTAATGTTTTTAAGCTATTGCATAGCTTCTATCGCGGGCCTTGAGCGTGGAGACCGAATCCAGAAATTCCGTAACGAAAATAACCTGACACGGGACTCCTCTCACCGCTAGATGGCGTTGATAAAAAATTTGCTTTACCACGGCAGTCCCCGAGTGCCACATTAACTTTTTTTTTTTTTAACGAACACAAAATAGATAAAAACAAATGATATAGTGCACAAAACCTAAAATGCCAATTTTGTGGGATATCATAACTTACGTAGGAGGTTTCGAAATAATCAAACAGGGTAAGCTTCGTTTGACTCCCTCACCTAATTCTCATTGCATAGACAATAATTTATGATCAATCTGGCCGTATATTGAGGTTTGATAAAGGTACTCACTGACGATGGTTTCCATTGTGCCATAGAACGAAGTCGGCGGCGGGGGAATCCCCGTACTGTCCGGCGTTAACAAGTCCAGGCCGGGCAGCGCGTCTTGTGACTTCTGTGATATACTCACAGCTGCAACATGCCTAACTCATCACAATATGTCCTCCCAAACGAATTCTGTCACGGCGGCTAACCTCCTCAGAGATTAGCCATCGAAATCGGAGATACTATAGTGCACAAGTGTGTGCGCAAACACACGTACAGTCTTTTCCCTCACTTTCATAGTCTAATAGAAATAAATAATGTTGTCTTTCTGTTTTGATTTTTAATGAAAATAAAAAGAATTTTTGAACTGTTATGGAGCTTTTCGCTTATACAGACTTTTAATAAGATAAAAATTTAAAGAAATTTTGGTTATAAATAATGTCATATTAATTTTAAGAAACATACGTTATACAAATACTAGCAGCACTATTCAGCTCGAATTTCAATCTTCATACATAATATATACGTGCATACAAACGTGCATATAAAATTATGATAAAAAAAATTTGAATTAAAAGACACAAGCAAGAAACGCACATGACCATAAATCTGCGTGCCAGGAAAAATCCTTAGTCAATAAAATGTTGCTACTTGACTACTCAGCTTTACGAATAGACAGATTGTGTCATGGTGACAGATGGCGTCATGATGACAATAATATATATATTGTCAATTAGACTTGTTTTGTCACTCTGACAGATTGTGTCAGCAAAACAATATAAATTGACAGATGGTGACGGATTGTAACGTGCTTCATCAAACATCAAGTTGATACAACATGCATAGTAAATATATCAATACAAACATAACAAAATACAAATATGGAGATATTGCAATCCACCAGCCAAAGTAAAGAGTTTACTAGGTTAAATTATAAAAATGGTACCACTTTCATACAAAATAACAAAAACTCAAACAAAAGACATCACAAATACAAAATAAAGCAAGACCAAATTACTTTAATAAAACTGATAAAATAATGTCATGACATGATATGTCAGGACCTACTGTTAAAAATAACTTCAATCAAATAAGAAAAGCTTAGTTACATGGGATTTCTATCGTACCTGAGTTATTTTCTGAAGATGTAGAGTTATTGTCAAGGGGCTCAAAACCTTTCAAGATATCATTTAAGTCGAAATCTTGTTTGTCACTTGGCCTCGTATTTATTACCTCAATTTTATTCGCTGCAAATTAACACTTTACCATATAAACAATGAAACATACAACAGCTAACCATTGTTACTTTGTATAAAAAGTGGGCACCATATTACTTCACACATATGAAAACCTTGAAAACACAATGCCTTTATTCTTTTTTTTAAGCTATTGCATAGCTTCTATCGCGGGCCTTGAGCGTGGAGACCGAATCCAGAAATTCCGTAACGAAAATAGCCTGACACGGGACTCCTCTCACTGCTAGATGGCGTTGATAAAAAATGCTATGCAATAGCTTTACCGCGGCAGTCCCCGAGTGCCACACGTCTTTTTTTCATTTTTAACTAGTTTCGGAAATATAGAGCTTAAAAGTTTCCTGTTAGACAAGGGAGTGCAACTTGCGTATGACGTCAGACGCAACTAGCTCCATACACTCTTCATAGAAAATTTCGTTTTAGAAAGAGACAGACACAGTCGTAGTAAAACGGCTTAAAACTTATTTGGTTTTTGCACGATTTATTTTCTATTTTTACCAAATATTATTCTAGCATGTTACATTTTAGATCACAGTAGAGTCAGTATAAGATTTCATTTGATTGATCGTATTCAATGGCAATAGCGCCAAAGTAAAATGAACCATAACTGTATTGAATTAGAGGTCAATTTTTCTGTATGTATTCTTATATGTTTACATATACGGATATGCTCCAAATTAAAATCGATTGTAATCCTGTGAAGTCAATACTTATAAGGTTCGTTTTACTTTGAAGTATAATGTCATCGAATACGAATACGATCAACTGAATTAAATCTTATACTAACCCTACAGTTAATGAATATCAACATTTTGACAGTCAAATACTATTAAGTGCATCAAACAGTGGGTAAACTTATAATCTATAGTAAGTACTCACCGTTACTCAAGTCCAAATCAAGGGTATCATTGAACATCGCCAAAGGATTATCCGATGTGAGGAAAGACGAAAGACCAAGATTGTAAAGTGATCCATCTGACATAGATGTGTTGAATGTCTGGTCGATGTTGTATGCCACTGAAAAAATATATATTTACTGAAGGAAATCGCTTTTTATTTATTTACTTTATCTATTTATTTTTATTTTTTATGTACATATAAAAATAAGTAGACATAGGTGAAGCTTATCTCTAAAAAAAGGAATTTCTTCCAGCTTCCCTTTTTGTAGGCAATGGAGGAAAAACAAATTAAAGTAAAATTCTGGTGATGATCTTAATCTAAGGCTTGTGAGTAGTTTTTATCTGAGCCTGGTGAGAGATCCTCATCAGAGCCTGGTGTTGTTCCTCATTTTTTTTTTTAAGAATATTAGTTTGAACTTTACTTATGTTCTCTTCTCCGCGTCAAATAAGCGGAAAGTCTGTGATAGGATCAGGTACTACAATAGACCAAGGGATCGAACTGTTGACCCTTGAGTTTTCAATCAGCACTTTATCAGTTGATCTATTGAGAAATTAGACTCTCTCATCAAACTGTGGAGAAAGGTCCCCATCAGGGTCTACTAAATGTCTTTGTCAGGGCCTCTATCTTTAAAATAATAATCTGTGTTTCCGGCCACCTTCACTTGAGTACCTACAAGACAAAAGTGAATAGGCATCTTGGACTTCATCAGCCCTTTCTGCCATTGATGTATTGTTAAGCGCAAGCCTCTCGGAATATGAAAAGCATATTACTAGCTTACCATCATCTTCTCCTGTGTCTAGGGGTGCAGGCAGCTCCAGGTCCTCATCAGGGCCTGGTGAAGGAACATCCTCATCCCTCTGCGGTGGCGAGGGCGCCGCACTGGGCAATGTTGGTATTAACTCATCCAGTTTCCGTTTCAATGCCCTCACGCGGGCACCAAAGTTTTTATATGCCTTGAATAAGAATAGAATAGTCAATAGAGTTGTCAAGTTTACTTGTACACAAACTTTTTACTGATTTAACGGGCAAATTTAAAATAATTAATTGAGAGTGGGTACCATTGTACCCGATAGAGCAAAGCAATCAGCGTTTGGTATCCTAGAGGGAAAGAGAAGACAAGGGTGTCAAACCAAGAGATGGCAAGATGAAATAATATAAGCGATAGCTGGATGCGAAACATAGAACGAAAACATGGACGAGACGAGCAGCCATAAAGATTGGAAAGGATCGGAGGAGGCCTTTGCCAAAGGGCACACAGGCTAGCAATATAAACTAAGAAAAATAATAACAACTAGTGTAAAATTGTTAAAACGTGTACTTCTGACAATAGGCTTAATTAATAAAAAAAAAAAAAAATAAGTCCAATACTCACATAAGCCACAACTTTGACTTCACCCCTCTGAGTGGAATAGTACTGGTTAGCTGAGCTGAGTAACGCAAGTAGCGCCTCCCTCGCAACTATCTCCCTTTGTAATGCCTGAGTGTACTTCTCTACACATGATATGCCTTCATTCAATTCTTTCTCCACATCTTCTCTGTGACCCCTATCTGTTATGTATTATATCAATATCGTAAGTCTTATATAAGTTATTACAAGCATTGGCTTCGTACATGAGGATTTACGTTTTTTAAATCCCTGAGGTTTAAAAAACTTAAATCTTCATGTACGACCCCTATCTGTTATGTATTATATCAATATCGTAAGTCTTATATAAGTTATTACAAGCATTGGCTTCGTACATGTGGATTTAAGTTTTTTAAATCCCTGAGGTAAATATTTCAACACATCTGCTCATAGCCCGATGGCTGATCGCATGATATAGCTCGGAAAAAAAAAAAAAAAATCCCTGAGGTACCCTTTTCTTCCAGGATAAAAATTAGCCTATGTAGAGACATATGTAGCCTATGTAGAGAGAACTCTAGGTCCTCAACTACATCTATACATAAAATCACGCTGATCCGTTGCTATGTGATTGAAGGGCAAACCAACAAACAAACACACTTTCACATTTATAATTTAGTAAGGAGGTACTTTTGTTCTTGTACTCATAATTTTAAACCATTTGCTCACTTTATTACGCACAGTACAGATTAATCACCGAATCTCGACTCGGCAAAGTAATGTAACAAAGAAAATTTAAATCTATAATTTGACAGTTACAGCCCATATATGCATGGCATGCAGAATGGCAAACCCTTAATTTTAATTTTGGAGAATGTCAAACTATAGAGATAATGTAATAAAGTTACATTATCTCTATAGTTTGACATTCTCCATCAGGTCTGAATTATACTTAATTGCGATTTCAATGTGAATTACCTTTCATGTTGGCGCATAGCGCGTCAGCATCTGACAATTCTAAATGATGATCATGAAGATATTTCAACTTGGTCTGCGTGTCTGCTTCTAGTACTGTGCACTGCTTTATTTTGTTTACTAGCTGCTGTGGCTGGAAAATAAAAAAAAATGTGAGATGTTGTGGGACAGCCAAATGAAGAACAAATGCTTTATTACACATTTACTAAATAAAAATCTTGAGTTTTAAAGTGTTTTTATTATGGTAACAAGTACCAATTTCACCTCATTTATAGTGTAACATTTAACTGAGCAATGCATTTTATATTTTGGAAATGTTTGTGTTGAATATCTGTCATGTTATCTTTAATTAATTTTGGATGGTTGTTCCATGTTGTTATGTTGTTAAAGATCCCTTTATAAAAATCACCGCATAAGTATGTTATCTTAAAAAGTGGCTCACCTGAAAATCCAAAGGGTCATCATCAGTCTTCTTAATGGCTCCAGCAGAGAGCAACCCTGTCAGATCTGATAGGAACTCATCGTCATACACAGATCTTTGCTCCCATATCTTAAATATGCGTAGGATCTTAGATCTGACTTTCTCATCTCTGGAAATTATTATTATTAAAATCCTTACTAATACTATAATTGTGAAAGTATGTTTGTTTGTTGGTTTGTTCTTCAATCACAAAGCAAAAGAGCAACAGATGAATGTGATTTTATGCATGGGTATAATTGGAGAGTGACATAGGCTATTTTAATCCTGCAAAATCAGAGGGTCTCCACAAGATTTTCAAAAAGCTAAATCAACAATACTGAAGTTTTTTTTTTTCAAAACAATTAAATTTAATTCTTGGTTCTTCATAACTTGCCTATGTGCCATCTCTCTTTCAGTACACAATAGTCTCTCGTCACATTTTAGCTAATAATAGGATCTTTGACCGGACAGAATGAAAGGCTATAGTTACCAACACCACGAAGACACTTTTATATGGACACAACCTTCAGCAATGAAGTGTGCAACCAAGAGAGAATCTTCGAACCCCATTAACCATTTATTGATGGTTTTATTTAGGTATTTTTGTTAACTTACCGAACAAGTGGAGTTGCCTTTTGTAAATTAAGACCCCAACTCTCCACAAACTCGTAATTCTTTCTTTTACTATACTGAATAACATCATTTGCTAAATAGAAAAGAACTAGGCGCTGCTCAACCTTCACTCTTTTCAGTACATTTAACCAACTTGAAACAATCTTCTTATGATGGAGCCTCTGCTTCAAACACCAGGATGATAGAGACTGTATACTCTCCTGTGTATCTTTTAATTGACTAAGCTTCTTTTCAAATGCTAGAGTATTGAATTCTTCCGTTTCTCCCATTGTTGTGATATTTCTTGTAAGTCAACACATCTCTATTGACAAGATTTACATACAAGTGAAAGCATTCACCGAACCGAACTGAATTGATAATACCTTACAAACCACTAAAACATCCACAATTTAACACTGTTCAATAGTTCAACAACTATTTGCTTAGAAATTAGATATTAAATATATCAGATATCAGAAAACCCGCGTTATTTCGGTTCCTCAACAAAAAACTATACACCTTATAATACACATCTGTAATTATTATTACTAAACAAAAACATGTAAGCTTTTTTATTCTAACTCTTACTACATTTATGAAATAAACAGCACAGGTCAATATGTATAACCAAATATATTTTTTATTTTAATACAACAACCGCCATTTTCTGCAAATTACAATACAACGTGCTGTCAAATCTGTCAAATAAATACCGCAGATACAGCAGAAGTATCACAAAATAAGTATGTAATAGAATCTGCAACCGCGTTTAGTGTATAGCAAAGAGAATATCTACGTGGTGTATACTTTTCATCTACAATGTGATTTTGTGTGTGATTTTTTTCCGCTAAGTTGAAACAATTTTCCGATGCAGTCATGGAAAAGGGGCAATCCCGTAGACAGCTTCTCTACCTACGGGCAATCCATAAAGATAGTATCCCTTACTACCGTAATAGTAGAAAATACTATGTTTATTCAGAAATAAAATTACAATAAAGTTCAACCCTTAATATTTTAAAATTGGCTTTTATTTTTTTATTTACTTTAGCTTTGATTACAATATGCAAGCATGTTGGGGCTGCTATTCATTTAGAATTAAGTAACGACTATAGTCGTTCACTTTCATTACCTTCATGGTATGCTTCAGTGTACTTTAGACTTCAGTGACTTTCAGAGTAAAACTAGAATAATAGTGGTTCTAAGCACAGAAAATAATACTCTCTGACGAAAGGTTCCAAGCATCCCATTTTGAATATTTGTTTTCGTAGGTAACTAGTTAACTATGATTTTTTTGAGGAATTATATTATAATAATATGATTCTGAGAGGTCGAAATCATGCAAATCTCATGTTACCTATCACTAAGTATTGCATTTAAAAAAAAGTAACGCACTTTAGCTGCGTTTTTAAAGCTACCTATCCTAATTTATTATAGAATCTACCTGTGAACTTGTAAATTACTATTGTATATCTACATAAGTAGGTAGGTACCTAATATATTATTAAGATCAACTACTAATAGGATTATACTTTGTTAAACAGTAATTGCTGATTGTCGAATAAAATATGATTTAGTGCGTAGATTTACGTCAGAACTAAAATCCAGAAACCTATGGATAATAGGATTTGTGACTAAAACAAAACTTTGTGATAAATGATTGAAAATCTGTTTTTCCATTTGTGGTTCTATTATCGTATCCGTTTTCACTTTTCGTATCCGTTTCTATTCCTTTTCCGCTTCCGCTAACCCTTCAGTTTCCGGTTTTCCTTCCGCTTCCGCTTCCACTTCTTGTAATGAATTACCATAGACAAGCCATAGTGAAGTTTGAATTTCGAATTAAACATCAAAATGGCAGAAAAACAATACAATACTTGTACTGTGTAAAGTTGGTACACCTACCACTAACTCCGTTAGTAGTATAAGTGTTCTGTGACCACTACAATATACATTATACATATTAGGATAGTATCATAGTAATCTACGGTGTATTATAGTAGGTGATAGCTGGATGATAGTATATCAGAAGAGAGATACTAAACTTACCTTACCTACTCATCCACGTGAATATAAACCATTCTGTTTTTTACTCATGTTCAAAGTACTCTGTGCTACTCATATTATTATTTTCTGGATTTACCATCAGCCAAGGACTGTACTACCTACTCTCTAGCCATCAGCTGAGAAAAAAAATTCTAAGTTCCGCATCAATCATGTAAGTTATAATCTTTTTATAATATATAGTGCACAAAGTGGTTAACTCTGTTGTACGCAATCTCTAAAATAAACTAAAAGGGGAAAACAGGTCTAAATCTCGCGCTATCAGTATCATCAGTCATATAAAACCCCAAGAGAATATAATCACTTCACAGGCGAGTACCAGGCAGGTAGGCGAGGACCGCTGGTTTGCGGCATTTTTCCCAAATACCAATTTCGATATCAATTATTCATAGTATTGTAAGGCGTTGACCTTCTTATCACGCCCACCGTCACGTGAGTCATCACTATTCAGAGGTTAAACAACAATTTTATTTTAGACTGTGTGGCACCAATTCTTCTTTTTTAACCGAGATATGTGCACTGCTGGACAAAGGTCTCTAGCAAGAAATTCCACAGGTCTTGGTCTTGCGCCGCTTGAATCCAGCAGCTTCCTTCGTCTCGTCTGTCGTAGATCCACCTAATGGGAGGGTCTACCTCCTACTGCGCTTTCCTGTGCGGGGTCGCCATTCCAGAACCTTGGCACCTGCGACAGAAATCCTGCTCTTCAGATATAAAGAGTGGTCTATGCCCATCTCAGGAATGCATTATTTCTATTGCTTTTTTATCAAGATTGGTTCAGTGGTTGTCCCTATTATTATGAACTAGCTTTAACCCGCGGCTTCGCTCACGTTAGGTTCGATTTTTTAACCCCCTATTTAATCCTCTTGGGGTTGAAATTTTCCAAAATCCTTTCTTAGCGGATGTCTACGTCCTAACAGCTACCTGTATACCAAATTTCAGCTCGATCGGTCCAGTGGTTAGAGCTGTGCGTTGATAGATCAGTCAGTCAGTCAGTCAGTCAGTCAGTCAGTCAGTCAGTCACCTTTGCCTTTTATATATTTAGATTTTTAATTTTTTACGAGTAAATCAGGCTTGTTAATAAAAATTACTAATGAGACTCTTTATTCTTGCATTATTTAAAGATAAGCATACTAAGAAGACCAGCAATTTTTTAAACATGCTTAACATTTTTTTTTTACAGATTAAACAGTGCACATCATGGCGGAATTGAAAGGCATTAATTTAGGAAAAAGACAGCAAGAGCTTAATGAAAAAGTTATTAAAACAACATCAGAAAATGTAGACTTTAACACTGTAAAAGAACTCGAAGAACAGTCTGATGTTGACAGATTATATAAAATTGATGTTGCTTCAGTGTATAAAAATATTGATTATATATTAGAAACGCTCAAATGTGGAGATAGTTTATATATTTCAAGGGCTCTCAAATGTTCTTGGCTATTTGAAAACGAGAATTCCTTTATAATTAATCCAGACTATCTGCACCATGAAGTGTTTCCCTTTATGTCAGTTAAAATGAAAAAGAAGTTGTTAACTACTGTATCCATGCATATTCGAGATGAAAAAAGAGCAGAAGACTTTTACAAATATTGCTTAACAGATAAAAAATTAAATAACATTGCTACAAAATTTTTAATTTGGACCTCTGAGCAGCATAAAATAGAATATATATCCAGTAATGATAATATTGATAGTGAAAAAGTTAAATACATCATTGGTAATTCCTTTAATCTAGCTGAAACTTATTTAGCAAAAGAAAAAAGTAAATATAGAAGCACCAACGAGACAGTACACGAACTTCGTTATTTGATTCATAGTTCTAATGAAAAATATTTGGACTTAATGGAGAATTACACTGATATTAATACACAATTTTACTATGGGCAAAATGTACAGAAACTGGGGCTTCGGATTTCAAAGGATGTCATGACAAAACACAAAGAAAGGGTTTCAAATAATATACCGCTTTATTTCAAAAAGCTTAACTTGGATGTAGTAGCAAAACATTCCTCAGTTGAAGATGTGAAAAAATATGCTGTTTCTCTTTTACCTCCTACTGCTAAAGGTTTTTGGTCGATGAACTTTTACGAAAGTTACCTGAAGATTTTCAAAGTATTACCCCAAAATGAAGTCTATATGTTTCTTAGAGAAATATTTCTTGCAAAATATCCAAATGAACCATTTGAAATGAGTAACTACTTTTATGAAGTAAAATATTATAAACTCTTTACAAATGAAGAAAGGGAAATGTGGGCCTTAGAACATCTCAAGCAAAACAATGAACTTCTTGGTCCTGACAATGATTACCTCTGGTATCAATTTGTAAACTATGATCTGGCATTCAAAGAGATAAAGAAAAATATTGCCGTTTGTATTGAACACTATAACAGGGCAGCTATGATTGATGTTTTAGTTGAGTCTGTTAAAAATGACGAGGAATTAGAAAAGCTCTTAAGATATTACTATGAAAGACATGTCAATGAAAGTGAAGACTATAAAATGTCATTCATTGATAACATAGTCGAAAAGATAAATGTTTTCAAATTATCTGAAAATTGTTGGGATGCTTTAATTAAAATATTACATAGCACAAATACTTTTTCCGCAGAGTATTCTTCTTATGCTACCAGTAAATATAAAACTTTTATAGTAGTCTACCATATTATACATGATAAATCAATTCCAAAGATTTTGGAAGATTATGTTATAACAGAAAATAATGCTCAAAATATAAAATATGAAAAAGAAACCCTTTGTAAGAATTTAACTGATGAACAAATAAAAGTTGTCTATGAAAAGCTTATTGATTTGAGTATTGATAAATTGAAACATTTTGAAACACAAACATATAGTATGATAAAGGATGATGTTAGACAACTTGTTGATTTTGCTTTACTCATCATGGAGATCTTTGAAAAGACAAAAGACGATTGCCCAGATATTATTTTGAAATATGTGAAATTAGACTTTGCTTACTATGAAAGACATAAATTTTTTGTTAACAAAAAAGAAGAAATTACAGAAGGGACATTATTACGACTTCTGAAACTTGATACTAAACTACTTCTCAAAAAACTCCCTGAACTTTTTGATTGGTTTTCTAGAATGAAAATGAGAATGAATAGTTTATTTAAAAAAATTAAAGTATATTTTTCAACCGATGTTGCTAAAGATTGGCTTTGTTATTGTGAATCATTACTTGAAAAAGGTGTATATAAGTATGCCTTGTTTCACGCAATAATTGTTTCTATATTCCACATAGGAAATGATAATTACAAAATTGCGTTCGTATCCAAATATGTACCAGAAGAGGCAAAGATACCTCATGACAAAATTGATAGAAAATTGCTGGGTATCCAAGAAGGAATCTGTCGTTATGTCCTTTACTCTCGGCCTCCTATTCCGTTGGAATGCATTTTACCCTATATTAAAGGCGATTATGTACGTTTTTGTATACCGATGTTCAATTCGTACTTAAATAATCTTCCAATGCAACAGTGTATAAAGTTTGTCTCTGCTATCTTGAACACCCCTGTATCTATTCAAAAGCATGGTTTACGATTAGCATTCCAATGTTTTAGTACAGAAGATCTGACGAATCTAATCATTAATGTTTGGAAAACAACCAAGAATATATCTTTGCGAACGACAATTTGTAAAGCCCTTTGCGATAAAATTGAACATGCAGACGAGAATTCTCAAAGAAACCTTTACGGTGTTTTGAAAATGTTAACATCAGATTTGCGCGAAAATGATGCTGACGATGTGTTTAATCTTCTAACGCATTTCAAAGTATCAAAATTCAAAGTAGACTTTTTAAAAACAGCTTGGAATACTGTTAATAAGTTATCCGAAAAAAAGTCAAAGAATATCGAAAGAAAATGTGCGATTGTGAGTAAATTTGAATCAAATATTACCTCAGTTGATAAAGAATTCTGTCGTACTCAAATAATCGATGAGTTTGTCCGTTCAATGTTAACTGAGCAAAATATTGGACAGCTTTTTCAAAGCAATAATATGAAAAGCCTCATTGAAACCAAGTGGAATCTTGCTGCCAAATATATAACTTACATTGATAACGATCAAATGGAAAAAAGTTTAGAACTGGTACAATTTATTTTACAGAGATGTACTGAAATGTGGAATTTAAACGACAGTGGGGATTACACATCAAGGAAATTTATGTTCTGGTTTATTGAACAAATTTTACTCTACTCTTATGGTAAGAGTAATAAGACCGATTCTATACCAGTTTTAGAGTTTATTATTAAGATATTAAGTGAATCGCTCCCCATGTCCCAAATTTATAAGCTTTATGTAAAATTGAATTTTATTATTATTTCGAAAAAAGCAATAGGATCGAATGAGTATGATTATGGTCATTTAATACCGGAAAATGTAGCCCATGCTTTGGCGACTGAAGTTATACTATTCCTGAAAAGTCTTAAGATTAAAAAGCTGCTGTATTCGAGCTTTCAAATTAAAATCAGCTTGTTGTTATGTGACGCTATTAAGACTTCGTGTTACAATACGAATTTAAACAATGTTGAAATCATAAATACTCTTATTAGCTCTCATTTGATCGAGGCCGTACTTCCAGAAGCTCATCTTCTTGCCCTCAGTATCTTACCGCGAGAACGGCCTGAACTGTTAAAAGACATTTGGTTAAATATAATTGGCAAAATTCAAAGTGGGGATAATGTAGAATTACAGACGTATGTATATGAATTTTTTATGCATAATAATTTCAAAGCTATTTGAAAGTAATAAGCTATCGGCAGAGTTTTTACGTAACTTATCAAGGGGCATTTCTTTATCTTTTAAGTATAATAATTACAATTGATTATAATCAATAGATATAGTTAGTTTATCAATACAAAAAAGCTTATCTATATAGGTCTATAGACTTCCTGTTACCTGTATTAAAATTGCAATCTACCTCGATACGATATAGCTATACTTAAGTAAATATGTACTCTCTATTTAATGTATAATGCAAAAAAATTATAAGTATTTTTATACATTGTATTGTTGCTGTTTATATTATGTACTTCGATTATGTATTAGGTACCTACTGCCAGCCTACTGCAAAGCAAACAACCATCTCTATGAAACGAAGGTATGTTAGGTACCTACCTACCTACTTGATTCCCAATTTAAAACTGCCGTGTATGAGGACCATTACGTTTTGGTGCTAGTTTTTCAGGGTTCCGTGCCAACGGACCCTATTACTAAGCGTCTGCTATCCGTCCGTTCGTCCTTCCGTCCGTCCGTCCGTCTGTCAGCGGACAGTATCTCATGAACCGTAATCTATATATATATAAAATTCAAAGTCCTGACTGACTGACTGACTGACTGACTGAGATATCAACGCACAGTCTAAACTACTGAAGTTAGAAACTTGAAATTTTTTCAGTTGGTTCCTTTTATGACGTAGGCGCACACTAAGAAAGGATTATTGGAAATTCCACCCCTAAGGGGTTTAAATAGGGGATGGAAGTTTATATGAAAGTCCGTCATTTTTCAAGCTGTTTCCATCAAAGTTGGTATTAGAGCTTTCAGTTAAAAATAAAGAAGTACGTGTGTCACAGTTTTTGAAAATTCCACCCCAAAATCTAATTCCACGCGGACGAAGCCGCGGAAGCAAAAGCTAGTAGGTAGATAGGTAGGTACTTGAAATTTTCAATGAATGGGTATATCTATTGCCGCTCGAGCTATAACAAATAAAAATAAAGTGGGTCCCCATACGTACAAGAAACGTGATTTTTTCGGCATTTTTTTACTCGACCGACAATCGCAGTTACGCACTTGGCCCGTTTTTATATCAAAATAAGCTTAACTTTAACAGCCGGATCGCTGAAACTGTATATCCGCGGATACGGATCCGAATACGGATATTTGGTGTCAAGGTCCACGGATACGGATTTTAACTTTTTTGACCTTGAAACGATAGTTGACGCCACGACGCTTTGCTTGAAGGACATATTGAATGAGTTAAAAAAATGTCTACATTTCAATTCGCCGCTTTTTTTAAACTAGAATTAGTACCTAGCTTAGTGCATTTTTGAGGTTTGTTTAGTCAACAAAGAAGCAGAAAACGAACTGAACTTGGAAGTGCATTTGTTCGGAAAACAGTTTGCCATACTGCAACTGGTCACAGGCATAACAACTGCAAAAACAACAAGGCAAAGCCTGTTTGTGACTTGTGTTCTATTTTTAACTTTTGCAAGTGAAACTTTTATTTTTAATTAAATGGCATATAATGTAGGTACCCAGTAGAATAGAATCTCAAGATATTCTTCCCAACTGACTACGTATCAATCAGTAAGTTAAACATAGCGTATAAGAAATATTCTAGATAACATATCCATTTCATGTATTCATCGGGATGCACATTACTGCATGCAGTAAGTAGGTACGTTGCCCTCGATGAATACACCTACCTACAAGTACCTATAATATGTATTCTAATTTATTGAGGTTAGTGGTGTAATACACTTATCTACTTTTACCAGGTAAATACTTTCCTGCCAGGATGCAGCATTGTACCCTGCATTAACTATTCCCAAATCCCAATTTTTCTTTATAAGAATATTCATAGTAACTAGTTAGGTAGTAGTTATTTAATTAAGTATAGGTCCACACCAGACCAGAGGGGCTAAGTAGTTACCTATTCGTCTTCTATCTCCGTGGCTATGGATAATTTGGCAAAACAGTAAGATTTCGAATAGCATCAAGAAGAGACGTAAGAACTTTAGTCACCTCTATCTTCCTTTACGGCGGATAGAAAAAGAATCGATGCTTTTGAAATGTGGTGTTGGAGAAGGATGCTTCGAATACGATGGACCGCGATGTGAACAGATCAATCCTGGAGCAGCTTCGTGTTGACATCAGATTTTCCACCATTTGCTTCCAAAAAATTCTCAGCTGGTAATTCAATTTTGGTCATATTGCCCGACGCCTGTCTAGTACCTACTAACTTGGAAACTATAGTTGTAGACAAGGTGAATTGGAAAAGACCACGTCCGATCACCTAGACGCAAGACGAACGAAGACGCGGGCATCTGCATCAGCTAGTTTCTATTAAAACTGAACCGACTTGGTAAAATGTTTTCAACTCAACATACTTAAGTACCTACCTCTACTATATTTTTTTACAGATGAAACTGGTTTCAACATGCTGGAATTTAAAGGTAACAATTTAGGGAAAAGACAGCAGGAGCTTAATGAAGAAGTTATTAAAACAATATCAGAAAATGTTGACTTTAACATTATTAAGGGACTCGAAGAACAATCTGATGTTGACAGATTTTATAAAATTGACGTTGCTTCAGTGTATAAAAATATTGATTATATATTAGAAACGCTCAAATGTGGAGATAGTTTATACATTTCAAGGGCTCTCAAATGTTCTTGGCTTTTTGAAAACGAAAATTCCTTTATAATTAATCCAGACTACCTGCACCATGAAGTGTTTCCATTTATGTCAGTTAAAATGAAAAAGAAATTGTTAACTACTGTATCCTCGCATGTTCGAGATGAAACAAGAGTAGAAGGCTTTTATAATTATTGCTTAACAGATAAAAAATTGAATAACTTTGCTATAAAATTTTTAATTTGGACCTCTGAACAGCATAAAATGGAATATGTATGCATTAATGATAATATTGATACTAAAAAAATTAAATACATTATTGGCAATTCTTTTAATCTAGCTGAAGCATATCTAGCAAAACAAAAGAAAATAAGAAGGATCACCAATGCGAAAATACATGAACTTCGTTATTTGACTAATATATCTTATGAAAAATACTTGGATTTAATGGAGAAGTATACGGATATAAATACACTGTATATTAATCGAAAAAATATACCAAAACTGGGGCTTCGTCTTTCTAAACAAGTCCTAACTAAGCACAAGGAAAGGGTTTTGAATAATATACCGCTTTATCTTATAAAGCTAAACTTGGATATGATAGCAAAACATGCTTCAGTTGAAGATGTCAAGAAATATGCTGTTGCTCTTTTACCTCCTACTGCTAAAGGTTTTTGGTCAATGAACTTTTACGAAAGTTACCTGAAGATTTTCAACGTATTACCCCAAAATGAAGTCTGTATGTTTCTTAGAGAGATATTTCTTGCAAAATATCCAAATGAACCGTTTGAAATGAGTAAGAACTTTTATGAAGCAAAATATTATAAGCTCTTTACAAATGAAGAAAGGGAAATGTGGGCCTTAGAACATCTAAAGCAAAACAATGAACTTCTAGGTCCTGACAATGATTACCTCTGGTATCAATTTGTAAATTATGATCTGGCTTTTAAAGAGATAAAGAAACATATTGCTGTTTGTGCGACCCATTTCAAAAGAGCAGCTATAGTTAATACTTTGATCAATTCTGCCAAAAATGAGGAGGAATTAGAACAGCTACTAAGATATTACTATGAAAGACATGCCAATGAAAATTTATGCCATAAGAAATCATTTATTGATAATATAGTTGATAAGGTCAATATATTCAAACTACGAGAAAATTGTTGGAATGCTTTCAATAAAATATTACATAGTATTTTTTTAGAAGACCGTTCTCGTGATGCCAATAAATACAAAACTCTTGTAATACTCTACCATATTATACATGACAAATCAATCCCAAAAATTTTGGAAGACTATGTAGTGACAGTAAACAATGCTTCGATTATAAAATGTGATAAAGAAACCCTTTCTAAGAAATTAACTGATGAACAAATAAAAGTTGTCTACCAAAAGCTTATTCATTTGAGTACTGATAAATTGAAACATTTTGAAACACAAACATATAGTATGATAAAGGATGATGTTAGAAAACTTGTTGATTTTGCTTTACTCATCATGGAGATCTTTGAAAAGACAAAAGACGATTGCCCAGATATTATCTTGAAATATGTGGAATTAGATTCTGCTCACTACAAAAGACATAAATTCTTTGCAAACAAGAAAGAAAAAAATACAGCCGGGAAATTATTACGACTACTGAAACTAGATTCTAAACTACTTATCGAAAATCTCCCTGATATAGCTGAATGCATTTCGAAAAAAAGAATGAATAATTTACTTAAAAAAATAAAAGTATATTTTCCCACAGATTTAGTCAAAGAATGGCTTTGTTATTGTGAATCCTTACTGGAAAAAAGTGAATATGATTATGCTCTAATTCGAGCAAGTATTGTTGCCATATTTCACATAGGAAGTGATAATGACAAAATTGCATTGGTGTCCAAATATATTCCAGTAGAAGCAAAGATATGTCATAACACAATTGATAGAAAATTGTTAAAAATCCAGGAAGGGATCTGTCGTTATGCCCTTTACTCTCGGCCTCCTATTCCGTTTGAATGCATTTTACCCTATATTAAAGGCGATTATGTACATTTTTGTATACCGATGTTCAATTCGTATTTAAATAATCTTCCAATGCATCAGTGTATAAAGTTTGTCTCTGCTATCTTGAACACCCCTGTATCTATTCAAAAGCATGGTTTACGATTAGCATTTCAATGTTTTAGTACAGAAGATCTAACGAACTTAATCATTAATGTTTGGAAAACAACCAAGAATGTATCTTTACGAATGACGATTTATAAAGCCCTTTGCGATAAAATTGAACATGCAGATGAGTATTCTCAAAGAAACCTTTACGATGTTTTGAAAATGTTAACATTAGATTTGCACGAGAACGATAATGACGATGTGTTTAATCTTTTAATACATTTCAAAGTATCAAAATTTCAAGCGAACTTATTAATAACAGCTTGGAATACTGTTCAAAAGTTATCCGAACAAAAGTCAAAAAATATCGAAAGAAAATGTGCGATTGTGAATGAAATCAAATCAAAAATTGATATAGTTGACAAGGAATTCTGTCGTACTCAAATAATTGATGAGTTCGTCCGTTCAATGTTAACTGAGCAAAATATTAGACAGGTTGTTCAAAGCGATGATATGAAAAAGCTTGTTAATGCTAAGTGGCAACTTACTGCCAAATATATTATTTATATTGTTAACGATCAAATGGAAAGAAGTTTAGACCTGGTGCAATTTATTTTACAGAGATGTACTAAAATGTGGAATTTAACCGACAATGGGGATTACACATCAAGGAAATTTATGTCCTGGTTTATTGATGAAATTTTATTCTATTCTTATCATAAAAGCAATAAGATAGACTCCATACCAGTTTTAGAGTATATTATTAAAATATTGAGTGAATCGCTTCCCATAGCACAAATTTATAGGCTTTATATAAAATTGAATTTTATTATTATTTCGAAAAAAGCAATAGGATCTAACGAGTGTAATTATGTCCACTTAATACCGGAAAATGTAGCTCATGCTTTAGCAACTGAACTTATACTATTCCTGAACAATCTCAAGATTAAGAAGCTGCTGTTCTCGAGCTTTCACAGTTGTATCAGCTTGTTGTTATGTAACGCTATTAAGACTTCCTGTTACAATACGAATTTAAAAAATGTTGAAATTTTAAATACTCTTGTTAGCTCTCATTTGATCGAGGCCCAACTTCCAGAAGCTCATCTTCTTGCACTCAATATCTTACCGCGAGAACGGCCTGAACTGTTAAAAGACATTTGGTTAAATATAATTGGCAAAATTCAAAGTGGTGATAATGTAGAATTACAGGCATATGTATATGCTAATTTCGAACCAATTTGAAATATGTCGAACCTTTTTGTATAGATACCTAGTTACTTAGGTTATTATAATTTTTATGGTATTCCGTACCTACCCTCGGATTTCCATTAAAACATAATTTTGCTTACATACTACCTACATGACGGATCAACATATCTTTTGAAAAAAAAAATAGAGCAAGCTTTAAGTCTCCACTGCATTCCTATGCTTGCTTATAATAATTCGGCCCAGAATAATGTTCGCAGAGTAGGTAAGGCATGTGACGTGACGTCTATTTTCGTGTGAGCGCAGCATTTAGACTAAGAATATTTTTTGCTTAAATAAATAATTATTATTTCACTGCTGTTTTTATTTGGCTTATATTTTAATTTTTATTATTTAAAGAAGTGAACTTCTCCACTGTATGAAATTTTTAACAGTAAATCCTTAAATTAGGTAGATACAAATAGATTTTTAATAGCATGCTAGCATCAATCATTTGTTTTGGTGCTAGTTTCTATCAAAATCAACTTAGCCTTAACAATCAAACAAAATGCACAAGGCAATGATTTGTGTGGCCTTGTTTATTACACAAGGAACACGGGATGGTGCATAAACAAAACAACATTTTACCCTTTTGCAAACGTAAAATTTATATTCTACTTAAAATGCAACATTTATCAATATTCCGTATAAAAAATAATTACACAAGTAATAACAAATATTCAATCTGCTACATCGCAATGCTATAAAGAATAAAGCATATTTTTCACCACCGTTACAACTTTACCATCAAGTATGGATAGAAACATACTTTCAACAAAACATGCGACTCCATGAAACAACACAATATGCTGAACGAAACCAGACGAATCACGTTTTAAACAACTTTGATTGATATTGACTGAGCACTTTTTACGATCAATGTTGTTTGTTAAAAGTATGTTTCTGTATGTTTGAACGGATATAAACAAATTACAATTGATTTTCGATGAAACGCTTAACAGCGTACGATTCAGACCTGACGGAAAGCGTTGGAGCGCCCAGCGCAGTGACAATAAAATAGTTTTAATTTTCTTCATCACATTGGGCAACCTCCTTTATCAATTAATAATGGGAATTCTAGCTACGCATATCAACTATCTACGCATTTCATGGAATGCTTTAAAAACACCTATGAAAATAAACCTATTAAAAAAAGACGTGTGGCACTCGGGGACTGCCGCGGTAAAGCTATTGCATAACATTTTTTATCAACGCCATCTAGCGGCTCACCGTAGAGGATTCCCGTGTCAGGTTATTTTCGTTACGGAATTTCTGGATTCAGTCTCCATGCTGGCCCGCGATAGAAGCTATGCAATAGCTTAAAAAACCTGAAAAATGAACTCTAATTCTCAAAATAAATAATTCAGTTTTTATTATTGCATTGCCACTGTAGTTTGAGGCGCTTCGTCAGGTCTGAATCGTACTTAATAGGACAGGAGGCGCCGCGCTTGAATTGGACGTTTGAACACTATTCAATCAGTTGATATTCTGCACTTTATTTTCATGGCACGCTTAAATATAGTTCACGAGGCATAAGTTCAGCTAGTAGTGTCATGATCGTCAAAAGTAAGACCAAACCAGTAAGGTTAATATAAGATTTAATTCGATTGATTGTATTTGTATTCGAAGACATTAGCATCAAAGTAAATTGAACCATGACTAGATTAAATTAGAGCTCAATTTCGTGTGTATTCTTATACGTTTACGTATACGGATACGCTACGAATTAAAATCGGTTGTACTGAATTTGTGACTTTAAATTAATACACGTAAGGTTCACTTTACTTTGACGCTAATGTCATCGAATAGGAATACGATCAATCAAATTAAATCTTATACTTACCCTACAGGTGTATGCGTGAGACATCGTTTACTCACACAAATGCAAAGCTGAGATTTCACCTCGCGCCCTGGTATTATAAAATTTTAATGTTATTAAGTTAATAAAAATGTTAGGATAGTAGATGGCCACAGAAAAACTTAATATAGGTATCACGTAAAAAAACCTGTGATCCTCAACTTCGTAGTGGATGGTTTATACCAATCTATTTGGCAGTACAAAGTGACGGTGGGAATATATCTCAAACACTATGTACCATTGGTATTTTTACATGACACCAAATAAGTTGTATAACTTTCTTACAAACGATTTGAATTGAGAGAGAAGAGAAAATCATTTAAGCCTTAAAACATAAAATGAATGGCCAAAGGAATATCAAAATTGGATTTTTTGCCGTATAAATCGTATTAAGAATTAGCAACATTAGCAAAAATAATATTTTATAATAGGTACTTTAAAGAGGTTATGATTACTTATATAATAAAATACTTACAAGCTAACTCTACCCTATTTCTCTCTATATTACTTCCTAGGTGTAGGGTTGCACGAAGCTGGCAGGGTAGATAGGTAGGTATACCAATTTCATCTATCTCGCGAACTTGCAGGCGACCAATCTGATAGCAAAATAATCTATGACCTTGGTCTAACGTGAACAGCTAGCCTTGATAGTTTTGAGTACTGCTACCACACTCAGAATCGCTAAACATTACCTGAGGGTCTCCTTAGTGTACAATTAAAGACGATCACTCTCGGTCATCCAAACGCTTCGTTAGTACATAGGTACAAATAACAACTTATTAAGAGTTAAGATAATGTTAGACAGGTTACGTTGTTATTCTTCTTTATCAACAGATAGACGTCCACAGCTGGACAAGTCTCTTGCATGGACTTCCACAGGCGTTGGTCTTGCGCTGCCTGCGACTCCCTGCCACTATTACGTTCTCAATCAGTTAATTAAGTTGGACGCAGATACGCAATAATGAGTCAACCTACACAACTTATCAATTGAAAAGATAACTTTATTCTTTTACGTGTTTGTATTTAATTTGACAAAGGTTTGTGGGTTGAATCGTTATTGCGTATCTGCGTCTAGTTAAAAATTAAATGTCTCTGAGTGCGGCGAGGTCGCCACTCCAGCACTTTGAGACTCCAGCGACCATCAGTTTTTCGAACTACGCTCCGCCCGTTGCCACTGCAGCTTCGCGACTCGAGGAGTCGGTAAAGCCCAAATTAGACGTTGCACTGTTCATCGTTCATTATTGCGATGAACGATGCACGATACCAGTGAATCTTTCTTCGCTGAGGCAAAATCGTCTGTGAACGGTCGGTGTTTAGAGGTTCATTTTCGATGACTCATCGGTGAAGCCTCGATAATGAAAGCAAAAAGCACGAAAAATGAACCGTCTAATTTGGGCTTTACCCTCGTTCCCCCACATACCTCCTCAGCCGATTTGATTTCGCAGGGTTACTCTCTCTATCTCTCTGATATAGCTCTCTCCATCGCCTACTGAGTGACCCTGAGCGACGCTGAGCCTAGTTTCTTGCTTTGGATATTTCTATGCTTTTCAGTTACGATTTCAATACGTTGAAGTGTTTATAGCGTATCGGCGTAATTATAACGATAAATTAAAAATTAACCATTTAATACTATAACGTCAGTTAAAGTTAATCGTATGTTATAAATAAGTTTCCACCCTATTTCTTTGTAAAAATGTTAACAACTACAATACAACTAGCCTAAAGACAGGAATATGTAGGAAAAAAGTGATTCTAGCGGTAATACACAGATTATCTAATATAGATACAATCAATCCAACCAGAAAAAGGTAGAAAGTAGTTAGTCAGGACGATTGAAGTAGTAAGTGTTCTATTTTGTCGACTCTTGTTCCGACAGGCGATAAGCGATAGTTCAACTGATAGACAATCTGGTCGGTCAAAAAAAAAAAAAAAGAAAAGCCAAAGCCAATAGGTATCCAACTTATTGTCTGACGATTGCTTATAGAACTGGGAAGCTTCCAGAAACGAATTATTGCAATATCAACATTTGCATTTGAATACAGAAACGTCAACAACATCGAAAAATTTCTTACAAAATGTTTTTTTTTTTCCTTAAAAATTGTTCAAAATCCCACCAGCTTTCTTTACATACCTTTAATAAGTCCACGAATTATGTTCGGCCTATATTCTGGAATAATTTATCCATACTAATATATTAAGTATTATTAAACGCGAAAGTGTGTTTTCCCGCCTCAACCGTCAAATCAAATTAGAACGCCTAAGATGGTGGTGCGGAAAAATGTTTAAACCGCACACAGCACAAATATTATCCTATTCAAAAGTTAACAGGCACGGTTTTGCGTTTCCTGCTTACTTTACACCTAACTTCGTTATTTTAAAACTTTATTACATTTTGTGAAGTGAAGTTAGCTGGACGTTTCAAGCCGTGCCTGTTCACACTTGAATGGGGAAAGATTGGCGTGGACGGGGATTAAAATTTTTTCTGTCATTATTCCATTAGTACCTATTTGAAAATAATCAATTTAAAAATCTTTACAGATTTTGATTTAAACACTATAAAGAAGGAAAGACGCAGGCGTTACTGGGTTT
This sequence comes from Hipparchia sbordonii, assembly GCA_038048805.1. Taxonomy (NCBI): domain Eukaryota; kingdom Metazoa; phylum Arthropoda; class Insecta; order Lepidoptera; family Nymphalidae; genus Hipparchia; species Hipparchia sbordonii. The sequence continues at coordinate 13,318,328 of CM076103.1, forward strand.
TATAAGTGTGTTGGATGTAAGTAGTTACTATTTTCATCTTCTTTCAAATCCATTCATATCGATTACAGAATCGATTTTATTAATAGAAATCGAATGTTCTTGATTTTATTTTTGAATTTTATTCAAGTACTAACATAGTAGAAGTAGTATTAGAAAATAATATTAATTTTACTTTAATATTAGTTAATATTAAAGTAAAATTATTAGCAGGTCCTATGTATGAGTGGTTATAAATCCCAGTTTCGCGTAAGCGTATGTACTTCTACAAAAACTATTTGTATACATTGAGATTATAACATAAAAAAATATTTTAACTTATTGCTATCTGTATTATTTTACTGCAAGACTTGTTTTTTAAAACTAACATTTATACTAAAAATAGAGAGACAGCATCAAAAGTAATAAACAAACAAAAACTGAGATCGATTATAATTCAATACGATGAATAGTTAAGTTTAGGCTTGTTTCACAATCGCTAAGTAGAATTTAACCGACGAATTAATACGACTGAAACTGTCAGAACGTCTTTATTCCTCGGTTTTAACCGAACTCAGCGAAAGTAATAAAAGCTGGTAATACTTATATAATATTATACACATTTAACAAATACACATTTATTTGTTAAATGCGCGTATATATTACCAGCTATTATTTAAATTAAAGCTTATTTTACAACATAATATTGGTATAAAATATACCACAGTAAATATAATTGGGTATTTGACTGTTATCAAAATGTGGATATTCATTAATTACAATCGAAAATGTAACTTGTAAGTAAGTATATTTGTAAAAACAGAAAATAAATCCGTCAAAAAACAAATAAGTATGCTTAAGCTGTTTTACTGCGACTGTTTCCTCTCCTTCTAAAACGAAATTTTTAGTGGAGTGCATGGCGCTCGTGACGTCATGATTTAGTAGCGCTCTCTTTATCTGACTTTAAAACTCTTAAGGTCTTAAGAAAAGACAACTTGCACTGTTTTATACTTATAATATTAAAAACCATTGTTAGATACGATGCGTGAAATTAAAGAATTTTTGCAACTCAAAAGTTATAATTTAAAACCAAACACAATAAAAAATTTACAAAAACGTTTGGACCGAGAAACTAAAATAATGACGCGCTGCGTGTGAGCATAGACCCCTTTCCTACAGCGGACTGCCAACTGCGGGTGACAAAGGGGTAGAGGTGGCCGCGCGGGGAACGGTCTACCGTTGCCATGGTAACGGTCCAAGGCTACGCGCAATTTTGGATATACCTCTTACACCTTTATTTTAAGTATGTATATAAAAAAATTTTAGCCAAATACCCATTTGTACAAATATCATGTCGCTATATTGGACCAATTGCGTGGATCGTGATCGAAATATCGATGTAACGATTATCTTTACTGTGCTATGCAAACGTATTCCATACAATATTATGTCGTTCTAACATGGAATAAATGTAAAGTAATTATTTTACAACGAATAAAACATGAATAGCCACGTTTTCCGTCCACGCGTATGCTTTGTGCGTATAGACCAAGAGCGGGTGATCTCTAGAATTGCGTCAGCAGAATGATGGATCTATGAATTAAATGCTATAATAATGTGAAGTCATTTTCACCGTCGTCGTCACAATTCTTTTATTATTATTATTAACAATGAACGTGAAGTAAATTATAGATATATTATTTGCATAATTTTACAAGCTTACTTTAAAAAGATTAATAAAATACGATGAAAAAATATCGTTACATATTATAAAAAAAATGTTTGTGTCTTCATTTTTCACTTTAAATTGCTCAATTGCTGAACACATTACGATGTGTTCAGCAATTGAGCAATTAAATCAGTTTAGCACACTATGGTGTCGGACATTGGAGATTTTTATTCAGGAAAATCTAAAAATTAGTCTTAATAATTATCTTTTTTTATCTTTAATGCGTACGAATTTACGTTCATAAGCTAGATCCTTAGCAAAGAAAAAAAGTGATGACATTCTAAATTACGAAAGAACTAAATTACGATGTTATTATTTTAGTTGTAGTAAGTTTATTGTTGCAAGAATCAAAACTTTCGATGATGAAGATGATTTATTTACACTATAATTGACTGTGTGTAGAAAAAACGATTGCGTGTATGACGCAAATCTTTCGGCCACCGGCTCTTTTATGAAACCTTGTACGGCGATTGTCACAATGGTGCTAATTCGGTTATACACAATCTCTAAACTGAACTGTATTGACAGATTAAACTTCTTTTTTCATAATGTTCCGAATGTTGCGAAAATGAACAGCGTTAGACCTGCTGTGCTAATGTTTAAAAATTTATGATCAGCTTTGATTGGCTGAATTTATGGTGTTTTTACTGCATCAATGCATTTTAAGCAATAGCGAGAGATTACCAGCTAATCAGACTTGATTGCGTTTTTTCCTCGATCTTAACAATCGCCGGTACGGAACTCGTCTTGTGCGAGTCCGACTCGCACTTGGCCGGTTTTTAGACAACATCAATGTCCGTACAAGGCTTCACTCGTTACAAAATGCGGGATGTATATTGCACGCATAGTATTATATATAAATCTAGTATGTACGTTGTACGCTATAGTGCACGTAAGACGAATGCACCTATGTGAGGGGGCGGGGTTTGACGTCCTCTACTTGAATGAGCTGCTCTATAGGTATCAGCGACAGCTCGCCGCCCAGCATCGGCGCTGGTAGGCCCTATAAGACAGAAATAAAAGTGTCAAATGAAAAGATGCCTTCTCGTCCAAAGTCCCTCAGTGCTAGACCAAAATTGTCAAACAGTTTATGTTGCCAGTGATAGATCCGATACATGGTCGCCTAACTATGGGCTTCACAAGAAACTTAAGGTCACTTAGCAACTACGGAGCTACGCTCCGGTAGTATTTCTACAAGATCAAAGCAAGCGCGCTCCAACCTAGACCTCATCAATGCTTTCCATCATTGATTGTCGTCAAGCGCAAGTCTATCTCATACACACCTCATTAATCAAACCTCCCTTCGATCGGGTCGATCCACACTTGTCCTGAGTCACATAAAATGCTAGTGATACGTACCGGCGTGGTGTGCGGGCGGTCGGGCGTGTGCGGCGAGTGCTTGTCGGCGGCGAGCGCGGCCTCGCGCGCCTTGCGCAGCCCCAGCGAGAACACCGCCACCGAGCGCACGCGCTTCACCAGCGCCGCGCGCGCGCGCGACCGGCCTGCGACCACCACGCGACGTTACAGAACATATTTTCTCAGTTCGGTCCACTGACTGACACTGACTCTATCTTTAATCTACGATTAACCCTGGACTTGCTGATACAAATAACAGCATAATTATGGATCAATTTTAAACGCCACATTTGACATTCGAGTGTCTCAATAATAATATTGCAAATGACGCCGGTCGAGGTCGGTACGTCTATAATTAATCTACATGATGACATAAAGAGATCATATCGAATCATACATTAATTTTATAGAAGTTTGTACACTATTTGCAATATTATTAGTTCCAGAGATACTCATAGCTATACTTACAACGCCAATATGGCGTCAATCAAATCCAAAATGGCGTCAATCAATACAACAAGAATATATTTTTTCATTTTTGTTTAGTTTAATGCAGTCATTTTGTAACGGTCGACGACGGTTGAAATGAACAGGTAGTATATCTGACAGCGAGTACTCACTGCTCTTGTCCTTGGGCTTATCGTCTTCGCTGGAGGTGGCGCTGGTCTCCATTGAAGGCGTGGCGGATGGCACCGCGTTCAGGTCCGGCTCCGACCCGCCAGCCGGCACGCTGCCTGCCAGTTCCTGGAATTTATTACTACTGCTTTAGCTTCTATATGTTACTACTGGATAGAAGCACGTCACGTTGCGGATTTCCATGATACTCAAGGAAAGCAAAATTCTTTTATTCAAACGCTCATTTTACCGTCGTAATAGCCATTTGTATGCCCAATTCCAGCCCGATCCGTCCAGTGATTCGAGCTATGCGTTGATAAGTCAGTCAGACACCTTTTCCATTTATATATTTAGATAGGTCGGCGGTCCGCCATTTGGTGAACCTGACCTAGTGACTAAAACTGCGGCTTATATTTCGGAAGATCCGGATTCCCAGGTAAGCCAAGCAATAAAAATATCGCCTTAACAGTGAAGGAAAATGTCGTGAGAAAACCTGCACGCCTAAAAGTTCTCCATAACGTTCTCAAAGGTGTGTAAAGTCCGCCAATTTCACATTGGGATAGAGTAGGGCCGCGAGAGAGGAGACCTGCGCTCAGTAGTGAGCCGTTAATGAGTTATTAATGATGATGAGTGTTGTAATGTATGTTTGCCTAAATGTGTGTCGCATCATATGTAAGGAGCTTAAATGTCTATACTTTGTCGATGGTCTCAATAAAGTCTTTCTTCATCTTGTCTACGACATCAACATGGCGGCAGCGTCTTTCTTTTTTCTCCATCTCCTGGATTCTGTCCATTTCAATATAAATGTTCCACAAGGAACACTAAAGCCAAAAGGTCAGAAGTGGAGATGATGATGAAGGAAAAATAGATTATAGGCCGTATGTGATGCGTACTCCGCCCTCCTCAAGTATAACGTCGTTAACCAGTATTTGGCCAAATACGATTTATAATGCTATCTTACAAGGAAAAAAATTCTCATGAAAAACGTCGTTTATTGGTTATCAAATGGTGTCATTCCTTTATAAATTGCCGCTTTTTGGATGATAACTCGAAATATGGTAGTTAACGACCCTTTAGCCTTAAGGTGCGAGTTGGTAGCCGACCGCAGACAGCAACAGCAGACGACGTGTCGCCGCGACACTACTGGTATCTATGTATTTCTATGCAGGCAACGCGACGTGTCGCTAGCTACGGAAGGTATTTCATAGAAATACATAGAAACCAGTAGTGTCGCGGCGACACGTCGTCTGCTGTTGCTGTCTGCGGTTAGCTACGAACTCGTATAGTTACCGGCAAACTTCTTGAGTAAATGACCTTGGCTGCACACAAGCGAATTTTAGGTGTCATTTGTGGTAAGTAAGCGGGGTGTTAGTATCGAGCGCGTGATTGGTAGATCAGTCGACCTTTGCTTCCCGCGCCGTGTCCAAATGCGCCAACCTTGTGCCAACTTACCCTTGCTACGTCACTTTATGTTTGCCGGCAGTTATACCTTTAAGCCGCATTTTCACTAGGCAACATGTCGCAGAGACTTGTCGCTTGACATTCACGTAGTTGTCCCTGCAAAAGTTGTGGGACAATGTCCCGCGACATAGGACTCGTTCACATTATCAGTATGTCGCCCGAGAGAGAGTGCCATACTGCCATTTTCGGAACACAAAGCGACACACGTTCTCACTACTCAAAGCCTGTCCGACGACTGTCGCGGGACACGAAGGTCGCGCGTGTCGACGCTCGCAGACCGTCGACTTGCGACAAGTCGCGCGACCCGTAAATGTCCCCAGCGATGTCGGGCGACGTCGGGCGATATCGCGCGGGACACGTGAATTTCGTATCGAGGGACAGAGTTGCGCAAGAAATGTCCCCTAGTGAAAACGCGGCATTAGGGTGGCAGTAGTGCGCGGTCGACGGCGGCCCACTAACCTGCAGGGTGGGGTTAATGAGCGGTTTGTGTGTGGGGTGCGGGATGCAGTGCGCGGAGCGGTGCAGGGGCTCGTCGCGCAGCCCGCGCACGCCGAGCAACGACAGCGGCGCGCCGGCCGCGCCCTCCTTACAATACCAATTCGAATCGTTTACACCAATTTTCAAATCATATGCGGCTATGACTGATTTTACACCGGGCTCGTTTTAATAAAATGTTAACAAGTTAACTGTCCAGACAACAGACACAATATAGTTAAACAATAACCATGTTCACATGTGATTCATGGGACAGGGAAAGGGTTAAGTATTGTTTTATTTAGCTTTTGCCCTCGATGTTATCATTGAGTTAGATATTAAAACGCCGCGGAAATACTGTTTTTCTGCGATAAAAGGTAGCCTGTCACTCTCCGAGTCCTCAACTATACCCATGCAAAAACCTACATCGATCCGTTGCTCTGTTGTTGCGTGATTGAAGGACAAACCAATAAGCTAACACCCTTTCGCATTCATAATATTAGTATTTGTGTATACGACTCCCAGCAGAAAGCCTAGATAAGGCGTATAATCAATCAAGCCTTAAAGTAATTTAAATTAATCTTCGATCAATAATATACATAATATGCTGTCGCAAACAAAATTTTATTGAAAAGAGTCCGTGAGAAATAAGTTATCATCTACAACAAGCGTGAAATCCACACACATCTCCAACTTGTGTAAGTTTAAAAGCATACTGCTTCATCGCGAGAGGTGTTCTCATTCTCACTGAAAATAGACTCGAAATTGTAGATGAGAACTTATTATTTATGCAATCTTGGTAAACGACAACATATCTAGTAGATTATTGAATAAAAAGAAATCAATACAAAAATCGCATTAATTTAGAAATTCTGTCAATTTGGGAACATTGTGCATAACAAGTATGATGACACGAGTTTTAAAATATCTAAATTATTAAAAAATATCTAAATTATTAATTACCTATTTTGTGACAAAAATGTTAAAGTATAATGAAAACGTCTATTAGGTAAATGGGATGTTCTACTATGTCATAAAAAAATGATTGACTGAATGTTTCTACTTCTTTTTACTTTATAGAGATTCTCTTAAGACCTTAATCACATCTGATGCAAATTAATGATGTGGCCTAAAGCCTGATTTAAGTTATAAAAATATATGAAATTCTTTTGCTTTGCAGATACATACATTCTGCTTATTTTAAACATACCCTAAAAATTGAGCTTTAAAGTACTTTGTTCAAAAGCATGGAACATCTTAATGACGAGGAAAACCAACCGATGTCTTAAGAGCTTAAGGGCACTTACGAGAACCTTGCGTCGTATAGGTTTCGTGGGGCTCACATCCTGTAGTAGCTGTAGGGATCCCGTTGTGACCGCGGGTTCCGTTACGGACGCCGCCTTTGCCCTGAAGAACGTAATATTTTGGATCACCCTCTATAAAATACATGGTGCTCGGAACGCAAGCAAAATTGAAGATGGGTGAAGCAGCTTTATAAAATGTAGTAAAAAGGAAAAGAAGAGTGCAAAATATAATGGATAGGTAAAGTTAAAGGACGTATAAAAATTGAAATATGAAAATGTTGATAGGATATTTTATAGTATCAAAGAATTTCAAAATCACAAAACACTCAGAATAAGCGCCTTATCTCTATAATTTAAATAGATTTTTGTAACTAATGATAGCATTCTAATTTCCCTTCGGGCTAATTCAATAAGGGTAACAATTAATACATATTTAATTAGGGTAACATAAATAAATAATAATAATTAATGTTTACAAGAGTAGGATCTATGTGATGAAATTATGTAATAAAATATGGTTATGTTAGATACACAGCAAGTTAAAGCAAAGCTTAAGGATTTTTTTTAATTTAAAAGAGTTATTACCTTTTTTCATTTATTCAGTGTTTTTATCAACTATTTACAATAGTTATCATTCAACATTTTATGTAAACGTTTTACTTATTGGATGCTTTTATCTTAAAATTCATGGGAAAAAAAACTAACTTGGAGAGAGATTTAAACTTTATTGGCAAAATAAAAGAAAATCACAACACAACAATGTAAATAAATAAGCTCTAATATAAAAAATACTGATTGAACGGAATGAGACGTAATCTTATTATAATGTTAACTACACACCCATCCAGGCATATTACGTGTGTCAAATTAACTGAAAACAAAAATAAAAATAATTTGAAAAACATGAGCACTGATTCTATGCAGGGCCGGCGACAGAATTGTTCGGGTCTGGTACAAAACGCTTACCACCAAACATATAGGGCAATATTTTTTGTAATTTTTTCAAAGGGCGACATATTTTGTTACTTTTAGTAAATATTTAATTTTTAATTATCATAAATATACAAGCTTTATTCTTGGAGTAATAATAGTAAATAATAATTTTTTGACACGAAGTTTCGCTGTTATTACAGCTATAATGCTTTTAATATGCTTTGTAGTGCAATAACAAGTTTAAAAACGCTAGCGCGACTTACTTTTTGCACAATGGATGTTTACAAAAAGACAAATAAAACCTCTTAAAAACTTAACCATTTCCAAACAACTTTGTTTAACCCTTTTTATTACCCCCCTCTGTCGCCGGCCCTGATACTATATGACGTCTAAAATGTATGGACTACTAGCCGCGAGCTACACAGACAAATCATAATTATTTAAAATCTACTATGCATTTACCTGAAAAAAACCCTGATAATAGAGCCCGGAGTGCAAGTTGTCAAGTGAACACACGCAAAATTTGGAATTGGTATAATGCTGTTCGTACATTACAGCTGAGCTAAATCGGAAGTCACCAGAAAGTATTTCCACTGCGGCTCACTTTGTAATGTGCGACCAGCTTGAATTTTTACTTTGGTATTGACGGACAAACTACGAGATTGATCAACTTAATACCGATTTGACGGATAAAAGCAACTCGAAAAATCACCATTTCAAAGATATTAAGTATACTAAGTAATGTATGATATAGTACTTTCAATTCACGACGGCGCGTGGCTCATGGTTGTGTATGTGTCGTATCTGTATAAGCGTGAGCGAGAGCTTGCTCGCGCCTGACCGCCCCCACCTAGGCTCCTGACAGGCACGCACACTTACGCAATATGCATGCACGACGTAACCACAAGCAAAGCCCACGCGCCCCCGTGAGTTGCAAAAATAATATTGTGTTAATATCTGTCATTTTCGAATAAACTGTATGTCATAGTTTGACATCACCCCTTATCGCGACTTCAGTGTTATGTTTTAAAACTAAAATCTACCAAAAAGCGCAAAAGCGCAAAATTTTGAGTAAACCATCTGTTGGCATTGACTCGAGTTGTAACGCCAACAGTTTGTTTAAGGGCCTTTGCACACCGCGTTTTTTAAACGCGCCGTTGACGCGCGTTTGTAGCGATACAAACGCGATGCTAATACGCGTGTTTATCGATACAAAGGACAACAAACTGCTCTGTAGGATAAAAGCGCGCTGTCGACGCACGTTGCTAAAACGCACGTCAACGGCGCGTTTAAAAAACGTGGTGTGCAAAGGCCCTAAGATAGATGATAATTTATTAGCGGATCTAGCACCGAAGATGAGTCTACAGATTATCAACAGTAGGGCATATGCGTGTATTTTTAAATTAAAAAGCGAACCCCTGCCTTAGGCCCATTTTACACTATACTATTTATAGGGTAATAGATTTATAAATACATATCAAAAATAAAAAAAAAGAAGTAGATCGACAACTGTAATGTGTCGCTACTAGATGTCGCTAACAGTTGCTATAAAACTGATTGAAAAAGTAGATACATATCACTAATTTCGTGGCTGACGTGTGGTTCGGCCGTGGTGTAACGGTTAACACACTCGGGCGCGATTCCCAGAGAGACATGGGTTCGAATCCCGCCGGCCTCGGAATTTTTGATATGTATTTATAAATCTATTAGGTTATTTCCTTTAAGTAGGTTAACACTTCAATAAAAAATTAAAAATATTTATAGGATCCTATAAATATTTTTCCATAGATTATCTTCCTAGAAATATATATGATGACCTACATAGAATATATGAGATGATAATCTATGGTACGAAATAGGATCATAAAATAGTATAATGAAATATGGGTCTTATACTACGAATAAATAATAAGTAAGGAAGTCTAACTGCGTTAAAAAAATGACCCCAACAAAAATTGGGCCAAAGCGGGTGGAGATTAAAATTGAGCCGTTAGAGGCGGGCATTAAAAACAAAAATAACACGTCAACAGTTGGACATTTTTCTTGCACATCAAATTTTCATAACATCGTCCAATGACTCGGCTGTCATAGCAAACATAGCAGCACGCGCGCGAACCAATCCCTGCTTTCGTTCTGAATTTGAACCGATCACCAAACATGTCTACCTGTAAACTCGGAAGTGATTCGTATTTTGAATCATACGTCGTTTTGTATTGAAGTAGGGCCATTTTTTGAGTGGATTTTGTTCTGAATTAACCTTACTTATTATTTATTCGTAGGTCTTATATGTTTAACAATAAGACATGCTATTTCTTGGATGGAAAGTTACCTGAAGGGTGGTATTTCGGGTATCTTGCCGATGTTAATGCGTTTCTTTTCGACGGGCTTGTCGTTTTGCTTGGGTGTGGTCGGCGTTACGGTACGCGGCGTCGTGCGACTCGATAGCCGCATATCGTCTGAACTTGTGCCTTCAGACTGAAAATCACATGAGTAAATATCCGAATATAGACAAAGCCTGGCATGCAGGCTAGTTTATGCCGTGTATGTGTATGCGTGTAAATTGATTGATTGATTGACCATGATAATAAATCGATTAAAACCTCATTCATCAATTCGGCTCAGTAGCTTATTTGACACATACATACATAGTTACATAGACTGCTAAAATCATAACCCTTCCTTCTGGTTTTTGGTAGTCGGGTAAAAATGTAACAAAATACAACAGTCTAGGAACAAATTATACGCTGGTGGCTTATGACAGGGTAAACAATGCGAATTATGATGACTTACCAGCAAAGGTGCGTGCGCGTTCTTTATGGCCTCCCGTCTTTGGAACTCAACTTTAGCCATCTCCGTGGCGAGCCAGCCCGGAATCTCCGGGATAGCCATGCGCAGACACAGCACTATAATCAGCACCACATGCTGAAAAAACAGACGTCTATAAGTGGACAGGTTAAATAATTTAAACCCTTCGATCACAGAAAAATAAGGGGATTCAGCACTTCATACTTCAACTATTATTCAAATGCATCATTGTTCCTTGGCACTGAAATAACTGCTTCACGTCAATGTTCGATGACAGACTAGCTAGCGAAATGATCTTGCACTCATATTTAGTGGTTACACAAATCGGACTAACATGCGATATCCACTTAATTATTTTTCTGTGGTCGAAGTTTAAACCCATCGTTATCACAAACTCTGCAATGCATGATAGAAAGCTTTGATGAAATTCAAGTTGGTAGACGTTACTTATGTTATGTATTGAAAAAAAAAATACCTATGTATCAACGTAGTATAGTTCTAGCAAATCACAAGGGCGCGTAAGCTTTACTTGTGGTGACGTCATGTGTATGCACATTGCGTAAGGTGTGCGTGCCTGTCAGGAGCCTAGGTGGGAGCGGTCAGACGCGAGCAAGCTGAGCCACACCCCCTCTTGAATTGAAAGAACTATAATAGACATTACATGCAAACGTTGAAAAGTGAAACTGCACTTATATAAAATGCACCTTACCTCTAAGGCAACAATGACGAGTATCGTCTGCGCGGGCGTCGCGTCCGGCAGCAGTCTGTGCACCGGACCCGACAGGCCTATGAGGGCGCAGTTCACGAGCACGGCCACCGCGACCATCGCTTCCATCGCATGCTGTCAATCACACAGAAAGGAATAATCTGTAATTCATCTAAATCTAAGGCTAGTTAAAACGAGACAGATTTGTCTAAGCATATTTGTGTCTCGTTTTAACCTCTGTCTTGAGTCTGAGCTGACTCATTATCTCTGATTGCAGGATTAGACTGAAGCTACTTTTTTCGGTAGCCGGTTCATGAAAAAACAATTGGTAGATATGGATGCGGGCAGCAGCCTAAGAAGCTCGCGGCAACAATCCCCGCACACTTCACCCCCGCAAACACCCTCGCTAACCATAGAAGAGTACACGCTATTCAGATTATATATTTTTGTTGCTCTATACGTATTATGTGCCTACAAATCTACGAATAAATAATAAGTAAGGAAGTCTAACTGCGTTAAAAAAATGACCCCAACAAAAATTGTGCCGAAGTGGGTCGAGATTAAAATTTAACCGTTAGAGGCGGGGAATACAAACAAAAACAACACGTCAACAGTTGGTCATTTTTCATGCACGTCAAACTTTCGTAACATCGTCCAATGACTCAGCTGTCATAGCAAACATAGCAGCACGCGCGCGAACCAATCCCTGCTTTCGTTCTGAATTTGAACCAAGCACCAATCTCAGAAGTGATTCGTATGATTCGTATTTTGAATCATACGTCGTTTTGGTTAGAAGTAGGGCCATTCTTTCAGTGGATTTTGTTCTGAATTAGATTTCCTTACTTATTATTTATTCGTAGCTACATATATACCAAAACACAAAGACTCATATACAATTAACACTGACCTGCCAACTGCCAATGCTGCTGACCCTCTCTCCGAAAGGCCTCTGCGCAACATGGCACAGCTTGAAGGCGTCCGCGCGAACTTCGCACGCGTTGTTCAACAGCGCGCACAGCGCCGCGAGCGGAAACGCCGCGCTAAATAGCACCACGTGCCCCAGCTGAGTTAACATCTCGAGGTACTCCGCGAACGTGCCATCGTACTAAGAACACATTTTTGTTGAAGCTAACCAAACCTCGAAAATTTAAAGAATTTAACGGCACTAACAGTTGAATCAAAAGTTTTAGTAGATACTTTATGCGTATTCAAAAATTTCTATTACAAAAAAACGAATAAAAATATTTTAATAGATTTTCAATACCAAGTCTTTATTCCTCGGTAAAACATTTTTCAGCAATTATACAATAGGCCTACTGAATTCGCGACAAAAAAGTGAGCAGAAAACAAGTTAAAACTACGCTGAAAGAACCTAGATTTTATAATTACTTGTAACAAAAGGACGTTCGAAAATTGTACACATGAGCTATTTTTAAAATATATATATATTTTCATTTTTGACTGACTTTGATTAAAAGATATACACACAAACCTACCCTGAACAACTGCGACTCTAGTTCAGCCTGGTGAATGACCTTCTGCCCGACGAGCGAGTCAGAGTTTCGTCTCTCGTCCTTCTCTGTCCCCCCGTTTATGAGCATTTCCGGGGGATCCCCGGTCGACGATGTCTTCCTTTCGAACACTTCTGTCAATTGCGCTGCTGTCGGTACTTGAAATAAGAAAACTAATTGTTAAGAGTGAATAGGCATTTTCTAGGCAAGCGCGCTCCAACCATCACTGCTATCTAGTATTGATTGTCGTTAAGCGCAAGCCTATTTCGGATTAAAAAAAACCTCGTAGATTTAACATTTTAGGATTTTCCTTCCGTATTTTTATATATATATTTTTTGCGAGCAAACGAGCAGGCGGGTCACCTGATGTTAAGTGATTACCACTACCCGTGAACATTTGCAGCACCAATGCGTTGCCGGCTTTTTAGGAAATTGTTGGTCCGCCCCTTGAATAACACCATGTTGTAATTTAGTGGGAACACCGTCGCAGGAAGTTGGTTCCACAGTTTCAAAGTACGTGTCCATATTCCTACGAACTTATCTCGCTATCTTATTTACACAAGATAAAAGGTGACCTATGTCAGTCTTCAAAATGAAAATGGTTTACGTTTAAGTATGGAAAATATATAGTTGGAAATTGAAATAAATAGATTTTGTCCGTATTACGTTAAACTTTGTATATAATAGCCTAACAATAACTCACATAATATAAACAAATGTTTTACTTGTTTTTTATACTTACTTTTACTCGGGCTCATCGCACCAAAAACGTCGAAGCAAATTTTGGCCAACCTCAGGTTCTCGATAAGATACGGCAATGCGGATTCTTTGAGATTCCCGATTATCTGTCTTGTTATTAGCAACACGGCTAATTGCTGAAAACAGGCACTGTTTAGGTTTAACAGATACTGACCCAAACATGTAGACAATGGAAGAAAGCCTATTGTGTGAAATAGTCTAGTTCAAATTGACTGGACTAAAGTGCCAAACTTTAGGTCTGCTTGTGAAAAATTCATTATTTTTTGTGTTAATGTACCAATACTAATGTATTTAGAACCCCAAAAGAAATGCCTTACCATTGTGTGCTTTAGGACTTCTATTTATTTATTGTTATAGGCATTATTGTCGTTTTACAAGAGATAATAGACAAATGATTTTTCTAGTAAAACCTCTCGCAAGACATAAAATGTACCACTTTAGTACGAAATGGTTTTTTTGGAACGACATCTCCATAGTCTCTATTCAAATGCTAGGTTAGGCATGAAACTTGATGGCTAACTTAACTCACAAATGTAAAATTGATGACATAACGCAGTTGCGAGTGAAGTTAGCAGGAAGTATAAAACTGTAGCCTGTTAGCATTTGAATATAGTTATAGACAAACTATAAGTTTTAATAACTTATATACTTAATATATAAAAGTCAGAACTTGTTACCTCTTTTAATTTATCCATATCCTGTAGATAAAACGCAATGTAGAACAAACTCATAAACGAGTTGACGAATTGAAACTGAAATTGAAAACAAAATTGTGAAAAACTTTCGCTTACAGCCATTTATATCTTACATCAAAAGCATTCTACTTCTAAAGCTGGGTATCCATTATGTTTGCGATTTAATGCTCTGCACGCCTCTTGGTAAATGCGTTCTTGCAGTATAAACATGGAAGGATATACTATTATAAAAATTCGAACTGCTAAGACATTGTTTAGACTCCATAGGAGATGTAGATGCAATAGACTTTTAAAAATATTCTATGCTAAAAAAAAATTGTTTTACTATTGATTAAGACATTTTTTTGCGTGGCCGCTATAAAAAAATCAAAATGGCGAAAAGAAGGTAAACCAGGCTCCATAGAGAGCATATTTAAACCCCTTTCTATTTAAGGTACACCGAACAGTTTTATCGACATTGTGGATACCCAGCATATCTGTACAAACTTATAAGGGTTTTTAGACTCAAACATCCTAACTACTGTAGAAGCTCATACATTTAAATTCATGAAGAACTAATACTTCTATCGTGAAATATAACACACGGTTGCTGCGTCGCCAGTTCCTTTCCTTTAGCTCGAACTTGGCTTGACATGCTACCGCGTCTTGATAGTTGCGAAATTAAAACCCTTATAAAAATGTACTTCCAAGTGTATTGAGGTATAATGACAGCAAACAAAGAAAAGAGTGGTGTGATTCGGTGATGTGATTGTATTTGATGTTACGTGTCACACATGTACGATCATGATTTGAAACAGATGCATTTACCTTCGATCACAGAAAAATAAGCGGATTCAGCACTTCATACTTCAACTATTATTCAAATGCATCATTGTTCCTGAACTGACACTGAAATCTCGATAATTCTTCACGTCAATGTTCGATGACAGACTAGCTAGCGAAATGATCTTGCACTCATATTTAGTGGTTACACAAATCGGACTAACATGCGATATCCACTTATTTTTCTATGATCGAAGGCGTTTACGGATTAAATAAAATAACCCAAAAATATATTTTTAATATTTTCATGTTACTATGGGCTATTACATTGACTTACATCTGTTTAGTTTTAATAAAATTTAAAATGATAATAATTGTATGTAAAATGGAAATTCTATAATGCAAACAATTATTGTTTTTAAGCAAAATAAATTTAAGACAACATGCACAGAAAAAATCATGCAAGCAATTAAAGTAAGTCTGTGCAATTTTCGGCAGTTTATGCAGTGTTCGTTGATGAGGGTTTTCATTCAAACTGTTTGGTTATTAACCATTTTTTTAGTCTAGCGAAAGCGTGATTAAATATTTTTTAATATTTTTAGTATGGCATTACTTTTTTTTAGCGTTTCAAATACAAACCAATGCTATTTTGAGAATCAGATGGTTTTCATACTTTGTCTCGAGTCGATAGTTCTCTGTTTATATTTTGTTTTATAAGTTGGACGTAGTCGGTGTTACCATTATAAAAAATAGTAGGATTTTCCGTGTCCATTCCAGTTTGGTAAGCGGTAAAGAGAAAATAATATGCACTATAGTATACCTACGAATAAATCGATTGTACGAGTACTACTAGTCTAAAGCTGCTCGCACATTACAGCAAGAGCCGCAAGCAAGACGCGTGCCTCAAGCAATGCATTATTCAGTACTGGAAATGCATTGCAGGGCTCTTATTGTAGTCTAAGCTGTTCTTAAGATCCTGCCCAGAAATTATAAGTATTGAATCCAAAAAACTGCGTTTAAATGGGCATTAGTATTTTTAAGGAAAACTGAGTAAACATATCGTCTTGTGTTAATTATACGGCTCGGCTTTAAACTGTTTGCGGTAAGTATTTAAGAGCTTGGTTAGCATCAATAGTACTTTTTATTTACATACTCAAATTAATGAGGAATGTGTGTCGTTACAATAATGAAAATCATCATCATAACTTACAGTACAAGAAACGAATTCTTAGAGCGTCAGCGGTATTTGCTGTAATGAGAGATCAACTTAGATAATCTGTTTCTAAATTTTATTATACCTTGTTATAATACAACTATTTAGACTAATTAATAATTATATTGTTTCTATAATAAAGTGTGCTATGGAATTCCATCTAAATAGAGTCTAAAAGACAAGGGTTGGCACATGCAAAAAATCAAAATTTTCATTACGCAAATGTTACTTTTTAGTGTTGCTAGTATAAAAAACTCAACACAACACACTCTGTCCTAAGTAACTCAGTGTAGCCATACAAACAAGTGGAAAAAAAAAAACATACACTGGATTTTTTTTTTTGTATTACTATAGCACTTTTTTCATGTACGCAATATGAATATTTAAATATAAGTATTAAATAAGTAAGCTACATAAAACCAAGAAAGGGAGTGCCAGTGCTTGCAATATAACAAAGAGGGTTTCTAAAATAAAAGTAATTTATACTTGGTGTCTATTCCATAACAATAGAATAGTATTTTCTAAAGTACTGAATAAAGGTCTGGCAACAGTGGTTTTTTTTTCTCAGCGCATCGATAAATTATTAAATGGAATGACTGGATTGCGAGATGCTATAAAGGTTTGTTAATGCTACGGAACCTAAAAACGGAAAACATAAAATTTTATATTGTTCCTTATACAGCAGAATTTCTATTTTATTATCGCTGTAAGAAATCTATGAGTATTTACAACTTGGCAAAAAAGAGTAGAATTTTTTTATTTTGAATCTAGTAACCCAAAGAGAAGCAATCAAGGTTTCTCAATTTAAATTTTTAATTTTCCGGCATAAAATGTAGCCTATGCGTTAATCCTGGATATAAGCTTTCGGTAATGACACTGGACAACTTAATAGAATGTTGCCATTAGAGAAAAAGTTAGTTTCGTTTCTAGACTTTTTTGCTAAGCTGTACGTACACATCTTTCTAATATCCCTATATAAGTGTCAGATCGTGATAATATGCTATTGGGAAATAAATAAGTGACGCCAAATACCTTTATCGTTAAGCCACCTTGCGATCCGCGCGTACACCTCCTCTTCAACCGCGATCAAAATAGCCAAAAACGCGCGCGGTATCCAACTAAAATAGAATATCGTTTCCTCCCACCAGTCCTGAAAGTAATTAAAATATGCATTTAACTACTTTTTTGTTGGAGACAAGCCATTGACTGCGATCTCACCTGATGGTAAGTGAGATCTATAGAGCGTGCTCTGACTCAGCTCGGATATAAGTTAGAGTTAAAACGAGACACAAACAGGCTCTGCCATAAATCTGTCTCGTTTTAACTCTGTCTTTAGTCTGAGCAGAGTGAGAGTGCAGTCTATAGAGCCTTTTTTTTTTTATTATTATTATTCGATGACAAGATAGCCCTTGACTGCGATCTCACCTGATGGTAAGTGACGATGCAGTCTAAGATGGTAGCGGGCTAACTTGGAAGGGGTATAGCAGTGTAAATTCAACCCATACCCCTAATCGGTTTCTACACGCCATCGTGCCGGAACGCTAAATCGCTTGGCGGCACGTCTTTGACGGTAGGGTGGTAACTAGCCACGGCCAAAGCCTCCCACCAGACCAGACCAGATACAATTTAGAAATTATAAATTCCTAAATTGCCACCGCCGGGAATCGAACCCGAGACCTCCCAGTTATAAGACCACAGCGCTCACCACTGCGCCAGGGAGGTCGTCAAAAGACCGCAGCCTAAGACCGTAGCTAAAACAATATTTTGTATGAAGAGTGTGTGGAAGTATTGAATCGTGACGTCACGTTGAAATAGCGATTTCTTTTCTAACAGGGGACTTAAAAGCTCTATATTTTCGAGACTAGTTCAGATATTAAGAAAAGAAAAATGATATTGTGTTGTAATATTAAAAACCTTTATTTTAAGTATATAACAAATACCCAATTGGCGAAGACTGAACCGTCAACCTTTCGATTTTCAGTTCGCACCTTAACCATTGCGTTATTGAGGCTGTAAATACAGAGCAACCATGGTCTCTGGTCACGTCGGTGGTTACCTGCGTTCGCAGCAAGGCGAAGGTCGCCAGGCCGGCCACCGCCAGACACAGCAGCATGAGGGGCAGCGACACGCAATGCCGCCACACGCGGCGCCGCCACGCCGCGTACTGCGGCTCCGGCCGGCCCGTCACCTCGCTTATACCCATTTCCCCCTGAAAACCAAACAAACCAAAGGCTGGGAAACCAGGAGTCCCACATTCCTTTCGAGAGCCGTGAACTCATCCTATCACGACTCTCGAAAGGAATGCGTAACAAGCATTTCCACCAGCGGAATAAAAAAAAAAAAAACCATAAACGTCTCACTACTGAGCGTATAATCCTTGTATGAGCGGAATAGTTAGGAAAGTGCAACCCATTGACATTCCAGACAGATTTTATAGTTCACAAAAAATTCGCAATCGTGTGTGCAATAAACTTAAACTTTTTTATAACTTAACAACTATAGCACAAAGCTAAAATTAACAATTTACCTGAAATAACGGACGAGGCTCCACCAATAATTCATCTCTTTGATCTAAAGTACCCCATCTATACGCCAACACATTCGAATATCTAGAAAGAAAAATATTAATAATAATATTTTATTACATACTATTGCTTTTTGTTATTATAGTAATCCTTACTTAATATTATAAATGCGAAAGTGTGTTTGTTTGTTGATTTGTTCTTGAATCACGCAGCAACGGAGCAAAGAACCCACGTGACTTTTTACATGGATAAGTAGAGGATCAGGAGGGTGCATTTCAAAAGAATTTTCAAAATTACCGCGGACGAATTCGCGGGCATTAGCTGTTTAATAATAATCTTATTAACTGCATTTCGTTATTAATTATTTATTAATGTAATATTCTATTTACCTTTTCCACGTCTCCAAATAGACGCATGCCCAAAGAACGTTGAATAATGAAAACAGAACATACGCTATGTCCTTCCAATAGTCGTTTGCTGTCCCCAGCCACACCTTTGAAAAGTTATAATAGTTTATTAACATTAGCTACATTTCTATCTGACGTAACAAAGATGGCCGACAATGGGGATGTTAACACTAATCACAAATTAATGTTAAGTGCTAATTTTATGATAGTTTGTAGGATTAGAATATCGAAAATCACATTTTTGTAATTTAATCTAACTTAATAAATTTATTAAAAACGATTTTAAATGCTATATTTATAATCTTATGTCACATGACTGCAAACGCCATGTGACGTCACTAAACGAACCGCGAAACAAACGGAGTGATTATAGGTATAGTACGCGCCACGAAAGAAGTCCCGCGGCCATCAGGGAAACTAATAGATTTTACATACAATAATTGCCTAGACATACGACTACTAGCGCCGCCTCTATGGGACTTCTTTCGTGGCGCGGACGGACCGATGACGTCATGTCAGTCAAGTGACAGTTGTAGAGTTTTTTAGCGGGAAAATTCAAAATTACTCTATTTTTGTATATTTTTTCATCGAAAATACTAATATTTTTAAATAATATATATTTTTTTATGGTAAACAAGAGTCAATCTTCAAAATAAAAGCAATTCCGAAAAATTGTTAACATCCCTATTGTTGTATCATTTTGTTGTATAGTTCTTGCAATTCACGAGGGCGCGTGAGCTTTACTTGTGGTTACGTCGTGTACATGCACATTGCATAAGTGTGCGTGCCTGTCAGGAGCCTAGGTGGGAGCGGTCAGGCGCGAACAAGCTCTCGCTCACACTTGTACAGATACGACACGCACACAATCGTGAGCGACACGCACACAACCATAAGCCACGCGCCCTCGTGAGTTTAAAAAGAACTATAGTAAGGTCTAAAGGGGTCTATGAGGCTCGAAAAGGAATTTACCCAAAATACAAATCCAACGACGGCCGGCACCGTTAGCGATTGCGTGTAGTGCCCGAGCCAAGCGAAGTACATTGCTATTTTCACACCAAAATATTCACTTATTTCATCTGGAAGTTATAGAAAACTTTTTTAAGCGAATAGTGCAGTGGCAGACGGCAGTCTTGACTTGTCATAAGACTACATGAAATAATTTTGAATTTGAATTTTTAACCACCAAGTTTAATTTAATTTTATAAAGAGTTTTGGATTTCTTCAAATTGTATCCTCAAATGTGCAAAAAAGGTTCAGTAAATAGTCATTAAACTTTTTTTTTGAAACTTAACATATAAAACGTAGAACTTTAAAGCTGAAATCTATAGATCGCACTCTCATTCAGCTCAGACCCATTTATCTATAGAGCGTGCTCAGACTCAGCTCAGATTTAAGATAGAAGTTAAAACGAGAAACAAATATGCTATGACATAAATCTGTCTCATTTTAACTCTGTCTTCGGTCTGAGCTGAGTGAGAGTGCGGTCTATGGATTTCAGTCTTAGACTGCATCGTTGCTCACCATCAGGTGAGACCGCAGTCAAGGACTATCTTGTCATCGAATAAAAAAAACACTTACCCAAAGGTTGCGGAGTGAACAGCGTCTTGACCCATTTCTTTCTTAAATTCTCCAGAGCGGTGCGCTCGTGTAAGGGAAACATACTCGCTACGACGCCGCGACTCACGCATGCCGGTACTGAGAACATTATCTGTTGGTAGTATCTAGACAGGGCTGATACAATATGACAAAAGATACCGGCTGAATTGAGAACCTCCTCATTTTTGAAAGTCGGTTAAAAATTAGTAACTGGAAGTAAGGGGCTAAACAACTAAAGTATATAGAAATAGAACTGTTATCACTACTATTTTACAAATGATTCGTGCCTATTCCTGGAACAAAACACATCTTTCGCGATTCTAAATTAAATTTAAAAAAAAATCGTTCTCGTTGAAAATAAACAATGATTTTATTTTCATGATTAGGAATAGTGTAATATAGCACTTGCACGAGTTGTTTAAAGATATCTAAAAGGGTTAAAGATTTTTATCGTTGTTCGAAAGATTAAAAACATAATAAAACTTACATAGTGAGGAACAGGAGAAATTCGAAACAAATAACAGTCACAACTCAATACAACTGTGTTTTATAGCCTAGGCTGATGAAAATATAATTATTTTCTCACCAATGCTCTGTCCGGGTCGCAGAGTAAGCGCGGGTTCCAGAGCGTGCTCGTCGCCGGGTTCGGCACGTGCTGACTCGAGCACGTGCTTCACTAACGCACCCCGCTCTTGCGAATTGAGCAGTTCTGCCGCTGATGAACCCTGTTATATAATGGAGAAGACTGTTAAACTTACAGCGTGTTAACACGACGTTATTAATTTAAATTATAAGACATATTTTTTTCTTCATAGCACTTAAGCTCCTGAAAAGATTTTGATGGATGAGATGTCAATCGATTCGTTATTATGATTGCGTAATATACGCTAAATTTTATGCAAACAAAATGAATATGAGAAATGTTACATCCAATTTAGCGTAGCCATGTTTTAGTTACTATTACAATTACAACTATTTCTTCTATAATGTTAATTGAGGCTCTTTAGTATAATGCCCCATTAACCTTTTTAACAATTTCAATTGCCCATTTCGGCCCTTTCGTCAGCCTAGATAAATATCTTAGCGTTTATGCCTACCACGAAGGAATGTACGGTTCGTATTGTATTGCCTGTTCGCAGAATCTGAAATATGCCGCAACATATAATAAACATTCGTTGAATAATTCATACTCCGCATAGAGTCTATGAACCCAGCATGACTGAACATAAATTGTTTTCTGTATCAAATATCTTGGTTGCGGTCGTTGACATCCATATTCTCGCACATTTCTTTGGCAAATCAAACGCCACAACAGATCATCTATCGCATTTTCCTGCTATACGTCTTTTGTCTGGTTGACTTTGGGTCTAGGCTAGTTACCACCATGCCGTCAAAGACGTGGCGCCATACAATTTAGCGTTCCGATACGATGGCGTGAAGAAACCGATTAGGGATTCAAATTAGCTCGCTAACATCTTAGACTGTATCGTCACTTAAATGTGGTAAAAAACTCTAATTGATTACATCAGTGTAACGATCGCAATGACCTCTAAATGGCTGGTGCTCTCCCGCAATTGGTTATTTTAACCAGTAAAATTATGCACCATGAATTCAGCCAATCAATTTTAGAGAATATCAGCCCAGGTGAGATGGCAGTCAAGGAATAACTTGAATCGAATAAAAAATACAGCGCAGATTTATATGAGTTGCAAAGGATGTTCATACCAATACATATACAGCAACGAAGCAAAGTACATATCGACTTATTTCTTTGCACAGACGCTCTTAGAGAGTAACACAGGATAGATACTTTTTATCCCAGGAAAAAATTTTTCGCGGTATTTAAAAAAAACTTAAACCTCTCCGACGAAATCGCGGACAAAAACGATTTGGTTAATTGAAAACCCTCGGAAAATCGATGCGAGCGGAGCGTACGAGGTGAGTTGATGACCGATACGTGATCAGCTTTTGCCATATCGAAAGGTCACATCATACGAAAAGCTCCAAAGATTTCAAGACTTTCTCGAATTCATCGATCTTACGTAACAATGCTATTTTATTCATGGATTACAAATGTATTATGCGGGATAGGAGGGTGGAATATTTTGGGCGTCGCAGAAGGAATTTTGGTTAGCACGCAACACAACAATGTTCGGGTCAACGGTGCTGAAACACGAGCAGCTTTCAAGAAATCTATTGTAGGTACACGCAGTAGTTTCTAGTTTACCTACTTCTATTATTTGTGATTTATTTTATTCGACGACCTCTGTGCCACTGAGTTTGTTGTCCCGTTTGATCAATTGGGAAAATTATTTTGAGGGTTTTACTTTGTTCCAATTTCTAGGGGAAACAATTCCACCAGTATCACAAACAATAGTTCACAGCTCGATATTCACAGTTGAACAGAAGGTCTCGTGAAAGGATCGCCACAGAGCACGTTTTTGTGCAGTAGCTGCCTGTAGAACCTTCCGTCCGTCTACCCAGGAAACATTTCAAGGTCTCCGCAATTGCGGCAATAATTTTTTGCGTTTGACGACAAACAATACTAGAAAGCACTGATGAGGTCTAGGTTGAAGCGTGCTTGCCTAGAATATGCCTATTCACCCTTGCTTTGCAGGTACTCAAATTATCGGTTGCAAGAAACACGGATGCTGGAAGGGTGTTCCACACTTTAGTGGTTCGTTTCAGAAACGCTTAACTAAAGCGTTTCGAGCGGTAGGTAAGATTTCTACCACGTTTATCCTAAAATGTTTATCGAAAATTATTTCGAATACTGAAGTCAGGTTCTTATTATAACCCGATAAAAAGATTCGACCCTTTTGATTCCAAGCGTTCCGGTTCGATAAAGAAAACGATTGTAATACCTGATTGAAGTCCCAGTCAAGGGCAAGCAAAAGAAAATATAAGATTGACTTGAAAGTAACGATATATGAAGGTACGACTATTTTTAGGTAGGTATATCTACCTATTACGCCAAAACATTGAAGAGATCTTGACCTGAGAACTGAGAAGGTCTCGACTTTAAAGACGAGGATTTCGTTGATGAGTTTCTTTCACTTCAAAACATCGAAGAGCGGATTTTACGGTCCCTTTAGTTGTATACTTAATGATTTTATTTTTTATGTTTATGAGTTATGTAATCTTGCGAGTACCTAATCTAGATGAATGTACTAATCTTGCGAGTTATGCTTATGTTATTGAGTTAATCCCACAGATATACCTAGTAAAAAATAACGTTTTTTAAGGACAGAAGAGTTTTTTAAGAAGCATTTTTAAATTAAAACTCATATCCTCACGTAAGCACGCAAGCCTACATTTTGTACATTTTTGTGTATGAAAGTGATTTTTATTATTTTATGATATGCGAACACAAAGCTTTGTGATAATCATTAAAGTTAGTCGCCATAACGCTTTCTAGAACTCTTATTCATACCAAGTGTCCCAAGCGCGCCCAGACCTAAATTTGATACTCCCGACCCCACACAATCTTCTTTATCATACCCTTAAAGTGTTTATAAATAAGCGCGAAATCGTCTTCGAGTTAGCCAACATGTATTGTTTTTATCAGTGCCATAAAACCATAAAGTGTTGTGGATAATTATTATACATAGAACATTTTTTTTTTTAATAAAGAATATCAGCCAAGCTGAACTTGACTGATGTTCTCCTCTCCCCTCCAAATAAGTGAAAACTTGTGTTATGCCGTCCACAAGCTATAATGCCGTTAACTACCAAAACCATATTTCCTAATATAAACCCTAATTTAAATGTTTTTGGGTTTATATTAGGAAATATGGTCTTGGTAGTTAACGGCATTATAGCTTGTGGACGGCGGTGTTAGGAGAGGGTACGACATATATAAGGCGATTTGAACTGTTTTCTCACTCCATGAGCAAATTCGGTCTTTGAACCTAACAGATACATATAAAACATTTTGCAGTGGTTTAAAACTTGTACCTATTTATGTTGAAAATAGAAACTGCAGGCGCAAGCGTTTAGCATGTCACTAATTAACAAAGGTATTCACAGACGAGAGTGGCAAAACACTCCAGGCTTTTGAAGAGCTACATTTTATATGCAACCTTGTAGCTAGTCGCTTCGCTACACAAAAAACTAATATAGGTTAGACAAACTAGACGTCGAAATTTTAACTTTCTTCGCGTGACCGAATACCGCATAAAGAATGCAGAAATATCATCAGAAGTGGGATTAATGGGCTTCTAAAACTCAGTTTTTTTGGGTAAGTTTTGTACAGTTCCTCTGTGTGTCATAGCCTTCTTATTTAGGAATGTATCATCTTTAACAGACAGTTATTTCAAATTTAAAGATATATACCTCAATTTTGTTTATTTGTACAGATTGTAAAGTAATTAAGTCCATGTTGAAGATGACCTTTTCTAATCTAGCTTTTGGTTATTCTGGGGATGGCTACATGAGCTACATCCCATGCAGTTATCAAAAACAAAATCAATTTACCGCTTGGCTATTAACCCAATATCGTCACATCAATAAAACTTACCCTCTGAAAGCAATGCATGTCCCGTACAGTGAACTCTTTGTACCCTCCACCGAATTCTGGCTTCAACAACATAGGGAGGTGGATTTCTTCAGCAGTTTGTAGGAGACTGTTAACAGAAATTTTACATTAAGGATACCTTGTTAAAAAACAAACGCAGACACTATTACTACCTACCAAAAAAAAATAATTTCGTAGACTGAGAAAATGCATAATGGCTTGGTAGAACACAGTTGCTTTTTCTGCTACGCCGCACTTACAAAATAGTTACAAAAAATTACAACAAATAAAGTTGGTTTTAGTTTTAAAATTTATTTAAAACAAGGCGAATACCTATATTTCAAACATTTATTAGATTACCTTTAACAAAATTTTGACCTGTTTGTTTTTAGAAACAGATGCTAATAAAAGTTAAGATTCGAATGAATGTATGCGTTACTAACTGACTTCGTTTAAAAACTGACATCAAAAAAGGAGAATAGGTATTCTCCTTTTATTTTTCAACAGAATATGTATTTTTGAATTTTCCCTAAGTTCAAGGAATTAAAACTTCTATATTATGTTTGTCTGTATTTTATAGTTTTGTGTATGAACGGTTAACTTAATTATCTACTTTGAAAGTCTGAACAGCTATCTTAAAACAATAAATAATTATTATTATTAGTCAATAACTCACACATCGTCATCTGCAGTGATATAGAAGGCGGAACACTGAGACGACGCGTGTTGACGCACGCACACACGCAGCCGCGGACGACTGCCGCGCAATTTTTGCAACAGCCACAGCAGCATACTGTCTGGAAGACCTGCGACGAGAAATATGTAGTTATGATAAACTCTCTCTCCCAAAATCAATAGAAAAAGATGCAAACACTTGTTACAAAATTGATGAAAATAACCAATTATCATGTAAAATAATGATGAACAACTCTCGCTGTCTGAAACTTGACTTTGTTTTCTTACGATCTATTTCCGATATCACAAGTGGCGCAGTCGGAAGGATCCCCTCAAAAATGTAGGTTTTGAACCGCTAAGGAACGCTCTCGCACCGTCCGTGTTTTCTGCTATAACTTGAGTATCTTCAAGGAGAGAGTGAATAGGCATTTTCTAGACAAGCGCGTTTTATCAAAAAACAGATTCTCCTCATCCCTAATTATAATATTATGCTTCATAAAATTGCCTAGAGAGAGCCAACTTTATAGGTACAGTGTAAAAGCTGGTAAAAGTATTCCACATAGTACGTAAATGCGTTAAAAACTACGCTCACTATTATTCAAGACTAAATAAAGGTTATTAATAGATAATAATAAGTAAAATCAGGAAATACAACAAAAAGATAGCCTCAATTTGTCTTTCCTATCTTTTAGCTGCATTCGTCGCGAAATGGCAAAGTTAAATAAGCGTTCACGTGCCAAATTGCCTTGCCAAGATCTACCCAGGCTGATTTATAAGCAACCCTTTTTTATAATGTAGGTACCTACTGAAGCTTTGTAGTAAAAGAACATTCAGATCATTTGTGGATCTGATGGCTTGTTCAAAGAAACATAATATGGAAATACATATAGATGAGATGGCTGTTTTGAAAATATTTAAGTGTCTTTTACAATAAATTAAAATCGCTTACTAGAACCGTTAGGCGCAACACCCACCAACGGATTAAGTGGACTGGACTGGAGCAAAAAGAGCCATCTGGATTATCAACTCAAATAGCCTTATTTATTACCTTTGACATAGCAAGCTGTATAATGGGAAGAGCTTTTTGGTGGAGTAACCTTCACCCAACTCACGACGCACACGTCAAATCTACTCGTTAAAGATTCGCTAATTGTAGATAGTTGAAAAAAGCAAAAAAAACCTTGGCGTAACATTGGCGACGCATAAACGTAGACATTATATGGATGTTTCCCTACAATGTTTTTTCCTTCACTGTACCAATTTCAGCCATATGTAAAATTAAGTAAGAGTTAAGTTGCTATAAAAGAATCTTTAAAAAGCGGCACAGATAAAGCTGCAGGATCAGTTTAAGTTTCTTCAAAGTTATGCTTTACAGCTAAATAGCTAGAGCATGTAGTTTAAAAAACAGATAGTTGTTGGGGTCCTAAAGTGCCAACAACTCCAGCAGCAATTCCAGAGTTGCAACCTCCCGCCAGAAAGCGAGGTATTGTCAGTAGTGTATGCTCTGATTAGGATGAAAAGACTAACTTACCTTTTGGAAATATGAGAACCACATCAGTCTGCTGTGTGGGTGTGGAATGTAACAGCAATCGTCTTGGATGCATCAGGTGAGCACCAAGCTGACCCGCCATTGGGAGACGTCGTCGTAGCTCCCTGCCAGCTAAATGATACAGAGTTGACAGCATTACAGAAAGAGCTAAAGCTAAAGAAGAAACAATACAAGTATAGAAAGTTATAGTGCAGAAGGCTCTAACACATGATATAAGGGTATCAGATTCACAATATGAATATTGTGAAGTTTTAACATTGAGTTGAAACCTTACTTCTCTTCTTAACTTTCAACTCTGGTGCTCAGTACAATATTTAAAACACCCATTACAATTATTCCTAAGAGTTTCTCTGGCAGTATTAGATTAAAAGAGAAAAGTCAAATTAATTCCATTAATAACTATCTATATGTGTTTCAATTTATAGCATATAATAGCATAAATAATAATAAAATACAATTACTTCTAATTCTTTTTTCTCAAAACAGATAGAAAGAAATATTATTTTCTATTTACAATAACAGCTCTATCAGTGGCATGCACAGGATGTACAACAGGGTAGGCAGATCATATAAATTGGAAAAAAATCTCCAGTATGAGTTATAAAAAACTTAAGGATAGACATTGTACAAAATAAAAAAGCCTACCCTTAAGTTTTTATAACTTGTACTGGAGATTTTCTCCATTTTATATCATCTGTCTGCTTAATTCCTACCCTGTATGCACGCTGTTGAGCTCGATATGGGGAATAGCTGTTGTCAATGCCCCCTGAATGTTGATATTTGTCCTGAATAACTATTGGACCTCACAGAGATGCCATAACACAACACAACTATAATAGTTCTGTTTTTTTAGTATCCCTAAAAAGACGCTATATACACAACACCACTAACAAATAATTTATCTCAAAACTCCTACGTAGAAGAGTCTAAAGAATCATAAAATTATAACATAGTTTGTAAACAAGTACTTACTAATACTAAACTACTAGTAAAATAAAAATGTACAAAAATCCTGAACTTTTCACAAAGTCTCTACTTAAGAAGTTGTTAATGTTTAGACAATTTAAAGTTATAAAACGGAGTCTCTAAACATCAAATAAATCGTTTTGATCTACAATTCTAAAGCAAATAGCAAATTTCTTTCTAAAGCAAAAATTCTAAAGCAAATTCTTAGAAAAATATTGTTTAGGCAACTTACCACTGTCCAATTTATCCTTCGCAAATTCAGCAAAAGACTTGTGCTCTTGAGGCGTTGAATGGGAACTGCTTTCATGCTCCTCCTTCTCATGATTACCTATACCCACATTATCACTCTCCATCGTGAATATACGGAAAAGACAAACAATGAACCGCGCTAATAGAAGTCCTTCGGCGAGCTTACATCATCGATCACAATAGTATAGCTATGCAACTACGCACTGATACAAAAAACAACACTATACACTAAAAACTACAGCTGATTGTAAGCACATTATTAATAACGATTATTATTGTAATAATTCACAATCCATTTTAATTTCTTTTTAAATGCTTTTAAAAATCACTGCGGCAAGACAAACAAATCAAACATCTGTCATTTTCATTTAATATTTCAAAATTGATTTTTTGGCCGCCATTATAATAATGTTATCACATTAAAAAAATATTATAAAAACACACTAATACTGCTACCACACGAGCAGATCCTGTACGGCTGGACCAGCGGATTTGGTCCTCTCCATACAGAGTCTGACTCTGATCGTGTATAATATGGTGGTTTGGTGGACATAATCTTGGATAGAAGTGGAACATGGGGTCTATCTCTGTATTTTGACGTTTGCAATGACCAGTTGAAAACAATAGAAAGTTTTATGGAAAGTTTCCCACTAAGAACTGTCAAACCCATATTTCTTTGTTATATTCCGTGTTTGACAGTTTTAATTGGCTACTGAACAATAGTCACGAAGATAGTGAGTAGCCCCCACATTCGCTCGAGCTAATATTGTCGGATGTCAGATCCCATTATATAGCCCGAAATCAGTGGACAAAACGGATTCTGTGCGGCGGCGTAAGGTCCAGAATCCGGTCGTGTAATGGTACTATTTTTTTCTATGACGTAGTCTATGGTTAAAATTCAAATGAAAGAGACAAAGACTATCTTTTTTGGTCTGTGACAAAAGGTGTATGAAAGAGATCAAAAAGAGAAAGATGTCAATTGTCAAATTGAAATTAGGTCCGTTCGGTTGGAGTTGTAATTTTATTGTTTCGCAGTTTTTTTTATCGTCGTGAGTGATACACATTGATATACACAATAATCAGCTGCCGCTGCAATAAACTAATAAGGTGAGGCTATACTATAATTTCGTAAATACTAAGAGTTTTTCATCGAAGTTATAAAGTATACAAAACAACCGTCATCAAGATCAAAACAAGATCGAAATTTTCTTGTGACCTTTGTTTGAGGCTAAAAATTGTTATAAAACAATTCAGCAAGAATTCGAAATCAATAATGTTTTTTTCTTTAATCATGTGTATTTTAAATTAAGCCTAATTTCGTGTGTATTCAGCAAAGGATGTCTTTTACGCAGTTAGTTTTTTATTTAGCCTACTTTCTAAAAAACAGCTGTTACGTCGTCACGCCTTTATGCATAAGCTAAACAGCTGATTTTTTCGTCATTAATGTTTTGATGCTTTGGAAAAAACTGGACTTGTTTGAATTAAAGTTAAACGGTAGGTAGTAGGCAAATGTATAACTGGGTACATCAAGGTCAAAAGGCTATCAGTAGGTACCCAGGTAAATTGATAAAGATTTTTAAAATCACCTTTGTTTATTTACCAAATTATTTTCATTTGATCCTAACAGAGAATCTTTAATTAATTTGACTAACTAAATTCTGTTTAATTAAAGTGAAATATTTTAATTCATCATGACGTGTCATAAGAGCTACAAGTTGGCCTACATGAAATAAATAATTTTGAATTGGTAGGTAGATTATGGTTAATCCCTTCTCATTCGAGAGGAGACCTGTGCTATGTCGGCTATGGGTTGATGGGAAACTTTTTTTATATGAAAAACAAGCAAACGAACAGGTGGGTTTCCTGATGTGAAGTGATTACAATATGTGGTATAAACATTTGTAGCACCAGAGGTACCACCAATGTTTCTGTTTTCCGAGATACAGTTTTAACTAGTTCGGAAAACAGGTGCACAATGTTATTGTAAATTGTTATTACAACTTTAGAAAAAAATAAAAAAATTGTTTTGTAATTATGTTTGTGTGACCATTTGTTTATTAGTTGTTTTTGTTTTGATTATTATTATTAATGTGTTGCCAGCTTTTCAGGAAATTTTTGGTCTGCCCCTTGAATAACTCCATGTTGTAATTAAGTGGGAGCACCTTCGAAGGGAGTTGGTTTCACAGTAATTGTGAGTGGTGTACAGGTGATTCCAAAGCGTTAACTTTGTTCCCAGATGTCGGTAGGTTGGGGCGGTCTGCCGCTGCTCCCGCTCCGATGCGTTCTGGATCACCTGAGCACGGAGGACGCGCTCGCCGCACTGTCCACCTGCCGCCACTGGCGAAGTGCTGTCTTGTTATACGAAGGACGAAAGTGAGTGAAACATTTCACTTGTTTTGCACTGTAGCACTTTTATCCCAAAAAAAAGATTTTATCAAAAAATGTGTCTAAAAGTTGCTAAATGTTTTAGCATCTTAAAAATTTTTGATTTTGTAGTTAAGTTTTATGCAAGTTTACTTTTCAACTAATGTAGTTTTCACAGAGTCTGACATTTTCATTTTTTTTGTTATGTTGGAAATAAAAACATACCTAGTACCTATCAATTTTTCGAGAAAAACCATTGTTGCAGCAAATGAGCAATTTTTTACCATCTTTGTATACTTGTACCATCTTTGACTGCATCATCACAATTCACAGGAGGCCAGGGTTAATATGGGTCCCTTTTGGGTACGGAACCTTAAATGTTTGCCATTCGTTTCTTCAATATACAATTTGTTGACTTTTGCTTTTAAACAAATTATTCACAAGCCACACACACGCACAAACACGGGTGTGTGTGCATACACACACTCACACTGGAAATCACAGCTTACACTCTCAGATGATTTGTAACATAATATTGTTATTTTTTACTTCATTTTCAAATTTCATTACAGGCACATAATTTAACAAGTAGAAATATATACATTATACAATTATGTAGAAAGGTTTTGATATAATTTAATTCAGAAATGTCTTTCACTTTCCTTTCTCTCTGGTCAGTGAACAAAATATTATGTTTGTTCATTTTATTGCCTATTTCACAAGATTCTTCAGTTCTGTTTTATGCAAAAAATTTATTTGCTCTGAGTTTCTGGTCAAAAGTTTGTAATTATTGCGTCAAATCATAAGAACTTTGAAAGGTCAGCTAAGTTCTCCTAAGAAGCCATGTACAAGTGTCAACTTTCTCAAGTTTGTGAAGTTAAATTACTCGTAAAATAAGGCTATGAATTTGTTGTTTTAGATACCCACCCAAAACATTGTCTAAATTGCATCAAAGTGTCCATAATACAAAACTTCAAAAATTTGATTAACTCAAACTATTTCCATACAAATAGGAGCATACTTAGTATTGAAAAGCTTTTGTGTCTAAGTAAAGTTAGAAGTAATTTATATCAAATATATCTTTTTCCACCAGAGACACACTAAAACTACGAGTGAAGCATCTCGAAAAGAACCTCTTCGTAACGCGGTTATTCAGGAAGTACACGAGGAAACTACATATTTATATCGACAGCTGTGGAGAGGACCTTGATAACTTCATGAACTATGTACTACCACAGTGAGTATTTTTTTTTTAAGAATATTAACCATATTAAATGAGAGCAGTATCCTCATTTCCCCTCCAAATAATATATATTTTATTAAAGAATATTAACGAAGCTGAACTTGACTTATATTCTTCTCTCCCCTCCAACTAAGCGACAAGCTTGTGTTAGGAGTGGGTACGACAACGGTGCAAGGGGTGGGGCTCGAACCTGCGACCTTTTAGTTTTCAGTCTGCACCATTAACCATTGGGCTATTGAGGCTATAAAAAATTGAAAATATAGGAAATATAGGATATAAAATTGAAAGTATAGGAGTGGATACGACAATGCAAGGGGTGCAGGAGTTTGAAATGGCAACCTGTCGGATTTCAATCTGCGTCTTAACCATTGCGTTATTATTAACCGATTTAAAAAGAGGAGGTTATCAATTTATGTATATTCACAAAATATCCAAGGTGTATGTATGAATTATATGTATATGTATATTCCTGCCTATGTTTGTCCACTCATTAAACTATTAATCGGATTTTGATCATTTTTGTCATAATCGGTCCAGTTTTGCATGACAACCGCAAGAGGATATCAAAATGATATAAAATAGGTACATATTGTAAAAAGCAAAAATATCACGTAACACGGAATCAGTGTGTACGTATAGCCGCCTTGACATTTCCGGAATCCGGATACATGAGATAACATAGTACAGGTTACCGGCAGCTGTTTATATGTTATGGATTTGTAATAAAATGTTGCTACACTTTCCTACTTTGGAATTTTAATATGAAAGAGTCGGTAAAAACTGTAGGAAGATAATAATATATAATAGTATGATTCCGCCAATGATGGAGGTGCGATTACTTATGCGTATTATTATAAATTTATAATAATACTAGCTTTGCCTGAGAACCCTCTGCTTTTCAAAAATATATATTACTCTCCAAGTCTTCAACTATGCAAACCTGTGTAACGTCGATCCGTTATTCCGTTACTACGCGATTGAAAGGACAAACTATAACTAACAAACATCTACAGAGTAAGGATTTTAAGGTTTTAAAAGGGTTAAGAATTAGGTAGCTTTATTAAAATCATTTTGGTCTTAGTCTAAAAGTTATCGCTTAAACATGCTATACTTTTTTTCTCATGAATAAGTACATAGAGTAAGGATTTAAAAGTAAGAAGTGCCTACTCTTACGACACACATGATAAAAATTACGTGATTTTTTATATTTATCTGCTTATGATAATATAATAAATACCTACATAATACGTATATACATATAATTTTTACATAATAATGCGTGTTAGTTATGCTACTAACTCGCAATGTTAGATTAGTTGCGTCAGCAGTTTAACGTCATTTTGTGTAGTGCGGTATTAAATATACTGTGGCAATATATTGAAGTACCTAAGTATATTATAGTTATACGTCACACAGTAAAATAAGAGACAGAGAGAGAGAGTTTTAAGTTGTACAACTAAATTACATCTTAGCCCGCACATCTTATCCAACTAATCTTCTTTGTCAAAATCGTGTTCGACAGTCGGTCAACTTGAAACTGTATGTAATTTTGGCTACTTGACACAACTTCGAATCCAAAGTAGCCAAAAAAGATAGTGATTTTAGCAGTTTATGTATGTTTGTGATTATTTACGTATGTTCCACCGCATTTTCTAAAATACCCGCTCTGATCAATGAGGTGTCAATCGATTAGTTATGGTCCGGATAGCATACGATTAGACTACATTTTTTAAGAATGACAGATGTTAGTCGTTACATCCAATTTTCATTGACTACGAGACGTAGTTTCAGGTATCTACGACTTTAATATTGTATTCGCGACGGGTTGAGATTACCTACGTTTCAGTCACGCAATAACGTCTGAGACAAAGGAGCCAGGTAATCGATACTTTTGCTATGGAGTAGGTATAGACGTTTGCGTGCCCTCTAGCCGACCCTATAAACCCGAATACCTACCTATCTAGAGTCTAGGTTATTAGGTTTGTAGTCAACGTGCTGGAATCTCGGTTCAGCCTAAATATTTTTAGAATACCTCCTCCTGCTACTACGAGTAGTAGGTTTTATGCTAAGGGACTTTACACATTACTCGTCTACGATCACATCCAGTGGTCGCGAGCAACGACCAAGTGGTCGCACGACTTGTCGTGACCGGTCTTTTCGATCGAACTTTGTGAACTTTGCCATGAGCGTCCGCGTGACCGTATAAGCTTTTACGACCAAGGTTGCGATCTAGGCCGTGGACCTTTGTTATCATTACGCGGACGTTTTTGGCACCACAGCATTGGTTCCATGTTTCTCTAGGGCTAGGCCTTTGCGTCGAACTGTCTGCGTTCTAATGCTCATTTCTAAAGTCGTGTCTCCTTTCGTTAACCACATAATGGTAGAAGAAAGTCGTATACTACATTAATATCATTTTTATAGAGTAATAGCTCTCCGAAATAACATCTGAAACTCGATCACCCAAGTCCCAACAAAGTACCGGATTGGGTCATCGTTGTTTATCCAGATTGACTGATATGCGCAGGCGAACTAGCACCTATATCAGCATTCGCAGAAATATGGGAATGCATGTGTGCGGATTAGACAATGTGCAAACCTTTGTGCAAACGTTCTTATACCTTGTGTCACTAATAAAAAAGTTTTAATACAAGTGTACTACGAAACTTTCCCATTACCCCTAGTTCATCTATATATATAAAATTCAAAGTCCTGACTGACTGACTGAGATATCAACGCACAGCCTAAACTACTGAAGTTAGAAACTTGAAATTTTTACAGATGGTTCCTTTTATGACGTAGGCGCACACTAAGGAAGGATTTTTGAAAATTCAACCCCTAAGGGGGTAAAATAGGGGTTTGAAAAATCAAACTTAACGTGAGCAAAGCCGCAAGCAAAAGCTAGTTTAATACATTATCGCAGTTTGATCCTTTAACTTATTACAACAATTTAATCCATTCATTACCTACCAACTCGAAGTTGATACTCGATGACCCTGTTTCGAGTGGTTCTGCTAGGAAATATAATTATGTACATACATTAGCACGTTTATTTTCGCCGGTTTCCTTTCAAGAGAAAGTAGATTGCCTTTATATATTTCGTTTACGTATTAACGATTCAAGTCGTGAACTTTATTGGGTAATTTGATTCAACTTCCTTGCATTGCCGTAATACTTGTACTTATTACCTAAACGTTCGATTATTATCTAATAATATTATCTATAAGAGTCCCGCTGGAGGCATTTGCATGTTACTAACTTTGGCCCGCGATTTTGTGTAAAGTTAAGTTTTTAAAAAAGCACGAGATTCTTTGCTTTTCCACGATGAAAAGCATCCCGTGTTCTTAACTATATACATGCAAAATGTCTATCTCTTTGAAACGTAATATATACGATTACATTTATGTAAATGTAAATCGTATGTCACGTTTTTAATTTTAGTAGTAAGTAATTTTGAGAAATTTAAACTTTAAATCTTTCAATATTACTGACTCGAAAATAAATCAGAATAGCGGTGTGAAGTTAAGACGTCAGCCGTCCATATATATTGACAGATTTATCTCAACGCCCATGTTGCATTACAGATACGAGTATTGAATAACCACAACCCCAGAAATAACAAAGCTTCGTCCGATCGATCATCCATAACATATTATTATAAATACCGGACCAAATTTTTTTTTTATTCAATGAGAAGAGAAGAATGACCTTGACTGCGAACTCACCTGATGGAGTGACGATGCAGTCTAAGATGGTAGCGGGCTAACTTGGAAGGGGTATGGCAGGGGTATGTTGCCAACCATAGAACGGGCACGAAATGTGCGAGCGGCAAAAAATCTAGTCTTCTCTGTTATTTTCCAGGTTCTTCGACACACAGAGGTTACAGGAGTTAATATTCATCGGGCCCACTTATATCCTACAGAGTCCAAACACGCCAGTTGCCAAATTAAATCGGTACGTGCCTCGAAAATTATCTTTGTCCAGCTTGTTCTGGACCAAAAACAAATGAATCAATAACCGAACAGAAGTAATGCTTCTAAAGAACGTGCAAAATACCTATTTATTGTATACCATGCTTATAATTGGTGCCTTTGATCGGTTACTTACTGATAAGACCAAAATCCATTAACAAGAAAAGGTTAGAATTATTTTGCTATAATCCGAGCATACATGTGGCATTGCTTGCTTGGGAACTTGGTTTTTCTGCTTGATTGGGGAGGTAAGCGGTGCTTAGCTTGTAACTGCATGTTTGACCATACAGATTTTTTCTGTTGGCGGATTGTAGCAAAATAATTCTAACCCTTTCTTGCTAATCATGAACTTCCGCAAAGCTTCTATTCAATATTAACATAGTATTTAAACGTTAAAATCGTTGACAATGGTCTGGTAATAATTTTAGTTAATTCAGTTAGGCTCAGGATGAAAATATATTATATCCTTGAATTTTTAATTTCGAAAGAATATATTTTATATCAGGCCAAAATAATGTTTCTTTCTTTTTCAGTATAATAACTGAGAGCTTGTTGTTCAAAAACACGCATTGCCTGCAAAAGCTGTCTTTATTTGGCTGTGAAATGGGAACAGTGAAAAACGAAATTGACAGATATACAGTAAGTCATTTCTCATCCTACTAATATTATAAATGCGAAAGATTGGACTTATGGATGGATGTTTGTTACTCGGTCACGCTAGAACGACTGAACCGATTTGGCTTTTTGGCACAGAGATAGATTAATTACACATTTCTGCGAGAAAATTGTTTACCGTTTAAGAAAACAAAGGAAATCTATTTTTACCCAACTGCTCCATACTGAGGTTGGTATTTTAATAATGTTGCATTATTTCCTATTTATGAAAATTTATGAAAAACAGTCCCTCCAAACTAAATGAAATTGTAAACTAAATGAAACTAATACATGTAATGTAATAAAACTATTAATACCTATTATAATTATGACGTTATTAACGTTGCAGCACAAAAACGTTGAGTATTATTCGCGGCCGCTCTCCTTCAACACAATTCCTTCCCCCAACGATACGGTGCTGTCGAGATGTAATGCCAGCCTCATGGCCTTCTCTACATTGCAGGTGAGTACAGTGCAATCTAAATGTACATTGACAAACTTACTTCCCTTTACTGCTAGTTGTCGATAACCCTAATAATAAACTACGTATTTACCAATAAATACTATACTTAAAGTAAATCTGGATTGAATTTTCTATCATCAATTAATAGATTTTGGCAGCCGAAGATGGGACATGCGATAACCTGAAAAGTTGTAGCAGGGCAATGTGTTAGGATCTATTCTTGAGACCCTATGAAAGAGTTAAGGACAAATTGCTATTGAATTGCTAGGCCTCAATCAGTAGATATTTTCTTAGGCATACCAAGATACTGTACCGTGTTTCAAATTAATAATAATAAAACTTATGTTTTTGCAGCAAATGGTTCTTGACTACGATCGAATGAGCACAGAAACTCTAGAGACACTTTCGGAACTGAGTCAACTGTCAGAGTTGACGTTAAACATCGGTCTCCGGCGGCCTCCGACACTGCCGACGGTAGATTGGCGTCGAGCGAGCAGCAATCTGAGAGTAGCTTTAAACATTGTAAGTTCTTTAAGGACTTAAACCAATTACATGCATCTTTAATCTACCTACTTGATTGGCGCCATATTGGATTTGATTGACGCCATCTTGGCGTTGTAAGCATAGATATAAGTGTCTCCAGTACTAATAATATTGCAAATGGTGCACCAACCT
Source organism: Hipparchia sbordonii (assembly GCA_038048805.1). Lineage (NCBI taxonomy): Eukaryota > Metazoa > Arthropoda > Insecta > Lepidoptera > Nymphalidae > Hipparchia > Hipparchia sbordonii. The sequence goes on from CM076103.1 coordinate 13,356,477, forward strand.
CTATAATTAATCTGATTTCATAACCAACCTTTTTATTTAATCTGTGATTTCATATCAAATCATAGATTAAAGATAATCTGCTCTGGATCAATTTCCTCTGCTAGAAATTTTTCTCTTAGGGGGGACTTCTATATACTTCTATATGGTCTTGTGCCGCGTGAATACAGAGGCCCTCTGTAAATTGTCGTCAATTCACATTGTGGGGGTTCTATCAACACTGCGGTTTCCTGTATGAGATCTACATTCTAACTCCTCGATCATCGTTTGAAATTTTATAATCACAGTGGGGGACGATACTGTTACAAACAAAAAGTTGGTTGTGGCAAGCTTGAAATGTTAATTATGTAGAGACATTGCATATAAGTTAAGCTATTTCATATGTATTCATTTGTATCTTTCCTCATCAAATGTTTTCATTCCAGATATCGGCACCACAGAAAGTATTCAATGAACTTATGGATAAAGTTTTTGTAGAGGGACTGCCATTGGTCTCCCTAAAAGTCATGTTTTGTAAGATTGTGAGTATATACGCAGCGCGATATTTTAATTTTCTCGGTTGAACCCATTGTTGTATTTTTATTGTGTTACGTGTTTGTTTTTTTAAGAATTATACCTTTTTAATCTGCAAAGGCTCTTTAATTTTACATTGCGTATCTATAGGCTTTAATTTATTCGATAGCTCCACGCGGACGTGCTACAACGCGTGGTGCGCCTGTACAAGGCCACGCTACGTGAGCTGCTGTGGGCCGACGCGCCCTACGACTCCGCTGATGTATTCCACAGGATCATCAAGCAACAGGGTGACGCTGAAGAGGTATCTTGTTATATTATAACTCTAATGTCATTATCGATATACACAAACTCTCTTTGCAACAGTATAAAAGATTATTGTATCAATATATTGTAACCGCATCATAGCCTCATATGCTTCTCATAGTTCAATTCATAGATAATACACTATATGTTCAATTTGCCCTGTGTATATATTTACTCTTTGGTTCAATTGTATACATTAAATTAACCTTGTGAAATTGTTAACTGGTAAACCCGCATTTGCACTTTTGCTTATACGCATGTCGGTTTGCCTGTAATTGGGTGCACATCTGAAATGTTTCTATAGATTTAGTATAATTTTATGTAATTGTTATGTGATATCCTGTTGGCAAACCAATAAATAAATAAATAAATATTCATGTTCCTGGTGGGAAGCTTTGGCCGTGGCTAGTTACCACCCTACCGTCAAAGACGTGCCGCCAAGCGATTTAGCGTTCCGGCACGATTGCGTGTAGAAACTGATTAGGGGTATGGGTTGAATTTACACTGCTATACCCCTTCCAAGTTAGCCCGCTACCATCTTAGACTTCATCGTCACTTACCATCAGGTGAGATCGCAGTCAAGGGCTATCTTCTCATCTATATACATAAAATTCAAAGTCCTGACTGACTGACTGACTGACTGACTGAGATATCAACGCACAGCCTAAACTACTGAAGTTAGAAACTTGAAATTTTTACAGTTGGTTCCTTTTATGACGTAGGCGCACACGAAGATGGAAGTTTATATAAAACTCCGTCATTTTTCAAGCTGTTTCCATCAAAGTTGGTATTTGAGCTTTCAGTTAAAAATAAAGAAGTACATGTGTCACAGTTTTTGAAAATTCCACCCCAAAATCTAATTCCACGCGGACGAAGTCGCGGGGGCAAAAGCTAGTCGAATAAAAAAATTTTTGCTTGTGCTTAATGCTTTGAATTTTTGTTCATTTTCCAGTTCACAATGTGCAATGTGAATCCACTGATATTGCTGTGCTGGCAGTGTACTCATTTGCGGAGGCTCGTTATACATGGTGAGTATACACTTAGGAAACAAACTCCAGGATGAAGAACAGCAGCTAGATTCGCTGGATATACTAGAGCCCAATGTACGTTTGCAGGCTACTGGATCTGGCACTACGACCTGCTGGGCTTCGTGCGGCTGCGCAAGTCGCTGCAGGAGCTGGAGGTGTCGGCCGTCTACAACAAGCAGAGCCGCTTCAGCTCCGCCATCTGCAGCGACAACGTCGTGCGCGTGCTGACGCGCGACACGCAGAAGCCGCTCGACGCCGAATACGTGCAGGTGAGCCGGGGAATACGCGTGACGCACTGACCTCTATCTTTCACCCATACATCATTTGCATCCAATAACAGTATATGACCCAGCGCACGCCTTGAAAAAGTTTTAGTCAAAAAAAAAATCCGACTTTAACCATAATACATTTATGTACATAATATAGCCTATAACCATCTGGAATAATGTACCTTTGAAATGGTGAAAGAATTTTTGAAATAGGTGCGGTGGTTCCTAAGTTTGCTGCGGACATACACACAAGCTCTCTCTTTATTATAATAGGATAGATAAATATATTATATAAAACATGTGCCTTGGTCGCAGGAGGTGAACTCGTACACGGAGTTCCCGTGGTCGCCGCTGGCGTGGGAGCGGCTGCACCCCGCGCTGCGGCCGCGCGCGCTCGCCGCGCACCGCGCCGACTACGTGCTGCGGGAGGCCAACCGCACGTGAGATTACACTTTATTGACTTTTTACCTTAAACGTCTAACCCTTTCCCTGACCCATGAATCACATGTGAGCATGGTTATTGTTTAACTATTGTGTCTGTTGTCTGTTAAAATCACACCAAAACATACGGGTACCAGTCAGAAAAATATACCGTAACGAAAAGGTCTATATCTTCTTTTTCGAATTACCGTTGTCCCACTAGGTGGGGTCCGCTTTCCGACATGCTTTTGCCCACTTTGCCCGGTCTTGTGCATCCGATTTTCTTAATTTATTGGCTCTCGCTAAACGTCTTTAAAATAACACCAAAACATACGGGTACCAGTCAGAAAAATGTACCGTAACGAAAAACTACAAAACTGTAAGTCTTAGAAACTTGAATTCATTATTTAGAGTCTATAGTCATCTCGCTGCTAAGACCTTTCTGCATCGGGGCCTGGCGGGGCGGCGGGGGAGGGGCGCTGCGTAGAATAACCGAAACTCGCAGAAATAGACGTTTCACGTTAAAACCAACGGCCGTGTGCACCGACACAGCTCCACCCGTTTTTTTTAATATATAGACTAGCGCTTGACTGCGATCTCACCTGATGGCAAGTGAAGATGCAGCCTAAGATGGTGCGCGCTTGCCTAGAAGACGCCTATTCTTCAATTGTTTATAACATTACCAATATTCCATAAATTCTATTCTTTTTCTAACAGGTTTGCTTAGAGCAAAATTTCCATAGAGTCATCGCCATGTGTGAAGAGTTCGACCACACAAAGTTACCTGCAACAGACAATGTTAACTCATAAGACCTTTCAACGTTATTCCAAAATATATATTTATACACCTATACTACAAATATTATATTAACTGAAAATGCTTTTAAAAATCGTTAAGGATTTGTAAAATCTTATCACTGTAATTTAGTTATTATTACATTAAAAGTCGCGCTATACTTGTAGTTTGCTGTGAATCTCAGGCTATGCTAATCGTACATTACGGGCGTGTACGTACGGGCGGAACTTGCGGCTGGTTTTATGTGCGATGAGTTTAAATAAAACTGTTAGATTGTTGGTCTAGTAAATGGTGCATAATTCAGTTTATTCATTGGACTTTAGTGATTAATAAATCATTCGCATTATATTCGGAGCAAACCAAAAGTTTGGCGCAACCTGTACAGTCAAATGGGGTAACATTGAAATGCAATATAAAATGGAATTCCAACGGGGAGGGACAATACCAGTTTATCCAACTATGTTTCGCATCGTCCCTCGTGTTGGCACTGACTACTTAGATACTGACACTTGTAAAGCTGCCAAATAGCGTCAAAAAATGTATGGTGTATTTTACGTGAATGTAAACAAGGACCCGTTTTTTTAATTCTGCTTTTAAATAAGCTAGGGTCACAAAATAATTCTTAACTGTATTTTGCGACCGAGAAAAGTTTGTATTTACTTCAAATACGCATATTACATGAGACCTATTTATATGAATATGATATAATATAAGCAAGAAGTGTCTACCAACAAGGGTAGAGCTATTTGAGATTAGCTTTGCTTGTCCCTCCCAGTAAATTCGGTTGATACCCGCGTTTACAATGTTACCTACCTTGACTGTACGACTGGAAATGCTAGTTCATGTCATCATAGGAATTTCTGAAAATATTCTAAATTTAAATCGAAGATTATTAGTAAAAAATTTCGTTATCAAAATGCCAAAGAGGCGCACAATTTAACTTGGAATTAAACTTATAATAAATCAATGATTAAATAAATCGTCACACATAAATTAGTATTTCCATGTGAAAAATAATTGTTTAAAGCCAAGGTGGCTAGTTAAACTACTACGCAATAATATATTATATCGCGTCGTATCCACTGTTATCTTTTTAATATTGATAAAATGACAGAATTAAATTTTTTTATTAAAACTGGAAACATTTAAACATTTCATAATAATTTAATATTATGCATCAATCAATACATGTAATCGAATAATATACCGATTCTTCGTTATTTTATACAATTTTAGTAAATATTTATTCAATCTATCAATATTAAAAAGATAGTTACTTTTAATATATCTACTTATTCGTAATCTTAAAATTTAAATATCTCTTGTTAAAATTCGGGTATCGGGATTATTTAAAATCTTTTCTAATTATTAAAATGTTTATAGCTTAAGATAAAGATAATATCTTTATATATATTAATATAATTATATAATAATGTTTACGTCGCCTCCGAACGAAACTGTTTAAAACTAAACAAGCGAAATAATTGCAACAATTGTTCGGTATTCAATTAGGCCTACTATTATAATTTTTTCAAATAATAATTTTTTAATAACAATCGAAAATCTCATGTTTTCATTGACGTATATTAGTAAAAGTTGAACAAAGTTAAAATTATATATGTATTGCGAAAGTTCCTTTACGTAGAATAAAAAAAAAAAGTATTACAGGTTTACACAAACATTTTACAAAAATATGCTACTTCAAACTAAAAGCCGCGTCCACACCAATAAAAAATTGCGTCGTGAACTAAGTCGTGAACTGTGACTTGCGAGGAATTCAAATATTCGTTTGAATTGGAATCTATTTTCCACGCTGGCAAGAATTTATTCTTTGTCTTAATAACTTCGAACGTGAAGCGCCACGCAATTTTTTATTCGTTTGAACGTGGCTTTACATTGCACTTATAGTATACATATATAACTCAATATATAACCAGTAGATGTGTTAAAACACAGCATGTAAATATGTAGCTTTAATCAGCGTTTAGCGAATGGAAACGAGCTGTTGAAATCGAGAAAACAATCGAGTACCTTAATACAAATGTATTAAAACAAATACATTATAGTTAAGTCATACAACAAGTCAATTTTCACCAAACTATGTACTAACAGAGTGTTTATGTGTATAAAAATAATATTTCATCTGGGGTCATAACCTTGTATCAAGTCACAGCCGTTTTCAAAACTAAAACAAGATGTGGCTGTATTACAATCGACCTTTGCCTTATAGATTAAAAAAACAACGAAAACATAATCGTGAAATTGTTGTAAAGTCAAATATACAACTTTATGACAACAGATGAATATACGTAACTGAAAATTCAAAAAAATAGTTTCCTAGTAATTTCTAATATGTATAGTGAATTGAGAATCGCCGAATGATATGTTTACTGGCAACATCTCTCAAATAAATACGAATTTATCGCGTAGTTGAAAATGAGCTAAAAATTGAAGCGCGCCAAATTTTGCCAAGAATCGCTCGAGGAATATTATTTTAAGAACTGTGCGATTCTTTAGTATAACTTTACGCAGGCAAAATATGCCATATGACGAAACGCGAAAAAACGTGTTAAGATTATACCTTAGATACATTCACAAAGAACTTAACTAATGACCTCTTGATCGAATTTCTTCAGAGTGAGTAAGGAGAGAGACGTTGCACTTTTGTAATTTTTTCATTGCAAGCTTCGAGAACATTTTTAATCTGTGATAACTTAACCTCATGGCCGTCAGTGAAATGTCTTTGCCTTCGTAAAGCTATACTAAATTTAAAAAAAACTAATGACTCGTGAGAACATTCAATTTTTTACTCCAATTTTTATACAATACCAAAATATATTGAATAGTCACGCAACATTTGACGCGCAAATACTACTAAATATTGAGTGTAACAACAAAACGTTACAAAGGTTTGCGTTAGTCTGTCAATGCTATTGTTTTGATTGGCCGAATTTATGGCATTCCAGCTGTAACGGTGCATTCTACCAAGTCAGTCAATTAAAGGTGAAAAAAAAAAAAATAATGACAGCAGCTAATCGCGATTTTAACGCAAACTGTAGTAAGCGAGTTAGCTTTATACGAAAGCGACACTCGAAGCTCTAAAAGTAAACATCTAGTCATCAAAACCGTGGGCGAATTGTACATAATACACACCTGCACCCGCGGTCAAGAAATCTGCACAAAACGTAACCAAGTATTACAAAAATACATATTATAATTTATACGTCAACTCTGTAGCTTTAAGAGAACGGAAATCTCGACACTGTATAAAATACAGTTATTTTTGTCATACGTGCCACTCTGATATTTGCGAAATGATCTAGATTTTTCCACGAAACGTGAAACTTGTAGAATAGGTGTTACATTTTAAGCGAAGACACGATTTTTAGTCCTTTATAACGATAATGAAGATCATTGCATTTATGATTGCAATATCACTACGTACGGTAAAGATGGAAACATTCTTTGGCAACCCGATAGACTGAGACGCGTGTTCAGTCAAATCAATTCTGTAAATTATTTTCTTTGACAAAAATTACATGTTGAATTTTAAGGTCTTTTAAAACTAATGTAATAGTGTGGATGGTTTGCTATGTTCCCTGTCACATTTTGGTTTAAATGCTACACGAAGGTGTTGAATTGTTAAACTACAGTACAGGGACATCACACTTGAATCCCGGACAAGTTCGCCGCGGCTTAGTAGAGGACTTATGTCGAAGTATGTTTCTGTCCTAACTATGAATTTCTTAAAATTTTTACTTAACGAATATGTTACTAACAAATCGAAATGTTTCTAAAACGTGTGACGGTTAAATTCCGAGACTTACTGTAGACGAAATCATTGATACGATTAGCAACACCTTGTACAGTTCAACGAAAGTATAGCCGGATTTCAATAGTTTTATTTCAGTAAAAAAATAGTCCGTCCCCATTGATTGCTTTTAAATACACTGACTAAAACAATTTAACTGAAGGCTTTAAGATTTTCTATCCAACGCATGGCACTGTGCCTTAAGGAATTGATTTATAAATTGTCTTTGCTTTACATTTCTCTGAGACCGATTATAATATATATTTAGCAATGTACGAGTACAGATGTACATTTGAAGATCAATCTGCCATTAGATCAATCCGTGACTATGGATTGATGAGATATAGATACAAATTCCAATCTATCAAATCCATGGATTATATAATCAACTTTCGCAACTTGATCTAATGCAAGATTGAGCGACTGATGCCAGCCATAGAGACATCGCATAGTGCTATGCATTGGTCGATTACTTTTACTTACACAAAATACAAGGTGTGCGTATTGAATATAGGAATTTACTAAAAAAAAATATCTCAAAATCATAGTCACGCACAAACAATGTGATCTTAAGAGTAACCCAATACTTATTCAAAATATGCCTTTAACTATAGTGTACAAAATAAATATTTTAAAGATATATTGAAAACATTTATCTTCGATTTCTGTAATATCGAGTTGTGCTAAACAATATAATAATAATATAATACATATATAATCGAATAATCACTTCACTAGGCCAATTTTAATGTGTATTAAAAAAAAGTTATTGCTTCAAATAGGTTATAGTACTAAGTACTTGTATTAAGCTGAGTATCCACTATATTCGCGAACTTGTAGTCCGTGGTAGTTATTGTCAGCTAACACTCGAAATAGCTTAGAATGTTTATCCAGAGAAGAGGCGTTACAGGTTCGCCAACACAATGGATACCCACCTTTAGGTAGCGAAACTCACTATGTTATTATAAAATGAAAATTATTTCCTTCAAATATTTTTTAAGACGTTTATAAGAAGTTCGACGCGAAGAACATATATTGTAAGGCAACGAAGAGACTTACCAACATACATTCCCTGAGACTGAGAGAAAATAGAAGAGGCTTAGATCAAATAAGAACATAAATGTATTACAAAATAATTTTAAGAACAACTAAGACGGTTACGGCAAAAGTTGACATCATTAAAATCTAAAATGATTAGATTAACTCTTTTTCTATACGGTACTAAATTTTCAATTTCATTTATTAGATGATTAAAGTATTTATCAGAAGCTCATTCAGATTGCCAAGAGTTCCTACTTAAGCATGACTGTAATAATTACCACAAATAGTATATCGCCAATCAGTATATTACTAATGTTTATTGCCAATCAGTCTTTAGAATAGATTTTTTTTTTCTGTAAAACTGAAGCTTTTAAAAGAGGTGAAAATCTCATTTCTTGAATCGAATTTCTGTCCACTATCAGTAGTTATTCTATTGGGCATACCAAAATAGCCTAACCATAGATAACTCTCAATAAAAAACTTTCGCAAAATCAAAGTTTTTGCGAGAGTTCTTTTCGTTGATAGTTATTGGCAGTTAATTAAATAACATTTTATGAACTATTTGGATTACTTTAAACAATTTAAAAAATAATTACTACATGTTACTCCTTAATACTTAATATACACACAAAATGTCTGTAAATAAATAAGAGTTTATCTATACTTTTGCCGTTGCCGCTTTAATATTAACATCTGACATATTATACTGAATTGTGATATAAATACAAATGACAACCGTATTTTAAGAGCATTAACAAAGGAAAACATCATTCCCGCCTCTTGTTTTAATTATTTTTGTCTCTGACCCTCTTTTCTGTACAGCAGCTTTAAATAGAGAAAATGTGTGTTTTTGATATTATGTCACTATTATCAGTCTTATTATTCTAATATTTTTTTCGTAAATCGATGGTCTATCTAGAAAATTTCTTCACGCCAATCCGTGTTAAAGAAAGTTTTAATAAACAAATTACATATCGGAACTCATTCCTAAGAAGTATTTGGAATAACATGGCTGATTAGAATAGCGAGTTAACTAGTATGCATATCTATTAATAATATATAATTAAATCTATTAACAAAATATCAACACCAAAGAGGTTTGATAGGTATGCGTACTTAAATACTTTTGTCAGGGCACATACCAATGTTAAGGGGGCAGAGATATTTTGTACCACCAAGACTTCAATAAGGCTGTGAAACAACTTGATTCGGTTTAGCTTTTCAAATTGACTATATCATAGATAAAGATAAGGTTGGATGAATCGGTTAACTTCAGTTGCTTGAATTTTGTACATAGATTCACCTCAAACATTTGAAGTGAATTTAAAATTTAATGTAGCTCCAGTTTCATTTTCTAGCTTTTATAGAAAGAAATTAGCGCTACATGAAATCTTAACAATATATGGAATTTAATCTATCGAAATGTTAATCGTCATAAATAAAATACGTAATGTAAAAGTTAACTGATTTTTACCAACCTAATTAAATAGGGCATGGCAATTTTACAATCCCACCTGTATAAAGTTTATAATTCAAAATAATATAAATAAATAAACAATTAATATGCCAATAAATCAACGAATGCCAAATTATGTCATGTCCTATGTTTAATAATAATAACTATTATTTCATTAAAACTTGCTCAAAATCCTAGTAAGTATTACTTTTCTGTTTTTGTAATCCAAATCAAATCATGTTAATATTGTGGCATTTAATATAGGTTTTCTAGAATTTCTTTGTTAAAAAAAAAAAAAGATAAAATTTCGGTAGCCATTAAGCTCAGCGGCTATCAGTTTAATTCGTGATGTTGGATTGTCAAGATTGACACAAAAAATTTAGGTTGCATAGATATTTTTTATCCATCGTCACCTTATGATGCCAATTAGGTATAGAAATAAGAACAATTTTGTTTGAAAAACTTGTACATAAACTTTTGATCTTTGAGCAAGTTTTAATAATCACAAAGCTAACCGAATTGCCTAGATTTAGAACAAAATTGTTGTACTTATCCATCTGTAGTAGTAATAAAAGGGAATGTGGAGAAGTATTAGGAGAATCAAGTGTTAAACAACTGTTATCAAGAGTGTATTGGGCCCACTTTCCTTCTTTTTAATTAAATATCATTTTATATTTCCATTGTGCTATTTTCTTTTTGACGTTTGCGTGTTCAGTCTAGTCTCAAATAAAAGTGACAATAATACAACCACATATACAACTAAGTGTCAAAAAGTTGTGGTATAATGACTGTTCTTGACTACATAAATTCCATAAGAGTATTAAATAAAGACGTTAAGGTTTAACTGAATAGATGCGTAAAGTAATTGCGTAATATTAATTTTTGGAACATATCGCTAGTAAATATTCGAACGGACAATAATGTGATTCGAACGTCACTCAATCTGTCACCATTCTGTCACAGAGAAAATAACATAAAAAGATGAAGTTTAACAAAATTATTTTTTAAAAACACTTTACCGTTGCTAGGGAGTGGGTCGAGTTTTTATAATTTTGTTTTTAAGATCTTATATACTGTATCTATATAGTTTTGATATCTATGAATACAATATAATAACTATATTTTTGTGTCGAAATTAATTTAGTTTGACGAATGTTGGTGTTTGTTGGTTTAATTTATAATTATTATCTAACTGGGCATAGGACGTAGAATAAGAGCCTTCAACGTTTAAATTTTAAACTTGTACAATTTTTAAAACGCCTTGAAATGATTTATAGTCACCTGCGCTCCGCAAACAATCCTTGACAATCGTTCAGATTGACATATCATATAGTCCAGACCATACAGGTCTAGACCTAGGACGTATGAAGGGTTGTTGTGGCCATATATTAGTTGGTATGTAAATCTCGGCACGCAATAGGAAAATTTACAGATTGCAGGTCAAGTAACACACCAAAAGATATAAGAAATTTATTGCTTACAAGAAAGCCTACTTGATGTTTCATATTCACGTGCTGAATGTACTTATAGAAACAAATAACCGAGTATTTCCTTTTGATTTTAAAATGATACACTTAAACCTTAGTGGTTTCGTAACTGTGAAATGCTTCATTTTGGAAAAGTATCTGAGTGTACAACAAGCAAAAAATCAGAATTTTTTGGTCAGATGTTCGGTGCAAACTAAGATAACATCGTTTAATGCTCGGTTCTTATATTCAACCTATCTGAAATCTTTGATAGGTCCCGTAGCTAATTTTTTATTTGTCAAAAAGTACATAATACACTTATGGAGTTTTTTGACAAATTACATATATTACCATGTAGTTCATGGCTAGGTAACTTTATAAATAGATAAAATATCCCAGGACCGGGTCTACTTAACTCTTTCTATGATAATATGAATAGCATATAACGCTACAATAGCATAAATTCTCAATACTTTTATATATGGTTCTTATTCGCGTCCTATGCTTTGTAGATACACAGTGCCACTAACTTATTTCTTCTAGTGACGGGGTCGCTAGTGAAGAGTTTTGCTACTTAAAAAGTGAGTGAGTAGTATTGCTACTTAAACGATCACTACTATCATTATTTTCATAAAAATGTACGGTACTGGCACTAAAAAGAACTGACAACAGCACCATGAACACTTGGACAGCGGAATTGAGCGGAATGATATTTAACAATGGCGCCCTAATTCCAATTTTGTGCACCCGAACAGATGAGTTGGTGGCACTGTAAAGCGTTAAAAAATAAGTGACGTAGATTTACAACGTAACCGTTAATGTTCACGTACAACCTTTTGCCTTGGACCGCTTGTAACGGTAGATATATTCAAAATATATTTGTCTGTTTGCATATTTTATTAAATTTTATCAGATTTGTAACATTACTGTATGCGGATGCGCGTTTAACAGTTTTTTTTTGTGTTCTTTTTTGCCAAAAAATGCTTAAGTACCTTTTTTCATAAGCGAAAATTCTATGTAATAGTAGTTAGTATTGTGAAAAATTATAATCCTATATAATATATTATATTGACAGGTATAAAATATTATTCAAATAATAATAAGTACATATTATTAAAATCTAACAAAATCTAAAAAATTATGTGATATTTAATTTCTTTAGTTATCGGTGGCGATAAGAATAAAAATTGTGTACTGACTACATTCACTCTTTTAAGTTGTACAAGCTTAGCTTAAGCTTTTATCCCAGAAAAAGTGGGATAAAAACGATTCAATTGCTTTGGAGATAAGCCTAAACAAACAGACAGATTGACGATCAAAAATTTAAAAGATATGTTTTTGTTGTATGCTAACTTTCAAATATTGATTGAGTTTGATAAAAGCAGTTATTTAGCCATCACAGACAGCCACTTTTTAATTTGTTTTTATAGATATAAAAATAAGTATTCACAGAAGTCCTGCCGAAAGCCGATTATATGTGTTACAGATAATTTGCTTAAAGTAAATATAGAAATTCTATAAAATACCTATTTAATATAGGTATGTACTTATAAATATTGAATGATAATAAAATTGCGTCCATAATTTCATTTGCTACATAATTAAATCAAAAATTGATTTAAGGTTTACAAAGAAATACATACTGTCCTCTTTATCATAATTGAGGCCATGAGAGCCAGAATGGCCTACGTACATGAACAATAGTTTCTCTAGAACTCACGTAGGACACTATAGCGCTACTAAAGGTATTAAATTTCTGATAGGCAAGGGTAGTTATATGCTACCATCTACGGAAAAAAGGATTCATTAATTTTGGCCAGTGTGGCGCTATCAGTTTTACCTTTTACACCAATTTTATTAAATAAACTCAACTATGAAAGAATTCAGTTAGGGAGCTCTGGCTCTCGTGGCCTCAATTATGGTTCTAATTCAGTTGTCTAAAATGACTGCTCTATGCTCTGGATAACTATTAAAGGTTTTTTTACAACCGAACAGGCACCATATCATGTAATGCCTGTATTCGATACAATAAGTTATGCTATATTTTTTTTTATTATCTTTCGACTCACCTATTATATAGTCCAGTCAAAAAACCTCAAAAAATGACCCAACCTCTGGAAAATTGCGAAAGTTTTGAAACTTTGCACATCGAATTATGGGTACCTAGGGATGAATATACCAAAAGTCCTCATGCGTACGAGGCGAGCTCTAGCGGCAATTAGCGGAAACAGGACCCTTTTTTTGGTTTTTTGTTAATATCTCGAGAACCTTTGATCAGAGGTAAAAGTTTACTACTAGATAATTGAAGCTTATTAAATTTGCAACAATAATGATTATATACATTTTTCTTGAATTCCTAATAATTACCGAGTTTTAGGCCACTAAAAGGTAGCTTTTTCGAAAAATCACGCTAGCGGCGCCCGGTACAATATGGCATTTGTAATAATATTTGAAAATCATGGTTTATTATTTTTTTTTTGGGTACCAAGGGTGATTCAGAAAATAAACTTCACAGTTATGTACAAAAAAAAGACATATTGTTTATTAAACAACTAGCTTTTGCCCGCGGCTTCGCTCACGTTAAATTAAATTTTTCAAACCCCTATTTTACCCGTTGTACCCCCTTAGGGGGCGAATTTTCAAAAATCTTTTCGTAGAGGATAACTATGGCCTAATAGCTACCTGTATGCCAAATTTCAACCTGATCGGTCCAGTGGTTTAAGCTGTGCGTTGATAGCATTTTTTATTGTTACTGTATTTCATCTAAATATTTAAAACGCAAAGGTGACAGACTTACTGACTGATCTATCCACGCACAGCTTAAACCACTGAACGGATCAGGCTGAAACTTGGCATACAGGTAGCTATTAGGCCGTAGTTATCCTCTACCAAAGGATTTTTGAAAATTCGACCCCTAAGGGGGTACAACGGGTAAAATAGGGGTTTGAAAAATTTAACTTAACGTGAGCGAAGCCGCGGGCAAAAGCTAGTTGTTTAATAAACAATATGTCTTTTTTTTGTACATAACTGTGAAGTTTATTTTCTGAATCACCCTTGGTACCCAAAAAAAAATGATAAACCATGATTGTCAAATATTATTACAAATGCCATATTGTACCGGGCGCCGCTAGCGTGATTTTTCGAAAAAGCTATCTTTTAGTGGCCTAAAACTCGGTAATTATTAGGAATTCAAGAAAAATGTATATAATCATTATTGTTGTAAATTTAATAAGCTTCAATTATGTAGTAATAAACTTTTACGTCTGACCAAAGGTTCTCGAGATATTAACAAAAAACCAAAAAAAGGGTCCTGTTTCCGCTAATTGCCGCTAGAGCTCGCCTCGTACGCATGAGGACTTTTGGTATATTCATCCCTAGGTACCCATAATTCGATGTGCAAAGTTTCAAAACTTTCGCAATTTTCCAGAGGTTAAACCTTGTTTTGACTGGACTAATAATGAAAACTGAGAAATAAGCAATACTATAACAATCATTTACTCTCATTATATAAGACGTAATTAAATAATCTTAATCTGTGTTAAGTAATTGTTTATCGCCTTTATTGTAGAAAAAAAAGTTATCATCAAAAGCATATCAATTATAATTTATGCCTTTGTAGATTTAAATTGCTTTCTGCTATATGTGCGGTTAGTAGGTACTATGTTAATATTTTTTTGCTATCAATATCTGATCGAATTTTTGCCTTAACTACTAATGAAACTTTATTTAAAATTTAAGCGTACCTCAACACGATTATTGGCGATTGTTATGTGAATTTCCACAAACACGCAGAAAAAAGTTTAAGGTGTACTTAAATTATAAGAAGAGGTTCAGTATTTGGGTTAACTTATTCAAAACTGTTAAAAGCCGCATCTTGATTTTATATTGGAAAATCAATCCACTGTCGTAAGGCCTGTACTTATTTGTTTCGAATATGGTGATACCGTGTACCGTTAAAACTCAATAATGTATTTTTTCTAAATTATAATATTATAGTTACTTATACCTACATATTATGTCACTAATAAACATGTTCGTATGTGTAGCACTTTTTAGTTTTATTTCATTCTTTCTCATAATTACAAGCGCGGAGAAGTTCTCTTCGGCATTCCATCCGTACATATATGGCACGTCCCTAATACATAATTCAAACTATCAAACCGATTTTAATAAGATTTCTGGCGCTATGTAGTGGAGCTCTTGAGTGTGTATGTGTGACGTAAGTGTGTGAGAGTGACCTTTTAAGGGAAAGCCAGAGAAAACGTTTAAAAAGAAGCAAGAGGAAACTGTAAAAAAGACTGGTTGAGATGCTAAACTTGCTATAAGCATTAGGTATATACTTTATTTATGAAAACTCAGTAGTTTTAAGGTCAAAAGGAAGTAAGAAACAAGCTAGCAATAAAGCTTGCCATATCGAACGCCTATGTAACGGGCACAAAATATATTTGTAGTATAGTACGTGACGTCTTGAAGCCTTCCAAGTAGGTAAGTACATAGAGTACTATTCTTCACCGCTGCTGAAATGTCTTGTGCAGAAACAATCCAATGGGTCTACAGGTCAGATACACTAATTCTAAACTTCGGCCCTTTAGATTTTTTGGTAGGTAGAGGTAGATACCTAACCTACCTTATAACTAAGTAAATATACCTCAACGTGATTCTAACAACAAATGAACGATGTCTAACAGTACCTAACGTTTGAGTCATAGCTATCGTGAGTCAAAGCTCGTAGGAGACAGGTGTATGGACGTGGAGGCATGCGCCCACAGCGCATCACTAGGTTAAGGTTGGGTCGAGCTGTTCTAACTTAACACGTGGGATTAGTCCTTGACTCCTTGTCTCCTGTAATATTGCGATATTTTGCTAGGTAGGTAGTATCTATCTAGATAGTAAATACCTAGGTATTTACTTGGTAGAAGATAAATTAAGCCAGACTATAAGTATCTAGGTATGTGCCTTTCAGCCAAATCGGCTAAGTCGCGTGATTAAATAGGTAGAGTAAACATCCATCCATCCAAACACATTTTTTATATTATTAGTAGGATATAGTAATGTTGGCAAGCAACCATGGCTGTTCTTGTAACCGGAAATAGGTGATAAAGAAACACAGTAACCTTCAAGTAGATACTTATATTCGTAGGTACAAGCTGCGTAATGTCCGTCATTTAATGATTAAACGAACTTACCTGTACGTGAAGTTCTATCATAATTATACGAAGGCTTTGTCCGAAGAGATTAGCATAAGATTACTAGTAGTAGACACACGGGCCCGCCAGCCACACACTGTTAATTGAGATTCTCTTTTTTTTTTTTTTTTTTTTGCCGCTGGTATCACTGTTTCGTAGGTACCTGCAATCTTCATTTAGTTTAGAGCATCTAGCAATTCTTTGTCAATGTTGATATTTGAATGTATAGGTACTGAAATACAAATAGTTAAGCAGATTTATATACTATAGTATACTATAGTACCTATGTATATTGTTAAATATACTCATTATTCGGGAAATGCTAAATGGGGTGGGTGGGTTGCTAATCTCTTCGGACAAAGCCTTCGTATAATTATGATAGAACTTCACGTACAGGTAAGTTCGTTTAATCATTAATTATACTTCATGCTTTGTCCTCGAGATTAGCATAAGATTACTAGTAGATGTTGAGAGTGAAAATATCAACTTTCAAAGAAACAGTATCTACTGTAACGTATCTACATTTAGGTAGGTACTTGGCAACAAATGAATCATCATATTTAGCTTTTGAGCACATACATTATAATTGGCCATCTACGTATGTTAGACTAACATCAAATAAATTTTTAACCGACTTCCAAAAAGGAGGAGGTTATCATAACGTAAAATTATTAATGAACCACTCATAATAATATCTCTTGCGAAAGAGTTCTCTAACATGATTAGCATTTTAAGTTATAATTCTATTATGCCAAAAAATGTTTGGGAGCTACTGCTCCTTCTTGAAGTTTGCTCTGATATAATCTAAAATAACAACCAGCCTATGAGCTTTAAAGGAAGAAGCATGTTGTGAACTAGATGGGCGGTAAAAATTGATACATCTATATGCCACAATTACTGGACCTATTAATTTTTATTATTATTTTATTTTGACAAGTTTTCTAAAAACGTTTTGTTAGGGTATTAGTGCCCTACTCATTTCATTTCATCAGTACTCATTTCGTTAGAGAAATGAGTTGCTAAAAAATTGAGTACAATCCATGTATCTCATATGGTGTTATAGTTGGATAACGGTGGACGCAATTTAAACATCCCCTTAAAGAAACACTTGATATGATAATCATTGGTTAATTCCTGGCCAGATACAAGGAAAAAACTGACCTACAACTATAAAAAGTTCAATATTTAGCAACAAACGCATACAATTGCGTTAAAATTATTAACATTACGATATATATATAATATAGTATAATGTTTTGTATAAATTCCTATTAATGAATTGATTTTATTAGAAAATATGAACCCGGTAACCAGGGTAATCTTTCAATGCACATTTCGATTGCTCGAATAAGAGATAATAATTAAACAACTTGTCAGAGGGCTTTAAGACCAACTGATTAGAAATTGATAGATTCTTGAATAAACCAGAGTACCCACCCCAGGGTGGGTTTCTTTATTTGGTCAAGCAACCAGTTGTGTGGACCAAAATAAGAATACCATGATTGAATACAAATGGTGAATGGTTTTCCATTAGAAATAAAGATCTGGCCACGGAATTGCAAATGCATCTAGTATAAAAGCATCTGGGTCTCTATGCCCTGATAGCCTACTGATACTTCAGCCTACTAGCAAATACGTCAAATTTCAGGATCTACAAGACGTTGCACAATTTTTCCCGTTCAATCTGGAAGGACGTTGCAATTCTGTATTCGCAACGTTATTTTCGACTGAGCTAATTTTTTGATGCGAAGACGTCTAGATTTCATGCTTCACACCACTGCCAGAATTACCTGGTAATGTTTGTGATATGCGAGAACTTGAGCTTCCCATACGGTTTATATTTATAAAATTAACCATGAAAGTATCAGACAGATACTTGATAAAATTTTGCAAAAATTTTGAAATCAAAAAGACAGCTAAGAGATTGTACAATGTACATAATTAATATGTCGAGAACTTTCACTGTCCATGACCCATGAGCACGTTCCCTACTACAGGCAGCTCAGTCATCCCTTAGTTGAGGCATCACTATAAATTTCCAAACAAAATTCATTTTGTTTAAAATATAAATTATGGGGTGAACCATAGGTTTTAGACCACCGCTCAAGAACTAGTAAAATTGATGATGGTATTGTCATGTGTTGGTCATTGGTTAAATATTTACGTTCCTCCAGTTCTTTTGTATAACGCCAACTGTATTTGACGGCTGGACAGTCGTCAGCGGTAAATAACCTCACTAAACGAGCAAATGCTCAAGCTTTGCAGTGCTTTATAATACTGAATTTATTGATTTCAGTTTTACATAATTCTTAAAGCCTTTTTGCAAGGTGACTAGTAAATTATGGGAATCAGTTATGAAGCCCAGTTTAGATGTTGTATCAAGAGAGTCAAGCTTAGGACTTCTAAGGCTTGGTTATGTCATTAATGTTTCCCAAACATGACTTTAGAATAAGGTATCATCCAGATACATTGTTGATAAATGACCACACGCTCTCAGTAAACTGATCAAAATTTTCACGGTCTTAATAAAAACCAAAGGTGCATGGTAAAACATTAAATTATTCATGTTCTTCATTATTCATGTTTGATAATAAATATCAAATTGAAAGCGGAGATGAATGGTCGTGAACGCATTATTTGCTTATCTTTATTTTGCTGCATTGCATGCGCTTGACGACAATCAATGACTGAAATCATTGATTAGAGCGCTGGTTTAGGTAATGGTCTAGAAAAATATTCACTTTTACCATAAAGACACTCAAATTATACGTGGCATCAACAGACGCTGAAAGGAAACAACTGGACGCTGGATATATCAAAAAAGATATGCGTCTTTTAGAGCTCAGTAGCTCCAGCTGAGTACAGTTACTCAAAAAAACAGTTTCTATAAGATTATAGAAACAAGTTATACTTTTAAGGCCGTTTGCAAATCAAGGTTGCAACGATGAATTCAAGCTTTAAGTAAGAAGTATCAATCTTATTTAATAGTTAAGTAGTTAATAATAAACTACTGAAAATATTTTCCATTAGGTTTCTGTAAGAACTAATAATATAGTAGACAGAAATCAACCTTTGTAAGGTTGAAATTCCATAACAGCACCGATCTTTAGCCAACTTCTTAAATGATCCTGAATAGGAGGTTGGTATCTAATTATATTCCGTGGCAGAAAACATTCTGGTCACGGGCAGGTTTGTTGTTTCACAGGACGGGAAAAAGGTATTTTATATCCCTTTATCCACTAAATCCACTAAAGAAATAATATGTCGCTCGTTATGAGTGACTATTAATCACAAAAGTATAAAAGCCTATCGGCATATCTCACCCCGTTTAGCGGCGGTTGCGGCTGTAACCCTGGACACGACGTCGGCTTCGATGAGCTAGCAGGCTGGAGGCGATCCTTGTATTTAATCTTTCCGCAAAATCCTCGTTAAAAAACAGGTTTTGATTGGCAGAGTGAGAGCTTCAGCAACACAATATCATATTGTGGAAGGATGCCTGAGCTTTAAGCTTTTAACCCAGCCTCCATGACAGCAGCTATTACTTTCGAATTGAAAATGTATCTTTCAAATTAAAATGCTGTTTGCAGACAGTAAACAGGTACTATTGACCTATCTGCGAGCTCCTTACGGAGCAAGCAAAGCAAGTCCGTCTTATCTATATGCTGAAGACGAAAGGCAATGTCTGATTGAATTTGTTCACCATATGACTTGCCTAGACTTGCCACAACTGGACCGCATCGCCACTTATTAATACGTCAATTATAGTGAAAGTCCCACAGACTGTCCGCATCACTATATTGCAACGTAAATGAACAAACGCCATATCAACAAAGTGATATCCATGGTGGATACTCGCAGTATTGATTTAAGTGATTATATAGGTAGGTATATAAAATTTCATCTACCTCAATGTTCATGTTAATGAACAAACGCCATATCAATAAAGTGATAGCCCTGGTGGATACCCGCAGTATTGATTTAAGTGAATATGTGGGTAGGTATATACAATTTCGTCTACCACAATGTGGACGTAAATGAACAAACGCCATATCAATAAAGTGATATCCATAGTGGATACTCGCAGTATTGATTTAAGTGAATATATAGGTAGGTATATAAAATTTCATCTACCTCAAAGTTCATGTAAATGCACAAACGCCATATCAATAAAGTGATAGCCCTGGTGGATACCCGCAGTATTGATTTAAGCGAATATGTGGGTAGGCATATAATATTTCATCTACCTTAAAGTTCATGTAAATGAACGAACGCCATATCAATAAAGTGATAGCCCTGGTGGATACCCGCAGTATTGATTTAAGCGAATATCTGGGTAGGTATATAACATTTCATCTACCTCAAGGTTCATGTAAATGAACAAACACCATATCAATAAAGTGATAGCCCTGGTGGATACCCGCAGTATTGATTTAAGCGAATATCTGGGTAGGTATATAACATTTCATCTACCTCAAGGCTCATGTAAATGAACAAACACCATATTATCAATAAAGTGATAGCCCTGGTGGATACCCGCAGTATTGATTCAGGCAAATATGTGCCTCTGGCCGCAACTCTGAAGCGGAACTTCTGCATCGTGTGCGCATCAGTTTTTGTCCCAACTTTCTAATTTTATTAACTATAGATCCATAGTACTCGGAAACGGTACGAGAACGTTTCCGTTAATATTATATTGTAATTGTAATAATTCTATGGATATTTATCTGAAAATAAATTATTATTATTGTATTTATTTTTGTAAAGGAACACTAAAATGCGCATCACGAACAAACGCGTGCGGACTGGCGGAGCACTGAATGTGTAATGAAGATTGCAGGTACCTACGAAACAGTGATACCAGCGGCAAAAAAAAAAAAAAAAAAAGAGAATCTCAATTAACAGTGTGTGGCTGGCGGGCCCGTGTGTCTACTACTAGTAATCTTATGCTAATCTCGAGGACAAAGCATGAAGTATAATACAACTGAACGGAAATGGAAATCCTTGGATAATGGATTTAAAAGATTCCCACAATGTCATGAAAATCAGGTCACGCGCCGGGTTGTAGGCTTGTAGCTACATAGACAGACAAAACAATGAACACTGCAAAATGAAATGACCTTTAGTGCCTAAATGCCTTACAGCCTACAGCCGACTTCTACATGTGATAGGTAGGTATTTATAACTTAGGAGCACTTTCCAATGTAATAGCAGAGTGGTTTTCAAATATATTATTCTTTTAGTTTTTTGCTCACGTGCCTTGGCTTCGCGTAGCGATAACACGAAATATGTCATGTATGACCCTAGTGACTTGGAGAATATACTTAAACGACGATCGTTTGAGATTCCATCCGTGCATCAGACTTACAGGCTAGTTACCTCTACGCCGGGCATAAGTAGATATAGTTACTGCCCTACCAACAAAAACGTATCAGAATACGTTGCTTCCATTCGAAGAACTTTCTGCACAAAGAGGCAAACGTGCGCGGATAGCGACTTTGTTTTATACTAGGTAGGAGGTAAGGAGAAGTCAGAAGAAATACCTGAATAAATTTTTAAATACATATCAAAAATTCCGAGGCCAGCGGAATTGAAGAAGAGATAGGTAGGAAATACCTACTTGAATCCTGCTTACATCGTATTTGAGCACCACCACCTAACTCGACAGCTCAAAGCCTTTGCTTAGGTACTACCAGCTTCATATACCTACCGAATAATATAAAAAAATATTTTCGAAAAACAGACTTCAAAGGCCTAAAAAGAAACGATGAAACCGAAGCGCAACACTAGCTCGACTTCAACACTTGGCGTTTGAAGTCGATTTTTTAAAAAGAATTTAAGTCAACGTAAGATTTCGGTCTAGGTGGCCTTATTGTTACGTCATCGAATAACCAAGATGGCGGCTCATAATAGCAGGAAAAAATATAGCACTTCGTTCCGTGGGAACATCGGCGTGATTCATCAGTCATGGCGTCGAAGCCAAATTGTTAGTCTAACCTTCAGGCCGAACATGGGAACACGAAGACAGTAATACATGGTACCTAATGCACAGAGATAAGTCTAAAACAATATAATAAACAATCCGTCTGTAAGTACAATTTATCGCTGGGTTCATGATTGCTTAGGTAAATGTTTTCAAGAAATGAGGAACTTTTTAAACAACTTCATAAAATCAAAAAAATCAAAATCTTCTCCAGGGTCTCCAGGTGTAGTTTAGGGAACAGAATTTGAGATTTCCTTACTTTTCCAATGCGCGAGGAAACTTCTCCGAGGCCGAGATAAACAAAAAAATCATGAAAATCAGTGAATCCGTTCTTGAGATAATGTTGAGATATCAAAAATCCGCTTACAAACTGACTATTTTTTTTCATTTTTTTCCTTGTATTTTTCCGATGTTTTAAGACCTAATTCAGATAGGTAATTGAAAAAGATCATAAAATTGGTCCAGCCGTTCTCGAGTTATAAATAATGTTACTAACTAGTATGAAAAACATATCAACATACGTAACCTATAAGGATAGAAGTGAAACAACGAATACCCGTAAATAACCATTTATTTAATTCGAGTTTATTTTAAACGTTCTTATATTTGAATTAACGATCCTCTATATCTGTGTTTCATTATTTAACCCTATTCCAAAATAAATTTACCACCGCTTCGGAAAACCTAATCCATCAAGAAGAAGCGGCGGAAGAAACTTGATAGAATTCCTAACCGTTTGCTTACGTCATATGTAGGTATATTCGTTAAAAGAAGTAGATAATTAACTAAAACGTTCACGTATGGCTAAACTATATTTACTGGAAACCCGAGGCAAGTAAGATTTTAAGACCACACAAAATTATACGACAATAGCTATTCCAAAATTTTCACAAATACTTTGTTACACATTTTATACAACATTAAGTATACTTAGCTTTTCAACTTCACTATTATTCACTATTATCTTCACACGCACAAAATTATATCACAAAATGAGCCCCAACTAGCTGTTGTAAATCTGTTTTATAGTTTCTTTTCCCGCCCGTAAAAAATGGAGAACCACCCTCCTACTTTTTTGCCTCTTCGTCTGATTGGTCGAAGTTATTACGGATATAGTTAATTATTAATTTTCTGATTGGTTGACATTTTACCGGATAGAGTTAATTCTAATTTTTTGATTGGTGCACCGCTTGACAGTTCTATTTTGGTATCAACACAAGAACTTCGTCTAGAAACAAAGATAAACAACTACGTTCGGAAACTAATGAATTCAATTTTAATCTAATCACAAATTTAATAACAATCAATCAATATTTTTAATTAATAATTTTAAATTAATCGTGCTGAACCACTAATTCTCAGTTAATATTTCCGAATCTTGACACTAGACTTTGTTTTATAGGTGTAACTAGCGAATGCCCGCGACTTCGTCCGCTTCTTCAATTCATAATCGACAGTTCCTAAATCTCCACAGTTTAGGTGGGCAGAACCCCTACAGCATCAGGATTGAGGAGTAAGGTCTTGACATTCAACGATGTTCAATGATAAGTTCTCGCGAACCACTAAAGAGGGGTATAAACGGTTTTTTAGATGCAACAAAGTAGAAAAGAGAGGACAACAGTGTGCAGCACAAATGTATATAATATATGACCATGGTAGAGAAGATATTCTTGCTTATCAGACGGATGCTGATCATAATCATGATGAGATTGGATCACAGAGTAAATGCGCGAACACAATGTTATAATAATAATTTGGTAATCTGTGGTAGCACGGCAGCACTATCGACTCGAGTTCACTTCGTCATTGCTGTTTTTGATCGGCACAGTGACTCCACGCTTGGCGCTGTCAACTGTCATAAAAGAATAAATATTTTGTTGACATTAGCTGTGACATTTAGCGGAGCAATTTCGCTTTCATTTCAATTTTTAATAGAGCGACTATAATATTATTGTTGTTCTTGTCGTGGCTGCTAAAATTAATGACTAGGCGACTAAATATGTTTTACGGGGAGGACTTTGTGTTTGACTCATAAACATAGTATGGTACTACATACTATAATTATGCGGAAGGCGTGACTTTGCTTTGTAAATAATATCGGGCATATATCCGGAGTCTTGAAGGATTAGAATTCTTTGTGAAGGATATAGCGAAATAAGAGTGCGTCGCATAGCAGGTACGCCGAATACCTATGTAAATAGCCGACTGTGGCCGAAAACTAAGCGCATTGTGTTGTTTATGTTTTGTTACTGGCTAGTGTTGTTTACAGCAATGATTACTTAAAAGCTTTAAGTACTTACCTACTATGTTTTTTTTTTTTCAAGACATTGATTAAACTATATATAGGTTTCTGCCTGTTAATCTAAGTGACCATAGGTAGCTACGAGTGCTAAGGTACTGTTGGTTCAAAGCACGTCCATTTCTGCAGCTGTGCATTTTATATACTTACCTACCTACTTACCAAGAAAGTAAGTTCCTACGACGACGTCTAACAGCTGTCTTCTGAACTGGCAACAGGTTTTTAGACTTATTTGAGCTAATAAATCCTTAGCCTGTAGTGTTTATTTCCGAGCGTCACGATGTCGGTTGGTAACATCGAAGTCTTCAATCCTTCAACTGGTAATTGGACACTATACATAGAGCGGTTAGAACAGTATTTCCTCGTAAACGACATCAAGGAAAATTTAAAGGTGCCTACATTAATTACACTGATGGGTGCGACTTCCTATGAATTATTAGTAACTTTATGTGCCCCACGAAAACCGTCAAGTATGACCTTCAGAGACGTGGTGCAGGTCATGTCAGATCACTTGTACCCGAAACCGTGTGTTTTGGCAGAGAGGTACAACTTCAAGCTGCGAAAACAATACACCGGGGAAAAAGTATTAGAATATGTAGCAGACTTAAAAAAACTAGCAATCAAATGCGATTACAAAACAAAGTTGGATGAGAATTTAAGAGATCAACTTGTTTACGGGTTACTTTGCGACACAACTAGGAAACGTCTCTTTGCTCAGGATAGCTTGGATTTCGGGACAGCTGTGGCGATAGCTCATAGATTAGAGGTTGAAAGGGCATTAGGGATATCGCATAAGTTAGACGTGAGTGAAGACCCGATCGCCAAGTGTAATGATGACGAAGTTCTAATTTCTTTTAAGAGTGAGGTGAAGGACGTATACGGATTAGAGAGGAACGAAGGACCAAGCACCGAGTCTTATTATGAAGACGAAATTCAAATGTCTTCTCATGAATCTGACTCTGAGAACGAAGGAACCTCAATAAACAGACGAGGAAAAAACAAACCCTGGATTTTTATGAGAAAATTTTCTACTTTAAAAGATGCTGAAGAGTTTTTGAAAACAGCAAATGCTTGGTCCCGGGTGTTCACACGTAAAACTCAAGAGGGAGAGAAACGGTTCTATCGGTGTAACAAAGTGAAAAGGAGGGGACCGCAGTGCGCAGCAGAACGGTACCTGTTATACGTCAATGATAGCGAAGATGTTCTCATTTATGGTACGGATTCTGATCATAATCACGATGAGATTGGAGGTCGGGAAGATTACGGTATCCCTGAACTCACAAAAGTAATGATCAATAGTTTAGTCGATCGGCGTCTTAAGCCAATAGCTATTTTAAAGTCTCTTGCAGAGATGGAAGGAATCAAAGTGCCTACTAAAAGGCAACTTAATAATTATATAGCTGTCCTAAAGCGTACCAAAAGTCAGTCGCAATCAACCAAACCGGAAAAGGGTAACTCTGAGTAAATAGTTACTTCTGTTTTTGCAGTAAGGTATCTATTTGTTATCTAAGGGATCTATGTAATATGTTCAAAACTGTTTTACAATTATATACCTATTCTTGTAAATGCATAGTTTTATTAATATCTTCATTCTTTGCCTGTAAGCTAATTAAATGCTCTAAAAAACCTATAACTTCGTCACAGTGTAAGGGAATTTATTACTTTTCACTCAGTTATTATTAAGTAGGTAGGTACATAACTATTGTTTCACTTGACACACACAGTAGGTAATTGTAGTTTACTGTGTAAAATTTGCAAATCTGACGATAGTTCAATAATGATTTATTGCCATCGAGCTGGCGGAGGCAAGTAGAGATAAATAAGACTTACTAAATGGCTTAACAGTATAAGTAAGTATCAAAGATTCCATTGCCATTGGATTTGCCACTCCTTCTTTCGAAACCAATGAAACTGATGTAAAAATAACAAAAAAAAATACATAACATTATATTTAGTCATCGATGCAATTTAGTAGTTACTTAATAATAAAAAAAACATTTATTTAGCAGCAAAGCACAACACAACACATTTTAGTAAATTAAAAAATAATTATATAACAAAAACAAAGTAGGCGCCCTAAAGATTTTCAAAGAACCGAGGGAAAGATAAAAAAACCATCGGTTCTCTGAAAAGCCAGGCGCCTACCAATATCTAGGATGCATAATGCCACTAAATAGGGCGCTGCCTCAGCTTGATGCCACAGCCAAAAATGACCATAGCGCTGGTTTTCAGGCATGACCCCACGGTGACGTCATGGACCGGACAGAACAATTGTTAGACATTCCAGTAATAATTTAAATAATATTTATTCGGTTCGGAAAAAACGTATTAATAATAATATATTAAATATAGATATCCACCTACTACCTACCTAACTTTGATTTGTATTTCAATACTATAGCAATAATAAGTACTTACATGTATGCCGAAAATAATACTATACTTAATACTTCAAGGATTTATTAAATTGTAACATATGAAGCCGTATGCGCAACAGCTAGAAAGTAAAACTCGTTATAATTGATTATTTATTTTTATAATATTGCAGTCTGAGGAATTACGTAGACGTGTTATTCAAATTTATATTAACTCCGGCTAGAAAATGTTATAAATAATAATGCTTTTGTGATTACGCCATTTTATTAGATATTAATTGCATTTTGCAGTACTGACTCGGAAGCCTCGACCGTGCGTCGCAAACGGCGGCAAACTCGTTCGGAAAATATTGACATGTGCACAGTGCATTCCCGCGCTATTAGTCGCCAATCAGAGGCCAGTATTACGCGAAGGCTCTGCGTAAGCGCGCGCGTTCAGGTTTCTGAACGTTTCGAATTTGGTACTGTTTTTTTTTTAATTTTTTTTTAAAGTGTATGAAGTTTTTTTCGTTCAAAAACACATTTTTGACTTTAAAGTTTTCTTGTGTGTCTTATGTGGATCATACCATTTCAGGTTGGTTGGTGTTTGATGTTTTCAGTACATAAGTAATATTGTAAAGTAAATACAAATACTTTAAGTTCTTACGAAATGGTCCTTCTAAACCTACTTTTTACCGTGGTATTGTGCACAACTTCGGAATGTAGTTTTCTTGGGTTGTATTATTTTCAAATTAAAAAAACAATATTTGTGATCATATTATATTAACTACGTCTGATATGGGTTTTTCATTACTAATTTGATATGATTAATGCTGATCTTTATATCATCAATGGATTATTTATAAGTAAATTGATCCTTTTTGACAAAGGTACCGTTTTTTTGATCATTCAAATCTACATATACTTGCCCGCGACTTTGTTCGCGTGGATTAAGGTTTTATTCCCACGGGAACTCTTATTTCCCGGGATAAAAAGTTGCCTATGTGCTATTTCAGACTATAATCTACCTATCTCTGTGCCAAATTTCATTCAATCGTCGTTGCGACGTGATTGAGTAACAAACATACAAACTTTCGCATTTATAATATTAATATAGGATATAGGATTATCCACCTTCAGAATTGGAATATTTTCTTCGAATTTATTATCCTCTCCCTCCCTCAATTAATTAAGAATCATGGAAATCACAAAAATAAAATAGAGAATAGGCATAAGGTAGAGCGAATCCTTTCAATGAAGTCAAAATAAGCTAAAGCTTAGTCTAGTTTACATAAGATAAATCTCTAAAGCTTAACATTACATTACATTCGTGATTCAAGCTACAACAGGTGGTAAACTGGTAACTGTTCAGTGTAATAAATAGGTAACAGTGAAATATCAAAGATGACATAACTAACACGCATTTATACTTTACGGGACCGCGTCTTGGCGTCTAAAACTACATCTATCAAGATCTCAGATGGAAACTTGTAGACATGATGATAGGAAGATAGGGAAAAAGAGTACCCACCTAAAATCCTTTCATAGTATAATGCGTCCTACGGACCGTCAAAGACGCGTGCCGCCCAGCGATTTAGCGTTCTGGCACGATGGCGTATAGAAACCGATTAGGGGTATGGATTGAATCTACACTGCCATAACCGTTTCAAGTTAGCCCGCTACCATCTCAGACGCATCTTCACTTACCATCAGGTGAGATCGCAGTCAGGAACTATCTTATCAACGAACTAGCTTTAACCCGCGGCTTCGCTCACGTTAGGTTCGATTTTTTAACCCCCTATTTAACCCTCTTGGGGTTGAAATTTTCCAAAATCCTTTCTTAGCGGATGTCTACGTCCTAACAGCTACCTGTATACCAAATTTCAGCTCGATCGGTCCAGTGGTTAGAGCTGTGTGTTGATAGATCAGTCAGTCAGTCAGTCACCTTTGCCTTTTATATATTTAGATTAAAAAATAACACGTAAGTATACACATCACGGGTTCCCTAAATATGGCTTAAGAACGCATAAGCTGGTGAGCCTTTAACTATAATAAGCTGACATAGTGGATCACGACCCTCAGTCATGAGGAAGGGGCTAAGAAGATACAAAGATATTGTATTAAGTAAATACCTATTATAGGTTCTAGGCAAACAGTCTAAGTGCAATGCCCTTGCGCTCCAATTTTCCATGTTTCACAAAATCCTCCTGCCCAGATTGAGTGGGCTCGCGATATGTTGATGAAGAACTAAGAAGCAGATGGATTGATTACGGGTTGATGATGAGCTATTTACTGAAGTAGATAGGTACCTACCCACTAAACAATTATTAAAGGAGTTTCGTCCTTGCGTGTTAAAAGGTAGAGGTAACTGTCTGTTGCCTTATTGATTGAGAGAAATCTGCATTTAATTCCAATTAATGGTATTAAAATTTCAGTAGGCACGTATTTACAAGATAATTGTAGTTTTTAGGGTTCCGTACCCGAAGGGTAACCAACGGGACCCTATTACTAGGTATGCCTCGGCGTTCGTCCGTCTGTCCGTCTGTCTGATACAGCTATATAGTTACGCTATGCCCACTAAAGGAACTTAAATCGATTAAGCAATAGCTAAGTTATGTTTGCGGATCATTATATAAGTTACTCGTATCATTAAAATGTGAGAACCGATGTTTTTGTCTCTACCATGCTTACCCACTCTCCGCTCGTACAACTTGACCTGAGAATTTGACGCGATTGAGTAAAGCTGAAAGGAGGGTAATGTGTGTTGTTTAGGGGACCGGGCCGCGGAAAGTGTGTTAAATTTTTATACTTAGCACGTTACTTATTTTTAGTAGGTAAAGGTCATGGTGAAAAGTGCTGACTATACTGCCTCAGTTCTTTTATGGAAATCGAATTTCTACAGTCATTAAAATCTTTCCTCCAATAAAAGAAAGAAAGAAACGTTTATTTTATAAATTGTGCCACACATGACCAAGTAGGTAGATATATCTAGATTAGGTTGTTTCGGTGCCTCCACCACTTGAGCATTAATAAAGACAAAAGGCGTCAAGTAGAAAAAACGCCGGAACAACTTAGGTCATGTGTAAGCCATTGGACTTCAGTTTCTAGCCGATTCTTGCAGTAGATTCTGCTTTCCGATCTAATAAGTATTCAGGCTTGTCCAATGAAAAATATCAAGACCCTAGTAGTGGATTAAGATTTTTTAATTCCCGCGGGAACTCTTTAATTTCCCGTGATAAAATGTTGCCTATGTGTTAATCCTGGGTATGAGCTATCTCTATCCAAACAGCCAAAATAGGTTCATTCGTTGTGGTGTGAAGGAGTAACAAACATCCATTCTCAAAGCCATTTTTTTATTCGATGACCAGATAGTCCTTGACTGCGAACTCACCTGATGGTAATGTGACGATGCAGTCTAAGAGGGTAGCGGGCGGCATACCCCTAATCGGTTTCTACACGCCATCGTGCCGGAACGCTAATCGCTTGACGGCACGTCTTTGACGGTAGGGTGGTAACTAGTCACGGCCAAAGTCTCCCACCAAACAACATTCCAGGATTCCATGGATGCCATTCTCAGGATAGCCAGAATTAGATAGACACTTCAATTTTATTTATTTGTACCTATAGAGTGTATTAGACGAATACACAATCGCAATCTCATAGCACAGTATGGAGTACCATTGTTACTGTGATGATTCACTGCTTC
Organism: Hipparchia sbordonii; assembly: GCA_038048805.1. Taxonomy (NCBI): domain Eukaryota; kingdom Metazoa; phylum Arthropoda; class Insecta; order Lepidoptera; family Nymphalidae; genus Hipparchia; species Hipparchia sbordonii. The sequence continues at coordinate 13,387,105 of CM076103.1, forward strand.
GATTATATTTTTTAATTAATTATGACTCGACATTCAGGCCATCAAGCGATTATTTGATTGCGGTGTTGTTTATAGGCAATGTTTTAGAGGTGGTAACATGGGGCGTACTCTATTCTTTGCCACTGTTTACTTGTTCACTTATTGTTAGGGATCCGTACCAAAAAGGTAACAAGTCTAAATTGAAAATTTAAAATACCCTCGACGCGACGTGTGAAATAAAAATATGTAGGTGCCACCATAGCCTGACGGTTAAAGGTGCGAACTGAAAGCTGAAAGGTTGCAGGTTCGATATCCACCCATTGCACTATTGTCGTACCCACTCGTAACACAAGCTTTCCGCTTATTTGGAGGAGAGGGGGGATATTAGTCAACTTCAGGTTGGCTAATACTATTACCTAGACCTACTTTAAAAAAAGTTAAAAATCCTTAGCTGCCGTACCTACACAAACTAACAAGTTGTGCCTCAAGTTCTGGCAGGGACTTTACACATTTTATTTAGGTACTTACATCGATATAAATGGACTACTTAGGTATTTTTTATTACCTACTAATGTTATTCTTATTAATATAATTGCTAATTATTTAAGCTAATGAGCCTACTCCAAAAATAAAAGCATTACCTAAGGACCGACTGAAAATATTAACTAGGTATGTAGTTTAAACAGACAATATATTAAAGTATAGGTAGGTACAAGAAAGTAGAGCAGGTTGTTAAATACAATTTCCAAGATGTATACTTTACCTATTTAATTATTATATGAAAATAATGTATTAAAATGGAACAGACAGAAACAACATTACACATTCTTTTGTGAAACAAACTAGGTAGGCAGCAATGGCCCAGTATTGACTATTCAACACAAAAATATGGAGTATTATATACCTAGTACCTACCTATCTCTCCAACAACTGGACTACCTTGAATGTGAAATGATTTCGAAGAAAACCATCTACTTACTCGTATAAAACTAAAGATATAGAACTATGGATGCACGAAGCAAAGACAACTGAATATAATATTAGGAATATGTGATATTAGGTATCAATATCTACGTCATCTTGAAGTGATAAGGGTGTATGCTGTAATCCAACGCTGCTTGTATCCAACGGCTCTCGGGTCTCGTTGGATGTCTTCGGTTACTATTGGAGTTTGCCATCACTACGGTTTTCGAGGAATTTCAACGACCCTGGGAACCCTTTCGGTTCCTCAGAAGTTGAAGTGGTCTTGGCCACTGCCACTTCACACACCACAATTTCGCAATCCATTGACCTACATCTGTGAATCTAGTTCTTCTATAGATCTCATTTCTGATTTAAATCACGTAGTTTCGAATATAGCACTCTCCATCAAACGTTGTGTCTGAACTTCCTTGCCTATATTTTTCTCAGAGCCATAGGTACATAGGTAGGTACTATATTATGTCATGAGTCATGAGTCATGACTGGTCATGACTGTCAACAGTCAACACGTATTCTGTTCGAAGCCTTTGGTCTTTTACTCGAAATAATAGTAAGTACTTAGTAGGATATTGTAAAAAAACTTGTTAAATAAAAACAGCGAAAGGTCAGCAGACAGATTCAATACAAAAGAAACAAATGTGAATACAACTCGATCCGTGGCCTCAACTCAAGCAGGTTTCCACCCATACCTGTAAGCTACGAGTCCTCATACGAGCAAAATATTGTTTCTAAATATATCCATTCACAACACTGTGCGTTGTCACTGTATGGTTTTGTAATGCAAATTGAGTTGACTCAGTCGATTAGAATGCTGTGGTGTACCGAGTACCTACCTACATTTTCTTTAAATGGAAATGGACCTTTTATGGTAGAGAGTAGAGACAGTTCGATACTCACATTTTGGTCTTAATTATTTTTGGTATACAATAGCGTTTTTTTAATAAAATATTAAAACTGACAGTTATACCTACACCATAGTACGGGTTCTTAGCTCAAGAAAATAGAAAATACGGTCCCGTCCGGAAGAAAGCATAAAACTTGGCATGCATGTAGCGTTGGCATATATGACTCAATGTAGAAGTAGAAACACGTCGAGAAATCATTTTTTCTCCCCCTCCCTCCCTATGTTGTAACCCAAATCGTGGTTTTTTAAAGTTTTCACGAAAACGGTTAAAGCTACGAAAAAACTGTCAAAAACCATAATGTTCTTCATTAAATTCTCTACAAAACATTGCTTGGAAGTATGTTGATACGACATATAGTTTTTAAAATAATCTTACATTCAAAGGTGTAAAATTGTATACAATTGAAGTCTCTGATATAGTTTTTTTTTTTTCAATATAGACTAACGCTTGACTGCCATCACCTGATGGTAAGTGAAAATGCAGCATAAGATGGTATGCGCTTGCCTAGAAGATGTCTATTCACTCTTGATTTAAAGACACCCACATTACAGTTAGTTGGAAAAACGGAAGCCGGAAGGGCATTCAAATTTTTGCGGTGCGTAACTAATTACTTACTTACCTACTCATTTTGGAAAACCACTTTAGGCAACTTTTGGATATCGCTATCGTTAGGTACTTAGTTTTCCGGACCTAATTTCTTAATGTAATATAGGTAATGATTTAAGTATTATACTAATGTACCTAATACTAATTTTATTAATGTACTTAATATAATGTTTTAAGTATTATACTAGAACACTATCAGGTAAGAAGTAAGCAGCTATTAGGTACTTATTGTTACGCCATATGAATTATTTATTTATCATTAGGAAGGTAGGTAGATGTACCCACCTAATAATTCATTCAAGAACATTTAAAAACAAAGAGATGTAAATACAGAATATACCGTTATTTATAAGCGAAACCTACACTGTAATACACACGAATTTACATATTATTATGAGCAAAAAGCATCGTATTTGCATATTTCTGTGTTTAAATGGAAACTCACCCGTATTAAAGCGAATGTGTTTTTGTGAAAATGCCTGAGTGTATCGCACACATTACGTGGATTCCGGGTAAAAATCGACTTTTTGTCGCAATTTGCAAGAAGCCTGCATACTACTGTAAAAGTAAAAGTTGAATAACTATAGTACCTACTATATTACTCGTAGGTTTAAACTCAGTGGTGAAAACCTACTTATATATATTGGTTAATACTAAACTATAACTATAATATTGATGGTTAGTATCACAAGGTATCACAGAATAAAAAATTTACGAAATGTCCGACTAGGTAGGTCTATCAGTCATATTAACTATCTATTAAGTATTTATTTAATTTATTTAAGTACTATTAAGTTAGGATATTATTAAATATTTTATCATTTTATACTCTCGTTAGAGAGAATTATGTTCTTTGAAGTCTTTGTGAAGTATTTTATACATCTACCAATCCAGAGTCATGCCTCTTGGAATTTAAACCCATCATTCTGCAAAATTAGACGTTGCCCGCTACTTCGTCCGCATGGATAATGTGTTTCAATTCCCGCGGGAACTATTTAATTTTCCGGGATAAATGTAGCCTATGTGTTAATCCTGGATATAAGCTATCTCCATTCCAAACATCCATCCATCCATTAATCCATCTATCCAACCATCCAGCTATCCATAAATCCAATCTTTTGCATTTATAATATTTCGGATAGTTACCTCACTTGCAAATTTTATACGCCAGACGGAAAGGTCCCCAGAGGGCTGGCTGCATTGCCTCTTCGGATGCAAATACATACTTTTTGTCCAAAATACGAGCCAGCCCTGGGGTCCTGGGTTGCATCACACAGGCTCGTAGTCAACTCTTTATAAAACCGACGCGACGTGCCTCTGGCCCAACGGCCCCAACGTTTCCACACCAAATGGCGCAAATATGTATCCCTCACCTAAGGATGCATGTTTCCGCCGCTTTTTAAACTAACTAGTTTTTCTACGTCCATTAAATTCTGTACTTACCTATATAAATTAAAAAAAAAAACTGCAAGCCAACCTCAATCATACTAATATTATAAAGACGAAAGTTTGTAGGTGTATGTGTGTGTGTTACTCCTTCACGTCACAACGAATGAACCGATTTGGCTAATGGCACAAAGATAGATTAGTGGTTCGCCCCGAACTGAGACCTCGCGGTATCCCATAATTCCCAAAAGATAGTTTTAATTAAATATTGTAATAATTAACTTTTAACATTAGACGCAATAAATAATAATAATAGTTGACGCAAAACTGTTTTACTGATACAGCGCCATCTATTAGCATTATTGTGAAGCTATTAGCATTAAAAATTAAATAATTTCGTTTCTTTATAATATTTATCTAATTTTAGTATTTGTTGTTCAAGTACAGGATATAACTGAATTTTCAACAAAGTTTCAGGTTCTAATATGCAATACTTTTTGACATATGGCTCAAATTAAATCTCCACTTAAAAGTTAAATAATTTCGTTTCTTTATAATATTTCGACCTATACGTAGAATAGAGTTATATATGATTATGGCACAAAATTTTTTTATTGCATTTTTAAGCCTAAAAAGATCTCTAATATTTACTAGTGAAATCAAAATTTTAAAAAGTTATGTAGATCCAAAGATACCAGTCGAATAAAGGTACATGTAGTTTATTTTCCCCAAAGAAGAAGGGCCCGACAGCACAAGTGTCAGTATTCACTGTCCTGATCAGCGCGAACGGAGGGTCACATCTGCAGTTGTATTCATGTTCTCCGAAATGATAGTGTGCACACGCTCGCACTTTTATCTGCTATTTTCGTGTTAATTTTGTTATTATTTTTTACTATATGTGCTCAAAATTAAAAATACACGCTCAAAACATATGATCTTCCCTTCGTTAAAGCCAAAAAAAATTGAATATAGTAATACGACAAATGCCGTGGAGATAAAAAAAATGGAAAAATGGATGTTCCAGGTAAGTGAATGGAATTTTCTTTCTTCAGCTTTGTAATTATAATACATAGATTGCTCTTAGATAGTTGTATATAATAATTTTTACATATATAGTTTTTTAAAGCTAAATAATTAAGTTAAACGGTTCCACATTCATATAGAACATTATACCTCGGAATGTTAGATTTTACTACAAAAACCAATCAAAAAAAGAAATATTAATTCATTACACCTATTAAACATTAATTCATACATTTTAATAAGTAATCAATAATATTAATTATTTTACCATGCTACTTTATTATTCGGAAATCATGTAAAATATATCGGGACAATGTGCACAAGTTACTTTGTTCGAGGGAAATTATTTTGAAATTATGAGGTATATGTGTAAATGTTCTTTTATTCTTGGTTTGACATTGAGATATATATCCTTTTTCAACTGAAAACTACCATAAAAGTCTAAAATTAATAATTTTTTTTATGTTAAGTATTTATAAAAAAACTACATAAAACTATTTAGACCTGTTTTCTGTAGTTAATTGCTTTAACGTTTTAATGATGTTAATTTTTGTTTTCAGAAAATGGCAGTGTCAATAGTGGAGCTTGTACAATAACAGCACTACCACAGGGAGCTGAAAAAATTAGGCAAGAGATCCCTGATATATGGGAAGATTGATATATCAGATGAAACTGTAAGAGACAGTCGATTAACTATACTGCAGCCGGCATATAATGATAAATACCAGTTTTTGCTACTGACAAAACTAGCCATAAGGCTGCACCATGTTGCTGAAAATTCTATAAAACATAATAAATAATGTCTACCGTCGCCTGCAATTACAACAACTAGACCTAACACTTTTAACTCGGTCCAACTTTGAAAATTCCCCTGCTGTTAGCTTTGGGAATTTGTCTTGAATATCATCACCAAAATGTGTACCGACTCCCATGCCTTCTCCGTTAAATACGCATAAATTGTCGTGATGCCTTTTATTCTAACCACTATGATGATCACTGGACGCAATCACCATCTACAACTAACTCTTACAGTGCGCCTAACGACTCTAGAGATGATGATGTGCCGCATCTTCTTTACAAATTCATTATTTTGATTGATTTAAAATTTTCATTTTGCGCGGTACCCAGTGGATCTCTGCCACCACAATATTATTTTCTTCGTGATTTAAAATATCTATTCAATTAAAATATTAATAATATGGACATAAATAACTTAGATATGTTACACGTTGCGATCGGCAACGCAACGATCATATCCGCGGCAGGCTCAGTGTCCGTGACATCGGAGATAAGCTGCAAAAAGCCCGTCTAAGATGGTATGGTCATGTAGCACGGAAACTACAAAGCTACGTCGGTAATAGATGTCTTAACATCGCCGTCCCTGGAGCTAAATCTCGCGACCGTCCAAGAAAGCGCTGGCTGGACCTCGTAGAGGCCGATATGAGAGCCAATAAATTAAGAAAATTGGATGCACAAGACCGGGCAAAGTGGGCAAAAGCATGCCGGAAAGCGGACCCCACCTAGTGGGATAACGCTCAGTCGAAGAAGAACTTAGATATGATTTATTTCTTATTGATTGCCAATAATAAATCGCACAGAAAAATTGTGGAAAATAGAGAAAATGTTTTTAAATCTTTTTGTTTGCCAATATTCGGTTGTACTATTTTTAAAACTCCTGAAAGAACTTATATTATATTGTCCTTGTAGCAATTTTATTTCGTTGGTTTTATTCGAGTTTTCTATAATAGGATTATTATTAACGCTAAATAATAGTTCCTAATACGTTATTTATGTTTTATGTTAGTTATTTATTAGTTTCATTTTGAGGTTTCTATAGTAGGATTATTAATACATTCTACTTACATATTTACATAATAGTTCCTAAATTTAATTTCCTAAATATATAAAAGGATAAGGTGACTAATTGACTGACTGACTCATCATCATCACATTGCTCAAAACACTGGATGGATCGGGTTGAAAGACATACAGATAGCTATTATGACGTAGGCATTCGCTAAGAAAGAATTTTTGAAAATTCAACCCCGGGGGTAAAATAGGGGATTGAAAAATCGAACTTAATGTGAGCAAAGTTGCAGGCAAAAGCTAGTATTACCTATATAAAATACAAAGTACTTTCAGTTATTTTATTATTAATTTTTACATTTCTTTGTAAGACAATTTTATAGTAGGTACATGCTTAGTAATTAAAAAAATTAGTCAAATTATGTTGAATTTTTTTTACTAATAAATGTGTTATTATGAAATAAGAAACACTGTTTATTTTGTATTTATATTTCATCCTTTACAGCAAATAAGACCGTTTGAAGATTAGTATTTCCATAAAAAAAAGTTATATACAGACATGGTACGAACACTTTTCCCAAGTATAAGGTTACATATACATATAGAACATGGAGACATCCGCAAAAAATCGTCACATATGCATATAGAACCTCCTAAATTCCAAATTATGGGTTTTGCATTGAGTTTATTGATAGTAATCAATGCATAATAATGTTCCAAAAGTATACTATGAGAATCAATTCTCTAGAAAAATAACGAAAAAAGTTACAGGCAAGACAAACTTCAAATCGCTCTCCTGTAAAGTAGGGATTTTGCAGAAGTAACTCTATTCTGCGTATAGGTCGATTTATCTAATTTTAGTATTTGTTGTTCAAGTACAAGATATAACTGAATTTACCACTAAGTTTCAAGTTCTAATATCTTGTCATTCTTGACATATGGCTCAAATTAAAATCTCCACTTTGAAAGCCCCCCATTTCGTCAATTTTAAGGGAAAAATTAAAAAAAAAAATATTTTTGTACTCTGTTCAAAGTCGTCTTTAAAAAAATATATCGCAAGTCTATGTAACGCAACAAACAAGATTTTACTTCAAACACGCTTCTATGAGAGCCCCCCTGAAATAAAGCTTTTTATATTTTTTTATACAATGTTCGGCTGAAGGCCATCAGTTTACATATTATATTTAAATTTGAAGTAATTACGTTCAGTAATTCAGAAGTTATAGGGCTCTGACAGACATTTGGACGTACACACTTCTCTGTCCAGTACAGACAAGCGCCCTAGTTGACTCAGAGAACTCGCTTCGCTCGTTCAATTATATATAGTCCTGGAATAACACATAGGCTACTTTTTATCCTGGAAAATGAGAGAGTTCCCGCGGGAATCAAAAAACCTTAATCCACGCGAACGAAGTCGCGAGCATCAACTAGTTTTATATTATTATTATTATTATTTTTTATTAAAATAATATGATGTCAATATAAAATCTATTATATTTGGTTTAGTAGTTTAGTTTCTATTTTGATTTAATTTTATTTTAATACATATTTGTTATATAAGTTTAATGGATCAATAAATGAAATTAATTTAAAGATTCATCATCGATATTAATAGGTATTGATTTTGATGTTATCCATGCGAAAGTGTCTGTCTTTCTTTTCACGGCTCAACCGCAATGTTGTAATGTCGATGTTTGGTACAGAGGATATTGGCATTTGTGGTATACCTATTTTTATCTTGGAAAAAACACAGGATTTTTGAAACCACCGTATTCCACAGAATACCGAACGGGATAATCATAAACCAAGCATACGAAATCGCGGGTAGATTTTGCTTTTAGTTTGGATAAAAATGATATCGTCATCTATTCGTTTCCATCATACAGCACAAAACCAGGAAATTGGATGTAACATTTGATTGAATGTTGCGTACATATTACGTATAATTTGCACGTTAGCTTTCCCGATTTGATATAATTCAATGAAGTAGTATGTATTTTTGACTTGGTTGGTCTTCGAGTGCGCCCTCCGGCTAGGTACAGCGATGATATCCGGAAAATGGCAGGTTTCGATTGGATGAGAAAGGCCGAAGAAGCGCAACGTTGGCGCTACCTAAAAGAGGCCTATGTCCATTGTCCATTGATGGTGAACGACGACGGTGGCTAAGAAAACTCTACAGATTAATTAACTAGGTAATTGATTAAATAAATAATAATGTAGGCCGGCTCATGGTTTATTTATTTAACGTTTCTAATGATCACATAAGTTTATAATAATGATAGAGTCACAAGCATAACCGTAAAGCATCTCTCAGGTATTCTAATCACGATTAAAACCCAGACACGATTTCAATGAACCCAAAACAACTCGGTAGGATTCTACTCACGTCCCCGTCTACCATATTACGAAAGAAAGGAAGTAGTTCTAACTGTAAAAGCGATGTTTCTGTAAAGTGTACTCAATTGTTTTCTGTTTTAGGTTGATTATTCAGGTTAGTAGAAAGTTATTGGGTACAGACTGCTATAGGGGTTTGAAAAGGATTCTTAGCTTGATTAGATAACCAAATCATTGGTAGGCCAGCACATAATTTTTGAGAATATGCACCTACATACAGGCTTGTTCATTTGTGCGATTTATGAACTAGTGGTAGAGTCACTACAAACGGAAGCTCGGAATACCCGAAGTCATTTCATTTTGATGTCAGTTCACTTCTAGGTCTAAGGTCAGTCTAGGGAGAAGTCAAAAAGGAGAGAAGTTAGTAAATGGGTATATATTATGTAGGTATAATTAACCAAAATCTCTGCCAATACTGAGATTAACTATGTGATTTTAATAACCATATACGAGTACTTATTATGCGAATGAGTGCCATTGCACTCTCTACTAAAGTTATGTAATATGCTAAAATATTTTTGTATCGTCAATTAAGTATGTAAACCAACAGTTCAAAACAGATTTCGTAATAGGTATTTACTGCAGTTCCTGCAAGGATAAAAAAATCAACGATTTTAAGTTTTTCGACTCATGAACGTATAAAACACTGTCGTAAACTGCTATAGAAAGACGTGGTGCTGATAAACTACCTAAATACTTTTTTAGATATCCTAGCTGTAGATTATACCTTTATCTAATTTTTCGGTGGTACGAATTACCTTAAGATTTGCAACTGTAGAATATCGCTCAACTCACCTGCAGAAGTTCTCACTTTAAAAATTAATTATTTTTTACTATAAGATAGCTAGGTATACTAAATATATGGTTATTACGTTCCTAAGCATTGATATTACATTAAATGCTTTGGGAAAATCGCACAGATATTTTCTATTAAATGTAACAAGAAATTATTATTCTAGCTTTCTTATTTTCTATATACACTAGGTATTTTCTATGCCATTTCACTTACGTCTTAAGTTATTACTTTTTATGTATCGATTCAGTGTTCATACTGCACTTTTTCTGGAAAAGTTAACGTACGGCAAAATTTAAAAGTAGAGTCCATTACATTCAAATTAGGACTATTCCGTTTTGTACCAAAGGCTTCGCAGGAATTTCCACACGCTGTCATTGTATTATGCACACAGGAATTATTTATTTTCTACGTGCTTGTGAAGTTTCTTCTGTACCGAAGATAAAACTGTACAGACGTGCACTTTAATTTTATTTATTTTTAAGTAATATATAAAAGTAAATTAGCAGTAATACAAGATTGATATTAAATAGACCGTAAGCTCCTACTTTAACTCCTATTTTTCTGGATAGATACGCAGGTAGCGTATCTATAGAACAATAGTAAATCAATGCGATGTTATCACTACCGAAAACAATGATCGGACCCAACATTGACCTACTTTTCTTGGCAAAAATTACCGGTAAGTGGATATTAACACGCTCACTGCGTAACGGGCCGATTTCGGCCCGTCGCGGTATTTCAGCTAGTGCGGACGAACAAAACTATGTCCCTCTCGCTAGTGCGGAACGATTATCTCAGGTGTTTGTAAAAATTTGACAGAGACAAATATATATTATATCTTGCGGTCAAAATTGTAGGTGTTCCCCATCAAAACATAACGGTGGGCCTTTATCGACCTATCGACGCACTGACGGTGAAAAACATCCGCTCAGTGCGGCAGTGGGCCTATTTCGGCCCACCGTGCTAACAGGCTGCTGGCGACCCGGTACCGCACAGAGCGTGCGCCCCGCCAGTTAGTGTTGTGCGTTCTAAGTGACCTAACGTTCGATACGTTATTATCCACGATGGAAAATAAAAAAAGAAAGATTCAAATTCTGCAAAACAATATAATTCGCCCTGCCAATAACGGTAATGACAACAATGATAGTGACAGCAGCGATGACATATTTTCCCCTATAAAAAAAAGCACAAGTGGTAAGTTTTGTTTATTATCTACACATTTATGAAAATGATTATTCTTAAAAACTAGCCTTCTACAGTGAATAGTTTTTGCAATATGATTTTTGACGTGATATTGTCTTATACAAAAAAACTCTTATACGAAAAAACACATTTTCACGTTTCGTCTGAGCTGAGTGTGCAAGCGAGAGCGTGAAACAAGCGATAAAGAGGCACGATCTGACGTAATTGTTGTAATAAGTACAGTACGATTCAAACTTAAATGCGTCTGCGTGAAGTTAGCTTTGCTATCTTGCGCATGGTTCACTCGAGAACTAAATCACTTAACGGGCGGAAGGTTCCACCTCAGCTTAAGCAAGCTGAGGTTACTACCCTATCGCCCGACTTACGCGTTTATTAAATAGTATTTACAAAGTAATCACGAAATATGATGAAATAAAACTTTATTTATATTCAAATTATTTATTCATTGAAACAAAAAATTAATATAGCTCAAAGCTATCACTATAGCTTTATAGCTCGTTCAATCTTATCTTTTAAATTTTATTTGAGAACCTATATATTAGTTCCCAACAGTGAGTTCTGTGGTAAAACTCATAAGTATGGTTAATAAATCACACGGAATTAAGAAAAAAATTTTCATTTCAGAAAATGAAGTAAAACCTAACGGCAATGGCCATGCCCTCGAGACGAGCACCAGACGCCGAAATTGTGCAGGGTGCTATGAGCAACTAAGAAAATCATTAAGTAGTGCAGCAACAAAAAACAAAGTCAAAAAAATAAAAACAATTTGCAGAAAATGTAACCAAAACCTATGTAGAAACTGTTTTGAAGGAAAACATAAATAAAAATATTTTTCAGTTGTTTTATTATAATTTTGTTTTATTTTCGATATCTCCTTATTTTTCTCTGTCCCATCACTACTAAAAATACTTTCTAGTGCGGTACAGGTCGATATCGGCCTGGCGCTTTTCCTGCTTTATTTCTCATTTCCTGTTTGGCAGATCCCGGGGCGAATCAAACCTAAGGAAGTTGGGTTCAAGGTCATTCCAACAGTATGAAAAAAAATTGTATACATTATGTTTTCACAAAGTTATAGCAATTTAATCTATCCTAGTGCTGGTGGGTTTAGAAAGACCTGTTACGCACTGGCGGAAATATCATTGGGGGCGCATTTCGACCCGTTGCCGCACCAGATGAAAGATTATGATTTTACTTGCCGCAGTGAACGTGTTAATATTCGGAATATTCTTGAGCAAACCAGCGTAACGATTACGCGTAGAGGTCATTGTCCCGATACAGATATGATTTTAAGGCAAGGAAAAACAGTGAAAATCTTTAGAAGGAAGGCGTTCTCAAAACAAGTTTTGCTAAATAAGCAAACATGTGGCAAATATAGTAATTCCGTAGACACCATTTACTACGTATTTTTTGCGCGCTCGCATGTGTTATTAGTGAGGAAACGCACTGGTAAAAACTGAGGCATTTTTCATGTTATTTCGTAAATACCGCTACATTTCATAAGCGGTAAAAGTAAAAACAGATAAACCGGTTATAGTATCAAAGTGAAGAAGGAAATACAAATAAAAATATTCATTGAATTTCAGTCATCTTTTTTTAATTCGATGACAAGATAGTCATTGACTGCGATCTCACCTGGTGGTAAGTGACAATGCAGTCTAAGATGGTAGCGGGCTAACTGGATGAGGTATGGCAGTGTAGATTGAACTCATACGTCCTTATCGCTTTCTACACGCCATCGTGCCGGAACACTAAATCGCTTGGCGGCACATCTTTGACGGCAGGGTAGTAACTAGCCACGACCAAAGCCTCCCACCAGACCAGACCAGAGACAATTCAGAAATTATAAATTTCCAAATTGCTCACCAAGACCTCCCAGATATAAGACCACAGCGCTTACCACTGCGTCAAAAATCTCGCTTTTACATAATATGGCTATCATAGGCAAAGGCTCAACTTTTACATAGCTGATTAAGCTACGTACCAGCGAATAGGTGTTTAGAGATTTGAATTAATGAGTTAGATAAAATTAAACGAAAAAGCTAACAAACACCACGTCGGTCGTCGGTGATCGCATCGTTACATAGGAAATGGTTAATAGGAACTTTTTTATGGCCAAGGCATTTCGCTCGTAATTTTCTTAACAAATCTAATTTACATTGATTGTTATTAAGTGTTAGTTTAGACTTTCCCATGCATTGAAAAGGTATTCTCACAGTTAATATTCAGAGTCAGGCTCCCATGAAGTCGATACTAAGAAACGCGGAAGGGAGTTAGGAACCGCTAAAAGTCTGACAAATAGTTTCTTTGGTTCTTTGAATGAAGGAATAAACAAAATATGTTAATTGGTATGTTCTCAAGCGATCTTCTCAGCTTAAGAAAACTCAAACGAGGAAAAAAGAAATGAGAGGTTAAATTTTTAGATAGAGAAATATTTAACGTTTAAAAGATCTCTTAACAGATTTTATACATACGTATACTATCTTAATTTGACAAGGGAATTTTACCTGAACATAAAATTAGACATAACAGTTACCTGCCCATAATATTAATTTATGCTGTAATCAATCGACATAAGACATGACCATGATTGTTCTTTTTAAATACTGTATAGATAAAAGCTTTAGTTGAGCGCTAAGCTCTTAAGGACCCATTATACTTAGGCTATTTTTGATCTTCAGCGGTTAAAATATAGATACTTTAACCACACTTTAACACATGTTTAAAATCTTTGTTACAGGATAATGAAGGAGAAAGAAACGAAGGCGGCAACTGTCTTTTCGATGAAACTTGAAGAGATACAGTTTCAGTAGGAGTTCCATCATTTATTTACGTAGTTCTTTATAAGTTTCCAAATTTTTTTGTCCAAATGAAAGAGTTTTGGATAGTACTTACCAATAGAAGTAATTCATGACAGATTCCATGAAATTGAAAGGGTTCAGCACATTAGGTAGTGCGAATGCACGAATCAGTAGAGACATGATTGACGAGACAAGATAAACAATTAATGCAAAGCCAGATCGGCTAAAAATAAGTACCTATTGTTAAAAATACCAGCTCGTTATTTATGAAGGTCGACAATATAACCACGATGTCAGTCAACAATGATTTGAGCGATTCTTCGGATTCGTCGCCGAAATTGCGGATGAAGCCGGCGGTCAACAAGATATTCTGCTGCAGTGTCACGGCTGCCTCGGGATTTGTGGCTGCGTATGCTTTGGTATGTAACCAAACCCACAATATCTATATTTCTTTTACTTTGAAGTTTTAACCCTTGACGGAAAAAGAGGGGTGTTACAATTTTGACGTGTGTAGAGGCTGTAGAGCTATCTGTTCCCTCCTAGCTCCCTAACGAATGGACCGCTTTTGATGGGGTTTTTTCTATTTGAAAGCTAACGTAATTGAGGTGGATCCTAGGTATATTTTATGAAGATGTGCTCAGGATTTTGAAAATCATCAGCTCATTTCCTACTTGTTTAAAGGATTTTACAAACACAGGTGCGATTGATTTATTCGATGTACTGTTACTTCAGATTATTTTCAAGGCATAGTACCTACCCTTGACCTGATGCTGCTGCATCGAATAGTCTATGGATACCCAACTTCTCAGCAATTTACAGCAGATAATATAGTGTATTTGGGCTCATTAGAATGGCGTCAATGAGTAGATGTTAGGTCGATGATGATCGAGGATCCAGACTTGGAAATCCTATTTAGATTTAAGTCTTATTTAGATTTCGTTTGCTCTAAAAGATAATAGACCTTTTCACTTGCGTTCGAAGGAAGTCTGCTTTAAACAACTCAGAAAAATGGAAACATAAATTTTGGGCTTGAAATGTATCTATCTGATCGCAATTTTAACGCTATAACTCTTATTAAGAATCGGGAGAATCTAGGCTACAGAAACCAACTAGCCAAACATTGTTTGTTATAAAATAGAAGGGGGCCTAGCAGTAAGGCCAAGAGCCAAGTTATCTCACGAGATGTCGAAACGGCAGGCGGCGAATCGGAATGCGTAATAACTGAGATAACAAATTTAGTATCGCGATTGTTAACTGGATCGTAATATTAGGAATATAATTATGTATAACAAGATGTGATCTTGTCGAGTAGTGTAGATATGTGAGTTGTATAATATGTTGTATATATGTAAATGATGCATCAATTTGCACTAAGTAGGCCGACTGCGTTGCCCATGTTTTCGATCTCGATAGTGATATTCTAAAAAACACTTCAAATATTTGTTAAATTGTTAGCTAACGACTAACTGCAGATGACAAAAAATAACTAACTGATGAGTCTGCACCGCTTTTTATTGCCACGAAAATTGGAAAATAAAGAAAAAGCGAAGTACCTACCTAGACCTACACTCAACTGGTATTTTTTCAATTAACTCTAGAATTTAACCAACAGATTTAATCTGAAGCTCTATACATCTCATTTTCTTTATTTGTTACTTAATCATGCCGCAACGACAAATCGGTTTGGCTGTTTGACACAGAAATAGATTATAGTCTGAAATAATACAGACTATTTTTTATTTCGGAAAATAAGAGAGTTCCCGAGAGAATTAAAAAACCTCAATCCACGCGTACGATGTCATTGTCATCAACTAGTATTTTAATAAGGTAACTTATAAGTTATAACGTTAAGTTAGAAGAGCGCGTTGATGTCTTTTATATTCTAGGCAAGCGTTTTCCAACCTAGCCCTCATCAGTGCTTCCATTATATCGTCAAGTGCAAGCTTATCTCGCAATTAATTGCAATATATATCGCGTAAAACAATCTGGTTTGTACAATAATTTCAGGTGGCGTACGCTATAGCCCTAATCTACGAGATAGTATGGGTGGTGGAGTCACAGAGCGGGTTGCCGATACCGTCGGTGCTGCTCATGATTTGCTACTGCGTCGTCATCACCGCCACAGTCACTCTGGTGCATGGGCTGATATCAGTGAGTAGCTTTGTCTTTTTATCCCAAATCCAAATTCTTTTTTTTTTTATTCGCCAACAAGAAAGTCCTTGACTGCGATCTCACCTGATGGTAAATGACGATGCAGTCTAAGATGGTAGCGGGCTAACTTGGAAGGGGTATGGCAGTGTATTTTCAACCCATACCCCAAGTCGGTTTCTAACTTTCTACACGCCATCGCATCGCCGGAACGCTTAATCGCTTGTCGGCACGTCTTTGACAGTAGGGTAACTAGCCACGGCCAAAGCCTCCTACCAGACAATTCTATTTAATATCGGTACACAATCCGGTAAATATAAATTATAGCCTGTACTTACGTACCTACCTATATAGCAGATTTTTTAGTTTGATCAAAGAAAATAATATAATTAGGTTCTTCGTTTAATTTTACGTTAGTTTGAAGGGTTACTTTTCAACTGTTACCTTCTCACCCTCTGGCCTTCTTACCAATTCTAATACCTACCTGTACTGCCTCTACTCTGTCTACGTTGGTAGGTAAATACCCACTATTCCAAAAGTGAAAAAATATCTTTAGTCTATTTTCAGAATGCTTATTAAAGTCAATTTTCATTAAAGATCAGTTTAGTGTATTTAGTCGGCAAGCAACCATTAGGTACGTTTAAGTACCTATATCAATAGTGTGAATTTTATAGGCACCTATTGTAAATTGCAAAAGTAGGTACGAGCTAAAGCAAAAGGCTTAACATTGTCGGAATGCCTGGAACGTGCTTCCTAGTGAAACTATAGTCATTAAAGTGTAGAATAGTTACTTCACTGTTCATGGTGTTTCTCTCACGTCACCATTATGTCGCGACCTTAATACTGATTTCTTAATTTCGTACATAAACCCATTTTTACACGCTTCCCTTCTATTGTACCTAAGTATCTTTGATAATGGCGTAAAAATGAAACCGTCAGTCATACATATAATGTTATGTACCTAGGTAAAGGTATGATAGCTATGTGCCCCTTTCGAGATTTTTTGATCTTATCTATTAGTCCAAGTTTGCACATTAGCCCCGTTATATTACTTTTGTGTTACTTCGTTTAGGGTACGCCATTAATAACTATAAAAAAAACACGTTTTCCGTTTACAGAAAAACAACACCTACTTATTGGCCTGGTTAATAGCGGTCATCCTAGTCTTGATACCTGAATGTGCTCTAGTCTTCTACATGTCTATAAGTCATTGGGTAAGTTGTTTATTTTACAATTTTTATTTTGAAAAGTTTTGATGAAAAGTCAACTGCTAAGTTTCTCTCGAAACGGTAGTCTTTACTTGCCATAAGAGACACGAGTTGGCCTAACCAATTTGGCTGAAATTTGGCCCAGAGATAGAATATAGTCTGGAACAACAATATTTTTATGCCGGAAAATAAGTGTTAAAAAACCTCATTCCACGCGAACGAAGTCGCGGGCATCAACTAGTAAATACTTCTCAGCAGGATTTCCTTTCCTAACCGGCGACGGTAGAGCCGTGACGTGAAATAAATAATTCTGAAATTAGAATATTTTTTTTGAATTATTAGAATAGCTTTAAAATTGTACGTTGTGCGTTAAACCCTTCAATTTACATGCTAATTATTACCTTTGAGTATTTATTTTTATTGATTGTGAGTTGTGGCAAGTAAATCAAATGGAAGCAAATTAATGAAGTTGTCAATAGACCAATGGTTGTGATTATTCAATTAATTCAAGGAAAATTGCCTGCTCTACATACCTGTTAGGTAGAACAAATGGCTATTAATTTATTGTCTACGAGGTGTTTTATTTATTCACGTAGTTAGTCACGACTCACATAAGCATGAGCGCGAATAATAAAACACAAAAAGTGTTTTTGTTATTTTTTTTTTCCTACGATATTTAATGTGTCCACTATTTCTTTAGGCAGACTATTATTTATTTCCAAAAGTCGTCGTCTTCAAACTTGTCAAGCAAACAAACGATAGACGTGAAGCTGGACTAAAAAATTAAATTTCAACGGTTCAATACGCATCCGCTGCACAATAAATTTTGCAACGGGTGTGGACAGTGGATTGAATTAAGTCTGTCGTACCCATTCCTAATATAAGGTTTATTTAGAGGGGAACGGAATATAATAAGTCAGTATTGCCAATATTTTTTTTATCAAAAAAAAAAATAAATAACTACAAGTCTTTTGTTGGGACGTCTTGTAACGCACACTGCGCATTCACTTTCCGATGCAAGGCTGCCGTTCCAGACGCCCTAGCCATATCACAAAAGTGTTATCTTTCCATGATCACTAACGCTAAAGGGGGACGCTTTCCTTTTGAAGGGATAGGACGTATGGAGTGGAGTGGTAAAGGAAAAACTTTGGGAGCCCCTGCTTTAGCGTTAGCGATCTGAGAAAACGACCATGGAAAGAACATAGGTACACAAACTCTTAGCCAATCAGGCAGGGTTGCTGTAGCTACGTTCTAAAAAGTTACTTGAATCAAATATATCTGGTTTCCAGGGGCTACAAGGAGTGTACGGCGGCGCTGAGCTGGCCTGCTACGTGGCGCGGTTACCAGCCATAGTGTGCGGTGTAGTACTGGTGCAGTCTGCGTATGCGCTACGGGAAGCAAGGTAATGTGATGAGTTATACTGATGGTTGTGCGAACTTTCATTGTAAATTCAGTATCGCGACTAGGCGATCGGCTAGTTCTGTCGTACACTTACCGAGCTTTAATTATTTGCTTACTAGTTGCCTGTTCTAAGAGGAAAACATGCCCAGTAGTAGGAGAGAGATTATGAATAAACGTAGGTAAGTAGAGATCAATAAATAGGTATGTGGTACAATAGTTCCCTCGTTTGTTCTTCCAGGAAAGGTGAATACGGCAATCCAGCAGCCGTGAGCGGCAGTGAGTTTGACGCGAGTCATTTCGTGCCAGACACGCCCAGCGCCTTCACCAACGATGGCTTCTTGGCTGACAACGGTAATATATATAACCTACTTACGAAATATCCAATTTTTTTATTTGGATCTTCTATAAAATATCTCTTTAGAACAGAAGCCATGCCGAGATATTTTTCATAATTTTTAATTTTTTAATTTTTTATTGAAGTGTTAACCTACACTTAAAGGAAATAACCTAATAGATTTATAAATACATATCAAAAATTCCGAGGCTGGCGGGATTCGAACCCACATCTCTCTGGGAATCACGCCCGAGTGTGTTAACCGTTACTTTTATCATAAGTTATTTTTCATAAGCCCTGCACGAAGCGGCGCCTACTCCTCCTTTTATGCAATCCCCCAATATAGTCCTCGGAAAAAAGTTTTTTAAAAGGTTTGTTTTTCCGGGATAAAACTTAGCCTATGTCACTCTTCAGGTCCTCAACTATACCCATACAAAAAATCGCGTTGATTCGGGACTTCGTCTCCTTTGCTGTTTGACTGAAGGACAAACAAATAAACACAATTTTGCATTTATAATACTAAACTAGTAAGGACGTTAGTATGTATAACAATGTCTGTATTATTTTACTCATTTTCAATACCTGCTTTTTTCCAGGAAAATCTGGATCAATGCCAGACCTCCGACGTCACTTGGCAACTCGACAGTCAATGAACATGGGCTATCCACCGATGATGCTGCCTCAACCTCCGCCCGCCTACTGGCAACACCTCGCCGACAGACAGTACGCCGCCAGCCTTCGAGGGTACCCTAAAAACTTCTCATCCCCACAAAACTTCGGCACATGGGTCGGCCCAAGAACTGGACCCTTCTACGACAACCCTTACAAGAGGAGACATTCCGTCGTAGGAGCATTCAACACTGACGAATACCCTTCCAAGGGTTACGACTTCGAAGACAGGATGGACTGTAAAAGTGAGATGGCATACCCCTATAGACCGTACATATACGACCCAAGGGTCTACCCTCCAGATTACGACCCGAGGTTCTTCCAAAATGATCCATACGGAAACTTGAGGCACGACCCGTATCACTTTAGTGGTTCGAGAGAAAGAGTTTTCTATGGAATAAGGAACAGTCATAACTCAGTTGGCAATGAGTCGGACGATTTAACTAAGTATAAGGATGTCGCCCTTTGAAGCCAACTGAGCGGAGAATTTGATAATCAAAATAAATATGAAAATATTGTAAAAAAAAATAGATGAATAAGCTTATTTTTTTAAACTGTTCCGAATGTTATTTTTCATGAATGTTGTAAGTATTGTTTGTTGAGTGTATGGCTATCAGATGCCAATAGTTATTAGATATTTTTTTGAAGTCAGTGACTGGTGCTTAGTAGGTGTAACTTTATCTGTATAAATTGTTTGATAGTTATTAAGTAGGTAAGTCTAAAAAATGAGATAGGTATATTTTACTATAGTTATATACAACATAATAATAGTACCTTCGTTATAAATACCTACTAAAGAATGGTTGTTTTAATTTCTTGTTCATAATAATATATTTTGATACGTTACACTTCATCTGTGAATTTCGATAGTCTTAAGTACGCACGCACTCTTTACGAAATTGAGTATTATAGTTTAAGCATGTTACCTTAATAACCAAAGGATTGCTATAATGAAATGTAAACGAAAATTTTCAAGTCACTACTTTGATTAAGAATTTATATGGAAATTATAGTGTTTTTACAACGAATATCTAGACTTTGATTAAGTACCTACCTACCCATTTCAGTTAGGTAACTAATCTATTCTTTGTCTAGGATTTGGAAAACCAAATCCTAGTTTCTGCATTGCGACCATTTATCGAATACCTACTTAGTTAATTAAGTATTGCTGCAGAAATCTTTAATTAGGACTAATCAGCGTATAGAATAGAATAGTTTTTTATTCAAAAAAACTTTTACAAAGTGCTTTCGAATCGTCAAATGAATCTACCACTGATTCGGAATGCCGTGAGAGTCATGAAATAAATCAGTACAATAAGTTCGATTTTGGATTAAAGTTTAAACCTAAGAGTTACATAATAAGTTTTGGTTCTACCTCCTAGAATCTAGAAGGCATTGTCAATGGTAATCCTCGATTAATGATGTTATAGTAGAATCAACAACACTTAGTGGAAATGGCACAGAATACATAATACAGTACAGGTACAAAAGATTCACTCTGCAAAATAATTAAACAAGTTTAAAACACTATTAATTGAGACCATTCTAATAAGCGCAAAGAGGCTATATCTCCAGTACTTAGTTACCTAAGTTGCTGAGGGGTTAGATATCCTGGAGGCTACTTGATGCTGCAACATCAGCTCAAGGTTCCTTCGGTGGTATTTCCAAGACATGGTAACCTTATACCGCAGTTATAGCGTGTTGGGGCTCATTAAAATAGACTCAAAGTAGGTGTTAATAAATGATGATCGGGGCCCCATGGCAAAAGGATCTCAGAAAGGGGCCCATTTAAGGATCACAGTAACTTCCACAGCCCCAATTGATTTTGAATTTTTAATTTACACTTGTTTTCTCTCGTAAGAGCCGGATGCGGATAATGGGAATTCCTTCTTTATCTACGTTTTCTATGGAGCCAGGCGGATGCCTTCCGGAAATCCGGAGGCATAGACTATATTATAGACTATTTTTACCTAGGTAGGTACTCTATGGCACAAACAGGTGACTGAAACAGCATCGATCGTATAAAAGCTGTATTAATAGTGATTGCTACAATCTCAATTGTGGTGATTAATATAATATACTTGCGTAATAATTGTTATACAACATAATAACAATCCATTGTTAAATCAGGGATGGTTGCGATCCTCTTACTATAGCAATCATTTTCAAATAACATACGGCTGATCGATTGCTGAAAAGCAACATAAAACAAATCATTGTTACCATCTCAATTGAAGTCATTGGCTAAATTGATGATGCTTTTGCCGCATTTTGTATTTAACCATTAGGGAGAGAATGTTAGTCAACCAGAAATGACTGCGATCGTCACATTGAAGTAATGAATTTTAGACAATCCTCCCGACAAGTTGTCAGTTGTCACTTGTCACGTTTTGTCAGACGTGCGTCAGTCAGTCATATTGTGGAATAGAAGTCGTCGACGTTTGTTAAAAGTTTTGGAAGTTACTAAAACAATCAAACTAACTTTTAAAGATGTTAAAAAGTAATGAAATAAAGTGCTTATAACGTCGGACTAGGTTTTATCCTAAAATAATTCAAAAAAACAATTCGTAAAGTAGTTTAAGAGAAGTTTTTTGTGATGTTTCGTGGTGAATAACTGTTTATTGTTTTGTGTAGGTGGCCACTCTATGTGGATCAGTTTGTCCCAATGTGAAAGTGTATTTTCGCATTTAATTTAGATCCCATTGTTTAAAATTTTCCGGTTAACTGCAGTACTGAGAAAATATCGCGTAAGTATACTTACTCCTTGCGTAAGATATTTCAAGCGAGTTTTAATGTGATGTGTTGAATCGGTGACTTATGGTTTTTTGAAACGAGTAAGTTTTGAATATTTTTACTAAAAAATAAAAACGCCACACATTCCATACGATTAAACTTTTAAAGAATTATGCACTTAAACGTGTATAGCCAAAACTTATCACAATGATAAGTAGGTACATACAGATAGTTATTTTATCAGCTTAAAATGTATTCAATACAGCTGTATAGAAATGTAACGAAATACATTATATATGTACTAAGTAGGTATTTATAAAAATAAATTAAAGTGATTGCCTTTAAATTCCAAAAAACTACCTTGTAAGTTCAGATGATTTTTATTTTGAATAAAAGCATAACAAACACACATTTTTAAATGATCATTGTCGGTCTGTTTGCCCTATGTTCAAAATAGCTGAGTCAATTTTCATGGGGCTCACACAAGAAAGCAAGTTTTATTCAAGGAGTTGAAGGAGTTATCTTTATCCTGAAAAATTATAGAGTTTCTGCAAGTTTTAAAAAACCTTAAGTAAGAGTATTGAAATGGTGGGCATCATCTAGAACTTTAAGTTATTTATTTAAGTAATTTCTAATCAAAATGTTTTATTGGGCTAATTCTACATGTCAATAATGTTTCATAATTTTTATAAATAATAATGATTAGAGATGTAGTATGTAAGTATAAAAGTAAGTACTGAATTGTACATTTCAATTTAGTCAAGTTAACTACTTCTCCAACTTTGATCAAGATTGATCCACCTAAAATAAAGTTCAACCCTTAATTAACATGGGCAAAGCCTAGGGAAAACTTTGTTAAAGTTTCAGGGCCAGTAAGAAATAATGAATCATTAATGATTATAATCTTTATTTCAGCTTCAGTGTGACGATGAATGTGCCATCAAAAGAAAATGTGGGAATTATATCTTCAGGTAAATATTTTTTATTGTCATAAAATAGTGTATTTCCAAGGGAGTTATTGGATTGCTCCTTATCGGATTGGACGGTTCCTAATAATTTACCAACCAACCAAAAGACCTTGTAAACCATTTGACAATAAGCAGGCCCAATGGTTGAAGAGTCCAGCTAAATTATTAAGTTGTGACCCAACTTGGTTGTTCACCAAATTGGGTCACAACTTAACTTAGTGTGGTTCACTTGATTGTATGAACTTGAATGTGATTATAAGGAGGTCCATTTGTAATCTCGATCCCATAATTTTTTTTTTTGATACAAGATAGCCCATAACTGTCTGATGATATGCAGTCTGAGATGGTAGTGATTTTGCTACAGATCTTGATCTGATCCATCCCATTTCATCTGGTAGAGATACTCCAAGTATAGTTGTCTCTATCACATGCTGAGTGAGCTTGTTCATCACCAGAAGGAAAGTTGCGTGTATTGCATAATAGTCTTCTTAAACAATGTTAATAAGTGCCAAACAGATTCAATACTTACATAGTTACAGTACACACTTTATATTGTAAGTTGTCTACATCATTATTATGCATATGAGACAGTAAATAATTCCTTTTTCACTCTATATGACTAAAACAGATGTACGGATAAGTCAATAGGTGGCAATGGAACAATGAGTACATTCCTCAAATGCCACATTTATCAAACCTCTGACACTCAACGGACACTCGGTGCTGTTATCTGACTAAATGTTGTTAAGTGTGATTTTTACGACTCCACTAAGGTAAGGATTATGGATTGTCTAGATTCTGAATTGATCTTAAACTTTGTGAAATATTTTTGAGAGTAGCTTTTGTTTAAATCAGTTTTAAAATCCTACAGAGCTAAATTGATCTTAAGCAAATACTTACTTTCCTTACTTTTTTGGTTTATTAGTTTGTTGGTTTGTCCTTCAATCACGCAGCAACAGAGCAACGGATTGATTGAAATTTTTGCATGAGTATAGTTGAGGTCCTGGAGAATGTGACATAGGCTACTTTTTATGCTGGAAAATCAGAACTTTTAAAACTAAATCCATGCGGATGAAGTTGCAGGCATCAGCTATAATTTTAAACTTTTTGTTATTACCTTTAAATATTTAGTACCTTCATGAACTATTGATTTTGAGTCGGCTGAGATTGTGTGACAGCAACAACTATTAAGTGTCTAAGTGAACCTAGATAGGCAATGCAAGTCAACTGTGAAATTGCAGTTTGGGTACAGTTCTTTTACAATTGACATGATGGCATCGCAAGTGCTGAGCAGCGCGTAACAGACAGCTTGTTGCCGTGCAGTTGTGTCAACTGTAGTAAAATTACATCCTAATCTGCAGTTGGCTTAGGTCTAGACATCGTGGTTTTGTCATCAAACAGTCCATAAAAATCTTACCCATACATTATATTATCGCCCAGCATAAATCTCTTTGGAGGTTTATACCATAAACGTGAAAGGCTCTGAACTTTTAGATACGTCCTTAAAAGATGCGGAAATCAGAAGGCTCTGTTGCTTTGTTTTCAAACCGGTAGCATTTCAAAAATGGGATAGAGCCATGGTTAAAGCTACGGGTTTTGATTCATTTTAACAAATAGACATCCTAAATTACGATTTCGCTTATAAAATATCTGGAAACTGTTTGCTAAACTTTTCTGACCCTCATCGTGAATTTTATTCCATTTGATAAATTGGTTATTAACGAATACTCGTAAGTATGGAACTACGTACGTGTTTGTAACGCTTAATTGCTGTTTCTAAACGACCACGAAATCATATATCCTGAAGGTCACACTTCAATAATAAAACTTTTTTTTTTATTACAAGCTTGATCGCGAGGACATTGACTCAACCGATATAGACGTTTTCTGGTGGATATAGGTCTCGAAAGAAAGTCTTGTTAAATTTAGGTACTGCTGGAAACAGACTTTTCCAAAACTCCTGTCTCTAATGGTTTCCCGCGACTCCTTGGATGTCTTTTGTCTTCTAGTCCATCTACCAACCACCATGGAGGATCTACCAACATTTCGCTTTCCGATTTTGTCGCTCAATCCACCGCTGGATCTGCACTCTGGAGCTTTCTCTAATTCACTGGAATCTACCATTGTAGTTCTATTAAATTTGCAACTGATTTTGTAAATTCTAATTTGCATGTTTTCAAAAACTTGAGTCGTGATCAAAATCACGCATCACCGAGATATTGTGTAAGCTCCTATCAGGAGAACAGTACTCGTGCGGAATGCGTTGCATTCAAATATAACTTTTTTTGTTACATCTATTGTTGTTAACGATCCTCGATTGTTATTTTAGTCAAGACAAAATGGGCAGCCGTCAATTCTACTCTTGATCAACATGATATATTTTATGATAAATAAATAATCAGTAGTACAGATGGAAAATTATTATGACATGACCTATTACGTTACCAGTTTACGCTTGCCTATATTATATATCGTAAACATAAAGTCAGATGGTCAGATGGCAGATGGCAATCATTCGTGAAGGGGCAATGCAGCTTGTCAAATCTGATTACGAATACGTATACCTCGCTATAACAAAACTAACGCATTTTAGTGTTATGTATTGCTTAATAAATGAGGTCTTGGATTGGTTTTCCTGCTGTTAGCTGAAATCTGGTGGAAGGTTTCGTTTACTTACTTAGCACTCTATCTTCAAAGCCGAGCTGTGTCCCTACAAAATTCATTTATGTACAAATTTTTGGTACAAAAATGAAACTTGAAGAGGGCCTATGTTCTTGCATAAGGTACAATCTATTTCTATACCAAAATTCATAAAATTGGTTCAGGCGCGAAAGCGTAACAAACAGATAGACAGAGTTACTTTCGCATTTATAATATGTATTAGTTTAAATTTTGTCCAGCTTGGAATCTAATTAAAAAGCTTGTCAAACACATTTCTAAGAATAGGCAAGACTGTTAACTGCTGAGAAAACGTTTGATCAAGTGGCCAATGGTACCTGTGCACTTGTGCAGTATGGGAAAGGGAACGTAAAGTTTTTAACGCAACTGATTACTGAAACATCGACTGTGGGAAAATATTATGATTGATGAATTGAGTATTTGTTCTCGGTTTGATCATGACGATATTATATATTATGTACGTGCGATTTTGTTAAATGTAGGCCGATGCTGATTGATAGGCTTTTATACGTGCCGTTTATAAACATCCGCCTTTTTATTTGCTGTTTTATTTGACGTGCAGTGCATTTTAGCCTAATGTTTAGGCACTATGGCATGTATCGATTAGGGGTATGGTATGGGTCTTATTTTCACTGTCATGCCCCTTCCAAGTTAGCCCGCTACCATGTTAGACTGCATCTTCACCTTCAGTGAGATGCCAGTCTAGACTAGCTATCTTGTCATGAATATAATTATATAAAAATAATCGGACACTGAAGTTATAATATTTAATTAGGTACATAACGACTCTGTCGGCAGTTTTCGGACATCAGTTTATGAATAAGTTTTAAAATAAACAGCTTTCTCTTAAAAGGTAGTGCAAAAGAAGTTGTAAGTCAACAAAAAAAACCCTAGAAACTAGCCCATATTTAACTAAAGTTCTACTTCTGAATTATCTATTTCTGATAAACAGAGCTTAGCTTCCGTAAACTATCGTTCGTCTATTAAGAGCGTAACCTCTTACGTGTTCGAAACATTGCCCTGAATTTTTCAAAAGGCATAAACAGTGGATTTACCATTTACGTAACCACCCTGACCATATCCAACCAGATCTCTCGGGTAACTGAGGCTGTTGAATAGTCGAACCCTCGTCTGCTTTGGCCGGATCGATACCGCGCATGTGCACAGAATCTAGCCCTGTTACAAAGGCTAGGCAGCTGGCTCGGTGGCCACTGTCAAAATAATACTCCGAATTTCAAATTCTACACGCGCATCCTTAGAATAAAGGAACACAAATGATAATTCGTGAATCGAACGCGTTCTCTATTTAAAATTTCAATTGTTTAACTACCCGTGATTTATTATTTGTTTGTTTATTTTTTTTTATCGTGATGTGTGTTTTTTTCTAAATGCGTATTCTTTTGTGTGGGTTAGGGTAATTGAATTAGGGGTCGCCGCTTGGAAAATGTAGTGCTCCTGCAACTGGTGAGGTGGGTACATACAATACTTGTAGAGTTTGAATAGCTTTCGTTTACTTGTTGCGCCTTTGTGCTTGAGTTACGTAATGTGCCTTTTAAAATGCTTTGATGAATATTTTTAATTTTTGGAGACGCTCTTTAAAGATTGTTGGGTCTTGTTTTGCTGAGATCCTTTTGATGGATATGTCTTAAGCTCGAGTGGGTCAATAATTTGATATTTATTATGAAAAGAAGACTGTGATCGAAGAAAGGACATTCTCATTCGAATTTTATTTGATTACAAACATATATTATACATATATCAGTCATAAAAAGTTTATTACATAAAGCTTTTGTCTGAAACTTCGCTCGTATTTTTTTAACTACTAAGTTGAGCTAAAAAAAAACGATCACCAACATTCCTTTGTAATAAAATTTTATTATTTATTTACATATACATACATACAAGTATATATATTATTATTATAATCAAGTTGTTAATTATGATGTTATAGAAAACACTTCATTTTATAATTACTAGATAAACATGACATTCGCCTTTTCACCTAATTAGTTTAATTAAATGCAAAATAAAAATTATATTAATAATAATAATAATCAACAACGAAAATATCTAGATCTGGCTCACGAGGTTTCCAGCATGTAGCATGTGGAGTCCACTGAAACCATCCCGATCGTCATATCTGCGAATGGGTTGATCCCAGTCAGCCTCGCTCACCATCTGAGGCGACTGGGGTTCCGTGGCAGTTCGCTCGCGGTCAAGATGCAGAAAGCGGTGCTGCTAGACTCGGCTAGGATAGTCCGTCGGTTTCTCAGCCTGTCACCCTGACCCCCGGCCGTTTGGTCTCCCCTGCCGGGGCGTAATCCTCCGCCCGCTACAAATATTTATTTGTGTAAAGTGTATGTAAGTTTATTTATTTGTATATATATTTATGTTTATTATTTAAATCTTTGGCCTTATATGTATTTATTTTGTATGCGGGTGTGAGAGTAAAAAACATATGCGACATAATAATTTTATTAATCTCCATTATGAAACTGTTTGCCGTTTCATTTATTTGTGCGCTTATTAAATGATCTACATTCAATCAATTTTTTATTCAATTATTTGTTTAATTCTATCGTGTCAAACAGTAAAACATCACTTAATTAGCCTAAATTACATACTTACTTTTGCTTAATAACCGTATTTCCCTAATTGGATTAGTAGTTTCATTATTAACGGCTCCACAGTCAAATAAATACCTAATCTTCTAAGTGCTCATTAATTAGCCCATATTAAACAAGACTACATCTTTCGCCTAGAAATTGGTCCTAATATACCTGGGAGCCTGCAAGGTTGAATTTTTTTTATTGGAATTGATAGTTAAAAATTAGACAAACAAAATAAGCTTAAAACTTCATCACCTTGTGTATTCGTGTAGGTACATAATATGTTTTTCTGAACGAGTACGTTTCCTATCGAATATAAACTAAATCCACGTGAAAAAAGTTGCGGAAATCAGCTAGTGGGTTTATAATTTCTGAAATGTCTGGTCTGGTCTGGTGGTAGACTTTGGTCGTGGCTAGTTCGGCGTTTCGGGTTAATGGCGTGTAGAAATAGAAAACAATTATGGGTATGGGTTTAATTGAAACTGCCATCCATCCATTCCATCTTAGAATGCATCGTCACTTACCATCTGGCGAGGTCGCAGACCGCAGTTAAGTTTGAGCAAACTCAAAATACGCCCTAAATCTCAGCCTAAGACTTATGTAGTCCCTTACCATGTTGTGTTTGAAGTTAAGCGCTTTGTAAAAGAATATTAAAAACCGACCAAGTGCGAGTTGGACTCGCATATATAGGGTTCCGTACCATCGTAACAGTCATTGTTAAGGTCGAGCAAAAAACGACGGATAAATCACTTATTCTTGTATGCGGGTCCCCTTTTATATTTTATTTTTATTATTTGTTGTTATAACGGCAGTCGGCAATAGATATACACTTCTTCTTTGCCCTAGACCTTTTCCCACTTACTTGGGGTCGGCCTTCTTTATCCTCCTCTTCCATTGAGCACGGTTTTGTGACAGGTCTTTATTTACTTGAGCATCTTTAAGGTCTTTTTCGACCGTCGTCAACCAAGTGGCGGGTGGTCTTCCACGCGAGCGCTTCGTCACTGGCAGGTCGAGGGCAGCTCTATCTCCCCTGAAGCCGGGTTAATGAACTCGTTTATGCCCGAGCCCAAAGGCGGCAATAGATATACACATTCTGTGAAAATTTTAAGTTTCTACCTATTACGGTTATGAGATTAATAGACGGATGGATGGACAGCGGAGGCTTAGTACTAGGGTCCCGTTGGCACCCTTTGTGTTCGGAACCCTAAAAAAACTAGGTCAAGCTGAATTAAAAATAAAACTTTGCTTACAAAGTGTTGTTCATACACTATTTGTAGAGTTGAAAGGGAGGAAATTAAAACTGCGGCGCGGATACCGCATGAGGTTACCCGCTTCCGGGCACGCCGCCGGTCCCCTGGGGCAGGCCGAGGGCGGCTCCCAGTTCTACACGTGCCATGAAAAATATATTACGACCTTTGATCATCCGTGCTATGAAAATTTTGGTTTCAACCTTTTACCCATACTGAGGCATTGGATACACACACATGTACATGTAGCTAGTGCCTCAGTATGTTATGGCCTTTGAGTATATAACCAAGTTATGTCAAGTATTTAAAAATCCTTTCTTAGCGAATGCCTACATTATAATAGCTATCTGTATGCCTTTCAGCCTGATCCGTCCAGTGGTTTGAGCTGTACGTTGATCATCAGTCAGTCAGTCAGTCACCTTTTCGATTTATATATTTAGATAGCAATTATTAAGTTAAAGAGTAATCATTTTAAAACAGATATTTTTATCTCGTTTAAAAAATCCATCCCCTGTAGGGCTAACATGCGCGCCATGAGTAAATTTTGTCTACACTTTACTCGTGAATCTCTGTAGAGATTCACATATAGATTACGAGTAATCGTGTAGACAAAATTTTCTCGTGACGCGCATGTTAGCCCTACTGGAGGAATTCCATGATAGTCGAGAGTATGCACGACCATGCTTCGCCGGCTTCGAAACCTAGACGAAACGCAATAGCATAGATCGTGTTGCAAGATTCCCATTACTTTCCCATAAGAAAATGAATTTTATCTTGCGAACAATCTGGCGAAGTGTTATATCTTGTAATTTTCATTACAATGCACTTGTTAAACTAGCTCATGCTCGTTTCACCTGTCTTTTGATATTGCCTTATGATTTCCTGGTACCATACATCAAATATACAATACAGTACAAGGATCTATTGGCATTCAGATGACATTTGCAGGGGGGCGTGAGTGTGCTATTTTTTTTCACACTTGATGGTAAGTGGATGCAGCCTAAGATGGTTCGCGCTTGCCTAGAAAATGCCTATTCACTATTGATTAAGAGGTACTAAAGTTGTAGTTGCTTGGAAATACGAAAGCCGGATGGATTTTTTTTATTCGTTGATAAGGTAGTCCTTGACTGCGATCTCACCTGATGGTAAGTGACGATGCAGTCACTTACCATGGAGCGGACTAACTTGGAACGGGTATGGCAGTGTAGATTTAATTCAACCCTCTATTCGTTTTCACAATATACTGCGCCAAATAGTGTTTAATTGGTGAATAAAATTAATGTTTTTTAGTATGTTCGTTGGTTAAAGTTTACTTAGC
The DNA here is from genome assembly GCA_038048805.1 of Hipparchia sbordonii. Classification (NCBI taxonomy): domain Eukaryota; kingdom Metazoa; phylum Arthropoda; class Insecta; order Lepidoptera; family Nymphalidae; genus Hipparchia; species Hipparchia sbordonii. Next base: position 13,418,296 of record CM076103.1, read on the forward strand.
GTTGGTGGAATATGCCCTAATTATATGGAGGGAATAACATTGCCATTTGGCAACTCAACAAGCAAACCGTGGATTTTTTGTGGAGGACGCTTCGGGTAGCGGCAGAAGCAACACCACATAAAGTGCCTTATGCTATACTTCTAAGGGACATGGGAGCCTGCCTATACCTAATAGCTTTTATCCTAGCTTTTGGACTAAGGGTTACCTTTGTAATTGTAGTAATACCTTCCTAGTGGTTGATCTAACTACTATGGTATGCAGGCAAGGGAGTTAAACTCACTCTCTTGTATATTTTGGTGTAAACCTCTACTTAATCCGTTATAGTTCTAGTAGATTCTGTTGTAAATTGTTTTTTGAGTTTTAATTTAAATAAATTTAAAGCCATTACAGAATAATTACTGAAGTTAAGCCCTTCAGTTAAAGTTAAGCCTTTAATCTTTAAAATACAGCAATTAGTTCAGAGTGTGTTCTTTAATTCCCTTTGAAACATCAAAAACCTTTGCTGGGAATGACTGCCTTGACCTACTTTGGTATCTAGATATCTATTATTCTCAACAAGCAGAGCAGTTTTAAACAGAAATCGAGATTAAATTAGACCCTTCACAAAGTCAATTTTGTTAATTGTATTACTAGCTTCACTAATTATGTAAACAAGTGTATCTAATCGATTCTCAAGTTCTATTGAATTCGTCTTAATGTTTTTGCCTTGATTTTCATACTTAGTTAGTTTAGTTAGTTTCCTGACTCTGCGGCTTTGCGAAATAACCGTACAATGTGTGAAAAAATACGATTTACGAAACTATTGTGAACGAGGCGATAATTGCAATCCTTCTTATTTTTGTTTTAACAATGTTAGCCAAACTGAACTTAACTAATATTCTCCTCTCCCCTCCAAATATGCGAATAGTTTTGTTTAGAGTGCGTATGGTGGAGATCGAACTGTCGACGTTACAGTTTTCAGTCCGCACCTTTAGCCGTTGGGCTATTAAGGTTCGGTGATCAGCTAAATAGAGCCGAAAGAAGATCATTTTATTCAAAATCTATTGGTCATAATACTATGAAAAAAAAGGGAGTTACAATTGATCATATTTCTGGCCTGATGCCTGTTTCCAAAACACAATGACGTAAACTTTTTTCAATAGAAAAAAATTGCAAAGTTGCCTCTGCAAATACATGAATTCCCATTTTTCTCAGTTACCATACATTAATTTTTGTAAAATTTAAGTACAATTTGTTTGTCATATTTTACTACAAAAAATGGCAGTTTTAGATTTTTTTTACAGCGACTATTATAATTTAATCTTTTTTTATCACAATTTGTGTCTTGGCCGTTTTATTTCCCAGTAGCGGCTTCTTTGTCACTCGTACTCAATTAGACAGTGATCGCTAAGGCGTGCTGCTAGGTGGACCTGCGCTGCACTGCTCTCGCTCGGCTATCAAATAACATCGCGAAATATAATAATTGAAAATTGTTTTTGTTTTATGTTGAAGAGTATTTTGTATATTTTAGTGAAGTCAAATAGAGTGTACCTAGTTATAAGTTTGTATACAATATATTGTTAATAAATAAACCATAATATAGTTGTAAATAAATAAGTACTAAGTAGTAGAAATTTTGAAAATGAGTCCGAAAAAGAAAATGAACAAAATAAGAAGTCGGTTAAAAACAACAAAAGCAGATGGTGATAGTTATAAGTGTCTACCTACCTATTTTTAATTTTATCGTACAGTACGTAAATGTAACGTAAATCGGCTAATCAAATTGTTGTGTGGTACTTTACTATAATGTACCTTATTTTCGTCATTCTTTCTAGTAGAAATTTGGCTCAGTTGGTTTGGTCGCGATTTGATAATTAGAAATTGCAGGTTCGAATCTCAACTACGTTCATTTTGCATTTTCTAAAAAAAGGTTTTATGTTTTTTTTTTAGGACAAGTGTTTTTTTTTTTTTTCAAAATTAATTATAATAAGTAAAATTGTTTTTGTTTTATGTTGAAGATTATTTTGTATATTTTAGTGAAGTTAAATAGAGTTTACCTATTATTTTGTAAAGGTTTTGCATTATGTAAGGGATCATGAAATATCAATTTCATCATCAATTTTCAATTACTTGAAAAAACGTAATAATTGTGAAGAAATTACGTAAGTTACGTAATTTCTTCACAATTATTACGTTTTTTCAAATTACCTGCGAGATCAAATCAGAAATGAGGAGATCCGTAGGAGAACCAAGTTACCGACATAGCTCTGCGAGTCGCGAAACTAAAGTGGAAATGGGCGGGGCACATAGTTCGAAGAGCTGAAGGTCGTTGGGGTTCCAAGGTGCTGGACTAGCGACCTCACACAGGGAAGCTCAATGTTGGCAGATCCCCCACTAGGTGGACCGACGACATCAAACGAGTCGCATGGAGCCGCTGGATTCAGGCGGCGCAAGAACGAGATCTGTGGAAGTCCACGTAAGAGACCTTTGTTCAGCAGTAGACGTCTATGGGTTGACGAAGAAGAAGGTAAGTATCTAATAATAATGGTGTAATACCCCAGTTCGTCGTACAGTTTGGCTTATCAAACTGTAGTTAGCTTGTTAGGTATATCTATAGTTAGGTAGTTAGGTATAGCTATACTAGACCTTATTTTCGTCGTTTATAGTATTAGACGTTGGGCTTAGTCAGTGTAAGAGAGAGTTGATAGCTAGAAGTTACGGGTTCGGTTCTTCTACCGTGTTTGTTTTGCATTTTCTAAGCGCATTTTTTTAGGACAATAGTATTTTTTTTTTTTCAAAATTAATTATAATAAGTTATATTTAATTTTCAGTCGGAAAAAACGTTTGAAGCTCAGTTCTGAGGAACCATCAACATTGCAAGAGTGAGTAAAGCCTTTGCTCCGAATCTTGCGGGCAGCGGTGCGGCGACGGCGCACTATGGGACGAAATCATATAAACCGTCTCGAAAATCAATAACTTTTTGTTTCTTGACATTTTGATTTGAAAATTTGTACACGTATTATTGAATGTATAAGCTACTAGAAAAATGAAACACGAGTATTTTAAAGATAATATTTATTTCGTGAGAGCATGTCAAAAATCAAATTATTTAATTTTCCATAAGTACTAAAAATTGAATTATAATACTTAAAATTATTTCATTATTAATAATTATTGTCATTTTAGTTATTTCATTAAAAATAAGTACTAGTTAAATAATAAGAATGATCTTATATACATAATAAAAAATTTTTTTCACCCATGGTTTCGTGTAGAGGACAAAAATTCATTCGGAGGAAAAATATGGAGAGAGCTGATGATTGAGGATTTCGGAGACGGTTGAGGAGCACCGGCCAGGGTATCGAAGATAGGTAGGGGGTGTTCAACCAAATGTCACTCGAAACCTCATCCAATTGGCAGAGAGCCGAACAAAAACTCCAAAATGGCAAATTCAAGATGGCGGCCATACAAATTTCGTCGGTGCCTATCTCGGAGACTATAAAAGATGGAAGAGTGGTTTCTTGGAAAAAGATGATCAGTACTTGAAGGTCTACTTGATGAATAGAAAAAAATTCAAGATGGCGAAATTAATTTTTTTCATATACAAAATATATGCAAGACTGTTAGGATTCTTTTTCAGAATTACCGATGATTTCAAATAGGACAAAAATTCATTCTTAGAAAAAATATGGAAGAAGCTGATGATTCAGGATTTCGAAGACGGGTGAGGAGAACGGCCAGGGTATTGAAGATAGGTGGAGGGTGTTCAAACAAAAGTAACTCAAAACCTCATCCAATTGGCAGAGAGCCGAAAAAATTTCGAAAATGGCGGATTCAAGATGGCGGTCAAACAAATTTCGTCGGTGTCTATCTCGGAGACTATGAAAGATAGAAGAATGGTTTCTTGGAAAAAGATGATCAGGACCCGACGGTCTACGTGATGAATAGAAAAAAATTCAAGATGGCGGATTTTTTTTTTTTCATAAGAAATATATAGCGAATTGGGAATTTTCATATGTTCGTTTTCAAAATTTCTGATGGTTCGGGGAAAAATATGGAGAGAGCTGATGATTGAGGATTTCGGAGACGGGTGAGGAGCACGGCCAGGGGATTGAAGTTAGGTGGGGGGTGCTCAAACAAAAATCACCAGAAACCTCATTCAATTGGCAGAGAGCTGAAAAAAAAAATCAAAATAGCGGATTCAAGATGGCAGCCATACAAATTTCTAAAAAGATGACCAATCCCGAAGATCTATTTGGTGAACAGAAAAACCGCGGTTCGCTTTAGCGAGCCGCGCACCCACGCACCCTACTAGTTAATATATATATAGCTACTCGTGCTGATTCACTGATTCACTCACTCAGTCACTGACTCATTGATCACCTCTCCTGTAAAATTTTGTATGGAAAAAAATTTTTTCACGCATGGTTTCGTATAGAGGACAAAAATTCATTCGGAGGAAAAATATGGAGAGAGCTGATGATTGAGGATTTCGGAGATGGCTGAGGAGCACCGGCCAGGGTATCGAAGATAGGTGGGGGGTGTTCAACCAAATGTCACTCAAAACCTCATCCAATTGGCAGAGAGCCGAAAAAAAAACCCAAAATGGCGGATTCAAGATGGCGGCCATACAAACTTCGTCGGTGTCTATCTCGAAAACTATAAAAGATGGAAGAGTGGTTTCTTGGCAAAGGATGATCAGGACTCAAAGGTCTACTTGATGAATAGAAAAAAATTCAAGATGGCGGAATTAATTTTTTCCATACAAAATATATGCAAGACTTTATGCGGCGCCTTTTCAAAATTTCTGATGGTTTCGTATAGAGGACAAAAATTTATTTGGAGGAAAAATATGGAGAGAGCTGATGGTTGAGGTTTTCGGAGACGGGTGAGGAGCACGGCCAGGGTATCGAAGATAGGTGGGGAGTGTTCAAACAAAAGTCACTCGAAACCTCATCCAATTGGCAGGGAGCTGAAAAAAATCTCCAAAATGGCGGATTCAAGATGGCGGCCATACAAATTTCGTCGGTGTCTATCTCGGAGACTATAAAAGATGGAAGAGTGATTTCTTGGAAAAAGGTGATCAGGACCCTAAGGTCTACTTGATGAATAAAAAAAAAATTCAAGATGGCGGATTTAAATTTTTTCCATACAAAATATATGCAAGACTTTATACGGTTCCTTTTCAAAATTTCTGACGGTTTCGTATAGAGGACAAAAATTCATTCGGAGGAAAAATATGGAGAGAGCTGATGATTGAGGATTTCGGAGACGGTTGAGGAGCACCGGCCAGGGTATCGAAGATAGGTGGGGGGGTGTTCAACCAAATGTCACTCGAAACCTCATCCAATTGGCAAAGAGCCGAAAAAAAACTCCAAAATGGCGGATTCAATATGGCGACCATACAAACTTCGTCGGTGTCTATCTTGGAGCCTATAAATGGTGGAAGAGTGGTTGCTTGGAAAAAGATGATCAAGACCCAAAGGTCTATTTGATGAATAGAAAAAAAATTCAAGATGGCGGAATTTATTTTTTCCATACAAAATATATGCAAGACTTTATGTGGCTCTTTTTCAAAATTTCTGATGGTTTCGTAGAGAGGACAAAAATTCATTTGGAGAAAAAATACGGAGAGAGCTGATGGTTGAGGATTTCTGAGACGGGTGAGGAGCACGGCCAGGGTTTCGAAGATAGATGGAGGGTTCTCGAACAAAAGTCACTCGAAACCTCATCCAATTGGCAAGGAGCTGAAAAAAATCCAAAATGGCGGATTCAAGATGGCGGTCATATAAATTTCGTCGGTGCCTATCTTGGAGAGTATAAAAAGTGGAAGAGTGGTTTTTTAGAAAAAGATGATCAGTACTCGAAAGTCTACTTAATGAATAGAAAAAAATTCAAAATGGCGGAATTTATTTTTTTCATACAAAATATATGCAAGTCTAAGATAAGGTTTCTTTTCCAAACTGATGGTTTCGCATAGAAGATAAAAATTCATTTGTATGAAAAATATGGAGGGAGTTGATGATTGAGGATTTCGCAGACGGGTGAGGAGCACGGTCAGGGTATTGAAGATAGGTTGAGGGTGCCCAAACAAAAATCACTCGAAACCTTATCCAATTGGCAATGAGCTGAAAAAAACTACCAAAATGGCGGATTCAAGATGTTGGCCATACAAATTTCGTCGATGTCTATCTTAGAGAATGTACAAGATGAAATAGTGGTTTTGGAAAAAGATGATCAAGATCCGAAGATCTACTTGGGGAACAGAAAACACGCGGTTCGCTTTAGCGAGCCGCGCACCCACGCGCCCTACTAGTAATTTTATATACCTAGAACTAAAATATTTTTATTTTTCAACATTATTCATAAAGGTCCTATTATCTGAGGATATTAATCCATGGAAAAATCTTTGGAATCATAACATTCGTCCCAACCATTTATGAGACGGTTTATATTATTTCGTCCCATAGTGCGGCGGCGGCACTATGGGACGAAATAAAAATTTTCTCTAAAATTGATAGTTTGCCCGAAATAGTTATTTGTTCAACAAGATAGCAAAGTTTTTTTGTTGCGAGTGCCTAGTTTGAATCCCGAGCGAGAGAAGGATTCTAAGTTAGAATCATAAGAGTAGTGAGGGATTCAAAGGCACAAGAAGCAAAAACTTTGCTATCGTGTGATACTACTAAGAATAATATTTATTAGAACATTTTATTTATTTTTTATTCGATAACAAGATAGCCCTTGACTGCGATCTCACCTGATGGTAAGTGACGATGCAGTCTAAGATGGTAGCGGGCTAACTTGGAAGGGGTATAGCAGTGTAAATTCAACCCATAACCCTAGTCGGTTTCTACACGCCATCGTGCCGGAACGCTATATCGCTTGGAGGCACGTCTTTGACGGTAGGGTGGTAATTAGCCACGGCCAAAGCCTCCCACCAGACCAGACCAGAGACAATTTAGAAATTATAAATTCCTAAATTGCCCCCGCCGGGAATCGAACCCGAGACTTCCCGAGACCTTTTTTGAAAATCGGTTAAAAAAGTAGCCTATATTACTCCTACCATCAGCTATCTGCCAGTGAAAGTCCCATCAAAATCGGTCCAGCCGTTCAAGCGTGATGTTTCGACAAGGGAAATAGGGATTCATTTTAAAAACTAATCCACGCGAACGAAGCCACGGGCATCAACTAGTAATTTATCAATATATCAATATATAGAATTTAGATTAAAAAATTAGGTAATAAATTAAAAAATACAACACTATTTATTCAAATTATGTACTTAAGAAAATGTAAGTAATATTGAAATACATACTAATAAAAAAAAAAGCTAAAAATGAATAAGGAAATTAAAAAAACAATGTTACATTACTGGCTAGGAATCGAACCTGTACTCTGTCTCTGAAAATATACTGTAGCCATACCAACCGAGCCATATACGTTACAATATGATTGACGAAAATAAGTTACAGTACAGACCTAATATAGTTTTGTCAGCCGGACTGAGTCATTTCTTGCCGCCACCTTGTCGCTATCAAAGCTAATATTCCGCGTTCGCCCTAAATTCGTCCGGGGGCCCCCCGCGGTTGGCGGGACTAGTACCGCGCGCTTTCCTCTGCCGCACCCCCTCAAATACCTAAAATTCGTCCAGAACCTCGTCTTAAGACTATTGAGAATTCCATAGTAGGTAGGTAGGTAATTTGATAGAGTTCTATTACAGTCCATGTTCCCTCAAAACTATAAGTTATGAATTTATGATATGGGTAAATGAAGAGTCGGATTAACGAATATGAGCACGCGGGGACTTGCCTCCTGGTATACTCATTTGTAATTATAATTCAGCCAATAACAGCAACATGTAGAAAAGATTTTTAAAAATGCATGTAAATAACAATCAAATGAAAATGAGAATTGAATTGCATAGTCCTGCGCTAGAAGAACAAAATAGGAAGCGAAACCGTAGCAAGACTTCATGTTCTAACGCAGACATTTTCTATGATAGCTATTTATTTGGCTATACATCTATGATCTAATATGCTGTGCGTAACTGTATGCGGTTAAAAGCATTTATGCTTTGTCAATATTTGTTAGGCCACCAAAGCCGTACCTACATAAAAGCTCTCAGTACCGCGAGAGAATTTTACATTGTGTTCAATAAAACATCTTTATAACAAACGTATCGACTTCGTATTGCGTGGAAAGGTAGATAGATACATTATTAAATAGAACTCTGCCATTCCCGTGTTTATATTATCACTCCTTGACAAGGGTTCAAAGGATCCCGTTTTATTCATGGAGCCTATTCAAATGCATTCTCGCTCAACTAGGTCATTTTCTGCCTTTCGTTCAGTATCGGTACCTAATACGTATCTATCTATAGTTAAGGCTCTTAGTACATCCCTGTCGCGACACCTGCGCGTTATAGCCTCAATAGCGCGTCGACGGTTTAACCACAGCAATATCCAGCAGCAGTTTTAACAACACACATCCGTTGTGTGCCTATTCCTAGCACGAGTTTAGTTTGGCGGGAAAGGGGAATTAGTCATGCTCAGCTCAGCATGGCTTATATTCTTTGAAACCGTGCCAGTAATACGGCTGATACTCCGATATGACTTTTCGTTGCATGACTTGGGAAACAGGAGCGATATTACATGTTCTACAGTTTGTCTATGTTCATCTCTCGCGTGCTTTCGGCCCTGTGTATCAAAATCATTCATATCTCCGCTTATATTTCGTGGCGGAGCTGTGCTAGGTGCCTAAATACAATCAAAATCAAATTGCGTGGGCAAAAGACAACGAGAGCCTCATAATTAAATCTGTGTGTTAGAACAAGCTTTCGTTTCAGATCCGTATGTGCTTCAATAGAATAGTCATGCCGAGGCTTCAACGGTTTCGCTGTATTTATACGTATTTTGCGGCGTAGGTCTACTACGGGCTTTAATGCTGTTTGATCTTCGACTTTGGCTGGAGTTTTGTTACGTTAAATGTACAGTTATGATCTCGTAAATCGTTCAAGTTAATTGATTGATTGGACACCACTGCGACCAGTAGGTATATCAGATTACCGTCCCCCATTAACTTTATCATTGTGTCTAGGATTGCGGCAAATGGATAGCTATTCGTATTGCAGCATACTCCTACGTGGAATAGAATAGACCTGGAGCTAGTGGGCTGGAAATAAAAAATTCGTAATAATTTCATCCTTATCTAAATATATAAAAGGAAAAGGTGACTGACTGACTGATCTATCAACGCACAGCTCAAACTACGGGACGGATCGGGCTGAAATTTGGCGTACAGATAGCTATTAGGATGTAGGCATCCGCTAAGAAAGGATTTTTGAAAGTTCAACCCCCAAGAGGGTAAAATTAGGGTTTGAAAAATCGAACTTAATGCGAGCGAAGCTGCGGGCAAAAGCTATTTAATATATAAATGCGAAAGTGTGTTTGTCTGTTGGTTTGCCCTTCAATAACGCTGCAACAGAGCTGCGGCCGGCACACTTGGCCATTAACAATTTGCCCCATCACCCATGAGGATATTGGCAGGATCGTGAATCGTGAAAAATGCACTGATAATTCCAAAAAAAAATATTGATTGTATGAACGAGCCCTTGAATTCCGCCAAATTCGACTTCCTATTTCTCAATCGCTAAATTAAACTATAACCGACGAACTTTGACGTTTTTACAGACAAATACGGAACCCTACACTGCACTTGGCTCGACACGCACTTGACCAACACGTTTATTGTCCAACACGTAGCTTGCCCTTATTGTATTACATCGTTATACCGACCTCTACCTAAATAAATCATTTGTTTCGGTAATTTCGCTAAGCTTTCTTAGGATAAGTGGATTATGGAGGGTCGATTACGAGGTCGAGATTTTAAACCAGATTTTAAAGATCAGTTTAACGTTTTAATTAGCGATAGTTAAAGCTGTTATAACTTTGCGAATACAGTACTTATTTATGGAATTTAAATGCTATGGTAATTATGATACTATTATGTACATAAATTACTATACTATGTTAGCAAGTGTTAAGCAGATTATTTTTCTTTCGTGAATCGTTCGAGAGTTCGTTAACTACCTGTAGGTAAGTATTGTATGTATGGCAAACACGATTTAAAATAAAATAATTTGGTCGTATTACTTTCAAAATATTCTGAACTAGCGAACCGTCCGGCTTCGCACGGCTGCAATTCACTATTTGAGATTTTGATACAAGATCCTGTCTAGATTTCTGACTTTTCCGGTGTCCAAAAATTTTCTTTCATGACCAAAAACGGCCAAAATAAAACTGTCAAATCGGTCGAGCGGTTCTCAATTGATGATCTTTCATACATGCGGCAATTGATTTTCATTTGCAGAGAAGATCCGTTTAAATATATGTCCTCTTTAAAATTATATCTATATACATATATATAAAATTCAAAGTCCTGACTGACTGACTGAGATATTAACGCACAGCCTAAACTACTGAAGTTAGAAACTTGAAATTTTTACAGTTGGTTCCTGTTATGACGTAGGCGCACACTAAGGAAGGATTTTTGAAAATTCAACCCCTAAGGGGGTAAAATAGGGGTTTGATAAATAGAACTTAACGTGTGCAAGGCCGCGAGCAAAAGCTAGTTGTGTATAAATCTCTATCTCTATAGCCTATTAGCGTAGCCGAGCGAAGATCATAATATCCGTTTTCAGTGCTCTTTCTGCTTGATAGATAACTTGACCTTTCGATGCGATCGGCAATAAAGATGGATTTATTTGTCGTATGCATCTCAAGTTCTCAACTCATCTCAACTTTAACTCTTATGCGATCCTCATGGTAGTCTGGTTTGTGTCTGCTGTTATTGAACTTGATTATATCTCTTCGGGCGATAAAAAATAAGAAATATCCAAATGGTTTTCTGGGTCTATGCTAGGAAGTTGGTGTAGTCTTGACAAACAACAATATTGCCGTGTACATGAACGTTGCAGACTTTTCGGAGTTATGCGTTTAACATGCTGCAACGGTGAAGAAAAACATCGCGAGGGTTTCCTCACGACGTTTTCCACCATCTAAGAGTTCTCCATAATGTTCTCAAAGGTGTGTGAAGTCTGCCAATTCGATTCCCTTGGATCCTTTCCTCATGATGATGACGACATTAACGTCGACCAATTCCTAACATTCGACATACTAAGGGATATTGGATTCTTTCCTATCAAATCCTAGATTGGCTACCGTAATTGCATACTTTATCTAGAGGTTCCGTGATCATCTGTTTGGCATCTTATAATAACGTTTGTTTGAATTTTGACCATGGCAGCCAATGTTAACGCCAACTACACAGGAGGTATTCTGGTGCACTAGTATCTGCGCAAACACAAGTGCACTCTCTCTCTCACTACTCCTAGTCCAATGGGATGGCAATTCTATACGACGTGATCAGGTGCAAGGCCGATGTCTACTGTGAAATGTTTGAAAGGAAAAACCTGATACCTCAAATCGGAACCTGATGATCCGCAGCAGAATAACCGAGCCATTGAAACACAGAGACAGTCCTGCAGACTCTCCATTTTAGATATAACTAGCTTTCAGCGGCTTCGCTCACCTTAAGTTCCATATTTCAAACCTCAATTTAACCCCTTAGGGATTGAAATTTCAAAAATCCTTTCTTAGCGGATAAGTACGTCATCTATATGCCAAACAACCTGATCCATCCAGTGGTTTGAGCTGTGCGTTGATAAATCAGTCAGTCACCTTTTCCTTTTATATATTTAGATAAATAAATCTATGACATCAGCCTGACCTGCTCATTATACCTAGTTATCTTTCTTAGCAGTTATTATACAATCTTTATCAATGTAATCCGTAAGTAATTATAGAATGTGAACTGTCGCAGACGAAGGCGGCGGCAGCTCGGAGTCGCGCTCGGACAGCAGCGAGGACGAAGTGACGGAGCACGTGGCCGCCAACCCGCCAACCATGGCCGCCGCCAGGGCACAGGTGACCAACGCTCATCTCTATGTGACCAACGTTAGTCGAGTGTATGTAAAATGTTGTGCTCCCCACGCAAAAAATGTAAACCTCTAACATCTCTCATGTTACCGCTGATGCAAAATAGCGGAGACGATGCTTAGCTTAGCTGACCAAGGAGATCATTGATAGGTCATGTGATACTCCCTACTATCCTGCTAATATTATAAATGCGAGAGCTTAGATGGATGGATGGATGTTATGCAATCACGCCGCAACGACTGAACCGATTTGACTGAAATTTGGCATAGAGGCAGATTATAGTCTGGAATAACACATAAGCTTCTTTTTGTCCCGGAAAATCAAAGAGTTCCCGCTGGATTTTAAAAAGTAAATCCACGTGGACGCGGGCATCTGCTAGTAACTTATATTTATAAATTAATAATAATTTGATTGGTTCACAAAGAAGAAGTTGAATGTCTACTTCGTCATGAATTCAACAAGATGGAGCGGGCAGTCTGATTGATCTTGGGTCATGATCGTCGTGCGTATGATCCAGGTGCCCACAATAAGCGTGACGCCGCACAGCCCGGGCGTGCTGGACGACAGCCTGCAGCAGCTGCGACGGCTCCATGCGGCCGTGCAGCGCATGCGCGCAGCGCCGCTACCACTACTGGTATGTCATACTACACTCCTACTTCTTTAGCTGAGTATTGAGTGTGTGTACGGTGAGCGGCTCAGATTCAGCTGCTATTAGTATTTTACTACATACATCAATTGAGACGTGAAAAGTGAGTGTTGAGCGTGACCGTACTAAGTTCGTAAGATTTTCGCGGTCGTCCATTTTTCTCTCGAGCTGGGCGTATGTCTACCTCCAAAATCTGCGCGACTCAAGACAGAGTTAAAACGAGACAGATTTATGTCAGAGTATATTTATGTCTTGGTTTTACTCTAGTTTAAGTCAGAGCACGCTCTATAGATCTCAGCACAGACTGAGCGCCATTTGAGTATTGCCAAAAACCCTATAATGCGAAACCGAAACGAGTAGTTCGACTTGAGCAGACCGGTATGAACCTGCAAGCTGAATTGCTGCTGATTTCGCTGCTGCGCACTGCGCTCGCGCTCGCATGTCGATTGTCAATACGCGGCTTTAGAAGCTTTGTGAAGCCCCAAAGTCCGTTGAGCTGTTTCAACAGCTCAACGGACTTTGGGGCCGGAGTCCGGACTGAAACCCGAAAGGTCGACCGTTAGAACTCCACCCGTTGCGCTATTGTCGTCCCCCTCCTAAGTCCTAACACAAGTTTCGCACTTAATTCAGAGGTGAAAGGGAAATAATTTGGTATGTAGCCAGAGCAGTGATAGACTACTGGTTACGAACTACAGTTTCCGATATTGTATGTGTAGCTAGGTACGTTTTGTTTCCAGGCAACAGGCACAAGTCGTCTCAGTACTTCGTGTCCCTCACTTTGTAAAGATGGAGTGGTTGAGCAGGACTGCTCGTCGCCCACACATTTGGACTTCTACCCGCAAAGTCGGAAAGGCAGCGGTTAGTTCACTATTATATACTTTTTAGTACAATAAAACACTTACATTTGGTTAGGCACTTTCTGAGACTCTCGTTTGTTTTTATGAGTTTAGACAAGTTTTAAAGTTTTTCAGTTGGACTTATTGCAATTAATCCTAGAAGATTTATGTTTTTGAACATTCGCAGTATCTAAGGCCTATGCATTACTGACATATAAGTAAGTTGATCTAGGTTTTAGTTTATGAGGCAGTGGATCATGAGATTATGCAGGTTCAAGTCCCAAGTCAGACCAAAAAAAATTACTGGATTTTTGTCAAGTAGGTACGAGTAATTAGTTGGGAAGTTTGCGGTGCATTTGCATTAGGTATTTGTTTTGAATTGTTAAGTGAACCCCACCACTGGTTCGGAATGCCGTTCCAGTTGAGAAAAACCAGCAAGAAACTTGGCGGTGTTCTTTAAAAAAATTAATAACAAAGTGAGATAAATGGAACATATTTGGTGGTAGGTGAATCTCGGCAGTGGGGCATTTGGGACCGTCGCGATGAAGGTCGCAGGAGCTCGTGGGCGGCCCTGGAGCCCACCGCGCGGCTGCCCGACGCTCAGCGACAACGCAGGTAACGTTATACGATCAAATATAATGGGATAGATATGCACCAGGAAAGCGCAGTGTTCGCAGACCACCCAATAAGTGGACCGGCGACATCAAACAAGTCTGGGAATCGCTGGATACAGGCAGTGCAAGACTAATCTAAAAAGTGAATGGGAAAATTTAGTTCTCTATATAAAATACGATACGAAAACGGAAGATAGATACGAAAATAAAACTGAAATATCTGTCTGTGATTTCGAAATGACTTCCTCTAATGAAGCTCATATGAATATTTGAATGATAGATACTAGGGATGCAACAATACGAAACTGATACCGATATTTATAAAAAAATATAGTCGATATCGATACGGACACGGACAGTTATGATACAAAGAAAGCTAAATTAATATTTAAAATATATCACGTCACGAACACAACCACAAAGAAATAAAACGGCAACGAACCAAAAGCAACAAGCAACTAGCGAATATGACTAGACGGCCGCGAGTTGTCGCAACTTACTGTAGTAATATTAATGGGAATCAGTGGTATAACTTGAATATGTTTTCAGCACCCTCAACGGGCATAGTGCGTCGCTCTCGTCGATGGAATCGGAAGGGGAAGTTCCGCGACCGGTCCGACATTCCACACACTCCCTAAATGATAACGATTTTGCTGTAAGTATTAATAAATACGGGGTTAAATAAAAAATACCAGAAAGCTCTCGGCACGTAATTGTTATCATTAAAACTAACAACTTTTGTTCTACGACTTTTTTTTAACTCGATATTTTGTGAAATATTTGAGTCTTACAGAGTAATGTCACTTTAGAGAAATAACATAATTTATTAATTTTTTTGGATGAAAAAAATTAATGCGGAATTTTGAAAAGTCGTAAAACAAAAGTTGTTAGTTTTAATGATAACAATTATGTGCAGAGAGCTTTCTGGTATTTTTATTTAACCCTGTATATTAGTAAGGATGTATTTAGCACAGCTGTTACTGTGTTTGTCGCTCCTCCTTCAGAAGGACTTCGAAAAAGTGACGGCGGCGCTGCGCGCGGCGGCGGGCGAGTCCGCCAGCGGCAGCGCGGCGGCGCGCCTGCTGCCGCGCCTGCCGCTGCAGAAGTCCGTGTCCACGCCCAGCATCGTGGCCGCCATCCACCCCCCGCAGCCGCCGCCCGCCGCCAACGCGTGAGTACCCTCACTCTACACAAAAAAAAAAAAGAATAGAGCTGCATATTTTTTTGATTCAATCATAGAAATTTCTTACCGATACAGAGTATTTTGAGTGACATGTATTAAAAAAAATAATTAAAACCTCATCATAAAAAGAGAGAATCAAAAAAATCAAGATTTTCAAAAAAAGTTCATGGAATAGTGACAAATTGGCAGTGTTTATGAGAGTTTGTTGGACTTTCTGTAAGTTCTAAACTATTTTTTTATTTCTTTTCTATATGAAAAGAAAAGGTGACTAAATGACTGACTGATCTATCACGAACAGCTTAAACCACTGGACGGATCAGGCTTAAATTTGGCATAAGATAGCTTATTAGTAGACATCTGCTAAGAAAAGATTTTTGAATATTTAACGGGGGTAAAAAAGAGGTTTATAAAAACGACTTAACGTGAGCGAATTCGCGAGCAAAACTATAGTTTATTATATTCGAAAAAGCCTAGAATATAAGTACACATAGTATAAAGTTATAATCAAAATTCTGACTACTATTATAAGACAAATATCTAATTAGTTGTAGTCGATCAAGATGATGTATAAACCAAACGTAATACTATATAACTAATGTCGTATTATATAATATACTTATATATCGTATTCTTGCTTTTGGTTCGTGATAAGGACTTTACTAGCATGACTACAGAACTTCCTTATGACAATTACTAGATAAACACTCCAATAAATAATGAAATTCTAAAAATAAAATGTGTGCATGGTGTTTTTTTATTGAATAACGTATAATAATTTAATGTGCATGTTAAGGCGGGTCGCATTTTATCAGAAATTTCTGTCAGAAAACTTCTGTGGTGACGTAAAATCCGGCAAAATTCTGATTATGTGCGGGTCGAAAATATATGGAATTTTTGTGACATATATTTCTGATAATATGCACCCGCCTAAAATTCTATGTATTTCGTTGTTTTGCACAGTTTTGCTTAGCTTTAAAGAGAGAAGCACTGAATTGTGTTGTGTAGACCGAGTAGCCAGTCAGAATAAAATAAAAAATATGGTCAGAAGACCTTCCAATATACTTTAAAATAGCATAGATAAGACATCGAGCTAGAGTCCATCATTTTATTAGCACGGCTGGTCATACTTAGCCTTCACGCACAACAGCACTATAATTATAATACAATTAAAAGCAAAAGTAGCCATTATAAAACCAAAATCTTGTTTTTAAGGTATTTTAATTTTGCCACTTAACCGTATACAGTTTGATCATTGACTCAATCGAAATGTATACTTGCACGCACATATTGTACGTCCCGCTCGGTGTTAGCTTATCCACGGGAGGTGCGAGCGAGACGGAGAGTGACGAAGACGCCTCGGCCGCGAGCACGGGTGCAACTTCACAGGGTATCAGCCGGCGGAACAATACGCACCAGGAACACCTCGGGTTGCATCGCTTGGCGTTCTTGGAACAGTGAGTCGACTTTATCGCGATAGAAATAAGGGTCAATTTGCAATAATATCTTTGAGGAAGGTAAGTTTCATACGTACGGCCCGCTCTAACATAGCTTATCAGAGGATGTTGCGAGCGAAACAAAAAGTGAGTTGTATACATACATAAGGGTCATTTTGCAATGACATATTCATCATATTTTACGTCTCGCTCTAATATATCTTGTCGAAAAGTGACGCTGATGACTTAGAAAACGTAAGTGCATTTTTATGATTTTCAAGGCGTTCCCAGAGTATAATGAATAAAGTTTTGATTTGATTTTATTTCAGATATTTAAAATACAAAATATAAAAGCTTAAATTAAAATCGTATGAGCTTCCTACAAAAATTTTTAACAAGTTTTACTTCAGTTTTTAACTAATCTTTCAAATTGTAGTATGGCTTGTTTAAATAATGTTAAAAAATTTTGTAGTAAGACCATTTATATTTTGTGCATGTTTAAAGGCACAGTGCTTTGCTTAGTGTGTGTTTAGTGTTTTTGTTACTATTTTTTTGCATGTGGTGAGTGATGATAGGCTATATTGAAAATAGTTTCTAAACAGTATGTGATAGAGTCTATTTTTAATTGTGAACAGGGCGGCGTACGAACACCACGCGGAAAAACGGCGGAAAAGAGGCAGCTTATTCTTCAGAAAGAAAAAGGTGTGTTCCGATGAAACGTAATTACTTACTAAAATTATCCTTATTTTCTTGTAGGAAATGTTTGAAGTGGTAGACTATTCAGCTATGTTGTTATAAACGCGAATCGAACACTGTGATGTTTCCTTCAATCACACAACAGGGTCTTGTCGCTTTTTAGCGATAAGACCGCCTTTTTGTACTGACATAATACATATATTCTGTTACGTTTGCTTTTTTCTGTTTGTGGTGCAATAAAGAATAAATAAATAATTAAACAAAGTGTCATAGATCGACTTGATTATTTGCATGGCTAGTTAATCCCTGCAGAGTGACAGGCTACTTTCATCCCGGGAAAACAAAGGGTTCGAGAAAAACTTAAAATCTATTAGCCGTCTTAAAAGGTAAACAAATCGCAGAAAAACGTTTCGGAAAAACGCGTAACCGACGTAGGTAAAAGGCGCTTACAACGTTCTTAAGTTTGGTTTTCCACTTGCAGCACAGTTTTATTGTCAGTGCGATAAGAAAGTACTATGTCTTGCGCTTCGATTACGCCTTTCTGCGATAAACCACTGGTTTACCTTTTGAGACAGCAATAAAATAGGTTATACTCGTAACTTCCCACGGTCGAAGTTGCGGGCAAAAGCCAGTTAATTACAAATTACACAAAAGGCTACGTTTACATGCTTGCCGAGGCTTGGCAAGCGTCCACAAGTTCCAAACCTTTACAAACGCCGGACATTAGCACGGATTGGCGACAAGCTCACGCAAGCCAAGCCAAAAGGGGTGTTTACACGCTTGTGTTTCGAGACTTGCCAAGCGTTAAATGTTGCATAAAATATTGAAAAAAAAAAAATAATGTTGTAATATCATTCGTAACAGGACAAATCCCGTAAGGCCGCGCATGCGTGGCAAGCGGCCGTGACGGGGGGGCACTGTGACTGGTGCGCGCGGGAACTGTCTGATAAACCCGCCCTGTACTGCGAAAGTAAGTCTTAGTACAAATTACAATTGCTGCAATGTATGTAAATGCTGTCTACATATTGCTGCTTCAATTCAAAAGTACAACAAATAAAAATATTGTAGAATCAAAAATTTTTACAAAAAAAAAAAACTACTCAAAATATTTAATGCTGCTTAAATTTTTATTTTTTTAAAGAATATTAGCCAAGTTGAAGTTGACTACGCTTCTAACGATGCATAATTTCTTAAATTGTTTCTGGTTTGGCCTGGTGAGAGGCTTTGGCCGTAGCTAGTTACCACAGATTAGGGGTATTCCATACCCTTTCGATAAACTGCATTGTCCCTTACCCTCAGGTGAGATCGCAGTCAAGGACTATCTTATCATTAAATAAAATAAATAATTGGTTGTACTCCTTTCAGATTGTACTATGACCGTACACCAAAACGTGTGCAAGGACTACATTGTGGAGTGCAATAAACCGAAATCTTCAAAGGTATGTAATTCTGCTGTTTCTGATGTTGCTTACAACAATGTATTACTAGCCCAAGACAATAAAACATTCTATTGTGAATTCAGGGTTCTAACTTCTGATTCCTTATTCTGACGGTTCTCTATTTGAACATACTCTAGCATAATCACTTTAAATGTGAGAACGAAAGTGTGGTGTAAGTGACTATCTCAAACTCAAATATGGTTGAGCGAAGCAATGGCTGGATCATGCGTCGTGCTCGTGAACGGGTGCCACCAACGGAAATGGCTTTGTGTCTACCCATCTTAACATGTGTTAGGTTGTGGTAGGTATGCATTTTTGAAACTTTGTGGAAACACTGTGTGCATAGCATAGATTTGTTAACCATTGTAAAAAAATTTTTTTTTGAAAATAGCAACTGCTGAGTTTCTTGCCGGCTCTTCTCAGCAGAATCTGCATTCCGAACCGGTGGTAGATTTATGACGTGTCATAAGAGCTACAAGTTGGCCTACATGAAATAAATAAATTTTGATTTGATTTTTATCACATAAAATATTCTGGGCTGAACAAATTTACTTATTTTTAATTTAAAAGCTTTTCTGATAATTTACTTGTTGTTTTTTAACAGACTTCCGTGGCAAAATCTCTGAGCGCCAGCGGCAAAAGCAGCAAACGGAGTTCCGTTTCCGGACAATCGCTAATCTCAAATAGGTAAGTGAGACGTGAATATTCCGTGTTAATCCAAACTACAGCGAATACCCGTGAATAATTACAGGATATGTGATAATAAAAAGATAATGGAGATTGTCACGTACATTTTGCGTATAATTTGTATGGCATATGTTTTGCTGCTTTATTTTTTCATTGCAACGTTCCCGAGGTGACGCTTTCCAGGAAGACTGAAGAGATGCCATTTTACGCTGTATGATGCATTTAGAATTTATTTGCGTGCGATTAAACTCTACGTGCTAATGAGCCAGAATATTCCAGAATGTTTCAGCGGCCCAAAGTGCGTGTTATCTTTCCTCGTTTTTTATTTACGACTTAAATAAAATGAAGATACACAAGTATGAGACACAATTTTTTTTTTACGAATACTACTTGATATTGTTTTTTAACACTTGATGTCCTTCTCTGCTATTACAATATTTGCTTTGTATTAATTATCGCTAGTTTGTCGTTTGTTTTATTTAGTTTCTTTGTTATAATTTCGCGCGGTTCAGTTCCTCTTTTTTGGTTTTTGTTCGTGCTGTCTCTATCGTTTTGTTGGTTTGGGGTTTTAAGTAATGTCTTCTTATAACAAAATTGGGAACCGTGAATGGATTGAGGTGTCATTACATACAAATTAAAACAAACATATCATAAGAACGGTCACGATCAGTTTCTCACAATTTGAATAATTTGTAATTGAATTAGGTAAACGTAGGTCAAACACCACTTAAAAACGCTAATGTAACCAACCGGTTTAATCTTTTTTTTAATTTCAAAAAAAAATAAAATATAAACAATTTTTCTTATTAGCATACGAGAAACCAATTAAATTAAATTAAAAAATTTAAAACACCCCCATATGTTACAACCTAATCAGTAGTTAATCGTTAAAATAAAAATATGTAATCCGCCATTTTGTGGCGGCGGCCAACTTGGACCGATTTCCATCACCTGAGAACACACACTAATTCACCTTTCAAACAAAAAAAACAAAATCAAAATCGGTTCACCCGTTCGGCTGTTACGATGCCACAGACAGACACACACACAAACACACACACACCGACACGTCAAACTTATAACACCCCGTCGTTTTTGCGTCGGGGGTTAAAAATTGGTACCTATACACCTCAGTCTAATCACCGACAAAAAACGCCTGTGGGGTGAATTGGTCCATGTATGTATTGGTGTTGGTAGCAAGAAGCAGTCGACCGGCTGCTACTCGCCGTGGCGACGCGTGGCGACCAAGCTCGGCGTGCAGTAAGTGCGAACTAACGACCCACGTACATTGTGCAAGCCTATTTTAGCGTATTTTCATCGCGGACGCTTTGGTTTAAAAAAAAAAATTGGTCATTCAAAAAAAAAACCTGAAATTGTTACAAAATCTAAAGTATTGGTTAGTTCGTCGCCCATAATTATGTCGGCATTCATATACAAAACTAGCTGTTGCCCGCGACTGCGTCCGCGTCAATTTCTGCTATTATGATCGCAATTAAGAAGTTTTTAAAAGAATTTATTTTAAATATGGAAAATTTTCCTCGTTTTTGCAACATTTTTCACTGATGCTTCGCTCCTATTGGTCGCAGCGTGATGTTATATAGTCTAAAGCCTTCCTCGATAAATGGACTATCCAACACAAAAATAATTTTTCAATTCGAACCAGTAGTTCCTGAGATTAGCGCGTTCAAACAAACTCTTCAGCTTTATAATATTAGTATAGATTAAACTACCTTACTGTCTTAGGAATGATAAAGATTTTGTCTGGCGGGAGGCTTCGGCCGTGGCTAGTTACCACCCTACCGTTAAAGACATACCAACAAGTATTTTAGTATAGCATTCCATCGGGCGTGTAAAACCGATTAAGGCAGTGATTTACACTGCCAAGTTAAATTGCTACCATCTTAGAATGCATTGTCACTTAATTCAGGCGCAGTAAAGGGCTAATTTGTTATCAATGAAGATGGGTAGAAAGCTGCAACAGAAAAATTCAGCGTTGCAGCTTATTTAACGCAGTCAAATCTATATCTATCTATCTGTGCAGACTTCGACTATCTTCGAGGTAGATTCCAGGATAGAACAAGTCCAATATGGCTGCATATGAATAGGCCAAGAATTTAAAAGCGAATTATAAAAAAAATAATTTCTTTGAAATATGAGTTTTTTTGTGTACGGTATAGTAAAAATATCAAACCGCGATAAAAATCCGTTAAAATAGCGCTATCTCTTTCTAAATCTCCCATCGCACGTACCATCGTCTCGTTCTTACTCTTCGTCATCTCGACTCGCTGTTCTGAGAGGTTGGAGTTGTCCCTTTTGTTTTTGTTTTAGTTTTGTTGAGACGTTAGAGGTACTTTTACCAGTTCTGGTACGTGAATGAAAAATTCTATTGACGAAAAAAAATTATTTACATTTCCTACAGAGGAAAGAATACAATAACGAATTTATAGAAGTGCAGATTTACCTTTGATTGGTTGAATTTATGAAACTATTAATTTTAGCCCATATCGAAACAATGTAATTAAAAATAAGACCTTTTAGGTTTCCTATTGGACAAAGAGAGCTTCCAAATTATGACGTCACGAGCAGGTACTTAGAAAATTTCGTTTTAGAAAGAGACAGATACACTCGCAGCATATAACTTATTTGTTTTTTGACCGATTTATTTTCTTTACAAATGTTATTTTTACATGTTGCAATTTAGATTGCAATTAATGAATATCCACATTTTGACAATAGTCCAATACCCAATTTTAATTTTATCCAAGTCCAATTGTATTGGCACTTGTTGTTCATGTAAGGGTAAAGTGCCTCTAATGTTAACTCACATTACACAAAAAGTCGTTTGTCATCAGGTCATTTATACATACTCGAAGACTTCTAGTTCGTAACTCGAGTCACCCACTTGCCTTACTTGTGTATCTTTCTGTCTATTGAAGGTAGTTTGAACTTTCTCGATGATTGAATTGTTGTTTTTTAAAGGTTTTTTATTTTTACTTATTGATTTACATTATATATTTATTTATATGTATCCCAACAAAATAATGGAGAATTAAGTATGTATAAAAATAAGTCTTATTTATAGTTTCTGTGAAATTTTTGACGACCAAAATATATACATAACCCCACAGATTTACATAACCCGCTTCAATAAAAAAACTAATTTAAAATGGCGTCACTTACCATTACTCGTACACTTGCTTACTGTATGCAAAAAACTATATAATTTTATCATCGTTCTTAATTTTTTCCACCTGTTTCAATGCGCTATCGAAACTCTATTTTTGTTAACCTTTTCTTTGTTATAGTTAAGTTTTGGCAATCCATTTTGCTAAAACACTAGAATGTTAATGAACGCTCTGTTAATCAATGACTGTCCAATTTATCGCCGTCATCGTAAGTACAAGCCGCCATTTTAAATTCGTGTTTTTATTGAAACGGGTTCTACTGTTCCGAACTCATAAACTTTAAAGAAATAATGAGGCTGTAAAGATATAGTTTAACTGAGACTAGTTCGTGATGTAGCGGCTCGGTGAGGGAGGGGTGACGGTTAGTTGGGGGGAGAAGTAAGGTAAAAGTTAAGAACTACCCGCACCGGTACTATAGGTACCTCAGGAACCGTTTTGGTTAAACGGTATGCCTTACTTACACATATTTTTAGCCAACATTTCTACTACAATGAATTTGGAACTAAAGAGTAGTTCCAAATATAATATATAATATAATATAGTACAAGAAATAATGTTGATAAAGTCCATTTTTAATTATATCATTATTAAATAAACTTGTTCTTGAAAGTGTTTTATTTTAATTTATGTTAAGTATGTAATAGTTTGTTATATATATCACAGTATCGTATTTCAAAATTTGCATGATGTAAGTATTTTATTTTAATATTGTGGGCGTCTGTATCAAACGCTTCTTTTTATTATTTAGGCTTTGCTGGTAGTAAGTTACTTGTAATTGATTTTGATCAATGATGGCCAGAGACCGAAACGCCAATTAATTGTTAGGTGTGCCTCAAAAAAATTATTACTCGTAAGTGAAGATTTTCTGACATTAATTGCTGTATACGAATATTTCTGGTTGGACAAGATGCCAAGAATACAATTAATAATTATTTTCTTGGCACCTTGTCTTATTATGATCAGTATTTAAGGTGCACTTAACTTTTACTGAGTTTCATAATTCGAGGGTTAAAATAAAATAGGGAAGGTATAAAGAAGTGTTGATTTGTTTCTGTTTGGAAAAAGTGTTTGTTGCGTCGATTGAAACTTGACCCTGTGTTGTATGAGTGTTGGTCTCTGTATGATGTAAACACAAAATAAATAATTATATAAATAAACTTAAATACTTTAAAAATATCCAAGATTATTAAAATTATGACCAGTTTATAATTTATAAATCTGATGAAACAAAATGAAAAAGTGTCACCCTTTTTCGCAGGCAATATTTTGAAAAGGATGGCTCTAGATTTAGACCTATCAACCTGTAGTACTACAGTTATGTGTTGAGTTATTAATATTCGGTGTTTTTATAATTATTACAGTATTTAATAAACACAACATTTTTTAAGACTACATGTTATGTCTTTATTCTAGCACGGGCCATATCTATAACGATGAAAAAGACGGCTCAGATCACAAACACGACGCAAGCAAGTAAGTGTTTAATAATATTATTTCCGAATTTCCCTTTAGTACGAGTTTGCATCATCGACAGTTTCCAAAAACCGAATCTCTCTTTTTCTCTCTATACATAATCATCCTTTTCCCCAATACTGAAAGTAATGACTCTCTTTTTATATAATGACTAGAAGCCCGCGCCGACTTCGTCCGGGTTGAAAATTAAATATTTGTTCTTGTGAGCTTCTTATAGGAGACGATTATCAATAAAATCACCACAGGAACCACACGAATATCCCGCACCGATACCCACCACGTCTTACCCGCCACCGTGTCCCGCCGCGCCAGCCGGCACCATTTTATTTTGTCGCGCGGAAATATTAATTTTCCGATAACTCCTGAGATATTTATTTAAATTGTATAGTGTAAAGGGCAAATATGTTCTAAATTAAATATTTACGATAATAAACATATTTATTTAGATATAGATTGACATCACATCGGTTAAAGAAGCTTCGAAAATAATTCATTATTTTTAATCAAAATTTGAAAGATAGAAATGGTTACTGTAAGTTATCCTTAGAATATAGACATATGCTATCGCGGACTTTTTTTTAGAACTCTTTAAGAGGAACAATTCACCCATAAATCATTTTCATCCAATAACAGTATATGACCCAGCGCACGACTTGAAAACGTTTAAGAGTCAAAAAAAATTCCGACTCCTTTAACAAATTTGCACATAATATCTAGCCATAATACATTTATTAACATAATTATAGCCTATAATCATCTGGAATAATGTACCTTTGAAATGGTAAAAGAATTATTGTAATAGGTGCGGTGGTTCCAAAGTTTGCTCCGGACATACATACAAACTCACAAAATTCGCGCTCTCTCTTTATTATAATAGTATAGATGGGGTGTTCCCAGATCGTTCGATACATACGATCGATTAAGAGAACAAGGCATTGACTTAGGTTTGACGGTTATTACTATCCGATGTTATTTATAATAATCGACGGCTTAACGTGCTCTCGGAGGCACGGAGGGGGCGAAAAATTCTAAATGTGAACATCCAACGTCAATCACTCTTCCAGTTACTGACCGGGGTCAACGTCGCTAAACCAGAGTGATCCTTCTCTAAGAGTTCGAATGTCAATTTCGAATTAAAGTTGTATCAAATGTAGGTACATATATATTTTTTAAATTAACCAATTGTTTTAGTGCTTCAGATGACGCGGGTGCGTCTGAGTGGCCAGAAGTGTACATAACTCCAGACCAACTTGGTGATGAAGCAGTATTATTAGGACTGGGTGCTTCGGAGCCTGACACTTGGGCAGCGGGGGCACCTAAAGGACTTGCCAAGTAAGTATGAACTTTATTATCATCTTATTTGACTTAAAATTAAATGTTGTGCCATATCCGGCTCGAAGGACCAAAACTACGAAGTTTTTTTTAAGTTCAAGCTCAGGTTTTTTATTTTACATTTACTGTATTACCTATTTGAAGGTAAATAAAGAATCGTTTCATGTCTATAGGTCCATCGGCGACAGAGAAACAAAGAGGCAGGAGCACATATACGAGTTAATATTAACAGAAAAACATCACTGTCTTACAATAAGGCTGATGCAAAAGGTATTTTTTATAATGAATTTGTCGTTATTTAATAAAATTACACGCTGTTCATGTGCGAAATGGTAGAGTTCACAAACCTTTAAGAACATTACCTATGTAAAAATCTCAGCCATGCGCTTTTTACCTTATTAGGTCGCCTTTAAAGCAGGTATATTTATTATTGAACGAGCGAAGCGAGTTCTCTGAGTCAACTAGGGCGCTTGCCTACTAGACAGAGAAGTGTGTCCGTCTAAATGTCTGTCAGAGCCCTATAACTTCTGAGTTACTGAATATTAGAACGTGAAACTTGGTTGAAAATTCAGTTATATCCTGTACTTGAACAACAAATACTAAAATTAGATAAATGTTATAAAGAAACGAAATTATTTAATTTTAATGCGCCATCTATTAGCATTATTGTGAAGCTAATAGCTTCACTATAATGCTTCACTATAATGCTTCACTATAGATGGCGCTGTGTCAGTAAAACAGTTTTATGTCAACTATTTTTTTTTTTATTGCGTCTAATGTTAAAAGTTAATTATTACAATATATAATTAAAACTTTTGGGAATTATGGGATATCGCGAGGTCTCAGTTCGGGGCGAACCACTAGTTTACTTTAATATGATTTTACATATACTAAGTAAATCTTTTAAAAATTGTATGTTATGTAAAAATCGCTAGTAAACCAATAAAATAAAATTTTCCGTAGTCCGGTGGCAAGTTTTATCCTTGTGTCGTACAGATGTTCGCGGACGGCATGGCGCGACTGGCGGTCGTTTCGGACTCGCAAGTCGCGCGCATGTTCCCGCGCCTGGACGAGCTGTGGGCCCTGCACGCGGCGTTGCTCGCGCGACTGCGCGCGCGGCAGCGGACGGCGCCGCGCGTCAACACTATAGCCGATATACTCGCTGAGACCTTCGCTCCTCCAGCACATCATAGACTAAAGGCTGCGTATGGTGAGTCTTAAGAAAAAGTCGATAGATCGCACTCTCACTTTGCTCAGACTTAAGACAGAGTTAAAATGAGACAGATTTATATCAGGTCGTACTTTTGTCTTGTTTTAAATTTGAATCTCAAATCCGAGCTAAGTCAGAGCACGTTCTATAGATCTCGTCATAAGTGATTAAGAATTTTAAAGACTACAAATTGTTAATACTTACTTAATTAGTTTGGTGTACTTAAACTTATAATTAGGTTGAAGGTAGATGATCCCTAAAAAGGCTTTTAACTCAGTATATCCTATGTAGTACTGATCTTCCTAAGGTCATAAATGGCTTGAACAACAATGTTAGTAAAATGTTTTTTTTTTTTGTCGTTATATTATTTATTTATTATGTTAAATCGCCTATAATACATCACACAGGTGAATTCTGCGCGAGGCATCGCGACGCGGTGGAAGTTTTCAAAGAATGCTGTGCGAGGGAACCAAGATTATCACGGTTTATACGAAAGTGCCAACAAAACCCACTTCTTAGGAAAAAGGTAAACACCGCTGCATTAATGTGCTACCACTATAATATAAACGCGCGAATCCCTGTTAATGCTATTATTAACTTGAAATATCTTACTCGCCGCAGACGAAGTCACGGACAAAAGCTAGTCCTTCCTAATCCTTACTAATATTATAAATTCGAAAGTTTGTTTGTTGGTTTGTCCTTCAATCACGCTGTAACGGAGCAACGGATTGACGTGATTTTTTGTATGGGTATAGTTGAGTAACATTTATGCTACTTGTTATCTCGGAAAATCAGAGTTCCCGCGGGATTTAACAGAAAACTAGAATCCTACTAAAACAAAATCCACGCGGATGAAGTTGCGTTCATCATTTCATCATAGTATGTTAATAATTCTTATTGTACCTTCAATTTTGTAAATGAATGTGTGAAGTTAGCGCTAAGAATGTGTTTATTATTTTTAGGGTGTACCTGAATGCGTACTGTTCGTAGCACAAAGGTTAACAAAATATCCACTATTACTGGAGCCACTGCTCAAAACGGCGGGCGAGGATGTCGGCGAGAGGGAATTATTGCAAAAAGCGCTTTGTGGAGTTAAAGTAAGGTTTATTTTCATTTGGACCCTCTCTTACACACCCTGAGGTCTTGAAAATATAGCCATATTGACGCTCAAAAAAAAATTTGTGTAGCACAAAAAGTGACAGTCAATGTTCTCACCCACGATTGTGAACTCTTTTCGGTGAGAAAGCCAATATCAACACGTATTATATGACGTAGTGTTCTTTTAAAAGTTGTAAAAACAAGTGTAGGTCTTTAAAAAATTAAAGAAAAATCTCTTTTTGCTCGCATCTCGAAGGCGAGAACTTTTCACGGACACATTTTCAATTGGATTTAATTAATTAAATCCAATTGAAAATGTTTTAATTTTAATTTATTTAAGTTATTTATTTAAGTTTTTATTTTGTTATATTTATATTGTAATAATTAACTTTTCAATGGGAATAAACAAAAATTGGATTTAATATGGAACTGCATATCTTAGGAAATTCTGGTCGACGTTGATAACCAAGTGGCGGCTAAGGAAAGAGAAGACCGCAAGTTAGAAATCTACCACCGAATAGATGCCAAGTCATTCGCCAACTTCCGAGGGCGCAAGTTCAAGAAAAGTGATATATTACAAGGCAATAGGAGTTTAAAGTAAGTTTATTCAATATAATGTCAATTCAAATCAAAATTCTTTATCTGCACAGATTGAGTGTAGGTATATTGATGTTACATAACGACCGCAGCAATTAACATAGTCGTATGTGAAAAATCACTACTTTAGGGTACGGCCGTTCAAAGTTTCAAATATGTGAAAAGTGAAGAATAGTCAATATACCTAATTTTTGCACTTGCAAAAACCAAAGATGGTTGGTTGATTTTAAAAGTTTCATAATTGGTGGCGGCATTGCTATTTTTATTCTAAGACCTTTAATGCAATAAAATGAAAATCGTTAAAATGTAGATCCGACACTGTTAATTGCTACGGTCGATAATTAAAATGTACTTCAATCTGCCGGGTATTGGCTTACAAACAAACACAATATTATAATCATTCCTAATCTAATTTTATTACATAAATCTTATAGAGCTTTCCAAACCATAATTTATACAAATTCATCCAATAAAATAAATAAATAAAATAAATAGCCATTTATTCCCAAGATTGTTAGGTACATACATATTTTAGTCATATACATTATTTCATTATTAATAAGTCAATTTCATTATTTTGTTAATTTGTCAAATATAATCAATTATTTCAATACAGTCAAATCATAAATTATAATTTATATTATTAGAAATAAATTTATTGTTTTAAATGTCAAATGTTGTTATTTTTTATTTGGGTACCCATTTTCGGGTAAAGGCCTCCTCCATCCTTTTCCACTTCGACCTCTCTCCAGCAAGCCTCGTCCACGTGGGCCCCGCGACATCCTCCAGGTCATCTCTCCATCGAGCGCGCGGGCGGCCGCGTGGGCGGATGTGGTCGCGCGGCCACCAGTGCAGCACGCGTTCGCTCCACCGGCCGTCCCTTGCCCGAGCCGCATGGCCAGCCCAACGCCATTTCAGCCTACATGCGAGCTCCGCAGCATCAGTCACCCCTGTTCTATCTCGAATCTCTCTGTTTCTTACGCGGTCGCTCAGCTTTATACCTAACATACTCCGTTCTGTCGCTCTTTGGAATACTTGTATTTTCTGTATAATTCTTTTTGTAAGCGCCCAGGTTTGGCAACCGTACAAAAGGGTTGGCAGGACTATAGAGTCCATTGCCTTCTTTTTCAGTGATAGTGGAATTTTTGCCTTAAAAATATGTTTAAGAGACCAATATTTGCCCCAAGCGATCTTGATTCTCCGCTCTACTTCTTTTATGGTGTGGTCAGCAAATGATATGTTTTGGCCGAGGTATGTATATTCTTCCACGTAATTAATTGTTTGCGTTTGAATTATCGTGGGTATCTCTACACTATTTGTCATTACACATGTCTTGTTAGCATTCATTTCCAATCCACACTTTTGACTTTCTTGGTCTAGGCTTTTAAGCATATGGTAGAGATCGTCGTGGTTTCCACTTATCAGCACAATATCATCTGCAAATCTCAAATGATACGCAAAACGGGCGAATCGACGCCTACTTGCGGAAAAGATTCCCAGGAAACGAAGATCTCAAATGATTTAGATACCACATACATATAACACTCTCTTTTTGGGTAATATTTTCTGTAACTTACTATTTTTTTATCACCTAAACTTTATATTAAAATAAAGTTTATATCTTCAAGTATATAAATACATAATTACAATTTGTCGAAATCTGGAACTTTTTTTTTTCGAGTGTATGAGGGGCGGATTTTGTTGCCTTATCAACCCACCTCCTTTATATTATAATGTCAACCTTATTCTAATTATCTTCGAGTTGTCATAAAATGTACCTACTAATTATATATTTGTGTCGGTTAAGTACTCTAATGTGTGTGTGTTATGTATGTGTACGCAGCAAAAGTGTGAAAGGTTGTTTTTTTTCTGTGGATATAGTTTAAGACTTAGAGTGCCTTTTTATACAGGTATTGCAGCGGGTATTTCAAACAATCTACATTGACGCAGACGGAATTTAAAATGGACGGAATCTAAGCAAAGTTACGTATGTTTGCAGATTCGAAGGCGTGGCGACGTTGATGCAAGGACGCAGCAAAATGCAGACGTTACTAGTTATCGTGCTGACGGACGTGCTGTTCTTCCTGCACGACAACAACAACAAATATACCTTCTTCACGCCCGATAATAAGGTATTGCACGCTCTTTGCGTAATCTGTCTTAATCTGTTTGTTGCGTTCATTCGTAATCTCGTTTTTTTAGTTTGGGTCAATAACAGAGTTTTTCAAATTCAAATTAAAATTCAAAATTTATTTATTTCATGTAGGCTAACTTGTAGCTCTTATGACACGTCATAAATCTACCACCGGTTCGGAATGCAGATTCTGCTGAGAAAAGCCGGCAAGAAACTCAGCAGTTGCTCTTTTCAAAAAAAAAAATTTTTTTTTACAAAGCTATGCTATGTATACAGTGCTTCCACAATAAAGCTTCAAAAATGCAAAAATGCATACATAGGTACATCAATCCAACGCATGTCAAGACGGGCAGTCAAAGCAGACCCATTCCTGTTGGTGGTTCTGTTCATGAGCATATGACACTGACCTCTCTGGTACCAAATCCAGTTTTAATGATAATATATCAACATAGATTAACTATAAAGATCAAGGAATATATAAAAATAACTAAAAGAAGAAAACTCAAAATTTGTCTTGTAACCCGTAGTAATAACATAAAAATTACTTCAAGTGGTGAAATTGTGAGTCTACATCGGAGGAGCTAAGGAATGTTTTTCCTCTGTGTTTCCACTTCCCACACCAGCGCTGGTAGCATGGGCGGGAGAAATTTTATCCCCGGGAAAAGGATAAAATGTTTATCCCCTCGCTTAGTTTTATCCACCCGTCGAGCATGGGCACAGCGGTGGAA